>OX031009.1:75061900-75719400 GCA_943735925.1 Pollenia amentaria
AGCAAAAACAAGTTAAGCAAAAGATCTGGAATAGATTACATAACTATGTAAAATTACCCACTCATGTAGGACCTACGTCTGTACCTTTTCTGAGTCTGTTTTGTATGTATTTTATATCTGGTTTTTATATTTTAAAATAAAATATTTTACTTGTTTTTTTTTATTATATTTCTAGTTTAAACTCAAAAATATGTATCACGTAATAACAAAATATACGAAGCATGCTCCTAGTAGTACCAGGTCACGTTTTTGGGGATAAAAGTTGTTGTAACACGGTTACAATTATGTATATAATATAAATTTTAAAGAACAATATTAGCTTTCTTTTGAGATATTAAGCATGTTTTTATTATTTGCAGGTCTGGATTTATGGCTCCATATGTCAGATTTTTGCCCAAAAATATCGATATTTCCAAATGTTGAACGACGAGCGGTATGGGTTAGCGTTGTTTAATCGTTTTGTGGGGTTAAGACCTAAAAAATTCCGACAGTTTTATCCCCCATATAAGATCTGGTTACTCTAGGGGGCCTGCTAGGCACTGCAGGGGCCAAATTTAAGAATTTCAATAAGCCGCAATATTTGTATGGTAGCTCCCTTAAGGGATGGAGATAGAGGGCGAGTATGTTTTGAGAAAATGTTAGGGCTTTTTTCGGTTTTTTTTTTGTTTTTTCCATAAACTGAACCTTTTTTGCGTCACGCGAAAGTATGTTGTGCAACATCCTCTATTTTCGAAATAACGGTATATCTCAAAAACCAGAGCTATCCTATAAATCGGTTAGCACCACTGGATTCAGCGTACCCAAATTATGTTAAAACGCCAGGTGCCCAGCTTGTCACAGGAAAAAACTGTCAATATCTAGCACAGTGTAATTATTCAATATAAATAAGAAAGTTAGTCATATATAATTGATTTATAAGATAATTTGAACAACGATTCGTCAATTAAAATAAAAAATATTCAAATAACTACATTTATCAGTTAATATGAATAACATTTCTTCAAATTTTTTGAAATTGAACCAAAATTTTGTGTTATTAATAAGAAAAAGGTTACAGTTAAATCGAAGAAATTTCTTCTATATGACTATGACTATTATGACTTATGACTATTTACGAAAAACGTCCGTAAACTTGAATAAAAAATTTGCAAAAGGTGTGGAATAACCTACATTTCTGCACTTTTACATCCCATTTTTCAGTATATGGGTAAATTTTTGGTTTAGTGTAGTCTGTTTATAAGGATTTATGCCTTTTAACACGTTTTATTAATTTTACTACAACCTTTTTTGTAAATTACAGTAATTTAAGCTATTCATCTTTAAACACTCCACCTCGTACCCATTTTTAATTTCTTTAACATTTTTTTATTAACCAACCTAGACGAAAGAACTTTCTTAAACCGCCTCATCAAGGCGAATTAATTTTTTAGGTGGCGTTGAAAGCACAGCTGTGCTACTTTTTTTTCTTACTAAGAGAGAGAGAGAAATGTCAAAAGTTTCTTTTTTCATTATTTATTTATTGAATCTTCATATATTAAATATGAACTTACAATAATTATTCAAATCTTATACTAGTACTTTATTTTTGTCCTGCCAATGCCAGACCAAAATTGTTCTCCTCACGGTTTCTGTTGACATATGTAGAGGTTAAGCGCTCTTCTCGTCGAATGAGTCTTGTAATATCTCTTCTCCTTAATCTAGAGTGGCCGCTGTCATTCAAAATATTTCGAGCTAGTGGATTTGGGTGCGACACAAGCCTTTTTAAATATTTTACTGCACACTTCGTAATAATAGTTTTTACTAATGGCACGTTGAGATCCATGTGAATATTTGAGTTTTTAACATACCAGGGAGCGACTGTGATTATTCGAAAAAGTTTATTTTGGCTCCTTTGAATTTGTTTGATATTTGAGGCCTAGGCAGTGCCCCATAGCTGAATACCGTAGCACCAGATTTGCTTTAATGTAGAGTTGTAAAGTAGTAGTTTGAGAATTTCTTCCAATAAGCCAATAAATTTTAATTGTTTTAAGTTTCATTTGTGTTAGTTTTGCTTCTTTATGGCATTTCCATGTTAAACGCCTATCTTAATGAATACTGAGATATTTTACATGCGATTGTTGGGGCACTAATTGATTATTGATATTAATAGGGGGACATGACTCCCGACGCAAGGTGAATGTACGCATTTTTGCTCATTGACCTTTATCCTCCATGGTGTTAACCACTTTTCCAGTTCAAATATATGATCCTGCAAGTAACGAGATGTTTCATTGCAGTTTTCGTGTACGCTTAAAAAAGCTGTATCATCCGCAAATGTTGAAGTTAGGGTGTGGTTATTTGTTGGCATGTCTGACGTATATATTAAGTATAACAGTGGGCCCATGATGCTTTCCTGAGAGACGCCAGCGTCAATTGGTTGAGGAGAACTTAAAAAAGCCCCTTCTTTAATAATAAACTTTCGACACAGCTTTCTAACAGCTTGTGTATGTGAACTGGTAAGTTAAGCTTCAAGAGAGCGGAGCCATTTTTTCTTTCTTCAAAGGCTTTTCTTATGGCGTTTACTATCCGATGGGTTTGTTGAATTGTGTTGTGTTCTCTTCTAAAGCCGAATTGATGGTTAGGAATACATCTATTTTCAGTTAAAATTGGAGCTAGTTTTGACACTAACAGCTTCTCAAACAGTTTTGATATATTAGACAATAAGCTTAAAGGTCTATATGACTCAACTTTTGTGGAAGCCTCTCCTGGTTTAGATATCATGGTAACTAAGGATACTTTCCATTCTTGTGGTAAGTATTCAAGACGTAAAATGGCATTAAAAATTAAAAGAATAATTTTCTTTGCTATGCTGGGTAGCTCCACAAGCATTTTGTTTCTGATTTTATCAAAACCAGGGGCTTTCATGGGGTTTAAATCATGAATAGCTTTTCGATTTCTCTTATCTCAAATCTTAGTGAAACAGCTGCTCTAACAGCAACAGGTGGTAACTCGACCGCAATATCGAAAGATGTATGAGGGGTAAATACGGATTTCAAATGATTAACAAAAAGATTTCCTTTTTCTATATCATTTCGTGACCAACTTCCATTTAAGTTTCTTAATGGTGGTTTAGTGATAACTGGTCTTTTAAGATTTCTAGCTGCACGCCATAATGGGTAGTCAGATTAATGAGTTGCATCAAGTTCCTTAAGATATTTTTCCAGGGAAGCCGTTTTCTGAGACTGCAGAAACTTTCTTAGCCTTTTTGTGCACTCTTTTAGAAAGTTCTTAAGTTGAGGGGATCCGTGCAATTGACACTCTCTTAGAGCTCTCCTTTTTTCAGTCAAGAGACGCTCGACATCTGTAGAATATATTTTACTATTTGTGAGGGGTATGCTAGAATGTTGAACAGCTAGTTTAAGATAATTGTCAAAATTTACTATAGAAAGATTCACATTCTCCGGTGTACTAAGCGGAATATTTTCAGTGCAGTGGGTACTGAGATATTTTTTATATTTAAACCAATTTGTTTTTGTGACTAACGTCACTAAGTAACCAGACGGAGATACAATTATATTAGGGTTTGTTATAGTAAGAATTGTAGGTGTGTGATCAGAAGATAATTCTAAGTAAGTTTCAACATATGTATATCGTTTCTGCGGGGATGTTTTTAACCACTCCAAAATCTATGACATCTGGATTTTTTTGCTGACCAGTAGGCTAATATGTTGGTTGCCCGTTCGAGACCACATTGAGATCCATTTAACAAATTGTGTTTAGCGTTATAATCACCAGCAGCTAGGAAGCATGGTCCTAATGATTTGAAATATTTATTATATTAGCTTTCTGATATTAAAAATTTAGGTGGGTAGTATAATGATTAAATTATTAGGTTTAGATTTAATTCCTCAACGCAAATGTTCGTTGCTTGAAGATAATCTTCACGATGATCACACATTAAGTAGTGTTTTACTCGAGTATTTATTAAAATGGCAGAACCACCACAAGCTCGTCCTCGAGGGTCCTTGGTATCATATAATATATAACCATTGATTTTAAACGTATTTCTTGAGGTTAGATGTGTTTCAGAAACCATCATAACATCAATTTGCTTATTTTTAAGAAAGTATTTCAGTTCATTTTTATGTTGGCGGATGCTGTTGCGTTCCAAAATCAAATTTTTAAACAGTTCATGGCTTGTTTAGTTTAGCTTGCAATAACAATTGCATTCTTAACATTTCCTGCATCATATTACCCATTCTGTTAGTAAAATTGTTAAATGTTTGCACTCATGTTTCCATAGTTTTTTCTAGCCGAGTTAAATTAGAAATGGGAATTTCGTCATTATTTGTTAAATCACCTTGCAGTGGCATATGATTAGATTTTAAGACATTAGCGTACGAGGTTCTGTTATTATTTGGCTGCGGTATCTCAACGCCGTTAGTGTTTTCTTGATTAGTTGATTCAACAGAACGCTTGACAATCTAATATACCGGGCATCCTCTATAGTTGGCAGTATGATTACCACCAAAGTTGCTACATTTTTTTACATTGGGGTAATTTTTTGACTTATCGCACAGGGCGGTACCATGTAATTCTCCACATACGCAAACAGGGGGTAAATAGCATTATGCCTTAGTATGACGAAATTCTTGGCAGTTTAATCATTGATCGGGCCTACATTTCTTTACTTTTACATCCCATTTTTCAGTATATAGGTACATTTTTGGTTTAGTGTATAGTGTAGTCTGTTTAAAAGGATTTATGCCTTTTAACACGTTTTATTAATTTTACTACAACCTTTTTTGTAAATTACTGTCATTTAAGCTATTCATCTTTAAACACTCCATCTCGTACCCATTTTTAATTTCTTCAACATTTTTTTATTAACCAACCTTGACGAAAGAACTTTCTTAAACCGCCTCATCAAGGCGAATTAATTTTTTAGGTGGCGTTAAAAGCACAGCTGTGCTACTTTTTTTTCTTACTCAGAGAGAGAAATGTCAAAAGTTTCTTTTTTCATTATTTATTTATTGAATCTTCATATATTAAATATGAACTTACAATAATTATTCAAATCTTATACTAGTACTTTATTTTTGTCCTGCCAATGCCAGACCCAAATTGTTCTCCTCACGGTTTCTGTTGACATATGTAGAGGTTAAGCGCTCTTCTCGTCGAATGAGTCTTGTAGTATCTCTTCTCCTTAATCTAGAGTGGCCGCTGTCATTCAAAATATTTCAAGCCTTTTTAAATATTTTACTGCACACTTCGAAATAATAGTTTTTACTAATGGCACATTGAGATCCATGTGAATATATGAGTTTTTAACATACCAGGGAGCGACTGTGATTATTCGAAGAAGTTTATTTTGGCTCCTTTGAATTTGTTTGATATTTGAGGCCTAGGTAGTGCCTCATGGCTGAATACCGTAGCACCAGATTGGCTTTAATGTAGAGTTGTAAAGTAGTAGTTTGCAATCGAGGCTAATAACAGAATTTCTTCAAATAAGCCAATAAATTTTAATTGTTTTAAGTTTCATTTGTGTTAGTTTTGCTTCTTTATGGCATTTCCATGTTAAACGCCTATCTAAATGAATACTGAGATATTTTACACGCGATTGTTGGGGCACTAATTGATTATTGATTTTAATAGGGGGACATGACTCCCGACGCAAGGTGAATGTACGCATTTTTGCTCATTGACCTTTATCCTCCATGGTGTTAACCACTTTTCCAGTTCAAATATATGATCATGCAAGTAACGAGATGTTTCGTGACAGTTTTCGTGTACGCTTAAAAAAGCTGTATCATCCGCAAATGTTGAAGTTAGGGTGTGGTTATTTGTTGGCATGTCTGACGTATATATTAAGTATAATAGTGGGCCCATGATGCTTTCCTGAGAGACGCCAGCGTCAATTGGCTGAGGAGAACTTAAAAAAGCACCTTCTTTAATAATGAACTTTCGACCGACTAAGTAGCTTTCTAACAGCTTGTGTGTGTGAACTGGTAAGTTAAGCTTCAAGAGAGCGGATCAATTTTTTCTTTCTTCAAAGGCTTTTCTTATGGCGTTTACTATCCGATGGGTTTGTTGAATTGTGCTGTTTTCTCTTCTAAAGCCGAATTGATGGTTAGGAATACATCTATTTTCAGTTAAAATTGGAGCTAGTTTTGACACTAACAGCTTCTCAAACAGTTTTGATATATTAAGCAATAAGCTTAAAGTTCTATATTTTTTTTTATCAGTATTTATTTATTGAATCTTCATATATTAAATATGAACTAACAATAATAAGTCAAATCTTATCCTAATATTTACTTTATGTCCTGCCAGTACCAGACAAAAAAGATTTAGTCATCACGGTTTCTGTTTACATATATAGGTGTTTATCGCTCATCTGATTGGGTGAGTGCTGCAGTGTCTCTTCTTCTTAAGCGAGTGTGGCCGCCATAATTTAAAATATTTCGAGCTAATGGATTTGGGTGCAGTTCCAGCCTTTTTAAATATTTTACTGCATATTTCGTTATCATAGTTTTTACCAATGGCACATTGAGATCCTTGTGGATATTTGAGTTTTTGACATACCACGGAGCGGCTGTGATTATTCGAAGAAGTTTATTTTGGCGCCTTTGAATTTTTTCGATATTAGAAGCAGAGACAGTGCCCCATAACTGAATACCGTAGCACCAAATTGGCTTTAAGATAGAGTTGTAAAGTAGAAGTTTGCAATCGAGACTAAGAACAGAATTTCTTCCAATGAGCCAATTAATTTGAATTGCTTTTAGTTTCATTTATAGTAGGTTTGGTAGGTATGGTTTATAAATATTCAAAACAATTACAAATCTATTACTATTGCTTTAGCATTGAATCGCGACTAATGCAATAGAAAGCCTTGGTTTGTAGAGCGAGGCTTTAAAACTCGGCAGACGAGCAAATGATGCCCCTTTTTTTGAGTTCAGTAAAAGAAGAATGAATTCTTGTGTCTAAGCTGAGACTAACTTTTATTTACAAATTTTCTAACTTATATACTAATTTACAAATTATCTAAAAATTATCTGACACATCTTGCATTTCATTCATACATCCAAAATGCCCAATGTAACATGGTGTTCAACTTTTTGTTCATGTTACAAAATGCATTTACTGATCGACTGACTAATCAGCACAGTCGTCCTATTTAAGGTATTTAAAAAAAAAATAAAAAGAAATTTGATTTGCTATTGTTACCCCTTAAGTACGGTCAAGTACCTAAAGCAATAAACTATAAGTGGAGCAAGTGAAAATACTCATGTTTCACTTCGCTGTAGATATTTTGGTATACGTATGAAGTGCAAGCATTTGTTTACCATATGTGTCATAATGTTTATGTGTCATTGATATGGTTGTTTACAATCAATATTTTCTGTTACAAAAATATTGTGTAATGCTTTTGTGGCAATGAAAAAATAAGTGTACACCACACCCTTACCCTTAAGATAAAATTTATGAGATTTTGAATAAATTTAAATCTGAATACAAATTAATAGTTTTAAAAAAAAAAATTTTTTTTTGTATATGGTTAATGCATTTTTAGTAAGTATTATAAATAAGAATATATACTTATATCTACTTTATTTCATGATTTTTTTTTTGTATAATTTTAATGATTTATTATGGAATATTCGTTCTTTATTATTTATTTCTAGTATTGAATTACAATTTTGTCTTTCTAGTATTCTATATGAACCAATGTAGGGACTCTGATTTTTCTTTCTACTTTCTAGTTTTACTAATACTAAGTCTCCTACATCAAATAAACTTTTTATAATTTTCTTATCATATTCTAATTTTGATTTTTCTTTTGCTATATTTATCAAATTTTTTGCGTTATCTAATGCTCTCTTAATCCTAGTCCTAAGTTCATTAGCATAATTTTCCAAATCATAAACTTTAGTGTTAGTGCATAATGCGTCTGTGGGCAGAGTTGGTAATTTGCCAAAAATCAACTGGTATGGAGAATAATTGCTATTTACGTGAGGTGTGGTATTATACGCAAATGTATAATAAGGTATCCACTTGTCCCATTCTAAATCCTCAACAAAGTTTAACATATATTCATTTAATACTCTGTGATTTCTTTCTAGTGTTCCTATAGACTGATGGTGATATGTTGCTGAGAATTTCTGGTCTATATTTAATAGTTTGCATACTTCATTCATTAATTCATTTTTGAATTCAGTGCCTCTATCTGATTTTAATACTTTAAAGCAACCATATTTTAAAATAAACTGTTCTACTAGAGTTTTAGCTATATTTTTTGCTTCTTTTGTTTCCATAGGGTAATAGGGTATGCTACAACATACTTTGTTAATTCGCATTGCATTGTTAGTATATATCTATAATTATTAGAAATTCTTAATGGTCCTACTGTATCTATTTCTATTATTTCAAAACTAGTATTTGGGGTTTCGGTGATATTCATTTCCCCCCTAATATGTTTTGTTTGCTTATTTCTTAAACATTTATCGCAATTTAAAACGTAATCTCGTACCATTTTTCTCATATTTTTCCAAACATATCTTTGTTTGAGTCTTAGTACAGTCTTTCGAATGCCTAAGTGTCCTGATAATGGTGAGTTGTGGAATTCTTCAATTAATTTGTTTTGTAATTTCTTATTTTTAATGTACTGCAAAGGTTTATACAAAATGATATTCAAGTTAATGTTTTTATATTTTTTAGATTTTATCAATCTTTGGTATACCTCATCATAAATTCTTTTCATATATTCTACTGATATAAGTTTGAAAATTTCATCGTCGCACAGTGGCGCCCGTAGAGCAAGCGAGGTTGCAAAAATCAAAATTTTCATGAATGCCGACGAAGTTTTGAATAAACCCATGTTATAGGAAACTTTTCAACGATTTCAAATATGCCACTCTTAATAATATCACATTTTTAGTTTAGAAGATATAACCGTTCAAAGTTGACCGACTTTCGGTTTTCAAAAAAACACACAATTTTTAGTCAATTTGTTGCGATTTCAGGTGTAATATCACGAAAAATAGGTAACGAATCGCCTTATTTTTTGTTTGTATTGATTGATGTATTTATTAAATGTATAATGATAAAAAAAAATTAACTGTTTGCTTTGTGTTTCTCCTGGTAAATCACTATTTAAAAACTATCCGTTTTTTCACTATTTTTCAACTTTGACGGAAAATAAAAAAAAACTATATTTTTCTATATTTGCCATATTTGCAAAACCTGTTCTTTGATTATTTCTTTACATAATTCAAAAGGTTTTATCTGCCCGTACGTGCCCGTTTGGCTTCTAGAGGTAAAAAAGTTTAAAAAGACATGGTTGCAGAAATTGTATGGCGTCCATCCCTTATATGTTTTGACTGACAGTAGTTTGATCTAATAGTTATTATATTAGCAGGTACGTACCTCACATAAACAATACTTTGGCGTACAAATGGTCAGGAACAATATTGACTTATGGTCCCTACAGGTAGGCACAAATCTTATTTGGACACGTGCATAATATCAAAATTGCATTATTCAGCATAAATCCATATGTATGCAGGGAACAGGTAAATTTTTAGGCATGGTAGCATAAGCCTATATATTGCAAAATAAGCATAATGCCTGGATTAGTCTACGCCTGAAAGTTGGCGCAACAATTACTGAAACCATTTAACAATTTAAGTACTGAAAACATGGCGTTGTACAATTTAAAATTATTTGAACTGTTTAGAAAGTCAACCGCACCAAAGTTTTTCACGGAAGTGAAAATTCTTCCTGAGAAGTTGACATTGATCAGCAAATGAGGCTGCGATGGATCATACGGACAAAGCGTTTATAAGCAAAGGATATCTCCCGATGACGCTACAATATCGGACGGAAATATGTTTATGGCATCTGTTGTTCCTTTGCGGCTAAAATCGGATGATTCCCTACACTGGAAAAATCCACGTCCGTCATCAGTGCATTATTGCCGACCAATAATGTTTCAGTTTGCAAGGGAATCGGCAGAACTCATAAGGACTACGGTGAAGGACATTAAAGAACAAATAAGCAAGATTAAGCCTACAAAGCTGCAAATTGGAGAAGGAAAATATATTGAATGCAATTACGAGTTCCACCTGACCATGGTTGACGGAAAAGTCGTAAACGAACTGACAGGAACAACCTCAACAATGTCATGCCCGATTTGCAAAAAGAGTCAGAAGAACTTTTTTCAATTCAATTAAATTTATTTCATATATAATATGTTACATCTCAATTTTATATAATTAGTTGTAAAGAGTTTAAGATTAGTATCTTTTTCTGCTTAATTATAACATATTTCAATTAGTTATCATATACATATATATAGACAGAATTATATTGGAGGTAAAAATTTAGCAAAAACCTATTTAAACCCCTTTTTTCGTTTTATTTTTATATTTTTTTTATCGATTTTATATTATTATTTGTCAGAAGAACTTTGGTAATTTAAACGATTCTACAAATGAGGAGAATTACGAATATGGAATGTCACCATTGCACGCAAGGATAAGGTGTATGGAATTCTTGCTAAAACTGGCATATACCCTACCACAAGAGAAAGAAAACTTCGATGAAAATACATTAATAAAGGATAAGGAAAAGATCAGAAAGAAGCAAATACAGGATGCTTTTTTTAAACAAGTTGGACTAAAAGTAGACTGTCCCAAGCACGGATACGGTAACTCAAACGATGGAAACACTTCTAGGAGATTTTTTGAAAATGATGAGGCAGTAACTAGAATCATTGGAATTGACAATCAAATCGTGAAAAGATTGGGAACGATCTTGGATGTTTTAAACTGCAAAGAAAATGTCAATTCTACAAAATATGGAGAATATGCGTCGAAAACTGCATCTCTTTTAGCAGAAATGTATCCACAGAAGAAGTTGACCCCGACCGTCCATAAAATATTGGCGCATGGTAAAGATATAATTGAGTACCAGTCTTTGCCAATTGGAGAGCTTTCTGAAGAAGCACAGGAGTCTCTTAACAAATTTTATAAAAAATATAGATTGCAGAACACATTCAAAGCATCAAGGGTGAGGCAAAATGAGGACCTCTTCAACATGTTGGCAGCATCTTCCGATCCACTTATTTCTTCCCTGCGGCATGTGAAGTCACGAATAGAGTTACAAAATAATTATAGTTTAGAAATGGTTAGTCTTTTAGATATACCTTCTCTTACGAATTGTGATGAATATTTTACAGAAAATTTAAAAAATAAATTTAAAAAAAAAATAATTTTTTTTTTTAATTTGTTGGGTAATAATTTAAAACATAAAACCCTTAAGAAAAAAAATAAAAACAATCTAAAAATGTAAAAAAATTTTTTTTTAGTTACCATAAAATTGATTTTTCTACTAATTTTAACTTTGATAACCCATAAGTAGGCCCCTACAAAGCGTAGCACCCTTTCCAAACGCTCATTTCATAGGCTGAACAGTTATCTATCATATGCTGTTTAAACTGTTCAATTATCTTATTCGGTTCAAAAGATATGATTTTTGCAACGAAAAAAACTCAAATGGCGCCACTGTGCGTCGCTAGCTAATGCGAGATCTTTAATATTCTGCTTATGCATATAGATTATCAGCTTCTCTAGAATCAAAACGTATTTTGCAAGATCATCACTAATATTCATATGATAGCTATTATTTATACAGTCAATGGTACCATTAAATTTATCATCATTGGTAATCTTAAATTTCAATTTGTGCACATTTTTAATATCCTGTAGTGAAGTACATTCCCATATGTTTGTATATTTTTGTTGTTGGGATATGTTTTTCTCATCTGTGTTGTTTTCAGTTGTTTTGCCCTTTGCGTCCATTCCACGCGTAATTGCTAAAATTTTTGTTGGTTTGGAATAATCGTCTTCTATTGGAATCATGTTTTTTAGTATATCAGAGTCTATCTTAATTCTAGATAAAGCATCAGCATTTGTATTAATTTTTCCTTTTTTGTATACAATTTCAAAGTCATAATCTGATAAATCAATCCGTACTCTAGTTAATTTAGAAGAGGGGTTTTTATGAGTAAAAAGTGAAACAAGAGGTCTGTGGTCAGTTACTACTATAAATCTTCTACCATATAAATATGGTCTAAAGTATTCAATGCCCCAATGTATAGCAAGTAACTCTTTTTCTATCACAGGTTTATTAATTTCGTGTTTATTCAAAGTTCTGCTAGCATAGGTTATTGGCAAATCTGTTCCTATTTCTCCCTGTGATAAGATTGCACCTAAAGCATAATTTGAAGCATCTGTTGTTAGAATGAAAGGTTTTTCAAAATCCGGATATTGTAATATTGGTGAACTAGTTAATTTTTGTCTTAATATGTTAAAAGTTTGTTGACATTCATCTGTCCACTCAAATATTTTTCCTTTCTTTGTTTGATCATTCAGACATTTTGTTAATGTAGCGAAGTTTTTTATAAAACGTCTATAGTAATTACAGAAAGCTACAAATCGTTTTACCTCGTTAGCATCTTTGGGTATTGGATAATTTTGTATTGCCTTGTGTTTTGCTGGGTCTGTTTTGATACCTTCTTTTGTTATTAGATGACCTAAATAAACAACTTCCGATTTTAAAAATACACATTTTTTTGCGTTCAATTTTAAATTGTATTTTGATAAACGTTCAAAGACCTGTCTCAGATTGTCATTGTGATGTTTCAAACTACATCCAAAAATTATGATGTCGTCCACATATAAAAATGCTTTACTATCGAGACCTGAAAGTGCTATTGTTAGCATACGTTGGAAACTATTTGATGAAATTTTAAGGCCAAAAGGTAGTCGTTAAAACTGATAGTGACCGTTTGATGTGGAAAATGCAGTTGGTTTTCTTGATTCTTTATCTAAGTTAATCTGATGAAACGAGCTTGTCATATCCAGAGTTGAAAAATATTTTGCTCTTCCTAATTTATACAATACATCTTCAATTCTTGTAAGTGGAAATTTATCGTTAACTATTTTCCTATTTAATTGTCTAAAATCTACTACAAGTCGCCATTTCTCTTTGTCTCCATTGCTTTTCTTTGGTACCACAAGTAATGGTGAGTTGTAAGGACTGGTTGAATGTTCAATAATATCGTCATCAAATAATTTTTGAACTTGTTGATCGATTTCTTCTATTTGAGTTTGTGGAAGTCTATAGTTTTTGATGTAAACTGGTGTTTCATCGGTTAAATTAAGATGTTGTGTATAAAAGTTATTTGATGTTAAAACATCGCCTTCTAAGTGAAATATGTCTTGATAGTCTTTAAAAATGTTTATCAATTCATCCGTCGCTTTACTGTCAGTATTGTCAATTTTTAACGTTTGTAATAGTTTGCTAAATCTGTCTTTATTGTTTTGGGATTTAGTGAGAAAAACGTATTTATTTAATGGTTCAATTTCAAAATTAACATTTTTTAATATTACATCTTCATCTGTTGTATTTAGAAATTTAACATGAGTAATGCCTGATCCTGGAACTATTGTATTCCCTATAAAAATTCCTGACTCTAATTCTTTACTTAAAATAATACTATCTTCCGTTAGATTTAATTGTACTGGACATATTAATTCAGATCGTTTCTCTATTTTAATGTAGTAATCTCTATTTATTGTAGATTTCATGGGAATTGTAATTTCTGTTTCTTGTAAAGTTAATGAAATCGTGAATGTTTCATAATCAATCTTGCATAAAAATGTTGTGAAAAAGTCTCTTCCTAAGATTCCGTCCGTTGGTATTGGAAAATTATCATCGACTATGTGGAAATTGTGTTTTGATTGGTTATCATATAATTTAAAATTTAATTCTGTGATTCCAATAGATCTTATCTTTACGTTTGTTATACCAGAAAATGAACATGATTGTGTTTTATCAATAAAAAGGTCTTCATTTAACCCATTACTGCCTGACCCACGAATTCGTTGTCTGATTTTGATAAAATTTCGCACATATGCTATTTAGGCTATTTACATTGATATGAAATCATAATTTTTTTTTTATCTGTGGTACCGGCACCTGTGGTGTCTGGGTATTTTTCTACCCACTTCGGCATAAATGTGTTCTAAATAAAATTTTTTTTAACACAATCTGGAAAACGTATGAATGAAAAAATTTTTTGTGTGCTGGTTGCGAAGTTAAGTCGCGTGGAACGTAAACTTGAAAAACGCTTGAAAAAACTTACAGAAATAATATTTTTTTTTTTTATAAAGTTTGACTATTTCAAACCCTATTTTGGCAAACCCTGTTTTAGCACTTTGTCTAAGTGTTTATTTTCTATCCATGAAAGGTGGCATCGCCATTACAAATAAATACGGGACTTCCCCTGTAGTAATTCAATACTACAAGAAACTTATTGTGTTAGTCAAAACTTGTCATTTTAGTGTGCGTCGCGATTGTGAAAAGTGCAAAACAATACTCAGTAAAGTAATATTGAAGTGATTTTTAATTACATAAAAATGTATCGAAGTCACAAGATTTTAACCGTTGCTGAACTTCAAGCTGAAATTGATGCATGGACCAGTGATCAGGAAGATAATTATGCGAACCATGAAGTAGATAAAGTGAGCATTATCATTATTCCACCGGATAAGGTTGATGATATCAGCGACAACGAAGACATTGATGAAAATGTCCAAGTTATAAATAATGAAATGGAACTGCCCAAAGAAATGCCTGGTCAGTTTGAAATAGAATACATTTATGAGGCAGATAATGTAAATTTACCAGTGGCATCAACAACAAAGAATGAGTCAAAAGATATTGACATTGACCGCTGTGATGTTAAGCCATCAACATCTAAACCAAGAAGACGTATTCCAGTAGAAAATAAACCTAAATGGTCTAAATCCAAAAAATTCAATTTCGAAAAACAACCTATAGATAACGAAAAGAAACTCCAAAAAACATTGTACGAGAAAATTGGTAAGAAATATGTTGTTCTATAAACCCTGAGAACTATATTTTCTTTCTGTAGGTTTTTACACACCATTGTAATTATGGGAATGCTTTTTCGATGACGAAGTCATGAACATGATCGTAGACAGCACGAATGAGTATGCTGGACAAAAAAATGTGCCTGGTTTTCTAACCACAGTGGGTGAAATAAGAATCTTTTTAGGAATTCTGTATCTTACGGGATATAATACCTTGCCAACTACCAGATCATATTGGTCAAATCAGTCCACTTTAGGATGTCAATTTGTGAAAAATGCAATGAGTCGAGATCGATTTGAGAAAATAAAACAAAACTTACACGTTTGTGATAATAAAAATCTCGATGCGAGTGATAAATTTGCAAAAGTTACTCCACTGAATAATGTTTTAAATAAAAAATTTATGCAATTTGGTGTATTTGATCACAACCTTTCGATAGATGAACAGATGATAGCTTATTACGGTCGCCATTCCTTGAAAATGTTTATTAGAGGCAAACCGATACGATTTGGCTACAAATATTGGGTTTTAGCTTCAGCGACAGGATACTGTTACTTTTTTATTCCATATGCTGGTGCTTCTGCCAACAATGATGCTAATTATGGTCTTGGAGAAAACGTTGTACTGCGATTATTAGAAAATATATCGGATCCATCCCAACACAATGTAACATTTGATAACTTTTTTACAAGCCACAAGCTGCTGTGCACATTATCTCAAAAAGGCTACTTTGCGACAGGTACTGTTCGCGACAATCGAACCAATTACGCTTTACTGGAAGATCACAAGTTAATGAAAAAGAAACCTCGAGGTTCGTCTGATTTTTGTTTCGATAAAAGCAATAATTTGATCGCAGTGCGTTGGAATGATAATTCGGTAAGTATATAAATATTTATATAATCCTATATATATGTATATAGTAGATAGCACACTTCGATATATATTACTTTTGTTGTAGGTGGTCACTGTAATGTCCAATTTTTTGGGCTTGGAGCCAATGTACCGTGCGAAGAGATTTGACCGTAAAAATCGGAAGATGGCCAATATTGAGCAACCATATCTAGTCCACGCATACAATCAGCGGATGGGTGGAGTTGATTTGTTCGACAATGCCATGAACAATTACCGCATCCGAGTTCGAGGGAAAAAATGGTATTGGCCGCTGCTCACAAATGCAATGGATGCAGCCATGGTGAATGCCTGGAAACTACACTGCATGTGTAGAAGATGTGAAGGTGCGACAATAATGAGCCAATTGGACTTTCGCTTGAGTGTTGTTGAGTCATTGGTAACAATTCCGATGTGGTGCTTCTGGAAAAAGTTTCACAAATGCACAACAAATTGCAAGGCGCACGGATAAATTTAATCACACAATAAATAAGATTGGAAAACGTAGCCGCTGTGGACAATGTGGGGGCAAGACAGAGTTCGGCTGCTCAAAATGTAATGTAAATTTACATCCAAAGGACTGTTTTGCACAATTTCATGACGGTATTCCAAAAAATATTAAAAAAATAAAAAAATCTCAATAATAAAACAATTATTTTAAACGTAAACTGGCAGAAATACATAATAAAACAGTTTTTGATCTCTTAAAAAAAATTGTTTTTTTACTTAAAACTTATTAGTTGAGAACTCTTTAGTGTCGAAGTGGGTATTTAAATACCCATGCCGTTATTTTTTACATATATTCCAAATGAGTGGAGCAACTAAAGTAAATATTTTTTTCATAACAGAGCATATATAGGGCTATGTAGGCCCAATAAGATTTATGGGATTTTCCTTTTCCCCCTTTTACAAAGCCGTCCCTTTTAAAAAAATTATGACATTACAAATTTTCCTACCTTTGACCTATTAAGTTTCCCTACAAAATTTAATGCTAAAAAATCCCGTTAACCTGTTTTGCATGGTTCAATTCCTTGTCTATCAGTTTATCAAAGCATATTTCGATATGTCTTACCTAACTTTAAATATAATTTTTCTAAAAAGGCTCTTTTTTTGGGTATTTTTCTACCCATCCGGCGTTAATGGGTTAATTGTCCTAATTTACATAATGAAATATCAGCCCCTGTATCTATTAAAAATGTTAAGCTAGTTTTTGTTCCTATGTCTAATTCTATATAATTAGTAGTGTTTTTAGAAATAGAAAAAATTTTATTTAATTCTGCTCCGGAGGATGAATGATTAAATTTTGATTGTTCATCTCCGGGCCTCCGGTGTTTTCCTGAACTACATGTACGCTATTTCCATTGTTGTTTCGGTTTCGTCTACCATTTTTATTGTTGTTTTGTCTATTGTTGGTTATTATCATTCCAGGTATTATTATTATAATTTCTATTATTATTTCTATGATTATTATTATTATTTCTATTATTATTATTATTATTACTATGATTATTATTATTATTACTATGATTATTATTATTTCTGTTATTGTTATAATTCGAATTTCTATTATTCTGATTCGAAATATTGTTTCTGTTATAATTATTATTTCTAAAGTTATTATTTTTATTATTGTTTTTATTATTCCGCTTATTTGAATTGTTTCCATTATAAAAATATAATACTTGATTTTCATTACTAGCAAAGTCTTTTTCTAGTTCTATTGCAAGTTGTACAGCTTCATTCAAGTCCTTTGGCTTAGAAGCAAAAATTGTTGGCTTAATATCTGCATTAAGACCATTTTTGAATATATTCAATGCATAAGTATTATTAAGAGAAATAATTGTGTTTTTCTGTATAGCATTGCATTGCGGTATTTCGTGTATTTGCAGTTCATTCAGTTCAGCAATCATTTCTAAAAGCTTCTCGTTATATGTTTGTATTGTCATGTTCTTTTGCATGAATCTACTCAAAGTTAGTTGTATTTGAGCTATAGTTTTTGTAGACTTATATCTTGATTGAAGTGAATTTTTAAGGCTATTGAAATCATTAATTTCTGTGGTACTTATAGCAGTTCTAACGCTTGGTGTTAATTTCACATTAATAACAAAATCTATGAGTTGTATTTTCGCGTCAGTTGTTAAAGAATTGTAAATTATTTCAACTATTTTCAAAAATGATATTAAATTTTTGAAATTTCCAGAAAATTCTGGTATACTTTTCAATGATAGTTCCAAATTGAATGATGCCATTTTAACTGTAGAATTTGAACTTGAACTTGAATTTTCAGGAGTTAAGTTTGAGTTTTCAGTAGATACGTTTGAATTTTCAGCCTCTCTTTCTGAATCTGACATACTTTGAGTTGATTCTGTATCTAATCTTTCCAATTTTTGCTTTAACAGTGTCTTTGCTTTTTCATAAAGTTTGTAAAATTTCTCTATAAGTTTTTCTTTTATTTCTTTACCAATGCTAAATTCTACAAATTGTTTTTCAATTAACTCTACCTCTTTTAATTTTAAAATTAATGTTTTTTCAGTATATCCTCTGCTACCCGATTTTCTCAAATTAATGATGATTCTAGCCAACCTATCTATTAATTGGTCCATTTACAATACATTTTAGAATTTTTTTTTTTTTTTTTTTATTGCTTTTTTTTTTTTGATATTTAATTTTATTTAAACAATGTTGTTGTTTACTTTCTTATTGACATATTTTTTATAATAACTATTTAGTTTTGAAATACATATGCTCAAAATCAATATAAAAATTATAGCTAATACTACAATCCAATGTTTTTCATCATTAGTGTGTTTGGGTTTTTCAGTATTGTTGCCTATTTCATAGCCAGCAATTGCTACTAAAATTGCGTTACTAACTTTACTCCACCAACCCATTTTGATGTTTTTATTTATGTATGTGCATGCTTTATTTTTGTATAAATATGTATAAATTTTTTAAAAAAACAATTTTTGTGCCTACTTTAAGTCATAATAATGAAATAATTTAATTATTTATGTAAATTATCATTGTAAAATATAATTTTTGCTGCTTTTTATTTTTCTAACTCTTTTAATTTGTTGTAGAAGAGTTTCTTTTGCGGTCCACTGCTAAGGCTTATTAACCGCCTTAATTCCGCTTTTTCTCTATTGAGCCGCTTCTTTTTGCCGCCCTTCGTCTTCTTTTTAGTTGGAGTTACAGGTGGTACTGGACGCGGTTTTTTGACTTGTTTCTCTCAAGATATTGTTCTATTGTAATTGGCTGTGGTCCACAATGCTTTGGGGGTAGGTATGTAAGGTGGTGCCTGAATTTCCACGCCTTCACTGGGATTGTACTCCTCCACTGCCAATCTGTTAACCAAATCTTCGAAAGGTTTGTGAAAATCTTCGTCCATTTAAAAAGAAAAATTCCAGATATGTTGGCAGGATCGCCATATAGTAGGTTTGGTAGGTATGGTTTATAAATATTCAAAACAATTACAAATCTATTACTATTGCTTTAGCATTGAATCGCGACTAATGCAATAGAAAGCCTTGGTTTGTAGAGCGAGGCTTTAAAACTCGGCAGACGAGCAAATGATGCCCCTTTTTTTTGAGTTCAGTAAAAGAAGAATGAATTCTTGTGTCTAAGCTGAGACTAACTTTTATTTACAAATTTTCTAACTTATATACTAATTTACAAATTATCTAAAAATTATCTGACACATCTTGCATTTCATTCATACATCCAAAATGCCCAATGTAACATGGTGTTCAACTTTTTGTTCATATCACAAAATGCATTTACTGATCGACGGACTAATCAGCACAGTCGTTATTTTTAAACAAATTGCATTTCTCCTATTTAAGGTATTTAAAAAAAAATAAAAAGAAATTTGATTTGCTATTGTTACCCCTTAAGTACGGTCAAGTACCTAAAGCAATCAACTATAAGTGGAGCAAGTGAAAATACTCATGTTTCACTTCGCTGTAGATATTTTGGTATACGTATGAAGTGCAAGCATTTGTTTACCATATGTGTCATGATGTTTATGTGTCATTGATATGGTTGTTTACAATCAATATTTTCTGTTACAAATATATTGTGTAATGCTTTTGTGGCAATGAAAAAATAAGTGTACACCACACATTTGAGTTAATTTTGCTTCTATGTGCCATTTCCACGTTAAACGCCGATCTAGATGTATACCGAGATATTTTACATGCGAGTGTTGGGGTATTGGTTGATTATTGATTTTAATATGGGGGCATGTTTCCCGACGCAATGTGAATGTTATATGTGCGCATTTTTGCTCATTGATCTTTATCCTCCATTGTTTTAACCACCTTTCCAGTTCAAATATGTGATCCTGTAAGTAACGAGATGCTTCTTGACAGTTTTCATGTACGCTTAGGAAAGCTGTGTCATCCGCAAATGTTGAGGTTTGTGTGTAGCTGTTTGTTGGCATGTCCGAAGTATAAATTAAGTATAATAGAGGGCCCAGGATGCTGCCTTGTGGGACTCCAGTGTTAACTGGCTGAGGAGAACTTAAAAAATCGCCTTCTTTTATAATAAATTGACGACCGACTAAGTAGCTTTCGAACAGCTTGTGTATGTTTGCTGGTAAGTTTTGCTGCAATTTCAGTAGTAAACCTTCATGCCAGACTTTATCAAAAGCTTGAGACACATCGATGAAGAGTGCTGAGCAATATTTTTTTTCTTCAAAGGCTTTTCTTATTACATTTACTATTCGATGAGTTTGTTCAATTGTGCTGTGCTTTCTTCTAAACCCGAATAGATGATTAGGAATACATCTATTTTCATTTAAAATCGGCGTTTATTTTAACACTATTAATTCTCAAATAGCTATGAAATATTAGATAATAAGGTAATAGGCCTGTATGACTCAACTTATGTGTGATCCTTTCCTGGCAGCGGTAAGTCGACTGCTATATCGTGAAATATATTATGGGTAAATACATTTTTCAGATGATTAGCAAACAGATTTCCTTTTTCAATATCATTTCTCGCCCAGCTTCCATTCAAGTTTCTCAATGGTGGCTTAGAGATAACTGGTCTATTGAGGCTTCTAGCTGCACGCCATAATGAGTAGTCTGATTGTGGAGTTGCATCAAGTCCCTTAAGATATTTTTCCAGCGAAGCCGTTTTCTGAGACTGCAGTAACTTTCTCAGCCTTTTTGTGCACTCTTTTAATAAAGTCTTAAGTTTTGGGGATCTGTGCAATTGCCACTCTCTTCGAACTCTCCTTTTTTCAGTCAAGAGACGCTCGACATCTGTAGAATAAATGATTTTGTTTTTGGTTTTTTTGAGGGTTATGCTGGAACGTTGAACAGCTAGTTTGAGATAACTGTCAAAATTAACAATAGCGAGATCCACGTTCTCCGGTGTGCTAAGCGGAATATTTTCTGTGCAATGGGCACTAAGATATTTTTTATATTTTAACCAATTTATTTGTGAGGCTGATGTCGATAATTAACCAGACGGAGATACGATTCTATTTGGATTCATTATAGACAATTGTAGGTGTGTGATCGGAAGATAATTCTTGGGACGCTTCCACATGTATCGTGTCTATGGGGATGTTATTAACCACGCCAAAATCTATGACATCTGGAACTTTTTGCTGATCAGTAGGCCAATATGTTGGTTGCCCGCTCGCGACCACATTTAGGTCCATTTTACAAATTGTGTTTAACAAAACACGACCCTTAGGTGTAATAAGTCGTGACCCCCAGAAAGTGTGTTTAGCGTTATAATCGCCAGCAGCCAGGAAGCAGGGTCCTAATGATTTGAAGTATTTATTATATTGGCTTTCTGATATTGAAAATCTAGTTGGGGAGTATAAAGATGAAATTACTAGGTTTCGAGATAATTCCTCAACGCAAATGCTCGTTGCTTGGAGATAATCTTCACGATGATCACACATTAAGTAGTGTTTTACTCGGTTTTTTATCAAAATAGCAGAACCTCAACAAGCTCTACCTCGAGGGTCCTTGGTATCATAAAATATATAACCATTGACTTTAAACGTGTTTCTTGAGGTCAGATGAGTTTCAGAAACCATCATAACATCAATTTGTTTATTTTTAAGGAAGTATTCTATTTCATTTTTATCTTAGCGGATGCCGTTTGCGTTCCAAAAGCAAATTTTTAAGCAGTTCATGGCTTGTTTAGTACAGCTTGCAATAACATCGATTGCATTCTTAACATTTCCTGCATCATATTACCCATTGTGTTTGTAAAGTTATTTACTGTCTGTACTAATGTTTCCATGGTTTTCTCTAGACGACTTATTTGGCAACTCACCTTGCATTGGCATATGATTTGATTTTAAGACGTTAGCTTTATTATGTTCTGTTATTACTAGGCTGCGGTACCTGAACTTCATTAATGTAAACTTGATTTGTTGCCTGCATTTGAAGGGGATTAGGTTTCGGTCCAACCGAGCGCTTGACGATAGAGGATACAGGGCATCCTCTATAGTTGGCAGTGTGATTACCACCACAGTTGCTACATTTTTTTACATTAAGGTCGTTTTTAGACTTATCGCAGAGAGCTGTACCATGTAATTCTCCACATACGACGCAAACAGGGGTTAAATGACAGTATGCCTTAGTGTGACCAAATTCTTGGCAGTTTAAACATTGAACGGGACCATTCTTTTGTGCGGCTCCTCTGTTGTTATTTTTCTATACAGGATATATTTCAGATTGTAAATGGGGTGCGTTTCGTTCTTTTTAAGCTTAATGTCGCCGGGTTCTAACTCCACTCTAAATAGTGGCTTGGGATTTTTTTCTCTATTTTTAATGTTTATTACATTTTTTATTTTGTAGCCCTTCTCTTCTAAAAACGTTTTTATCTCACCTGGGTCCACGCATGAGTCAATGCCCTTAATCACTACCTGAAGACCTTTACTGCTCTTCAGTTGATATGTATAAAAATTCTTATTAAGTGCTTCAAATTTTGTTATTACCTTACGAAAATCATCTTCACGATTAACTTGTATTTTTGTCTCATTAATACTACCCCGTTTTATTGCAGCTACATAAAAAGAATTTTCACCTATTACCGAGATCAAATTCTTTATTAATTCATTTGAGTTTTGCTCTCTAAGATATATCGGCGCACACTGGTTAATATCTTGAGAAGGCGGCCAAAACTATTTTGTTTTATGTTCTCCGATTTTGAAATTTTTTTATTCATGTGAAAGTAAATACTAGTGAACCTCGGGAGCCAAAAAATTTCAACCCTATTTCAACTATTTCATCGAGAACAGGGTGGTCCCAAATGGACTTTCTCAGTATTTGGTTATAGTTTTGAATTTCTGAGTAAACTTTTGAAGTTGAAATGCTCATAACTTTTTTGTTTTTCAAGCATAAGTTTTGTGTATTAGTTTATCTTATTAGCTATACGTGGTTTAAAGCATTAAACTCTGCGACCTGTAGAACTATTTAATTTTCTTTTTTTTTTAATGTCAAAATTTCCCGGAAATTTCCTATTTTATAGAACATAAGTCCTGCCCGTCAAAACACGTCAAAAAAATCTATACTCTCTTGTAGTCCAGAATCTAACCTATATTTTTATAGCCCATTGTACACACATCTGGATACGGTCTTGCGAACTACAGCAATTTCTGTGACCCAAGGTAAGATATTCGGTTCAAAAAATAAGTCCTGCAAGGAAACATTACTGAAATTAAAAAAGGTGAATCTTAAAGAATTTTAGACAAATAAAGCAGTTCAGGCCACATAAATTATCTAGCACGTCAGGTTATCAATTAATTTGGAGAAGGTAAAGGTATTGCCATTGTTATGAACTTATTGTGGGTGAACGGATGCTGCAAAACGAATAGGCGACATAAATAGACTAACACGTTAGATTTATGAGTAAGTTAAAAGGTTAAACATTAGTTAATAGCCGCAACATAAACTACATAGTTTAATTACCTGAAAATTGCAACTTAATTTAAAAAGATGGAAGAGCAGTTATATTTTACGTGAAAATTACCTACATGTTACCTGTTAATTTTTCGCCGGTATGTTATCCTTTTAAAAAGTGTGAAAACAGTGTTTTTATGTTTCAAAGAACTGGTAATAAAAGATTAAATTTGTATTTAAAAAAGGGTTTTTATGTTTCCAAGAAGTGGTAACAAAAGATCATTTAAAAAAAACTTCTATCAAGAGTATAAAAATGCATGCATTCATAATTTTACCTTCATTATTGTTTAAACAATGGCTAAGTTCAGTTATAAAGTTCTAGCAGATATATATTTTCAACAAAAAGATGAAAAAGATTTTGTGTTACACATAATGAATAATCCATTCTTTAAATTATGCAACGAACAAGAATCAAAATTCATAAAATAAAAATAATAAAAACAAATTGACAATTGCAGTGAAAGATCACGAAGACGCAAGCTTGCAAATATCAATGAAGAAATTTCTCATAGTATAATAAAGAATTCATTTCTGCATCAAATTCAACCAACGCAAAATAAGAAAACAAAAATTGCAATAATTGAAAAAATAGTGGAAGCGAGCCCTAAACGCACAAAGAGGATTTTAAAAAGTATGCCTACACCAACTGAAGAAATGAAATTTACTCCAGAAGAAGCATTTGCACTATTTTTGGATTTAAAAATGACAAAAAATCAGTATACAGAACTGCGAAAGCGAACCAATGAAAAAAATTGTGGAATCTTTCCAGCATATCGATATTTAGTTTCTGTCAAAAAAGAGTGCTTACCTTCACGAACGGCTATTAGTGTAACTTCAAGTTCAGCAGAAGTAAAATTACAGGCTCTTCTTGAACACACTGCAGAACGATTATTAAATAAACTTGATGCTGACTGTTTCAAAAACTTAAAAATTGCAGCATCTTTTTATTTTCAAAATGGGGATGTGATGGAAGCTCTGGTCAGAAACAATACAAGCAATGTAATTCAGAAAACTCATCTGATGCTAACTTATTCATGGTATCTTTCGTTCCATTACGTTTAAGAACAACTTATATTGGCTTAGAGCCGTCAACCAGTAGAGTTACAGCAATGGATGTATGGAAAAATCAACAAAGTATTGCAGACCAATAAAGTTTGTTTACAAAAAGGAAACTAAAGATTTCATAATTGAAGAAGTTCGAAAAATAAAAGATCAAATTAAAGAACTTCAACCGGCAATATTTAAATTTGATGACCAATGCATTGAAATTAATTTTCAAATGTTGCTTACAATGATCGATGGAAAAGTTGCACAAGCATTAACCGAAACAAAGTCTTCGTCAAGCTGTACCATATATCAAAAGACATCAAGTCAATTAAGCCAACCCCCATCACAACACAATAGTTTCAATGAAGCATACGAATTTGGAATGTCCCCTCTTCATACTAGAATTCGTTTCATGGAGCATATTCTTAAATTGGGTTATGATTTGGAATTTGGCCCGTTAGGCGAAACAGTGAGAAAAAACAAAGAAAATGTGGAAAAAAGAAGCAAAGAAAAAAACAAATTCAAGAAAAATACCTTCACCTAGGCCTTATAATTGATAAGCCAAAACAAGGAGAAGGAAATTCAAATGATGGAAACACTGCAAGGAGATTCTTTTCCGATCAAGAAACTGCAGCATCTATCACAGGAGTACATTTTGAATTAATAAGACGATTCCAGATCATTTTACAAGTTATATCATGTAGCAGAAAGATAAATGCAAAAAAATTTGGCTAGTATACAAATTAAACAGCAATTCTGTATAACAAAAAATACTCTTTGAGACATATGCCAACCACAGTTCATAAAATTTTATACCATGGGGACCAATAGTTCAACACAATATCCTACCAATTGGAGATCTATCTGAAGAAGCGCAAGAAAAAAGGAACAAAGACTACAGATTCTTCCGCGAGCATAATACAAGAAAAATGTCCAGATGTTGATGAAGATCTTATTACTATTTTGTTGTGCACATCAGATCCATATATGTCCAGTATTCGACAAAAATGGAAATCAACCTCAATCGAATTAGAGGAAGAAGCTAAACAACTTCTGGAAATGAAACCCAAAGCTATTTAGAAGAAATTTTTACTAATATTGCTTAATTTAAAATTGTTTATAGATTATAATTTGTTTTTGATTTAAGTATATATTTGTATTAATATATAAAAATAAAATACACATACATCTCAAACCAAAAATAAAAGTTGAATTACCTAAAATGTTATCGATAGCCAAGAATGCTATTTGGGCATTTTTCAAAATATTCCTTTTCAGTTTTATCCTTATAACAACTCGTCTCGTCCCAAAAAGCCAACCTTTGGCCCCTGTGAATATTGGGACAAAAATTTTACAGGGGCCAAATATTGGCCCTTTCTGACAGGATCTAAGTTCGACAATGAAAAATAAGTATCAGTTGTAAAATACAAGAGAAATATTTGAAATATTCAACTTTTACACCGAAACCCAACAAAAAATTAAAATGCATTTTGAACTCCCCATAACTTTTGCTCCTATCGAATTTTACGTTTTATAGCGCAAATTAAAGCCTAATATCGCACCTATCGAGCAAAAAAAATCGCATAAAAAAATACCGATCCAGTCAAAAGTTATGGAATTTTGACCGCCTTCTCGTAAAATTTCCCACTGTGCGGCGGTGGCTTAGAAGTTTTGATAACGTTTTGTGCTTCGATTTTGTGAACTTGTTTTATCAGCTGCACCATCTTTTAAGACTTTTGAGACCGAAGCAACTGCTGAAGAGGTTGGGCTGCTACCCCGTTTAAGCACTGTTATGTACCTATCAATACCTACTTGTACTGGGGGCTTTTGACCACTTTTTCCTTGTGGAGCTGAGTTTTCCATCATGCCTGATTTGGGGGTAATATTTTCATCACTTATTAAAATTGTTTTTGCCGTTGAGGCAACGTTTTATATTTGTTAGTGTATCTACCGTATTATTAAATACTAAAGGTGAGAGGGATCGCGCGCGAGTAATAGGTTTAGCCGTTAGGTATTTGCTATCATCGATTCTTTTTTTTATTTCTGCATTTGTTTCGTTAACACTATATATGCATTTCTACTGTTTGAACTCATGAGTTTTTTTTTTTTACTGTTTACAGTTGTGCCTAACCGAACCTAACCTATTTGTTATTGTTTATCAACACCGAGAATAAAAAAATGTGTGTTTATGTATATATGTATGTACATACATGTATTTTTTTTTCTTTATCTTTTTCTTGTATTTACTTTTTTTAATACTCTTTTTGTTCACGTTTTTATAAAAAAAAAAATAAACCGTATGCCGAGCTTAGAAAACACGTCTATCTTTAACGAGCAGACACAAAGGTCTATATGACTCAACTTTTGTGGAATCCTTTCCTGGTTTAGATATCATGGTAACTAAGGATACTTTCCATTCTTGTGGTTAGTATTCTAGACGTAAAATAGCATTAAAAATTAAAAGAATAATTTTCTTTGCTATGCTGGGTAGCACCACAAGCATTTTGTTTCTGATTTTATCAAAACCAGGGGCTTTCATGGGGTTTAAATCATGAATAGCTTTTCGATTTCTCTTATCTCAAATCTTAGTGAAACCGCTGCTCTAACAGCAACAG
Organism: Pollenia amentaria; assembly: GCA_943735925.1. Classification (NCBI taxonomy): domain Eukaryota; kingdom Metazoa; phylum Arthropoda; class Insecta; order Diptera; family Polleniidae; genus Pollenia; species Pollenia amentaria. The sequence goes on from OX031009.1 coordinate 75,089,322, forward strand.
GTGGTAACTCGACCGCAATATCGAAAGATGTATGAGGGGTAAATACGGTTTTCAAATGATTAACAAAAAGATTTCCTTTTTCTATATCATTTCGTGACCAACTTCCATTTAAGTTTCTTAATGGTGGTTTAGTGATAACTGGTCTTTTAAGATTTCTAGCTGCACGCCATAATGGGTAGTCAGATTAAGGAGTTGCATCAAGTTCCTTAAGATATTTTTCCAGGGAAGCCGTTTTCTGAGACTGCAGAAACTTTCTTAGCCTTTTTGTGCACTCTTTTAGTAAGTTCTTAAGTTGAGGGGATCCGTGCAATTGCCAATCTCTTAGAGCTCTCCTTTTTTCAGTCAAGAGACGCTCGACATCTGTAGAATATATTTTACTATTTGTGAGGGGTATGCTAGAATGTTGAACAGCTGGTTTAAGATAATTGTCAAAATTTACTATAGAAAGATTCACATTCTCCGGTGTACTAAGCGTAATATTTTCAGTGCAGTGGGTACTGAGATATTTTTTATATTTAAACCAATTTGTTTTTGTGACTGACGTCACTAAGTAACCAGACGGATATACAATTCTATTAGGGTTTGTTATAGTAAGAATTGTAGGTGTGTGATCAGAAGATAATTCTAAGTAAGTTTCAACATATATCGTTTCTGCGGGGATGTTTTTAACCACTCCAAAATCTATGACATCTGGAACTTTTTGCTGACCAGTAGGCTAATATGTTGGTTGCCCGTTTGCGACCACATTTAGATCCATTTTACAAATTGTGTTTAGCGTTATAATCACCAGCAGCTAGGAAGCAGGGTCCTAATGATTTGAAATATTTATTATATAAGCTTTCTGATATTAAAAATCTAGCTGGGTAGTATAATGATTAAATTATTAGGTTTAGATTTAATTCCTCAACTCAAATGTTCGTTGCTTGAAGATAATCTTCACGATGATCACACATTAAGTAGTGTTTTACTCGAGTTTTTATCAAAATGGTAGAACCTCCACAAGCTCGTCCTCGAGGGTCCTTGGTATCATATAATATATAACCATTGATTTTAAACGTATTTCTTGAGGTTAGATGTGTTTCAGAAACCATCATAACATCAATTTGCTTATTTTTAAGAAAGTATTTCAGTTCATTTTTATGTTGGCGGATGCTGTTGCGTTCCAAAATCAAATTTTTAAACAGTTCATGGCTTGTTTAGTTTAGCTTGCAATAACAATTGCATTCTTAACATTTCCTGCATCATATTACCCATTCTGTTAGTAAAATTGTTAAATGTTTGCACTCATGTTTCCATAGTTTTTTCTAGCCGAGTTAAATTAGAAATGGGAATTTCGTCATTATTTGTTAAATCACCTTGCAGTGGCATATGATTAGATTTTAAGACATTAGCGTACGAGATTCTGTTATTATTTAGCTGCGGTATCTGAACGCCGTTAGTGTTTTCTTGATTAGTTGATTCAACAGAACGCTTGACAATCTAATATACCGGGCATCCTCTATAGTTGGCAGTATGATTACCACCACAGTTGCTAAATTTTTTTACATTGGGGTAATTTTTTGACTTATCGCACAGGACGGTACCATGTAATTCTCCACATACGCAAACAAGGGCTAAATAGCAGTATGCCTTAGTATGACGAAATTCTTGGCAGTTTAATCATTGATCGGGCCCATTTCTTTTGTGCGGCTCTTCTATCGTGATTTTCTGTACAGGATGTATTTCCAACTGTAAATGGGATGCGTTTAATTTTTTTTCTCTTAACGTCGCCCGGCCTTTTTTGCCCTATTATTAATATTTGTTACTTTTTTTTTTATTTTGAAGCACTAGTCTTCTAAAAATGTTTTTATTTCGTCTGGGTCCACACATGAGTCAATGCCCTTTATCACAACCTGAAGACCTTTACTGCTTTTCAGTTGGTATGTATAGAAGCTTTTTTAAGTGCTTCAAACTTGTTAATAATTTTACGAAAATCATTCTCATGATTAGCATGTATTTTTGTCTCGCTTATATTACCACGCTTGATTGCAGCTACTTAAAACGAATTTTCACCTATCACCGAGATTAAACTTTTTATTAGCTCACTTGAGTTTTGCTCCCTAAGATATATCGGGGGTGGCTACGACGATTTTATGACGTTAGGTGCATCAGAGGATTCATCCTCCAGAATTGCAAAACGATTTTGTGATGTTATTCTATCAAAAGATGGAACTTTCGAGGCCGAAGAAACAGCTAAAGACGTAGGGCTGCGGCCCCGTTGAAGCACTGTTATATACCTGTCCATACCAACTTGTGGTTTTTGTCCCAACCAACTTGTGGTTTTTGGTCTCGCATTGCTGAAGTCTGTGCAACAGAACAAAAAACCACCCGTATTTAATATTTTGAAAGAATACCTAATATCTAAATATCTAACATTAAAACAAATCCGATGCATAACTGGCAAACACATTACAATATTTTTAATTTCACAAAATGAGTACAAAACTTAAAAAGGGTATAACTTTGGAACAGTAAGAGCAAATTCAATTATTTTTGCAATGACTCAGAATTTATCCACCTTTTAAACTTTTTTTTTTTTTTTTTTTTTTTTTTTTTTGTTTGGACCAGCACTCAGGGGATGCCCCCTACTAATGCAAATATAATAGGTTATGGGAAGGAGGAAAAAGGGAGTAGTGTTTGTGAACATTCGACTTGAACTTTTTCATGTTGTAAGTGAGAGGGAAGACTTCAGCAGGAAGGTTATTCCACATACGAACAGTTCGGCAAAAAAAACGAATTTTCCCTGTAATGCGTTGTACGATTCACCGGGCAATCGACCACAAAAGGATGTGCTCTTGAGGAAAAACGTGTATTACGAACAGAGCTATGGGTTTCGGGAACCAAATCCCTAATTTCATCAGAACACATCCCGTTGTAGTAACGATAAAATAGGCAAGTACAACCCACATTGCGACGGTGCTCAAGGGAGTCAATAGAATTGGATGCCCTACTGTCACCAATGAGAACCTTCGCCCTCTCCTGCACGCGGTCGAGAAGCTCCAAAATAGACTTTGAAGACACATGAGAGTTGTATTCCATTCGCGGTCGGATATAACTGAATCATTAGTGTTTTTTAACTTCAATATAAATTTTTAAAGTTACAAAGCATTATTTTTCAAATTTATGCTAAATTTACAAAAAAATATGATTAAGGGGACCCAAATGAGCAAAAAAATAACCGAAACTTTTAATATCTGCACAGAGAAGTAAAGTTTGAGAAGTTTTCTTTAAAAAAATTGACTTAGTAACAAAGAAAATCGAGCTAATGGGCCGAGTAATCAGCAAATTTCAAAAATGTCGAGAAAACCCGATTTTTGGGTTAAATTCGGTTTGAGAGACCTCTAAACCTCCTCCGAAAAATCTGAAAAAAATCACAGAAATACTTTACCTTATAAGCTCTCAAAAAAAAGCTGGGGTACTGTGACAACAAGTCTTTAAGGAAAAACTTTGTCACACCCTGTTATTCCAGCATATATTTATTTTGTTGCGCACTGTAAATTCCAGGTAATGTGTTTTCTTTTAGGGGAAAATATATTATTTCTCTTACACTTTGCACTTTTGGTCGAAAACTTTTGCGCCACACTGTAGTTAACGGACAGGAATTCAACAAGTTAACAAGTTACACTAACAAGACACACAGTCATGACAAAAAAGTAACCTAGCTACACTTACAACACCTATAACAAACAAGTAACAATAACAAAGCAAGCATTTTAAAAATGTAAACAACAAACAACAAAATATGAGTAGAACGAGTAAAAGCACATAACAATAACAACTGCAAGTAATTGATTGTTGTTAATGTAACATTCACTACAAATTTAGTATAAAAAGGGCAAGGTAAACGTTGGAAAGATCAATTTTATTCTGGCCGAGCTCGAGAATACATGAGGTAAGATCTGGTATCTAGCAAAGAAAACTAGTAATAAGTAGAAAACAAATACCCAGTAGACAATTTCACCGCGTGGTTTCTAACACAGAGTGAAATTCTAGTGGGCATACAAATACCCAGTAGACAATTTCACCGCGTGGTTTCTAACACAGAGTGAAATTCTTGTAAACATACAAATACCCACTAGACAATTTCACCGCGTGGTTTCTAACACAGAGTGAAATTCTAGTAAACAAACCAATACCCAGTAGACAATTTCACCGCGTGGTTGCTAGCACAGAGTGAAATTCTAGTAAACATACAAATACCCAGTAGACAATTTCACCGCGTGGTTTCTAACACAGAGTGAAATTCTAGTAAACATACAAATACCCAGTAGACAATTTCACCGCGTGGTTACTAACACAGAGTGAAATTCTAGTAAACAAACAAATACCCAGTAGACAATTTCACCGCGTGGTTGCTAGCACAGAGTGAAATTCTAGTAAACATACAAATACCCAGTAGACAATTTCACCGCGTGGTTTCTAACACAGAGTGAAATTTTAGTAAACAAACAAATACCCAGTAGACAATTTCACCGTGTGGTTTCTAACACAGAGTGAAATTCTAGCAAACATACATATACCCAGTAGACAATATCACCGCGTGGTTTCTAACACAGAGTGAAATTCTAGTAAACAAACAAATACCCAGAGACAATTTCACCGCGTGGTTTCTAGCACAGAGTGAAATCCTAGTAAACATACAAATACCCAGTAGACAATTTCACCGCGTGGTTTCTAACACAGAGTGAAATTCTAGTAAACAAACAAATACCCAGTAGACAATTTCACCGCGTGGTTGCTAGCACAGAGTGAAATTCTAGTAAACATACAAATACCCAGTAGACATTTTCACAGCGTGGTTTCTAACACAGAGTGAAATTCTAGTAAACAAACAAATACCCAGTAGACAATTTCACCGCGTGGTTTCTAACACAGAGTGAAATTCTAGCAAACATACAAATACCCAGTAGACAAATTTCACCGCGTGGTTTCTAACACAGAGTGAAATTCTAGTAAACAAACAAATACCCAGTAGACAATTTCACCGCGTGGTTTCTAGCACAGAATGAAATCCTAGTAAACATACAAATACCCAGTAGACAATTTCACCGCGTGGTTTCTAACACAGAGTGAAATTCTAGTAAACAAACAAATACCCTGTAGACAATTTCACCACAGAGTGAAATTCTTGTAGAAAACAACTACCCAGTAGACAATTTCACTGCGTGGTTTCTAACACAGAGTGAAATTCTAGTACACAAACTAATACCCAGTAGACAACTATCCCCAGTAGACAATTTCCTGGAGTGAAATTTTAGCACAACCTGGAATCTATCCTGTACAGCAAGTCCCATAAGTGTTTTCTTGTGTCTCCCGTTTCAACGACACAGCGCAACACCACACCGCTCGAAGCTCGTACTGGCAAAGCAGTCAGGACCATACAGATTTAACGCACGAAGGAGTTGTTAAAGCAGCCGACACAGAAAACAACACAACAAATTATGCATAATCCTACCCTTGAAATGTTAATAATAAAAGAAAATTAAATAAAACTTATTTATTGTTATTAACAACGAACAAAAAACACACGTGTCATATTTTCTTGTAACGAACCTGGACAAAGGCTGAGTATACCGCAAATAAACTCGTTATAGTACCTATTTTTTCTTTTTTTTCAGTATTTATTTATTGAATCTTCATATGTATATTAAATATGAACTAACATTAATTAATCAAATATTATCCTAATGTTTGCTTTATGTCCTGCCAGTGCCAGACAAAAAAGATTTAGTCATCACGGTTTCTGTTCACATATGTAGGTGTTTATCGCCTTCCAGCCTTTTTAAATATTTTACTGCAAATTTCGTTATCATAGTTTTTACTAATGGCACATTGAGATCCTTGTGGATATTTGAGTTTTTGACGTACCAGGGGGCGGCTGTGATTATTCGAAGAAGTTTATTTTGGCTTTGAATTTTTTCGATGTTAAAAGCCGAGGCAGTGCCCCATAACTGAATACCGTAGCACCAAATTGGCTTTAAGATAGAGTTGTAAAGTAGAAGTTTGCAATCGAGACTAAGAACAGAATTTCTTCCAATAAGCCAATTAATTTGAATTGCTTTTAGTTTCATTTGAGTTAATTTAGCTTCTATATGCCATTTCCACGTTAAACGCCGATCTAGATGTATACCGAGGTATTTTACATGCGAGTGTTGGGGTATTATTTGATTATTTATTTTAATAGGGGGGCATGTTTCCCGACGCAATGTTATATGTGCGCATTTTTGCTCATTGATCTTTATCCTCCATTTTTTAACCACCTTTCTAGTTTAAAAAGATGATCCTGTAAGTGACGAGATGCTTCTTGACAGTTTTCGTGTACGCTTAGAAAATCTGTGTCGTCTGCAAACGTTAAGTAATGGGTGTAGCTGTTTGTTGGCAAGTCCGAAGTATAAATTAAGTATAATAGAGGGCCCAGGATGCTTCCTTGTGGAACTCCAGCGTTAATTGGCTGTGGAGAACTTAAAAATTCGCCTTATTTAATAATAAATTGACCACCGACTAAGTAGCTTTCTAACAGCTTGTGTATGTTTGCTGGTAAGTTTTGCTGTAATTTCAGTAGTAAACCTTCATGCCAGACTTTATCAAAAGCTTGAGACACAACGATGAAGAGTGCTGAGCAATATTTTTTTTCTTCAAAGGCTTTTCTTATGACATTTACTATTCGATGAGTTTGTTCAATTGTGCTGTGCTTTCTTCTAAAACCGAATTGATAATTTGGAATACATCCATTTTCATATTAAATCAGCTTTAATTTTGACACTAGTAGTTTCTCAAATAGCTTTGAAATATTATATAATAAGCTAATAGGTATGTATGACTCAAATTTTGTGTGATCCTTTCCTGGCTTTGGTATCATGGTTATTAAGGAGACCTTCCATTCTTGAAGGCGTAAAATAGCATTGAAAATAATAAGAATAATTTTTTTTGCTATACTTGGTAGCTCCAAAAGCATTTTATTACTGATCTTATCAATACCGGGAGCCTTCTGGGTGTTTAAATCACAAATAACCTTTTCTCTTAACTCGAATTTTAGAGGAATAGCTGCATTTACAGGCAGTAACTCGAGTGCTATATCGTGAGACGTATTAAGGGTAAATACGTTTTTCAGATGATGAACAAACAGATTTCCTTTTTCAATGTCATCTCTTGCCCAACTTCCATTCAAGTTTCTTAATGGTGGCTTAGATATAACTGGTCTATTGAGATTTCTAGCTACACGCCATAATGAGTAGTCTGATTGTGGAGTTGCATCAAGTTTGTTTACGTCTAAACGAAAGGCAGCGGTGTTCCCAGCACTGGGGTCTATCGAGATGGAGTGCTATTGACGTATTGAGGCGCCACCATCATCAAGAATTATATTTTAAGTTTTTATTTCAATTTTTATGTATGCTCGTTAAGTTTTTTTGCTTTTTTTAAGATGAAGTTTCAATATAGGTTTTTTGTTCAATCGTTGTATAGCTGCCATAGTGTCATATAGATTTATAATCAATCTGTTCAGCTAATAGAACCCAAGACAAGTCTTACAAGTTCAGCTTCAAGTCAATAAACCAGTTATAACGTTGTAAGAAAAAACCAAACAGGAAAGTGTGCTTTATTTCTTTGGTTAACGACTCTTTTTCGGCTTTATTTGTATTGCTTTTTTCTTTCTATTCCTCGACAAAATTGTGTGGTGCCACTCGAGTGAAATCGGCCGCCTTGAAGCCGAAGCCATTAAGCCCTACACCATTAACATTGGTCCAATCGAACCGGATCTGCAGGAGTCTTTGATTTGTGGAGTAAAGGAAAAAGGTGATACTTTTCTATTTTTTCATTGTTTTAATTTTACTGCTTTTGTAAAATTTTTTTTGGTACAAAATTTTACAAAAACAAATTTATTGTTGAAAGCCTTTGCATTAACCCAGTATTACTGAACTGGATTAAAAAAGGGTTGTGTCTTTGCTGTAAGGATACGTTATTACCTACATACAACTCACGGCCTTACCTAACACTAATATTTTATTTGCAACCAGCCGGTTTAATGACATGTCATTGTTGGTTGACGTATTGACATCGCCATTTTAGTGTCAACTGAATAAACAAAATAAAAACCAATTTTTTCATTCTAGAGTGAATTTGTTATAGTGTTATTATTAACAACTTTTCGTATATTAATTAAGTAGTTGCAAAAGTTAAAAGTGTTGTGGTGTCAAGTAAACATAAAAATTAAACTAAAGAGATAGCATATTAATATATAATAATATAGCTACATATACACCGGTAAAAACTCATAAAATTTAAAAAAGGGCCTGGCACGTCTTACAAACGAAAATATACAAATAAATAGAAAGCCAGAATATAAATTAAGATAATTAAATATTTTAAACAAAATAAATTAAAGAGATTACCAGACGAAGGGGAAAGACATCCCACGCCAAGCTAACTCCCACAATTTCTAGGAGTCCCACGCCAAGCTAACTCCCACAATATCTAGTCAACAGTGGACAGTCAGACAGATCGCAGAACCAGGAAATCAGCAAGGAACAACACCATCACATCTCTACCGCAGTGTCATTAAGCACAATCATCCATCGGTAAGATGGTCTGTCTGTAAAGGTATGTTTTTTAGATTGTACCAAAATTTGGTTTATTTTGGTTGAAAACCATCTAAATTGCTTGGTGTTTTATATATTTTATTGGAGTATTTTGCTTAAGCTATGTTCACACCTATCAAATATTTTACATTCTACCCGTAACCACTAGTTTTATTAAAAAATTATTTGCGTTTGCAAAACGTTTGGCTCAATCGAATATCATTTTACAGTTTCTAAATTACATTATATAATTTTTCTTATACATAAATAAAGTCTAGTAAATCAATAGGAATTGTTAAGAATAAAGTAAAAGTTTGATCAATTTACTGGTTACGCCTTTTTTAGATTTTAGCGTCAAATATTTGTTAGGTCTGAACATACTTTTATTAGTGGTTAATAAGACAATATTGGGGTGCTAACAAAGCTGTAAAATACCTATTTGAAATAATTAAGTTCAGCATACAACTTCCTTTTAGAGTTTTATTTTCAAACTACAAAATAGTTTTTACCAAACGTATTGCGAGATACAAAATCCAAAATACGTATTCTTTTTTTTTTTTTTAAATACATATTTAAAAATGCTCTACTGAGCAAACTTAGGTGGAAATAGAAGCAATCGAGACGGCCTAATCGAGACACTTTTGCTTTGAGGAAAAAAACATAAGGAAGCATTTTGGAGGAAATATGGTTAAATTAAAGTAAAAGCACAGATTTGTATTTGTATTTTGGATGAATGTATGTCAACTAATTCGGATTTCTGGCTACTAATTTCAATTCAACAGGGATATTTGCTCCGAAAATTTCGCGTCAGAGTGTTCGGGCAACTTATTGGGCAATATTTTGTGGTTTAGTGTGTTTTGTTTTGAACTATTGTGTACGGATTATTCACCCTTGTACCCTTAATTTTGTCGAACGTTGGTTAGGTAAATATCTACATATGTAGAACGATTTTCTGCATGAACCTTTGTTACTGTTGGACTCCTTTTCTTAAAGACAAGTATAACATCCATATTCATAAACGGTTAGTGAATTAAATTAACGTTTATTAAGTAAAATTTACGGAGAAAATTTGGTTTGTAAACCTTTGTTGAATTTAAAATATTTTTATGAATACGGGCATGATAAGTGTTTATTTATTTTCTTGATATTTTTGTTGTGGTTTCTGAACCTATTTCTTTATTGGAATTCTTCCTGATACTTTTTTTGTTTTCAACTGGGGTTAGTTATTTTTATGATACACTTACAACTGTTTGGAGTTGATTTTTCGAGTTTTTGTTTTGATATTCTTGCAAGGAAATGGGTAATCTGACAAAGTTTGAGACGTTGGCCGCGTTATTTCTCGAATTTGAGAGGGATTATGACGAGATACCACAGGAGAATCGAAACTCTTTTATAGTCGACCTTCAGAAGGAGGAGTTCAAATCGTTGTGGGAGAAAGTGAAAGTGGCCTATGAGTTTTTCGTCACCAGTAAACCAATAGTAGATTCGGGCGACGATTGTGACCTTGCAAAACAACTTTATAAGGAATGTAGGTTGGTCTATATTACTGTTGCTGCTCAAATGGGTGAGCTATCACAATCTTTTGTGAATAGGCCTATTCCTACCTCAACTCAATTCGGGGAAGAAGCGGGGGAAGCTTCAGCGACTGTGGTGACTAACAGATCCAGCCATCACATGAGGTTGCCACCCTGTACGATGGATGTTTTTAAGGGCGATTACAAATCTTGGCCATCGTTTCGGGATATGTTTACCGCAGTTTATATTAATTGTGCTGATTTAACGGGAGTTGAAAAATTATTTTATTTAAGACAATTTACTTCCGATGAAGCACATGAAATTGTTAAGGATTCCCCATTAACGAATCAAGGGTTTTCCAACGCATGGAATAATTTAAATGGGGCGTATGAAAATAAGAGAATTTTAGTGAATAGCCGACTTAAGATTTTGTTTAGTCTGGTACCCGTGAGGATTGAATCCGCGAGGGAAATAAAACGGCTAAAAAGGGATATAAATAATTGCATTTCAATCCTAAATTTACACGGTATAGAAATTTCGACTTGGGACCCAATCTTTGTATACTTTTGTTCAATTAATCTGCCAGTTCTTACACTGTCCTTATGGGAACAAAATGTAAAAAACAAAAAGGAAATTCCTAAATGGTATCAGATGAACACCTTTTTAACCGATCGGTTTCAGTCTTTGGCGACGGTTTTTGATATCAGGAACTGTGGTCAAAGTATGGCAGATTTGGAGGATTCGGGACACTCTACTAAAAATAAATGACTCAAATTTTGTGTGATCCTTTCCTGGCTTTGGTATCATGGTTATTAAGGAGACCTTCCATTCTTGAAGGCGTAAAATAGCATTGAAAATAATAAGAATAATTTTTTTTGCTATACTTGGTAGCTCCAAAAGCATTTTATTACTGATCTTATCAATACCGGGAGCCTTCTGGGTGTTTAAATCACAAATAACCTTTTCTCTTAACTCGAATTTTAGAGGAATAGCTGCATTTACAGGCAGTAACTCGAGTGCTATATCGTGAGACGTATTAAGGGTAAATACGTTTTTCAGATGATGAACAAACAGATTTCCTTTTTCAATGTCATCTCTTGCCCAACTTCCATTCAAGTTTCTTAATGGTGGCTTAGATATAACTGGTCTATTGAGATTTCTAGCTACACGCCATAATGAGTAGTCTGATTGTGGAGTTGCATCAAGTTTGTTTACGTCTAAACGAAAGGCAGCGGTGTTCCCAGCACTGGGGTCTATCGAGATGGAGTGCTATTGACGTATTGAGGCGCCACCATCATCAAGAATTATATTTTAAGTTTTTATTTCAATTTTTATGTATGCTCGTTAAGTTTTTTTGCTTTTTTTAAGATGAAGTTTCAATATAGGTTTTTTGTTCAATCGTTGTATAGCTGCCATAGTGTCAAATAGATTTATAATCAATCTGTTCAGCTAATAGAACCCAAGACAAGTCTTACAAGTTCAGCTTCAAGTCAATAAACCAGTTATAACGTTGTAAGAAAAAACCAAACAGGAAAGTGTGCTTTATTTCTTTGGTTAACGACTCTTTTTCGGCTTTATTTGTATTGCTTTTTTCTTTCTATTCCTCGACAAAATAGTGTGGTGCCACTCGAGTGAAATCGGCCGCCTTGAAGCCGAAGCCATTAAGCCCTACACCATTAACATTGGTCCAATCGAACCGGATCTGCAGGAGTCTTTGATTTGTGGAGTAAAGGAAAAAGGTGATACTTTTCTATTTTTTCATTGTTTTAATTTTACTGCTTTTGTAAAATTTTTTTTGGTACAAAATTTTACAAAAACAAATTTATTGTTGAAAGCCTTTGCATTAACCCAGTATTACTGAACTGGATTAAAAAAGGGTTGTGTCTTTGCTGTAAGGATACGTTATTACCTACATACAACTCACGGCCTTACCTAACACTAATATTTTATTTGCAACCAGCCGGTTTAATGACATGTCATTGTTGGTTGACGTATTGACATCGCCATTTTAGTGTCAACTGAATAAACAAAATAAAAACCAATTTTTTCATTCTAGAGTGAATTTGTTATAGTGTTATTATTAACAACTTTTCGTATATTAATTAAGTAGTTGCAAAAGTTAAAAGTGTTGTGGTGTCAAGTAAACATAAAAATTAAACTAAAGAGATAGCATATTAATATATAATAATATAGCTACATATACACCGGTAAAAACTCATAAAATTTAAAAAAGGGCCTGGCACGTCTTACAAACGAAAATATACAAATAAATAGAAAGCCAGAATATAAATTAAGATAATTAAATATTTTAAACAAAATAAATTAAAGAGATTACCAGACGAAGGGGAAAGACATCCCACGCCAAGCTAACTCCCACAATTTCTAGGAGTCCCACGCCAAGCTAACTCCCACAATATCTAGTCAACAGTGGACAGTCAGACAGATCGCAGAACCAGGAAATCAGCAAGGAACAACACCATCACATCTCTACCGCAGTGTCATTAAGCACAATCATCCATCGGTAAGATGGTCTGTCTGTAAAGGTATGTTTTTTAGATTGTACCAAAATTTGGTTTATTTTGGTTGAAAACCATCTAAATTGCTTGGTGTTTTATATATTTTATTGGAGTATTTTGCTTAAGCTATGTTCACACCTATCAAATATTTTACATTCTACCCGTAACCACTAGTTTTATTAAAAAATTATTTGCGTTTGCAAAACGTTTGGCTCAATCGAATATCATTTTACAGTTTCTAAATTACATTATATAATTTTTCTTATACATAAATAAAGTCTAGTAAATCAATAGGAATTGTTAAGAATAAAGTAAAAGTTTGATCAATTTACTGGTTACGCCTTTTTTAGATTTTAGCGTCAAATATTTGTTAGGTCTGAACATACTTTTATTAGTGGTTAATAAGACAATATTGGGGTGCTAACAAAGCTGTAAAATACCTATTTGAAATAATTAAGTTCAGCATACAACTTCCTTTTAGAGTTTTATTTTCAAACTACAAAATAGTTTTTACCAAACGTATTGCGAGATACAAAATCCAAAATACGTATTCTTTTTTTTTTTTTTAAATACATATTTAAAAATACTCTACTGAGCAAACTTAGGTGGAAATAGAAGCAATCGAGACGGCCTAATCGAGACACTTTTGCTTTGAGGAAAAAAACATAAGGAAGCATTTTGGAGGAAATATGGTTAAATTAAAGTAAAAGCACAGATTTGTATTTGTATTTTGGATGAATGTATGTCAACTAATTCGGATTTCTGGCTACTAATTTCAATTCAACAGGGATATTTGCTCCGAAAATTTCGCGTCAGAGTGTTCGGGCAACTTATTGGGCAATATTTTGTGGTTTAGTGTGTTTTGTTTTGAACTATTGTGTACGGATTATTCACCCTTGTACCCTTAATTTTGTCGAACGTTGGTTAGGTAAATATCTACATATGTAGAACGATTTTCTGCATGAACCTTTGTTACTGTTGGACTCCTTTTCTTAAAGACAAGTATAACATCCATATTCATAAACGGTTAGTGAATTAAATTAACGTTTATTAAGTAAAATTTACGGAGAAAATTTGGTTTGTAAACCTTTGTTGAATTTAAAATATTTTTATGAATACGGGCATGATAAGTGTTTATTTATTTTCTTGATATTTTTGTTGTGGTTTCTGAACCTATTTCTTTATTGGAATTCTTCCTGATACTTTTTTTGTTTTCAACTGGGGTTAGTTATTTTTATGATACACTTACAACTGTTTGGAGTTGATTTTTCGAGTTTTTGTTTTGATATTCTTGCAAGGAAATGGGTAATCTGACAAAGTTTGAGACGTTGGCCGCGTTATTTCTCGAATTTGAGAGGGATTATGACGAGATACCACAGGAGAATCGAAACTCTTTTATAGTCGACCTTCAGAAGGAGGAGTTCAAATCGTTGTGGGAGAAAGTGAAAGTGGCCTATGAGTTTTTCGTCACCAGTAAACCAATAGTAGATTCGGGCGACGATTGTGACCTTGCAAAACAACTTTATAAGGAATGTAGGTTGGTCTATATTACTGTTGCTGCTCAAATGGGTGAGCTATCACAATCTTTTGTGAATAGGCCTATTCCTACCTCAACTCAATTCGGGGAAGAAGCGGGGGAAGCTTCAGCGACTGTGGTGACTAACAGATCCAGCCATCACATGAGGTTGCCACCCTGTACGATGGATGTTTTTAAGGGCGATTACAAATCTTGGCCATCGTTTCGGGATATGTTTACCGCAGTTTATATTAATTGTGCTGATTTAACGGGAGTTGAAAAATTATTTTATTTAAGACAATTTACTTCCGATGAAGCACATGAAATTGTTAAGGATTCCCCATTAACGAATCAAGGGTTTTCCAACGCATGGAATAATTTAAATGGGGCGTATGAAAATAAGAGAATTTTAGTGAATAGCCGACTTAAGATTTTGTTTAGTCTGGTACCCGTGAGGATTGAATCCGCGAGGGAAATAAAACGGCTAAAAAGGGATATAAATAATTGCATTTCAATCCTAAATTTACACGGTATAGAAATTTCGACTTGGGACCCAATCTTTGTATACTTTTGTTCAATTAATCTGCCAGTTCTTACACTGTCCTTATGGGAACAAAATGTAAAAAACAAAAAGGAAATTCCTAAATGGTATCAGATGAACACCTTTTTAACCGATCGGTTTCAGTCTTTGGCGACGGTTTTTGATATCAGGAACTGTGGTCAAAGTATGGCAGATTAGGAGGATTCGGGACACTCTACTAAAAATAAATGGTTAAGGAACAATAAGGGTATTGACAATAAGAAATCTAGTGCCACGAACAATGGAGTGTCTGGTGGAAGAATTAGAACTTTTCAGGCTAAGGTATCGAACCAAAGCTGTGTATTGTGTTCGAAGAACCATTTGTTGAGGTTATGCTCCAAGTTTGTGGAAATGGATCCTAAAGAGAGATTTTTGGTGGTAAAGAGGCACAATCTTTGTATTAATTGTTTGAGTAGTGGCCATAAATTGGATAGTTGTGGTAGCAAATATAGTTGTTTGACATGCAAATTGAAGCATAATACTATGTTGCACCGGGAGGTTACAGTCTCAGCGATCAATGTTGACGGTCAGGATGGTCCAAGTACCAGTCGGGCAGCGACGCAGAGCCAAACAGTACAAAACTGTTTTGCAACGGCCAGACAACAAGTTTTATTGGCAACGGCTAGGGTTAAGGTTATAGTTCGTGGTGAAGTCTTTACTGCTAGAGCCCTGATTGATTCGGGTTCTCAGGCGTCTTTCATTTCGGAAAGACTGCAGCAAAGACTTAGGTTGCCTACAGAAAGCATAAGCGCTAGAGTCTCTGGATTGAACGGGGCTTTGGCGGGATCAGTCCAGAGACAATGTTCGTTTGTTCTGGGCTCTTATAACGATCCAGAGTTTCGGTTGGAGGTAGATAGCCTTGTTTTGCCAAAGTTGACTGGCAAACTACCGTGTGAGTCGGTGAACGTTTCTAAGCTTTCAATATCGGATTTGAAACTAGCAGACCCGAACTTTGAGAAAAGTTGTCAAATTGATATTTTGATTGGTGGTGATAACTATCCTAGTATCATGCTCGATGGTATTAGGAGAAATGTATTGGGGAATTTGATGGCTCAAGAAACCCATTTCGGTTGGATTTTGACTGGTCCACTATATGGTACAGGATCTGGGGTTCACACCACAACCGTGTCCTATTATACGGAGGTCAGCTTGGACAAGCAACTTGAGAAATTTTGGAGTTTGGAAGAGCCACCACAATTTTCATCGATTTCGCCAGAGGACGAATATTGTGAGGATCATTTCAGAAGGAATGTTAAGAGGACGTCTCAGGGACGCTATATGGTTTCGTTGCCGTTCAAAGCACAGTATTCGGTGGATAGATCTTTAGGGCACTCGCGTGAAAAGGCCAGGAAACAGTTTTTGCGGAATGAAGCATCGTTGGGTAGGAACCTGACGTTAAAGGAGATATATGATAACGTTTTAGCAGAAAATAAAGTTTTAGGACATATGGTCGAAGCTGATTTTGTGGGGGCAGAGTTTTCTGAAAGTTTTTATTTACCCCACCATGCGGTTTTTAAACCCGAAAGCTCTTCAACGAAAGTACGGGTAGTTTTTAATGCCTCGGCCCGCAGTTCCACGGGCTTGAGTCTTAATGATATTTTATATCCTGGGACAATTTTACAGAATGATTTGATGTTATTGATAACAAGATGGCGCTTTTATCGGTATGTTTTTAATGGTGATATTGAGAAGATGTATCGCCAAATTTTATTGAACCCTAATGAGACGAAGTTGCAGAGGATTGTGTTCCGAAAAAACTCGCGCGAAGATTTGAAAGAGTACGAGTTAAAGACTGTTACCTTCGGTGTTAACTGTGCACCTTTTTTGGCCATCAGGACCTTGCTTCAATTAGCTGAAGATGTTGAACATAAATGGCCTTTAGCGTCAAAAATGTTGCAACACATGATGTATGTTGACGATACTTTGGTAGGAGCGCATGAAATTTCTTTGGCCATAAAAGCTCGGGATCAACTTATCTCAGCCTTGTCGTCCGCTGGGTTTTCTATGAGGAAATGGACATCGAATGAGGAAAAAATTCTTCAGGGTATTTCAAGGGATGATCTCTTGAATGAAAATTTTTTTGAAATTAATGATGAAAGTGTAGTTAAAACCTTGGGAATACGGTGGAACGCAAAGGCGGATAGATTCTATTTTTCCACAGCTCCAATTGTTTCCAATGAAAGGGTTACTAAAAGGTAGGCATTATCTACTATTGCTCGCTTGTTTGATCCAGCTGGGTGGTTAGGACCAATAGTAATAACAACAAAGATACTAATGCAACAGATTTGGAGCGAGAAAACTCAATGGGATGAGAAGATCTCAGAATCCGCATTAAGTAAATGGACACGATTTCTTTGTGACTACCCAGCAATAAACTATATTCAAATTTATCGCTGGATTGGGTTCAAGCCTTCTACGATAGTGGAAGTGCACGGATTTTGTGATGCCTCAGAGAAGGCTTACGGGGCGTGTATTTATATTCGAGTTACTGATGGTAAAAGCGAAATAAGTTCGAGTTTACTATTAGCCAAGTCTAGGGTTGCACCACTTAAGACTGTCTCGTTACCACGGCTTGAGCTTTGTGGAGCTCTGTTGTTGCGGAATTGTTGGAAGCTGTTCGAAAAGACTTTGATTTGGACGATAGCCAAACAAATTTTAATACTTGGACTGACTCGATGATTGTTTTAGCGTGGCTACAAAAACCTCCGAATTCGTGGACGACTTTTGTGGCAAATAGAGTGGCTAAGATAATTGCTAAAACTGGGAGAGAGTGTTGGAGACACGTAAACTCAAAAGATAACCCGGCTGATTTAATAAGCCGTGGTGTTCGTCCGCAGGACTTAGTTGAAAATTCTCTTTGGTGGAATGGGCCCTCGTGGCTACGTTCCCCACAGAATTTTTGGCTATCTGCATCATCAGAGGTTTTTGGTACGAGAGAAGAGCAGAGGTTAAATAAAGTATTCTTCTCATATTTTGAATCGCACACGGATCTTTTGGAGAATTTTTCGTCTTACGCGAAGGCTCTTAGGGTAATGGCTTACGTTTATAGGGGTATTTTTAGATTTTTGAAAATTAAAAGGAATTTATTCACAACTGTGGAGGTATCATCTGAGGAGTTTAATTTCGTAAAGGTGAGGTTAGTTATAGTCGCACAGAAAGTTGTTTTTGCCCATGAATATCATGAACTTCTTTGTGGAAGATCTCTAAAGAAAGGTAAATTGTTAAATTTGAACCCTTTTTTGGACGAGATGGGGGTCATGAGGGTAAGAGGTCGGTTGGAAAATGCGACTAATTTGACATACAATGAAAAATTCCCAATTTTATTGCCTTCCAATTGTCACTTTGCTAAGCTTTTTGTAAAATTTATTCACGAAATTACTCTACACGGCGGTAATCAGCTGATGTTAAGGGTAATACGCACGCAGTTCTTCATACCACGGCTAAGAATTTGATAAAGACTGTGATAGGTCGGTGTAAGTCTTGTACAATATGGAGAAAACGGACACATAGTCAGATTATGGCTGCACTTCCAACAGCCCGAACGGTTATCCTCGTCCCTTCACCACGACTGGCGTGGATTTTACTGGGCCTTTCGAAATAAAGAATTATACTGGCAGAGCTTGTTTGATAACGGAGGGGTATGTGTGTGTTTTTATTTGTTTTGCTACTAAAGCGATCCATTTAGAAGCCGTAAGCAGCTTGGCGACTCCGACGTTCTTGGGAGAGTTTGCTAGATTTGTTTCTCGCCGAGGTTGTCCTAGGAATATGTATTCAGACAATGGGACTAATTTTGTTGGTGCGTCAAGGGTGCTTAGCGCTGAATTTCGTTGTTTTTTGCGTAATATCGGCTCGGAAGTGAATTCCGGGTATGCACACCAGGGTGTTAAATGGTATTTTAATCCTGCTAGCGCTCCTCATATGGGAGGGTTATGGGAGGCAGGAGTAAAAAGTTTTAAGCACCATTTTCGGAGGAGTGCCGGGGGCTTAAAGTATACCTTTGAGGAATTCTCTACGTTGCTAGCTCGGATTGAATCTTGTCTTAATTCGAGACCTTTGTGCCCCTTATCGGAAAGTGTCGAATGTTTAGATTGCTTGACTCCGGGCCACTTTCTTACTGGCGGCCCACTACTTGCACCTCCGGAGGTTGAGGTCTCGGAGAGCCCAATGTCAATTGTAAACCGCTGGCAGAGGGTCAAAGCGTTAAATCAAAGGTTATGTGCTAGGTGGAAAGATGAATATTTGAAGGAGCTCCAAAAACGCAATAAATGGAAGCTTGCGCGTAGAGACCTACTAGTCGGGGACATGGTGGTTATTAGAGAGGATAACCTGCCCACAAATGAATGGCGTTTGGGTCGTGTGGAAAAAGTGCATATGGGTAAGGATGGCCACGTGAGAGTTGTAGAGGTAAAAACGGCGCGGGGCCTGATAGTGAGACCAGTTGTGAAGCTCATAGTTCTTCCAACTTATTAGTACTTATTCTTTTTTCTCCGTTTTTTTAATATTTACTTTACAGGAACATGGTCAGAGCGAGAAAATATGCTGACGGTCATCACTCTACCAACCAGATGGTTTGCCGGGTTTGCCTGAAAGACCACCCGCTGCGTTTCTGCAGGAAGTTTTTACGAGTAGATTACGAGGAGAGAATGAGACTTGTGTCTATTTATCGGTACTGTGCTGACTGCTTGAGTCATGACCATACTTGGCGTACATGTGAGAGTACAGGCAAGTGCAAACGCTGTGGTGACATGCATCACACGCTGTTACACAAAGAGGGCAGACGGAGGAACACGTTAAGGGTTGCCAAAACCAAGCGTTTGCAACGTGGACCTCGTTCGTCCAAACGCCGAGAGCATAACAGACCTAGTTCGTCTAATGGCTCCGCCAGGGGACCTCGTTCGTCCGATGGTCATGAGAGTGAGAGACCTAGTTCGTCTCCAGCTCTGGTGCTGAGCACTGGGAGGAACCGAAAGACTCGCCGCCGCCGCCGACAAAGACACAGTCGTCAGGTGGGACAGGAGTCGACCGATGTACTCATGTTTTACCCTCGTACCAAATAAGGGACTCAATTTTGATTCGTGCAACTGCCATTATAAAACTTGAGACGTCATAGATGCCGGCTCTGATTGCTCGATTATCTCGGAGAGCTTAGTTCGAAGGATTGGCGCACGGAGAATTCGATGTTCCGATAAGGAAAAGTGTGCAATTAAAGTTGCTGGCAATTATGGTGACAGCACAACTATTGAATTGTACGCCGAAGTAAGGAGTAATTTTAAAATTGTGACGCCGCTACAATCACTTGAAGCTCGGATGGTTGAGGAGTTTCCGCGACTGCAGTTGGCAGACCCCCAATTCTACGTGTCGGCTCCAACGAGCTTGCTATTGGGTGGGGATATTTATAGCCGTTTAATTAAGAATGGAGTCTATGGCGGCACATTGGGCAAACCCCTGGCTCAATTTTCCATCTTTGGTTACATTATTACGGGATCATGTTCACCTTAATGATCAAGTTTGTATGGGATACATTTTTTTTCCAATATTGTTAAGGTTCCTGAGGGCAAAGTAATTACTATGTCATTTTCTATTATTTTAGTTGTGGATTTTCTAGTACTTGTGGATGGAGGTTTCCGGCGTGTGGATTAATCGAGGAGCCTCATCACGTTGCGAAGATATACCTTTATTTTAAATTGATTCCTGAAATAAATGAAGTTTTGGAATTTTATATTTTGTTATTGGATTTGTTGGTTTTTCGGGTTTTTTTTCTTTATGTAGATTTTCAGGGTTTCGTGTTGCTGTATAGCAAGGCCGGCGGGATGTTTACGTCTAAACGAAAGGCAGCGGTGTTCCCAGCCCTGGGGTCTATCGAGATGGAGTGCTATTGACATCTTGAGGCGCCACCATCATCAAGAATTATATTTTAAGTGTTTATTTCAATTTTTATGTATGCTCGTTAAGTTTTTATGCTTTTTTTAAGATGAAGTTTCAATATAGGTTTTTTGTTCAATCGTTGTATAGCTGCCATAGTGTCAAATAGATTTATAATCAATCTGTTCAGCTAATAGAACCCAAGACAAGTCTTACAAGTTTAGCTTTAAGTCAATAAACCAGTTATAACGTTGTAAGAAAAAACCAAACAGGAAAGTGTGCTTTATTTCTTTGGTTAACGACTCTTTTTCGGCTTAATTTGTATTGCTTTTTTCTTTCTATTCCTCGACAAAATTGTGTGGTGCCACTCGAGTGAAATCGGCCGCCTTGAAGCCGAAGCCATTAAGCCCTACACCATTAACAAAGTTCCTTAAGATATTTTTCCAGGGAAGACGTTTTATGAGACTGCAGTAACTTTCTTATCCTTTTTGTGCACTCTTTTAATAAAGTCTTAAGTTGGGGGGATCTGTGCAATTGGCACTCTCTTCGAACTCTCCTTTTTTCAGTCAAGAGACGCTCGACATCTGTAGAATATATGTTATTATTTTTGGTTTTTTTGAGGGTTATGCTGGAATGTTGAACAGCTAGTTTGATATAACTGTCAAAATTAACAATAGCGAGATCCACGTTCTCCGGTGTACTAAGCGGAATATTTTCTGTGCAATGGGCACTGAGATATTTTTTATATTTTAACCAATTTATTTGTGTGGCTGACGTCGCTAAGTAACCAGACGTAGATACAATTCTATTAATTAACTTGAGTTTTGCTCTCTAAGATATATCGCGGTAGCTTAGAAGATTTGATAACGTTTTGTGCTTCCGAGGATTCCTCGTCCAAAATTGCAAAACGATTTTGTGAACTTATTCTATCAGCTGTACCCTCTTTTAAAACTTTTGGGACCGAAGCAACCGCAGAAAATGTTGGTCTGCGACCCCGTTTAAGCACTGTTATGTACCTATCAATACCAACTTGCACTTGAGGCTTTGGCAACTTTTTTCCTGTGATACTGAGTTTTCTATTATGTCTACTTTGGGAGTAATCTTTTCATCATTTATTAAAATTGTTTTTGCCGCTGAGGCGACGGTTGCAGGTTTTATATTTTTTATAGTATTGAAATCAACTGTATTATTAGACACAGAAGGTGATACTGATTTGGGATTAATATTTTTATCACTTATTAAAATTGTTTTTGCCGCTGAGGCATCGCTTGTAGGTTTAATATTTTTTATTGTATTGAAATCAACCGTATTATTAGACACAAAAGTTGATACTGAGTTTTCTATTATGCCCGATTTGGGGTTAATATTTTCATCACTTATTAAAATTGCTTTTAACGTTGAGGCAACGATTGCAGGTTTTATATTTGTTAGTGTATCAATGGTATTATTAAATACAGAGGGTGAGAGAGATCGCGTGCAAGTAATAGGTTTTTTGCTATCATCGATTCTTTTTTTTATTTCTGCATTTGTTTCGTTAACACTTTCTGTGATATATGCGTTTCTATCATTCTGTTATTTGTATTTACATTATTTCCACTCATAAGCTTTTTTTTACTTCTCTGTTTACAGTTGGGCTCTTATTATTTATTGTTTATCAACACCGAGTCTAAAAACAATAAATATTTTTGTATGTATGTACATACAAATGTATATATATTTCTTTTTCTTATATTTTCTCTTTGTTTTAAATTTATTATGAAAAATAAACCGTATGCTTCAACGACCGACGTAATGAGTGAAACAGAGTGAAATTCTAGTAAACAAACAAATACCCAGTAGACAATTTCACCGCGTGGTTTCTAACACAGAGTGAAATTCTAGTAAACAAGCAAATACCCAGTAGACAATTTCACCGCGTGGTTTCTAACACAGAGTGAAATCCTAGTAAACATACAAATACCCAGTAGACAATTTCACCGCGTGGTTTCTAACACAGAGTGAAATTCTAGTAAACAAACAAATACCCAGTAAACGATTTCACCGCGTGGTTCCTAACACAGGGTTAAATTCTAGTAAACAAACAAATACCCAGTAGACAACTATCCCCAGTAGACAATTTCCTGGAATCTGTCCCGTACAGCAAGTCCCATAGGTGTTTTCTCGTGTCTCCCGTATCAACGACACAGCGCAGCAACACACCGCCCGAAGCTCGTACTGGAAAAGCAGTTAGGACCATACAGATTTAACGCACGAAGGAGTTGTTGAAGCAGCCGACACAGGAAACAACACAACAAATTATGCATAATCTTACCCTTGAATTGTAAATAATAAAAGAGCATTAAATAAAACTGATTTATTGTTATTAACAACGAAGAAAAAACACACGTGTCATATTTTCTTGTAACGAACCTGAACAAAGGCTGAGTATACCGCAAATAAAGTCGTTACAGAACCTATAAAAATTTTTTTTGGGACACACTAATGTACATACCAAAAATAACTATTAATAGTTATCAGTATAAACAAAATGGATATAACACAAGAATGTATAGCAAATAAAAAATAAATTAATGAGTATAATGAATGAAAAAACCAACATTGTATTATATACAATGTTATATACAAAATAGGACTTTTATTAAAACAACAATAAAAGCAATGAATATGAATAATAAACATAATGAATATAGCAATGAATTTAATACAATTAAACACAATATAAGTACGCATATGTAATAATTTTTTTACTTTTCCACATTTCTGTTAGTAAATATTTATTAAAAACATGCATATTGTTAGTTAAAATAAGGTATCCTGACCCAATATATGAATTGAGAAATAAGAGTTGATGTCGATATGATCATATATATATATGTAGAATGGGTAGAATGGACAAATAGAATGTTATATCGTTATTAGGGCTAGGAATTTTATATGAAGTAGTACAACGAGAGTTTAAAAAAATATTAAAGTCGCTATTTACTGGTTACACAGAGATATTTTGGTATATTATTTTGAAGTTTGCTTCCTTAAGTTTGCATTTAAAGAATCTTATAATGAAATAAATTCGAATGCGAATAAACATATTCAGCATATCCTCGTGTTTCAGACTGTCGCAACATAAAAATGGCTTTATTTGAATAAATTCGTCAAAAATTAACTGACGAGGCCAACTCGGTGGCAATACATATTAAATAAAGACTCGAATTTGTCTTCCAATTGTTGTATGTAATCTATAAACTGTTGCGAAGGTTGAACCAACTTGTCAAACTGTTTTTCGAAAGTAAATAAAAATTCTGGTAAAATTGGTTTACCATCGAAATGGGGTATAGGAAGCTTGCACTTATGCATTTTATAAAGCTTTAGGTAAAAGTACCCAGAAACGTACACAAAGGCACTTCTTTCGAGAACCCTTTCCTGTTGACTTAATTTATCACTTGTATTATCATGTTAGGCCAATAATATGTAATTCGGAGATTATATAGTGTTTTCTTTATACCTCCATGTGCTTTATCTTTGGGCTCATGAGCATCCTGAATTAATTGATGTGTTAAACTCTAAGGAATCCATAACTTCCATTTCATATCTTCTAACTCTTCTGACTCAGTAGGTATTACACATCTTTTAAAAATTAGGTTTTTGATGACCTTTGTGTCCGGAAACATTTTTTTTGATGCTTCACTATTGTTTCCTTTAATTCCCTGTATTCATTGGATTCAAACTTAGTGGTCTCAAATCCTACCGCTTCCTCCGAGGACATTTCTAACTCCTCAACTAAACTTGATAATGCGTCTGCCACAATATTTTCGGAGCCTTTACGATGTTCAATCTCAAAATCATAGCTTTGCAATTGAAGAGCCCATCTAGGTAACCTCTCACTTAAATCCTTCAATGTCATTAACCATTTCAAACTGGGATGATCGGTGATTACGGTGAATGACATTAATTCGATGTACGGTCTGAAACGTTTAATGGCTAAAACGGCTGCACTCCTTTTCTGTAACACTATAGTTTCTCTGAGCTAGATTTAATTTCATCGAAAAAAAAAGAGATAGGTCTTTCATTATTGTCATTATCCTTTTGAAATGGCACAGCCCCTGTTTTATAGCTAGAGGCATCACACTGCACATGGAATCTTTTTCCAAAACACGGATGTACAAGAACAGGAGCTGATGTCAAAGCTTGCTTTAAGTTATTAAAGCTTTTGATTGCTTCATTTGTTAAATTAAATTTCGTTCCTTTTTATACCCTTCACCGAAGGTAAAAGGGTATATATAACTTTGTCATTCCGTTTGTAACTTCTACAATATTGATCTAAGACCATATAAAGTATATATATTCTGGCTTCTTATGAGAAGGGAAGTTCAAATCCAGTTGTCCGTCTGTCCGTCCGTTGAAATGGGTTTTCCGAAGACCCCAGGGAGATCGGTCCATAAATGGCTGAGATATGAGCAAAAAACCACGACTACCTCTAGTTCTTTCCATAAATCCCATGTTGTTGTTGTTTTTTAAATTCTTTTTTTCTGCATATCTCGAGAGCGGCAAGACCTACGGCTTTCAAATTTAGTACAAACATGTTGCTTGCCAATACACAAGCTCTCTAAAAAAAATGGGCGGGATTAGAGAAGTGGGTGCGGCACTTCCCATACAAAGACGTTATACATTTCTGTATATCTGGAGAACGAAACGAGCTAAAGTTCCCAAATTAGGTACAAACATATCGGTTATCAATACACAGTATCCCACAAAATATGGGCGCGATTGGAAAAGTGGGCGTGGTACCTCCCGTAGAAAGACATTATTGAAAATACTCAAAATTTTAAATTTTAGGGCTCTAGTATGACATATGAACACTTTTTGTATACCAAAATATCAGAAATTTTTAGCAGCATATATTTCCCGAAAACCCTGAAACCTTTCTCCCAAAAATGGAAAAGTAATGCCCAAAATAAGTTTTATAATCTAAGTAAATGGTTTTTTCTTCCTAAAGACGTGGGTATATAAATCTGCCAAATCGGTTAAGAAATGGTTAAGTTATTAGCAAAATACTCCAAAAATGGGCTAAAAAGCATCAAAATTTTTATAAAAACTAAATTTTTAGAGCTGTTACATGACCTATGCACACGTCCTATACCGAAAGATTTTTAGTAGAACATATTTGCTGAAAAACTCGGAAAAATCGGTTCAGATACAAAAAAGTTATTACCAAAATATAATTTTTTTAAGAAAAATACCTATTTTCGGGAACCGTAGAAATTTCCGAGTCCAAGTTTTATTACCAAAGTAAATGCTAAATTTCTTCCTAAAGACGTAGGTGTATAAATCTATCAAATCGATTGGAAAATGCCCGAGTTATGACCAAATTACTGAAATACCAATATTTACTTTTTTTATATAATTAAGTTGTTTTATTATTCTTAATCTATCCCTATCTTCTAATAATAAAAATTCACTATCATCAAGGCTAACTCTGTAAACCTATTATATCCAAATAAGGCCATAAATGGTGTTACTCCTATCGCTAAGTGTACTGAGTTTCTAAGATCCAGTTCAATTGAGGGTAGATTTAAATCCCATTCCCTGTTGTCATTTTCTAAATACAATCTGGTAACAGTCAAAACGCTCTGATTCACTCTTTTTGCCGCATTAGACTGCGGTGAGTGTACAGCAGTTCTTAGGCAATTGATTTTATAACACTCTAACATTTTCTTAAATTCTTTGGATACAAACTACTGTCCGTTGTCGGAATGAACCACTTCTGGAACGCCAACTATGGAAAACATTTTCTCTCAAAAATCTAACTATATTAGCAGTAGTTTCCTCTTTCATTTCCTTAATATATATAAATTTTGTGAAGTGATCTAATGCTATAAAGATATTTGCATTTCCACTTTTTGCCCGCGGGTATATGCCTAAAAAGTCTACATATAATTTCTTAAATGGGCGATCTGTAATCACTTTACAACCGATTTCAGGCATTAACCTTCTATTTGTAGATTTGCGTTCTTTACATTTAACACAAATGTTGACTTTATTTTTCACTTGTATTATCATGTTAGGCTAATAATATGTAATTCGGAGATTATATAGTGTTTTCTTTATACCTCCATGTGCTTTATCTTTGGGTTTATGAGCAGCCTGAATTAATTGATGTGTTAAACTCTAAGGAATCCATAACTTCCATTTCATATCTTCTAACTCTTCTGACTCAGTAGGTATTACACATCTTTTAAAAATTAGGCTTTTGATGACCTTTGTGTCCGGAAACATTTTTTGATGCTTCACTATTGTTTCCTTTAATTCCCTGTATTCATCGGTGTAGTGTGTTTGACAAGTCGTCGTTACCATACTTTCTGTATGTAACTCGAGCTGCACACTTTGTGCAAGCAGAAATGTCCACAAACACCAAACTTATCAGTGAGAATTTGCAACGATGCATATTCTCACTGATTTAATAAAATTAAAATATGCTTAACAAGCAAAATGTTTTAATGTTAGTTTAGAAAATAAGTGCTTAGCATTTTAAGAAAATATAATAAGAAGAATCATAAAGTAACACTTAAAGCGGACAGTCGCACAAGCGGCTGTCCCGCAAATAATTAAATAAATAATTAATAAATGAAAATAATATAAAAGTGTCTATTAATTTAAAAGTGCTTTAAAAATTATTATTAAATGGCGATCCTATTTTTAACATGTTTATTATTTCATGGCGATCCTGCCAGGAGCTCCATCAGGAGATGCCTGGAGCTATTTAGAAAAAGGCAAAAAAAAAAAAACTTATTAAAGCTTAGTGTTTAATTTACAGAAAGTATTATTTGTCTAAAATAAAACTACAAACGGTTAAAAAAAAATACAGAACTACATGGAACAATTAAATCAATACAACAACAAGCAACTATAAAAATAATAATAGCAGAGCAATCATGCCAGGATCAACAACAATTCTTCAAAACAACAGCCAACAAATTTAACACGCATGCAGGCGCACTAAGTAAAACAAAGCCAAAGGAGGAAGAAAAGTTTGCCCAACTTCAGCTTTATAATTACATCCATTGGAATTTATTGCTTGATTTCACCATTCATATTGATGATAATAGGAGCAATTACAACTTTGAAGGAAGATGGTCGGCCAAGGACCAAACTCCATACTATTAACATCGATTACATCTTTTAAATAAAAACTTAATGTAAGTTAAATAAATTTAAATTAAAGAAAGAACCGCAAACCAAAAAAAAATTTATACATTCATTTTAAACACCAGAATTTCTATAAGATTTTGCCTTATTTAAGTTTCAAAACAAATTTCAATTTTAAGAGAGACTGACTTAAAATTTTTTATAGTGAATATATCTTATTATCAAAATCTACTTAAAGTAAAATTGAAATAGTAGAAAAAATTTATTTAAAAAAAAAAAATTATCGTTCAACCATGCAATTTATTTAAAAAAAAAAAATACTTTTTTTTTGTATCTGTACAACATAAAAGAAAAATAATAAAAAAAAAAATTAGACCTAACTAAAAATAAAGACTGGAATGAAATGAAGTCTTTTTGTTTGTGAAAAAATTTTTTTAAACTCATATAAATACATAATACATAGTTAAATATAACAAATTTTATATCTCTTTATTTTTGAAATAAATAAATACAAAAAAAATTTTTTTTTAAATTAATTAAAATCTTATCTTAAGAATTTCATTTAAAAACAACTAACCCTAATATGAAAAATAAAATAAAATTAATAAATAACCCCCGTTAAAAGTGGTATAATAAAAATAAAACTACATAAATAAATAATAAATTTTACTAAAAACTAAATCACCGCTGTATACATACGTGTCCCTGCAGTGGTATAACATAAAAGGATTGAACCGTTTCGATCATTAATTTGTTGATGACCGGCGCACAGTGGCGCCCGTAGAGCAAGCGAGGTTGCAAAAATCAAAATTTTCATGAATGCCGACGAAGTTTTGAATAAACCCATGTTATAGGAAACTTTTCAACGATTTCAAATATGCCACTCTTAATAATATCACATTTTTAGTTTAGAAGATATAACCGTTCAAAGTTGACCGACTTTCGGTTTTCAAAAAAACACACAATTTTTAGTCAATTTGTTGCGATTTCAGGTGTAATATCACGAAAAATAGGTAACGAATCGCCTTATTTTTTGTTTGTATTGATTGATGTATTTATTAAATGTATAATGATAAAAAAAATTAACTGTTTGCTTTGGGTTTCTCCTGGTAAATCACTATTTAAAAACTATCCGTTTTTTCACTATTTTTCAACTTTGACGGAAAATAAAAAAAAACTATATTTTTCTATATTTGCCATATTTGCAAAACCTGTTCTTTGATTATTTCTTTACATAATTCAAAAGGTTTTATCTGCCCGTACGTGCCCGTTTGGCTTCTAGAGGTAAAAAAGTTTAAAAAGACATGGTTGCAGAAATTGTATGGCGTCCATCCCTTATATGTTTTGACTGACAGTAGTTTGATCTAATAGTTTGAAAAAAACTACTCATTGAAATTAGCAGGTACGTACCTCACATAAACAATACTTTGGCGTACAAATGGTCAGGAACAATATTGACTTATGGTCCCTACAGGTAGGCACAAATCTTATTTGGACACGTGCATAATATCAAAATTGCATTATTCAGCATAAATCCATATGTATGCAGGGAACAGGTAAATTTTTAGGCATGGTAGCATAAGCCTATATATTGCAAAATAAGCATAATGCCTGGATTAGTCTACGCCTGAAAGTTGGCGCAACAATTACTGAAACCATTTAACAATTTAAGTACTGAAAACATGGCGTTGTACAATTTAATATTATTTGAACTGTTTAGAAAGTCAACCACACCAAAGTTTTTCACGGAAGTGAAAATTTTTCCTGAGAAGTTGACATTGATCAGCAAATGAGGCTGCGATGGATCATCCGGACAAAGCGTTTATAAGCAAAGGATATCTCCCGATGACGCTACAATATCGGACGGAAATATGTTTATGGCATCTGTTGTTCCTTTGCGGCTAAAATCGGATGATTCCCTACACTGGAAAAATCCACGTCCGTCATCAGTGCATTATTGCCGACCAATAATGTTTCAGTTTGCAAGGGAATCGGCAGAACTCATAAGGACTACGGTGAAGGACATTAAAGAACAAATAAGCAAGATTAAGCCTACAAAGCTGCAAATTGGAGAAGGAAAATATATTGAATGCAATTACGAGTTCCACCTGACCATGGTTGACGGAAAAGTCGTAAACGAACTGACAGGAACAACCTCAACAATGTCATGCCCGATTTGCAAAAAGAGTCAGAAGAACTTTTTTCAATTCAATTCAATTTATTTCATATATAATATGTTACATCTCAATTTTATATAATTAGTTGTAAAGAGTTTAAGATTAGTATCTTTTTCTGCTTAATTATAACATATTTCAATTAGTTATCATATACATATATATAGACAGAATTATATTGGAGGTAAAAATTTAGCAAAAACCTATTTAAACCCCTTTTTTCGTTTTATTTTTATATTTTTTTTATCGATTTTATATTATTATTTGTCAGAAGAACTTTGGTAATTTAAACGATTCTACAAATGAGGAGAATTACGAATATGGAATGTCACCATTGCACGCAAGGATAAGGTGTATGGAATTCTTGCTAAAACTGGCATATACCCTACCACAAGAGGAAGAAAACTTCGATGAAAATACATCAATAAAGGATAAGGAAAAGATCAGAAAGAAGCAAATACAGGATGCTTTTTTTAAACAAGTTGGACTAAAAGTAGACTGTCCCAAGCACGGATACGGTAACTCAAACGATGGAAACACTTCTAGGAGATTTTTTGAAAATGATGAGGCAGTAACTAGAATCATTGGAATTGACAATCAAATCGTGAAAAGATTGGGAACGATCTTGGATGTTTTAAACTGCAAAGAAAATGTCAATTCTACAAAATATGGAGAATATGCGTCGAAAACTGCATCTCTTTTAGCAGAAATGTATCCAAAGAAGAAGTTGACCCCGACCGTCCATAAAATATTGGCGCATGGTAAAGATATAATTGAGTACCAGTCTTTGCCAATTGGAGAGCTTTCTGAAGAAGCACAGGAGTCTCTTAACAAATTTTATAAAAAATATAGATTGCAGAACACATTCAAAGCATCAAGGGTGAGGCAAAATGAGGACCTCTTCAACATGTTGGCAGCATCTTCCGATCCACTTATTTCTTCCCTGCGGCATGTGAAGTCACGAATAGAGTTACAAAATAATTATAGTTTAGAAATGGTAAGTCTTTTAGATATACCTTCTCTTACGAATTGTGATGAATATTTTACAGAAAATTGAAAAAATAAATTTAAAAAAAAAATAATTTTTTTTTTTAATTTGTTGGGTAATAATTTAAAACATAAAACCCTTAAGAAAAAAAATAAAAACAATCTAAAAATGTAAAAAAAATTTTTTTTAGTTACCATAAAATTGATTTTTCTACTAATTTTAACTTTGATAACCCATAAGTAGGCCCCTACAAAGCGTAGCACCCTTTCCAACCGCTCATTTCATAGGCTGAACAGTTATCTATCATATGCTGTTTAAACTGTTCAATTATCTTATTCGGTTCAAAAGATATGATTTTTGCAACGAAAAAACTCAAATGGCGCCACTGTGCGGCGTATGCCATTACCACTATTCTTCCTGAAACAATGGTGACGGTCGTAATGACATAAGTTCCCTTAAATATAAGTATTTACACGCCCCAGGACGAATATGACATACTAACAAGTCGCTGGCCGTGTAAACTTAATTTAAGTAAAACTTATTGTAAACTTGCCTTTTGTAAATGTAAACGGTCAAGCTACTCACGGACGCAACAGTTCTAAAAGCTTAGTTCAATCCTCTATAATTCCTTATTTTAAAGATTTTTTTTAGAAAAAAAAAATAATAATTTTATATTCCCTACAAGTGAAAGAACGAATCGTTTCGGGTTGGAAGTTAATATGCTCAGTATGAAGCATAATTTATTTAAAAAAAAAAAAAAATTCAAATAATAATTTTATTTTAGTTTTCTTTGACCGCTTTCTTTTGCCTAAATAAAACAAGAAACGGCCAAAAATATATTTTTACACGTATGTTTTGGGCATACAACTTAATTTTTTGCAGTAAATCCTCTGCTCGATTTGGAGCATAATCCCTAGGCTAAGATTTTTAGTTTTTTTTTAGTATTTTTTAATATACATATATATTAATATATTTAAAATACGAGGTTAGTTAATTTCATTCTATAGCAGTTAATCCTCTGCTCGATTAAGAGCATAATCTCTAGGCTAGGACCTTTATTATTTTCTTTAAATACATATACATATATCTTAAAAATATAATACATATAATATTTTACATTTCTTTTACTTCCATTTACTGGTTAATTTTTTTAATTTAGTTTTTTACTTCTTAATTAGTTACGGTTAATCATCTTTTTTTGTATAATTCTTTAATCCAAATACATATTTTTATATTTTAATACATAATTTTATATTTTTTATTCAAATACTTCCATTTTTTTATACATGAGCTCATGATTAATCATAGGAACCAATTAATTTACATTAATTTTTTAATATACAATCTTATATTATTTTTGAATTTTTTGATATTTTTAGATAGTCTTATATTTTTTTTTTACTTTTAAATTTTTCAACGTTCATTGAACGAAATTTTTTTAGATTAGGATTTTTTGCATATTTTTTTTTAATTTAGTTTTCGTTGAGTTTTAGCTTTGATTTTATATTGTCTGTACATAATAATATGTATGTATTAAGATATACTTTAGTATAAAATAAGAATGCAAAATTTATTTATTGGGTAATAATTAATTACTCATAAATTGCATTGATTGAATATTTTTCATAAGTTTTTTTTTGAATTTTTTTATAATATTTTTAGATAATTTTATATTCCTTTTTTTACTTTTAAATTTTCTTAACATTCACTGAACGAATTTTTTAGATTAGGATTTTTTTAAAACATAAATTCTTCAATCGTTTATTGGGAAATAATTTAATTTTTCATATCGATTGAATATTTTTCATATGTTTTTTTAATTTTTTAAAAAAAAAAAAAAAAAATATACATAATTTGAAATCTTTCAATTTTTTTATTTAATACATTTTTTATACGTTCATGAGAACGAGTTTTTATAGGATTTTATAGGGATTTTTTTTTCATCTTATATTATATTATTATTTCTTCTTCTTTCTTTCTTCATTCCACCTTCACTATATATTCCTTCCTCATTGAGTCGTGATTGTCCCTAGCGCGCGTAGTTTTAGAGCACCGTAAAATACCGCGAAAGTATTTTACTTAGGATAACGTAATTATCCTCAAAGGAAAGCATGTACTTTCCAAAATTATGTTGAATGGTTATGGTCATTAATTGAAATTTAGACTAAGGTCAAACTTCTACAGCTTGAAAAAATAACTGATGGCTACGAACCAACAACCAATTTAAGTTGAATGACATAATTATTAATAGAAATGTCGACTTAGGTCACCTCTTTCTAAAGCTTGGAAAAATAGCTGATAATTAATAGTCTGACAACAATGCTACTGATGACAGTAAGCTTAATTAAGATCCTACGAATAAATATTGAAACCCTCAAAGGCAAGGGTAATAAAATTGGCCAGAATTTTTTTTTTTTTTTGATAAATGTGCTCCTTATTAAAACTACTTTCATAAAGATCCGATATCTCGCGTATATATAATTGACTCGAAATATCTACTTTTCATAATTTTCTATTTTATGAATATATTTTAATTTATAAATTCTTTTTTTATTTAAATTTTTACTGACTATTAAATTCTACTATTATTATTCATAAATTTTTTAAAATTTTTTATTTCATTTTAACCCTCATAACTTCAATAGAGTTATTAAGATTTTTTTAAAAAACATTTTTTATCTTCATCTTATTATTAGTATTTTGTGAAAAAACCCCACTCCAAATACCCTAAAATTTAACAAAAAAAAATTGGTTTTTATAATAAACTAGCGGGCCCGTTGCCTGCTTCGCACGGCAAAACAAAATAAGAAAAGAAACACACTTGTTTTTAATAAAGTTGGTTTTGTTCCCTATTATTCAACTTTTAATTATAGTTTCTTACAATCTTAGACTATGTATCACTTAAACTATCTTAGAGCTCTTTCGTAGACAACATTTTTGGTTTTGCCATGAGTTGTTGTATAGATAAAGAGAACTGAAGGCTTGCTAACACGTGAGCACGAAACATATAACTGGCCTTGTGAAAAGCAAGGATATTCTAAATCAATTCCGCACAATTCCAACGATTGCCCTTGCGCTTTATTTATTGTAATAGCAAATGCAAGACGTATTGGAAACTGTAGTCTTTTGAATTCAAAAGGTAAATCTGATGGAATCATTGGAATTCGTGGAATCAATACATCTTCACCTTTAAACTTCCCCTTTAAAATTGTTGCTTCGATCAAATTGTTCATGACCTTTTAAGCCAGCAATAGTCAATGATTGGCCTTGTGCTTTGTTGATGGTAATAGCAAAGGCAAGACGCAAAGGGAATTGGAGCCGCTTGAATTCAAATGGTAAATCGTTGGAATCGGTAATGCCGTTCTCCAGTTATGCGCTTAATAGAAAAAGTGGGCGTAAAGTAGGCGTGGTAAATTTTTCTTTCGATGAAAACTTAAAGTTGATTAATACGAACATTTGAAAGAAAAATTAGTCAACTCGATGGAGTCGTTTTCTGATTTTAGGTAAATCGAAAAAAGTGGGCGGGGCAAAATTTTCTTTCCGTAAAAACGTTGGACCATGGCGATCATTTTAAAGAAAAAATCGTTCAAATCGGTCAAGCCGTTCTCAAGTTATGGATTTTGCCACGCCCCTCCGCCCCCAGACCGAAAATTTCAACCAAACTTCATATAAACCATATATGGGCCACTGCCTACGTAGTCTATAAGTTTGGTTGAAATCGCACGACGCGTTTATGATAAGTTCGGCGACGTACATATACGGACTTATTTTTATATATATAGATTTTTTTTTTTTTGAAGGGGAGAGTGAAGGGAATAATTTAATTTTAATTAAAACATTGTAATATATAAAAGAATAATCAAACTAGTATTGATTATTCTTTTCCGGAAAAGGGAGGTGTAGTGTGTTTGACAAGTCGTCGTTACTATACATTCTGTATGTAACTCGAGCTGCACACTTTGTGCAAGCAGAAATGTCCACAAACACCAAACTTATCAGTGAGAATTTGCAACGATGCATATTCTCACTGATTTAATAAAATTAAAATATGCTCAACAAGCAAAATGTTTTAATGTTAGTTTAGAAAATAAGAGCTTAGCATTTTAAGAAAATATAATAAGAAGAATCATAAAGTAACACTTAAAGCGGACAGTCGCACAAGCGGCTGTCCCGCAAATAATTAAATAAATAATTAATAAATGAAAATAATATAAAAGTGTCTATTAATTTAAATGTGCTTTAAAAATTATTATTAAATGGCGATTTTAACAGGTTTAAAAGAGGATCGTTTGAAATGATTTTCTAAAAAAAGTAACGGAAAATGATTTCCTGAATTAATAAAATAGAGGCAAAAAAAAGAAAAAAAAAATGTATTCTTTTTAGTAGAAAGAATAAAAATTATTGAGTAATTTTAAAAGTATTTCCATTAATCTAAAACAAGTCTAAGGATATTATAAAAGTATAATTATATGGAAAATGAAGAAATAAATATACAAAAGACTTATTTGGCTTTTTTGCCATAGAATAATGTCATTGATTTTGTCACGATTCAATGTGCTAGCGTCCGTCGCCACACACACGGTTCGCGTGCAATGTCCATCTGTCACACTGGTAACTAACTAATTTTTCAGCCGGGCTATGACTCGTCGGGCATGGGCGGGTGTTCGTTGCAAATGGACATGCATAAAACATTATTTTATGTACCAGTGTTTTGCCTAAATTACCGATAATAGAAAACGGGGCGTAAATAAAAGAAACCGAAATGCACAAAAACCAAACGCGGGATACAATACCTTTTGTTAAAGGGGGTTAAGATGTTATTAAACCCTGGGCTGGCCCTCCCTCAGCATCCATCCACGGTGCCTATCCATGGTAGCATATTGGCCTAAAGTTGTAGCTACCCCTAAATGAAATTTTCACCACCAAATACCTACCTTAACTCCTTCACCCTTCCATTTTCCAAATAAAAACGGTTCATATTTAAAATTTCAACATCAATTTCCAAAAAAAAATTTATTATACAAATCTTAAAATAGCTTAAGTAGTGGTTAATTCACAGATTTTATGCTCTAGGTAACTTAAAATACTAAAGTAGCCTCTACAGCAGAGGGTATAAACATCGTCAGAGAGAAAATTTGGCTTCGCAAGCTATTCAAACACCTATATTAGCGCTAATACTGATGGAACCTAGTAATTCGTCCTGCCTGAATTGTCCCTCTTACCGACGTTTACTTTAGGTTCCTGTCGAACCTGGTAAAACAAGTGTTTAAAATACAATATAGAAAAAAAATTAATTCAAATGGATATACCATTCTACGGTTACAATCTCTTAGCGGTATGTTTCACTAAAGTTACGTCCAATAAAAATTCAAAACAAAAAAAAAATTACTAATTAGGTTTCGACTGGGTTATTACCATTGGCAACGAGTTGACTTAAGATGTATTCGTATAAGGTTTCCCCGGGAGTTCGTAAATCCGGAAAAAATTATACGAATATTCGCAAAAAAAAATGGTTTCTATTAAATTATAAAGGTATTTTTAAAACTTCACATAACCGGTCAATCGACAAATTTGTCGATTACCCGTGAAACCGAATAATGGAAACCTTTTAAATAATCGGTTAAATTTTTACATATATATTAAAAATTTACAAAAATAATAGTTTTGTTTTAGCTGTAACAAACATTCGGCTTTCCGAATAATCCATTAATCAAGCAAATTTACAATTTGTAAAAAAATTTTTTTTTTGATTTACTTATTCTTTAATCAGTATAACTCGATTGTTCGAATTTAAAAACTCAATTATATGGAATAAGAGTACAATGTTTATTAAAATACCGTTTTTATGTAGAATTTAAACAAATTTTTCTTTAATTTTTGACAATACGCCTAATGATTTAGCGAATGAGACGACTTGTTAATTCGTTAATTGAACACCACTTATTTTGGTCGGAAAATAACACAATAATAAGAATATTTGTCAAGATAATGATATTAAACTATCGTTCGAAGAAAAGACTAATCGATTTAAGGAAACCCCGATTATTTGTTTTGCATTTTACAGGTTAATTACTTTTACTTATCAAAATATTTTAACAATACCTAAACTTCGTAGACTTTTAATAACCTCAAAAAAAATTTATTTTTTTCATTTTCCTTTCTACTCTTTTCTTTTAACTAATACTTAATTAAAAGTTTTTAACAAAAATTCCAATATATTTCAAACTTATATCTCCCGAAATTTGAAAAAAATTTTAAAAATCCATTAGTTCTAGTTGTAAATTGTTACTTGGCTTAGATTTATCTTTTGTTTTCCTTTTTTTTTCTCTTAATTTTCAAAGCAAATTTCTTAAATTTTTGTTTTTCGTTTTTTTTTTCTTTTTTTTTGTTGTCTGTTGCCTCTCGCCCTGGTGGCGGTCAAGCACATATATATCAAAATATTTTACCAAAAATTCACAATTAAGTTAAATCAAAATTTTCTGGGTAGGTTGGATTGGATTCGATACGGTACTTTCATCTTACAATTATTTTAGAACTGGCCGGTGGTAGGTTTTTATTTCGATTTGAGGAGAAATATATAATTACAATAATTCTTGAAATTGGTATGGCGTAGGTCTACTTTACATTTTTAAAATTTCTTTGAAAAGGTACGGTTGACTCAATTCGAGACTTATACGGAGGTGTTTGTGTTTTCACAAGTTCACAATTTAATTTTAAAATTTATCCGGGGTATGTTTCCCGATTTAGTCTGATTAAAACTTACAACCAACCAGTGATTTACAATTGACGTGTGGTCTATTTACACTTTGATTTTCATAAAAACTCAGCCGAGGGTGGTTTACAGTTCACATGGGTATGGCATTACCCATTTTACGCAAAATTTTAGCCGTTCAACGAAACCAAGAGTTGAGTACCGAGATGGTCTTAAATTCCGTTCTCAAAACTCGAATCTTTATTCCCCAGATTTGTCCCATTGGACCTATTACAAAAAGTACCGCAACCGAATTTCTACTATCGTGGCTGTTCGGGATCTCAACCAACCAACAATTCAAAATGAAATCCTATTTGAAATTTAAACAAAAGGGGTGTTACTTATCTTTTTTTTGCTTCCTTTTTTTTTTTTTATTCCGCAGGCTTAATGTCGATTAGAGCTATCGCTGGATGTAAATGTTGTCACGTTTTTTTTTTAATGCTGTTTAGAGATGTAATGTTAAGTTCCGCTGGTGTTGTATGTTGGTATTTTCATGTTGATTCCGATGGTTGCAGTTGTTCAAATAGGTTTTTCCGAGGCCGGTAGAGGAGATTTAAAGTTGGCTTTGGCTATTGTTGATGGGTGAACGAAATTTTGGGCTTGGCTTTAACCTTTATTCCGCACACGTCCCCAAGTATTTCAACCCTTTTCCTGTATTTCTTAGCCTACCAGTCTAGCCATTCTTCGGCGTCCTACTATTTGGGTTCACCTATATTTTTGTAACGATACCACTTTATCAATCACACTGCTCTACACCATTTATTTAAATAATTTCATTTATTGTTCGTGGTACTTACTTTTTTTCCAACGAGCGATGTGCCTCGACTTTTTCCACGACCACCCTCAAGCCTGGGCTATCCACTAGCAACTTTCAGATGGTTGATGCTTGAGAAGTTGGTTGCGCACGCCTGAACTTCCCCGATTCCAGAACACAAAAGAAAAAGACCAAAATGCCGGAAACGGGAAGTTACATGAAGTGGGCTGGAGTTGTCACTTCTTTACGGTGAAGTGCCCCAAAAATGCAGCCATGGTGCAGTGTTGTAATCCTATGTAAAACGGCGAATTCGTTTCGCTCACTTTCATGTCCTGACATATGTAATGTGCCTTGGCAATGCCCTGACATGGCACACCACACACTTTCCCGGTGTTGATTAGTTTTATCATATTCGCAATCATATTGCGAATATGATAAAAGTGAAATATAGAGCTATGCCTTCAGATCCTTAGCATGAAATATCCCCAATGGTTTCCCTTGTAACGTCTCAATCTCATACAGGCTATTTCCAACGATTCGAACAATTCTACACTTGAGAAATTTCCGACACAGTTTCGCAGACACTTGTCTTGCGAAATCGGATAACTGAAGATTTCGGCGGAATACTTCCTGTCCCACTTTGAACTTGGCGATCCTCGCACGTATGTTGTATCTTTTTGCATTAGCTTCGTAGCTTTTGTGTAATCCTTCTTTTAACTTTTCTCTTACGATTTCCATGAAGTCGTGTCTGTTCTCAAATCTGATATCGGGTTCATCGACGACGTTTAATTTTCTGGCTATCCTGTATGCCGATGCATGAGTGATCATGTTGGTGCCAAACAACGCAAAGTATGGAGTCATACCAATAGCCGAATGAACTGCGGACCGCAGCGCGCATTCTATTTCGCATAGGTGTAGATCCCATTCGTTATGGTTTTCTCCTAGATACGACCGAATTGCTGACAAAATAGATTGGTTGACGCGCTCAGACGCGTTTGCTTGGGGTGCATATACTCCTGTTTTGCAGTGGTTAA
Organism: Pollenia amentaria; assembly: GCA_943735925.1. Taxonomy (NCBI): domain Eukaryota; kingdom Metazoa; phylum Arthropoda; class Insecta; order Diptera; family Polleniidae; genus Pollenia; species Pollenia amentaria. The sequence goes on from OX031009.1 coordinate 75,128,764, forward strand.
TACCGAAGGTTTCCATCAAAGCCGCAAACTCTTTGCCCACAAATTGTGGTCCATTATCAGAAACTAGGGTTTCTGGACAACCAAACTTATAAAAAACCTCCCTGACTAGAAAGTCAACTACATTGCGAGCATTGGCCCTGGACATCGCCTTCAATAGCACGAACTTTGTTACATAATCCAATACAATAAAGATATAGCAATTCCCACGCTTAGAACGAACGTATGGTCCTAAAAAATCTATGTAAATGCGCGGAAATGGTCGGTTTGCATCTGCTTCCTTTCCCATAGGTGGCTTAAGAACAGCATTGGCTGGTTTGCACTCCTTGCAAATATCGCACTGATTAACGAAGTCTCGAACTTGAATGTTCAAATGAGGCCAATAAAAATATTCACGTATTCTCCTTATAGTCTTTGCTATGCCCCCATGAGCCATACTGGGTGGGCTATGTGCTTTTTCGATCACGCTCTCGGTTAACGCCGCAGGCAGCCATAATTTCCAGGCATGATCTTCGGTCAACACGTCTCCATTATATACGCCTGTTCTTTTATACACCAGGTTTTCAACTACTTTAATATCTGGTAAACTCGCTTTCTCCTCCTGAACGATACGGATTAATTCTTTGTAATCATCAGAGTTAAACTCTGGTGATTCCAAATTAACTAACGACGAGCCTAACTCTTTCACAGCATCGACTGTGTATCGTGATAGCGCGTCGGGTACAACATTCTGCGAACCTTTACGGTGTTGAATCTGAAAACTAAAAGATTGTAATTGCAGGCTCCAGCGCGCCAATCTGCCGCTGAGGTCTTTCTGAGAGATGAGCCATTTAAGGCTTGAGTGATCCGTGATCACTACAAACTGCATTAACTCGACGTACGGACGGAATCTCTGAATGGCTGACACTACCGCTAAGCATTCACGCTCAGTTACAGAATAATTTTTCTGAGCCGCTGTTAATTTTCTCGATTAATATGCAATCGGATGTTCGCCCCCTTCAGGGTCTTCTTGAAATATGACTGCCCCGATTCCAACATCAGACGCATCACACTGGATATAAAAAGTTTTCGTAAAATCAGGATGAGTTAAAACGGGACTTGTACTAAGGCACTGTATTAATTTGTCAAACGCTAATTTTGCTTCTGCCGTAAATTCAAATTTCTTTGTTTTCTTAAGGGTTTCTGAAATCGGTGCTGTGATTGTTGCGTAATCATTTATGAATCGTCGGTACCATCCGGTGGTTCCCATAAAGCTCCTTACTTGCTTTGGTGTAGTTGGATAACTAAAATTTTGTATCGCCGAGATCTTGTCCGGATCTGGTCTAAGAATTCCTCCTCCCACGATATATCCCAAATACTTGAGTTCTTTGCAACAAAATTTGGACTTTTCGACGTTTATCGTCAAACCCGAACTAGACAAACATGTAGCCACTTCCCTTAAGAGATCGATATGCTCCGCGAAGGTAGCAGATACAACTAACAGGTCGTCCAGGTAGACGAAAACACGCTCGCGAAGGCGCGCAGGGATGACTTTGTCCATTAAACGGCATAACCGCTGAGCTGCATTGCACAACCCAAACGGCATTACCGTAAAATGATACAAAGGCCTTCCAGGTACCGTGAACGCCGTCTTTTCCCTACTGGAGACTGCTAGAGGTACCTGCCAAAACGCGTCCTTTAAATCAACACTCGAGATGAAATGTGTATCGCCAAGTCGGCTTAATAGTCCCTCAATATTGGGTAGTGGATAAGCATCCTTTATGGTAACATCATTCAACCGCCGCGCATCCAGACATATGCGTACCTTCTCACCCTTTTGCACGAACGTGACCCTGTTGTTCCATGGGCTTTCACTGGGATCTACTACTCCCAAAGAAATCATACGGTCTAGTTCCGTATACATGAGTTGCTGTACCGCTGGTGAAATCGGATAATATTTTTCTTTGATGGGGATGGCTGCTCCGGTGTCTATCGTATGAGTTTCTAATCGCGTTTTCCCAAGACCATTCTGCGCAAACGACTGGAATTCTTGTATGGTTTTGTCCAAAATTCGTTGTCGTTCAGGTGTTAAAATATGTCTACTCGGAAAATCGGCTGACGAATCATTCCTTAAATCGCCATTATCAGTTGTCATACTATTTATCTCAAATCGAAATACATTAAATATTCTCAAAAAATCAACGCCTAAAAATAGTTTTTGTTTCAGGGAAGGGACAAGGTAAAAAGTCACATAATTAGAAACCCCATTAAATTGAATTAACGCCCTTACACGCCCTATAATCTGGTTGGCTCGGCCATCAGCAGTAAAAATCTTCGAAATGTACGGGTGTATTACTAGCTTAGCTTCTTCAACGACATCCAGGCATCCTTCACCTAAACAAGAAACTGTTGCACCGCTGTCAAGCAAACCTTGTACTTCTACGCCGTTAATATTGATGGTGGTGTAAATTCTTCTATCCGAATTTTCAATTAATTTGGCTGATGCGATTTCTTTACGTATCTGTTTCCGTTCCTTATAACGCTGAAGGGTCTTAATAATTCTTCTTGATGGTGTTCCAAAAATTCTTTCTTTCGCTGCTTCATATTCCTTCCATCGTACATGGTATGGCTTTCGAGTGCTAATGTCAACTTTGGTGGTATTGCTAGGTAAAACTGGTTGTTCATTACTCAAAATTTCACTCGGTTGCGTCGTGGTTAAATCTTCACTAGAACATGAGACAGTTGTAAGGTCGGTTTGCGTTTCCACGGCGACGCCTATTGGTAAAATCTCTGTTACAAGGTAGGGCTCGACTGATTCGTCGGTGGTGTACTCTGTGTTTGTTGGGCCTGGGTTGACACATTTCTCGAACGACCCTCCATCCCAGCACGAGGATTGTTCGCCACCCTGTTTCCCTGACAGACTGGACATTTCGGAGTCACCGTATTATCGTAACCACACTTAAAACAAAATAGTCTTCGACGCTCCGATGGGCAATCCATAAACATATGGCCTTCGGCTTTACAATTCCAGCACACAAGTTTGCGAACTGGGTTTGTCAAGACGCTGACCGAAATCTCGTTTTCTGATATTACTCCGTCCATATCTAGTTCGTTGATATGTTTCCCCTGGTATCTCGGGTTACTAACCCGCTGGTTATTCAACAAACTCTCTGCTCTTCTCCCCTCAGTTCTAAATTGACTCAATCCGAATGGTCGTACCGCAAATAAAAGCTGTGATAAAGCTGGTCTCAAATTACTTTTCAAAATTTCTACTAAGTCTTGTTCTCCCATGGGATTTGTCTGTTGGTTTCGTAACCGAATTACAGCGTTACAAAAGTCATCAACGGATTCCAGTGGTTGTTGCCTCCGGTCGAGGATTTTCCGTTGTATATCAAAATCGCTTTCATATCTATGGAAATACCTAATTAATGCGCACTTAAGAGTTGGCCAGTCACTTAATGTCGGATTCATCCGCCTATAATCCCATAGCCAATCTAATGCTGGTCCACTAAGTAAATGGTGAAAACTTCGGATGACTTCCGCCCAAGAGCAACCGTAATCCGACTGAAGTGTCTCTACTCTGAACACAAAGTCTTCAACGCTAGGTGTTTTCGTCGTTCCGTCCAATTGCAATCCCCACTTATCGATCCTGCTAAATGATTCTCCGTAATTGCTACGTTGATTCCTCGTTGCATACATTTGTGGTGGTGGCTCACTAAAACGTGGTTGTTGATTCTCAAAAACTGGTAAATTATTCAGGTCACGGTGAGGTGGTGGTACCTGATATCGGTGATCTGGATAATTATGACGCTGTGGTTGTGGTATACCCCCTGGGTAATTGTGTACAGAAGTTCGTGCGGTTGGTGGTGGTTGGTGGTACGTACATTGCTGCCGATGGTTTGCCGGTCGCTGCTCTTGGCGAAGACTCTGGTTAACTTGGGCTCTTCCCGTTCCACTCGCTTGTGACATCGCACTTACTGTCGCCTGTACTATGGCCGGTATCAATTCGTCTATCCTCGCATCCACGGACCTGCGAATTTCTATTTGCCTTAGTCCCTCCGCTGCTCTGAGTGGTTCTCTTAGTCGATCTGACCTAAGTTGATCCATATTGGTTTCTCTAAACGCCCTTTGGACTCCAATAGCTGTGATACTGCTAAACTCGGGAGAGGTTAGGGTGCTGTTCAAAGACGCGTTTGCCGTTGAGGTGTTATGTTCAGCTTCATTCTGCATGACCGTGATGTTTTGCCCCGCTTCCCCATTACCTATACTTGACGCTTGCGCGGTGAATAATTGCGAAGGCTGTGCCTGTACTACCGCCGAGGTGGTTATCGACGTGGCCAATGCCATAGCTGAAGAAGTGGTTGTTGCTGTAGCTCCCGCGGCCGTATCCCCTGGTCCCATTGCACTGCTCGTGTTTAGTCCACTACGGGTCTTTACCATCAACGCCGAACAACGTTCCCAAGTTTTATCAAACCCCCACTAAATTTATCCCCAAAAATGTACAAATACGTTTTAAAAACCGATATGAAACCTCGCAACCAAACGTTAGGTGCCCGATCCCCAAAAATTAACTGCACAATTGCCTAAAATATAATCTCGATGCCGATGACTTGCAGTCGGCCACCAAAAAAAATGTCCCAAACGATGTTAAGGTCTATACAGTTTATAAACTTTACTCAGTTAACGTTGTGCCGAAAGTCAAAATTAAGTATTAATCGTAACTTGAAAAATGTAAACATACAAAAACTTTAAATATGCCGGAAAATTTCACTTGTAAATTTGAAAACGCACTGGTTTTGCAATTAACGGTAAAATCGCCAAACAAAATTAAGCCGAATCGCCAAAAAAATTTTAAATGGATGGTAACCCTTACTATTTTGACAACCGGAGTCAAAAAACTAAAAACAAATCTAAAAGTTAAAGCCAAAAACTTCAAGTTAAAAAAAAGATTTTTAAATTTAATTGCTACTTATTATTTATTATTTCGCCAATCGCCGTGGAAATAAAAATAAAATCACTACAAAATTAAATGCTTAAGACCGAAATTTGTAAAGCAGAAGAATAAAACTCAAGCTTAAAAAGTAAAAATCAAGTATAAAGGCCAAAAGATGTTTTTTTTTTGATTCAAAAAAAAAATAACTTAAAATATAAATATAAAATAAAAAGCAAAATAAACGTGAAAACAACAAAATTAATTGAAAAATTTTCAAACTATTCAAGAATGTGATTGTTGCTGTAAATTTACCCAATAATAATTTAAAAATTAAAGTTATGAAAAGACAAGAAGAATTTAAAGGTGTCTGTGATCGAGTACCTTTCCCGATGAAACGTGCTCAATCCGACAGAACGCAAAATTTGTTGTAACAAAATATATGAAAATTTCAATGTATGGTTGGTATTTGGATGGTGAAAAAACAAGTAAATGTAACAACATAGGTATTGTCTCCCCTGTTTATGATTACGAATGTTGGTTCTACATGATCGTCGTCTCGGATGCAAGTTAACGTCGCGGCGCGGCTTTGAAATACAAACTCGCGGAACATACGCTACTTTTCGCCCTGGCCAAAGTTCCCGAATCCTATCGCGTTAAGTAATCCCGGTCGGATCCCAATTACTACGACTTATAGTCATCGACAAACTACCCTAACCGTACTCGTCGTCGCGAATGAACCGATGTACCATCAGTCTTGAACTTACGAAAAGTCGATTAAGTAACGCCAGACAATCAAAAATGTTTTCCCTAATAATTTCAAACCTTAACAAACGCATGATATAAACAAAGGTAAATCGATTAACTTTATTCGGGCCCCACGTTGGGCGCCAAAAATATGTTAACTGTCACGATTCAATGTGCTAGCGTCCGTCGCCACACACACGGTTCGCGTGCAATGTCCATCTGTCACACTGGTAACTAACTAATTTTTCAGCCGGGCTATGACTCGTCGGGCATGGGCGGGTGTTCGTTGCAAATGGACATGCATAAAACATTATTTTATGTACCAGTGTTTTGCCTAAATTACCGATAATAGAAAACGGGGCGTAAATAAAAGAAACCGAAATGCCTTTTGTTAAAGGGGGTTAAGATGTTATTAAACCCTGGGCTGGCCCTCCCTCAGCATCCATCCACGGTTCCTATCCATGGTAGCATATTGGCCTAAAGTTGTAGCTACCCCTAAATGAAATTTTCACCACCAAATACCTACCTTAACTCCTTCACCCTTCCATTTTCCAAATAAAAACGGTTCACATTTAAAATTTCAACATCAATTTCCAAAAAAAAATTTATTATACAAATCTTAAAATAGCTTAAGTAGTGGTTAATTCACAGATTTTATGCTCTAGGTAACTTAAAATACTAAAGTAGCCTCTACAGCAGAGGGTATAAACATCGTCAGAGAGAAAATTTGGCTTCGCAAGCTATTCAAACACCTATATTAGCGCTAATACTGATGGAACCTAGTAATTCGTCCTGCCTGAATTGTCCCTCTTACCGACGTTTACTTTAGGTTCCTGTCGAACCTGGTAAAACAAGTTTTTAAAATACAATATAGAAAAAAAATTAATTCAAATGGATATACCATTCTACGGTTACAATCTCTTAGCGGTATGTTTCACTAAAGTTACGTCCAATAAAAATTCAAAACAAAAAAAAATTACTAATTAGGTTTCGACTGGGTTATTACCATTGGCAACGAGTTGACTTAAGATGTATTCGTATAAGGTTTCCCCGGGAGTTCGTAAATCCGGAAAAAATTATACGAATATTCGCAAAAAAAATGGTTTCTATTAAATTATAAAGGTATTTTTAAAACTTCACATAACCGGTCAATCGACAAATTTGTCGATTACCCGTGAAACCGAATAATGGAAACCTTTTAAATAATCGGTTAAATTTTTACATAAATATTAAAAATTTACAAAAATAATAGTTTTGTTTTAGCTGTAACAAACATTCGGCTTTCCGAATAATCCATTAATCAAGCAAATTTACAATTTGTAAAAAAATTTTTTTTTTGATTTACTTAGTCTTTAATCAGTATAACTCGATTGTTCGAATTTAAAAACTCAATTATATGGAATACGAGTACAATGTTTATTAAAATACCGTTTTTATGTAGAATTTAAACAAATTTTTCTTTAATTTTTGACAATACGCCTAATGATTTAGCGAATGAGACGACTTGTTAATTCGTTAATTGAACACCACTTATTTTGGTCGGAAAATAACACAATAATAAGAATATTTGTCAAGATAATGATATTAAACTATCGTTCGATGAAAAGACTAATCGATTTAAGGAAACCCCGATTATTTGTTTTGCATTTTACAGGTTAATTACTTTTACTTATCAAAATATTTTAACAATACCTAAACTTCGTAGACTTTTAATAACCTCAAAAAAAATTTATTTTTTTCATTTGCCTTTCTACTCTTTTCTTTTAACTAATACTTAATTAAAAGTTTTTAACAAAAATTCCAATATATTTCAAACTTATATCTCCCGAAATTTGAAAAAAATTTTAAAAATCCATTAGTTCTAGTTGTAAATTGTTACTTGGCTTAGATTTATCTTTTGTTTTCCTTTTTTTTTCTCTTAATTTTCAAAGCAAATATCTTAAATTTTTGTTTTTCGTTTTTTTTTTTCTTTTTTTTTGTTGTCTGTTGCCTCTCGCCCTGGTGGCGGTCAAGCACATATATATCAAAATATTTTACCAAAAATTCACAATTAAGTTAAATCAAAATTTTCTGGGTAGGTTGGATTGGATTCGATACGGTACTTTCATCTTACAATTATTTTAGAACTGGCCGGTGGTAGGTTTTTATTTCGATTTGAGGAGAAATATATAATTACAATAATTCTTGAAATTGGTATGGCGTAGGTCTACTTTACATTTTTAAAATTTCTTTGAAAAGGTACGGTTGACTCAATTCGAGACTTATACGGAGGTGTTTGTGTTTTCACAAGTTCACAATTTAATTTAATTTTAAAATTTATCCGGGGTATGTTTCCCGATTTAGTCTGATTAAAACTTACAACCAACCAGTGATTTACAATTGACGTGTGGTCTATTTACACTTTGATTTTCATAAAAACTCAGCCGAGGGTGGTTTACAGTTCACATGGGTATGGCATTACCCATTTTACGCAAAATTTTAGTCGTTCAACGAAACCAAGAGTTGAGTACCGAGATGGTCTTAAATTCCGTTCTCAAAACTCGAATCTTTATTCCCCAGATTTGTCCCATTGGACCTATTACAAAAAGTACCGCAACCGAATTTCTACTATCGTGGCTGTTCGGGATCTCAACCAACCAACAATTCAAAATGCAATCCTATTTGAAATTTAAACAAAAGGGGTGTTACTTATCTTTTTTTTTTCCTTCCTTTTTTTTTTTTTTTATTCCGCAGGCTTAATGTCGATTAGAGCTATCGCTGGATGTAAATGTTGTCACGTTTTTTTTTTAATGCTGTTTAGAGATGTAATGTTAAATTCCGCTGGTGTTGTATGTTGGTATTTTCATGTTGATTCCGATGGTTGCAGTTGTTCAAATAGGGTTTTCCGAGGCCGGTAGAGGAGATTTAAAGTTGGCTTTGGCTATTGTTGATGGGTGAACGAAATTTTGGGCTTGGCTTTAACCTTTATTCCGCACACGTCCCCAAGTATTTCAACCCTTTTCCTGTATTTCTTAGCCTACCAGTCTAGCCATTCTTCGGCGTCCTACTATTTGGGTTCACCTATATATTTGTAACGATACCACTTTATCAATCACACTGCTCTACACCATTTATTTAAATAATTTCATTTATTGTTCGTGGTACTTACTTTTTTTCCAACGAGCGATGTGCCTCGACTTTTTCCACGACCACCCTCAAGCCTGGGCTATCCACTAGCAACTTTCAGATGGTTGATGCTTGAGAAGTTGGTTGCGCACGCCTGAACTTCCCCGATTCCAGAACACAAAAGAAAAAGACCAAAATGCCGGAAACGGGAAGTTACATGAAGTGGGCTGGAGTTGTCACTTCTTTACGGTGATGTGCCCCAAAAATGCAGCCATGGTGCAGTGTTGTAATCCTATGTAAAACGGCGAATTCGTTTCGCTCACTTTCATGTCCTGACATATGTAATGTGCCTTGGCAATGCCCTGACATGGCACAATTTAATAGAGGATTTGTTACAGCAAAGCGTTTTCTCTCGGTTATTAGTTAGGAAGTCTTTTGACTCTGTTCTTATGGACAGTGAAAAGTTTACCCTGGGTGTCCATTAATGTGACATTGTTAAAAATATCAATTTCTTGTACTATGAAGGGTCCTTTGTAGACCGCATCTAGTTTGTGTCCTGCTTCGTTGCGGACTAGAACAGAATCATTCACATAGAGTGTGATAAGGTTGGCATTATCATTGGATATCTTCTGTCTAAGAAGTTTAGCATTTTCAATAAGACTAGCGGCTCTACGTTGGGCTACTTGGAGTCTAAATTTAACTTCCTTTTCGTAAGCATCAACGTTGTAAAGGAGTTCTATGCTGTTGGTATTGGTAAAATCTAACTCTTTTGGAATTTTTCCATAGATTAATTCAAATGGACAATATCCGTGAGCTGTAGTGGGAGTTGTATTGTAACAATATACAAAAAATTTTAACCAATTATCCCAATCAGATTTGTCTGATGAAACATAAGATCTTAAATACTCGTTAAATGTTCTGTGAGATCTCTCAACAGTACCGAGTGTCTCATGATGATAGGCGGTAAAGTGTAGTTTCTCTATCTTCATCAGTTTGCATAGTTCCATGAGTACTTGGTTCATATATTCAGTACCCTGGTCCGTTACAATGGTATTCATTGGACCGTATATTAAGATAAAATCTTCCATAATGGCTTTCGCAACATTTCTGGCTGATTTATTTATTACTGGGATAGCCACTAGATATTTGGTTAAATCGCACATAATGGTCACAGCGTATTCGTTCTGTGAATCAGACCGTGGAAGAGGTCCTATTGTGTCGATTATTACTCTTTGAAAAGCTTTTAGAGGAGTTGGTGTTAAAACGAGGGACTCCTTGCCTTTAACCGTGGTTTTGTTGGTTTGGCACTCAAGGCATTTTTTGACGTATCTAGAGATGTCTCTAGTCATGCCTTTCGAATGATATTGAAGTCTTATTTTCTTAATCATACGAGTTATGCCTGGATGTCCACCAGTAATTGGATCATCATGATATTTTTGCATAATTCGCAGTTTTTCAGAATCAGCTGAAACTTTAATAAGTTTCGGAACGAGCACTATTGTTAAATTAGAATCTTGCAAGATTTTGTTACCTTTACTTTTGAAGGTATTAATATCGATTCCTAGGTAAGAAAGCATACTAAAGCATCTAGTGAGAGTAGCAATGTTGTAAGCCCAATATTATTAGCTATTTTTTCAAGCTTTAGAAAGAGGTGACCTAAATCGACTTTTCTATTAAGAATGAGGTCTTTCAACTTAAATTCGGAAAGAACTTGCTTTGCCTTATGGATAATCGCATTATCCTTAGTAAAATACAATTGAGGTATTTTACGGTGCTCGTGGGCATTTATAGCCTCATATACGTTTAACTTGGGTGATTCTGTAAGCGATGGAGCAGTTTTACTAGCACTTGCTTCGCTTATTTTTGCCTGAAGTCTGGTTGTAACCTTCAGTACTGTATTGACTTCAATGTTCTTTATATCCTGAAACTCTATGCGTGACAGTGCGTCTGCCACTGTATTTTCCTGACCCCTAATATACTCGACTACAAAGTCGTATTCCTCGAGGTCGAGTCTCATACGGGTGAGCTTTGAAGAGGGATTCTTTAGCGAAAATAGGTAGGTAAGTGGTCTGTGATCACTTTGAATTACAAACTTTTTGCCGTAAATGTATGGTCCAAAATATTTTATGGCCCAATGTATTGCAGTTAGTTCCTGCTCTATGGTAGATTTGTTGCTTTCACCCTTAGTGAAAGATCTAGAAGCGTATGAAATTGGCATTAGAATACCTTGTTTTTCTTGGCTAAGGACAGCACCACAAGCATGTTTGCTTGCGTCTGTAGTAATAAAAAATTCTTTAGAAAAATCAGGGTATTGTAAAATTTTTGGACTTAGTAATTGGGCTTTGAGGTACTGGAAAGATTTTTCGCAATCTTTGTTCCATTCAAAAGGGACATTTTTTCTTGACAATCTGATGATATGTCGGGATGATTCTGCAAAATTTGGTATGAACCTTCGGTAATAATTACAAAAGGCTACGAAGCGTTTAGCTTCATCACCATTTTTTGGTGTAGGATAGTTTTGTACTTGCTATCATCAGGCAGAATACCTTGATCGGTACATTTGTGGCCTAAAAATGTTACCTGTGTGAAGAAAAATGAACATTTATCTGGGTGTAACTTCAGATTATATTTTCTGCATAACTCAAATACGTTTTTTAGATTACGTAGCATATGTTCTTTGGAACCAATTACTACTAGGTCATCCATATACACGAATGCTTGTGCTGGAGATAGACCTAAGAAAGCTAATGACATCATACGTTGGAAAGAATTAGGAGCTATTTTAATACCATACGGCAATCTTTTAAATCTGAAGGATGCTTTATCCGTGGAAAAGGATGTAATATCTCTAGATTCTTCTTCAAGTTCTATTTGATGAAAACCTGTCTATTCGAGGTAAAGGGAATTTGTCGGCTACCAGTTTTTTGTTTACTGCTCTGTAGTCTACCACTAATCTCCATCTCTTTTGTGTGGTACCGGGTAAAGGTTTCTTTGGTACTAAGAGTATGGGGCTATTGTGATCTGAAATCGATGGTTCAACAATATCGTCTTTAATAAGCTTATCAACCTGATTATTGACATCCTCTTTTTGGGAATGAGGTATTCTATAGTTTTTGATATAGACAGGTTGTGTGTTATTTACTTTAAGCTTTTGTTTGTAAAAATTATTGACCGTTATGTTTTCAGATTCTAATGCAAAAATATCTATGAATTCTTTACATAGGGATTTCAAATCAGTTTCAACGAATGATGGAAAGTTTCTTGAAAGTCTTTCCAATTTTTCTTTGGAGTTGGCGGGCATAAAATTTTGTTTGGCTATCTTGTAATCTTTAAGATTTTCAGTAACAAGTTTAATATCAGTAATTATTAAATCTTGTTCATTTGTATTAATTATTTTTACTAAAGGATTTGAAGTAGAAGTTATGGTATTTGCGACGTAAACGCCATTTTGAATGGTTTGATAAGGTATTAGAACATGTTGTTCTGATGATTCTATTGGTACAGTTCTTATTACTTCAGATCTGGCCGGAATTGATATAGAATTTATAGTTGGACTATTGCTAAGAGGTATTCCGATATCATGATCAATTTCATTTGATCGAAGGATAAGTAAGTCTTTATTATTGGAATATTGTAGGATACAATTATACTTTCGTATGAAATCCATTCCAATAATTCCATCTACCTGTATTTGAAAATCATCTTTTACTACATGAAAAACATGTTTTATTAAATATCGGTCTACTTTTAGTTCTGATTTTACACTACCTAATGTTGTGATTATGCCTTGGCCAATGCCATTTAGATTTTTTCTATTGTAACTATTTACGGATTCATTGTGCTAATACGGATTCATGATTGTGCTTGATAATCGAGATATCAGCGCCAGTATCTATTAAAAAGGTTGAAGTGGCATCATTTAGCGTAGTTCTACAGCGCACTGAGTATTTAGGGGTGTTTCCCCGTTTCCCGAGTTGTCTGTTGCTGTTACATTTATATTTCTATTTGGTAAGTTGTTGCGGTTGGAATTACGGTTTCTGTTATCGTTATTATTACGATATGAACCAGAATTATTGTTATAGTTATTATTATTGTTATAGTTACGGTTGCTATTGTTATTATGATAGGATCCATTACTGTTCCTATTTTGGTTGAAATAGTTTCTATTTGTTGGAGCATTTCTGTGTTGGTTAATATTTGGGTTTCTACGATTACCTTGGTTACTAGTATTGTTATTGTAGCCTTGGCGTTTGAAACCATAGGACAGAATAGAATTTTCCTGATCATATACTTCGGTGCAACTGCTTATAAATTTAGTTAATACTTCATTTATATTATTAAATGTTCCTGATTCCATGATCAGCTTGACTCTATCTTTAGAAGCGTTTTTAGTTATTGCCGTTACGGCTGAGCGGGTGGCGTATTTATTGGCTACCTCATGAGGTAATCCATCTCTGATATACGCTGTTTTTTAAGTTTTTTCGTCAAGTCTTCCATTTCTTTTGCATAGGAATTGAAATTCTTACCGCTTTGTCTAACGCTCATAAGTTTTGCGTTAATAACATCTACGGATTCTCCTTTAACTGTGGTTATTAGTTTGGTAATTATTTCAGAAGGCGTAGATTCTGAAGATATTAAGTTTCTTGCTGTTCCTTTTAGCTTTGTTTTAATAAGGTTAACAGCGACTGACTCGTGAGTTTCCTTTATCGAGTCCACTAAATTAATAGCGTCGATAAAGTTCAGTAGGTTTTCGGAATTTCCATCAAAATCCGGAATTAACCTTGAGGCAGTATTTAAGAATTCTATTATAGTTTGAGGCATGTTGGATTTTTGCTTTTGTTCTTGTTCTGGTAGAAGATTAAACACTATACGTTCATGAATAGAAAGTGGTACTGAAACTTTAATACTTTTTCTATAACTTACGGAAATTAGTTTTTCACGTAGGTCAGAATAAAAGGTTTCAGCAGATGTTTGATGTGCCTTTGCCGTAATTTGTATTCAGTAGTACTCTAAGTTTTTCTAACTGATGTTGGAGAATGTTTATATGCTTATTGACAGTTTCGGGTTTTGTATCCCTGTCAACGTTTAAGCATTTATGGGATTTAAGAAATTCTTCTCTTATTGCTCTAGCTTTAAATACAATTGTTTCCCATTCCATGAACTAGGAAAATGTTAAGCAAATTGCATAAGAGGGTAATGCAACTAAGATGACGGAAAAAAAATAAGAGTTAGACTTTGTCTAAATTAGTAGCTAAGGATGCTGCTCTAGTGTAAGACTTTCTCAAAGATATTTTGTGTTATTGGTATAGAGTAACTAAGAGTTGCATAGCTATAAGGCAGATAATTATTATAAAATAAACGGCTGGGAATTCAACTTTAACTACGATATCGTTTACGACATTAGCGTTAGGGTTTTCGACCTTTGAGTCCGTACCGCCCATTTTATAAATTGGTTTATGACTAATTTCTAAATTTAATTATTGTCCTTTAAAAAAATGCTTGATTGTAAAAAAATTAAAGTTAGATTTTAAAAGACTTGTGTGTATTTTGAAGGGAATAATTTAATTTTTAATTAAAACATTAATAAATAAAAGAATAGCATGAAATAACAAAAAATAAAGATTTGTGTGTATTTTAATATTTCATGTAAGGGTATGTTTTAATATTACTAAAGAATTAATATTACTTATATCCAGCAGAAGAGTACGAACAAACTAGTGAAAGTGACGAGGCCTATAATTAAGATTAAGTTTAGGTAAATTACCCAAGATAGGTGATCTTAAGTTTAAAGTAATAACAAGGTTATTTAAACCTTTAAATCTAACCGATGATAATGATGGTGAACTAAACTAAAAAATTCTAATTTAATATATGTTTTAAGAAGATACTAAAAACTAAAGATCTTAGACTAGTGATTATGCTCCAAATCGAGCAGAGGATTAACTGCAGAAGATTAAATTGTATGCCCAAAGCATACGTGGTAAAATATTTTTGGCCGTTTCTTGTTTTGGTTAGGCAAAAGAAAGCGGTCAAAGAAAACTAAAATAAATTTAAAAAAAAATTTTTTTTTTTTAACTAAATTATGCTTCATACTGAGCATACTAATCCCTAAACCAAAATTTATCGGTTCACTTGTAGTGAATAAAAATTATAAAAAAATTTTGAAGGATTGGAATAAGCTTTTTAGAACTGTTACGTTCGTTAGTAGCTTGACCGTTTACAGATACAAAAGGCAAGTTTACAATAGGTTTTACTTAAATTAAGTTTACACGGCCAGCGACTTGTTAGTATGTCACTTTCGTCCTGGGGCGTGTTAATACTTATATTTAAGGGAACTTATGTCATTACGACCGTCACCATTGTTTCAGGGTGAATAGTGGTAATGGCATACGCCGGTCATCACCAATTGATGATCGAAACGGTTCAATCCTTTTATGTTATACCACTGCAGGGACACGTATGTATACAGCGGTAATTTAGTTTTTAGTATAATATTATTTATTTTTGTAATTTTATTTTTATTATACCACTTTGCTAGTGGTTATTTATTAGTTATTTTATTTTTCATATTAGGGTTAGTTGTTATATAAAATTCCTAAGATAAGATTAAAAAAATATTTTTTTGTATTTATTAATTTTATTTCAAAAATAAAAAGATATAAAATTTGTAATATTGAACTGTGTATTTTTTTTTTTTTTTTTTTTTTTATTGTTAAAAAGGTCTGTAAAAAACAACCTTTCCTTTTAATTGAACATTTTTGAAGCATTTTTCATTGCAAAATTAAACAAATTAACCATAACGTTTTAACATGCAAAAAAAATATAATAAAAATAAATTGCATTGTTGAAGGATGTGTAGTATGTTTGACTAGTCGTTGTTACCATACCTTCTGTATGTAACACGAGCTTCACACTTTGTTGAAGCTAAAAAGTCAATATTAGCCAATCCCATCGCTGAGAATATGTGAGTCAGCATATTCTCAGCGATCACTTAAAATTTAATGCTTAAGTTGCATTTTGTATGCAGTAGTATTAGTGTATTCTTAAGTACTTAGTCTTAAGAATTAATATGTATAAAATAATATTAAATAAAAGCACAAACGAAACGGTCGCACAAGCGACTGTTCGGAACAAAATAATAAAATCATAATAAACTAAAGTGACTTTAACTTTTTAAACCAGTTCAATAATATTATTAGATATTTCATATAATTTTATGAGATATTTCATGGCGATCCTGCCAGGAGGAAACATCCCCTGTTTGCTGGAGAATATGGTCCCATTTTCGGGAAGTTTTATAATCTTAGTAAATGTTTTTTTCTTTCTAAAGACGTGGGTATATAAATCTGCCAAATCGGTTAAGAAATGGTTAAGTTATTAGCAAAATACACCAAAAATGGGCTAAAAAGCATAAAAATTTTTATAAAAGCTAAATTTTTAGAGCTGTTACATGACCTATGGATACGTCTTATATATCAAAAGATTTTTAGTAGAACATATTTGCTGAAAAACGCGGAAAAATCGGTTCAGATACAAAAAAGTTATTACCAAAATATAATTTTTTTAAGAAAAATACCTATTTTCGGGAACCGTAGAAATTTCCGAGTCCAAGTTTTGTTACCAAAGTAAATGGTAAATTTCTTCCTAAGGACGTAGGTGTATAAATTTATCAAATCGATTGGAAAATGCCCGAGTTATGACCAAATTACTGAAATACCAATATTTACTTTTTTTTATATAATTAAGTTGTTTTATTATTCTTAATCTATCCCTATCTTCTAATAATAAAAACTCACTATCATCAAGGCTAACTCTGTAAACATATTATATCCAAATAAGGCCATAAATGGTGTTACTCCTATCGCTAAGTGTACTGAGTTTCTTAGATCCAGTTCAATTGAGGGTAGATTTAAATCCCATTCCCTGTTGTCATTTTCTATATACAATCTGATAGCAATCAAAACGCTCTGATTCACTCTTTCTGCCGCATTAGACTGCGGTGAGTGTACAGCAGTTGTTAGGCGATTGATTTTATAACACTCTAACATTTTCTTAAATTCTTTGGATACAAACTGCTGTCCGTTGTCGGAATGAACCACTTCTGGAACGCCAAAATTATGGAATATACTTTCTCTCAAAAATCTAACTATATTAGCAGTAGTTTCCTCTTTCATTTCCTTAATATATATAAATTTTGTGAAGTGATCTAATGCTATAAAGATATTTGCATTTCCACTTTTTGCCCGCGGGTATATGCCTAAAAAGTCTACATATAATTTCTTAAATGGGCGATCTGTAATCACTTCACAACCGATTTCAGGCATTAACCTTCTATTTGTACATTTGCGTTCTTTACATTTAACACAAATGTTGACTTAATTTTTCACTTGTATTATCATGTTAGGCCAATAATATGTAATTCGGAGATTATATAGTGTTTTCTTTATACCTCCATGTGCTTTATCTTTGGGTTCATGAGCATCCTGAATTAATCGATGTGTTAAACTCAAAGGAATCCATAACTTCCATTTCATATCTTCTAACTCTTCTGACTCAGTAGGTATTACACATCTTTTAAAAATTAGGTTTTTGATGACCTTTGTGTCCGGAAACATTTTTTGATGCTTCACTATTGTTTCCTTTAATTCCCTGTATTAGTGGTCTCAAATCCTACCGCTTCCTCCGAGGACATTTCTAACTCCTCAACTAACCTTGATAATGTGTCTGCCACAATATTTTCGGAGCCTTTACGATGTTCAATCTCAAAATCATTACTTTGCAATTGAAGATCCCATCTAGGTAACCCCTCTCTTCAATGTCATTAACCATTTCAAACTGGCATAATCGCTGATTACGGTGAATGACATTAATGGCTAAAACGGCTGCACTCCTTTTCTGTAACACTATAGTTTCTCTGAGCTAGATTTAATTTCATCGAAAAAAAAAGAGATAGGTGTTTCATTATTGTCATTATCCTTTTGAAACGGCACAGCCCCTGTTTCATAGCTAGAGGCATCACACTGCACATGGAATCTTTTTCCAAAACACGGATGTACAAGAACAGGAGCTGACGTCAAAGCTTGCTTTAAGTTATTAAAGCTTTTGATTGCTTCATTTGTTAAATTAAATTTCGTTCCTTTTTTTATTAAGTCTGTAAGCGGAGAAGTTATTGTTGAGCAGTTTTTTATAAAGCGGCGATATCACCCCGATGTTCCCAAGAAACTACGTACTTCTCTAACAGATTTTGGTATAGGTGTCTGTTTAATTGCTTCTAGTTTTCGGGGATCAGTACGCAATAATAAACCCTAAGTATCTTAGTTCTTTGAAACAAAATCTAGATTTGTTAAGGCCAATGGTTAAATTTGCTTTTGTTAGACATTCAGCTACCTTTCTTAAAATTTCTATATGGCTGTTAAAATCTGCTGAAATGACTAACAAATCATCGAGATAGACGAAAACGTTTGATTTTAGTTCCTGCGGAATTATCCTATCCATGAGTCTACAGATCCTTTGGGCTGCATTGCACAAGCCGAACGGCATGACGGTGTATTGGTAAGTAGATAGGTAATGGGGATCTTGGCAGTTTCCGGTTCCGGTAATGAGGTTGGTAATGTGGATGGTAATGCGGTTGCGGTTATGTTGATGGTAGTGCGGTTGAGGTTATGTGGATGGTAGTGCGGTTGCGGTAATAATTTATCCAATCTCCGAACCATTTTTCTAGTTCCCAAACCCTGTCATAGGAATGATATATTTAGATAGAGCATCATTTTTCTAGTTTCGAAACCAGTTGAAAATTTTCGGTTTTGAAAAACAATTTTGTGGTTTTTTAAATACAGTTTTTAGTGGATGGCAATGCTATATCGAATTAGATAGAGCATAATTTTTCTAGTTTCCAAACCAGTTGAAAATTTTCGGTTTTGAAAAAACAAGTTTGTGGATTTTTAAATACAGTTTTGAGAATTAATGCAACAGTCAAAATATTTGAATTTAGTTTTTTTATATTAAGAAATATTGTATTTCCCTTTATGATGACATTATGTTATTCTTATTTGCGGTTTGTTTTCTTTGCCAATACAATGTGTCCTAATAAGATTAGAATTAGAATTAGAATTTGTATTTTGTAATAAAATGCTGACGATATATCTGCTTGTTGATTTTAATATTAATCTGATGACGAAACCTTTTTGTTATATTTAAGAAGCATGAACATGAGTGAGCATGTTAGAATGTATAATTTGTTTTTCGTTATAAATAAAATTTTGGGATGCATTATATTTTTGTGTATATAGATAGCTAGAAAAGTTTTTATCATTAGTCAGTATACCGCAACATTCCTCAAAGTGAAGACATATTTTCCGACATTGACACATTGATTTTTGCGTATATAGATTTTAAAACATAAAACAAAAAGAAAAAAAAGTTCTATCAACCTAATAAAATAAAAAAAGAATTTTGAAAATCAATTATAAACCTTTTTGAAAGTTCAAAAGAAAAGAAAAAATAAGTTCTTGTTGTTAAAGAAAGTACAAAATAAAATGGATCCTGTATATTGCTGAATTTGTTCTTCAAAGCTCAGCTGTCCAAAAATGCTTAAGGTGCATATGGAATTGCATAGGAATACTTCTAATTGGTTTGATGCTAACGACTATGAAGTATGTCCCATATGTAATACGTCTATTTCCAGAAAAATGCTTAAGGATCATCTAAATCTGCATTGCGGTGTATGCAAAAAGTTATTTATGGCCCAACAAATACTTCAAATGGTTTTGATGGTAATCACTATGAAGTATGTCCGATATGCAAAATGTCTTTATCAAACAAAATGCTTAAGGTACACATTAACCTCCACTGTCCCATCTGCAAGAAACTTTTCATTAGTTCAAGAAAACTCATTGAACATAAAGAAGCTCACAATACTACCATCCAATCACCTCTTCTTCAAAGTGCTAATGATAAACATTGCTTGTCTGCAGAGACTCTGGTCTCGCGGGATTTAGTGTAGGAATAATAATAAAAAAAAATTTAATGCGCATATGAGAACAAATCGCCATATAGAAAATTGTCAAACAATTAATATTAATAAAACAATAATTGTGAGACAAAGTAATTTTAAAGGAAGAATTGAAACCTATAGATTAGTGAATGAAAAGAAAGAAATTCTGTTTCCGGAGGAGTTCTTTAGAGATGCGAAGGCAATTGTAATTGAAGAATTAAAAAGATGTGGCATCAAACACACTACATTTAAATTTAACATGGAGTTGTTATGTGAATATATGAAATTGGCGGACGATGAAATTAAATTAGCATCAATTGTGCACATTTCCAGTGAGTCATATGACAAACATGCAGATGAAATATCCACTAAAATGAGTGAATTTCAGGAAAGGGACAGTGGATGGACTCTCACTAAAATAAATTATGTAGAAGAAAATGTAAGCAAGGCTAGCATTATAAGAGGATCCCAATTTATACCATTGCCCAAGAGCATAAGCAATATTAAAGGAGCATGCATAAATGTGGAAAATAAAGATGATTTCTGCTTTAAATGGTGTTTAATTGCAGCACTCTGCAGTGACTTAAGCAACAAAGAAAGAAGAAAGAGTTATTCATATAATATAAATATTTATAATAATAAAATTGCTGTGGGTGACTTGGAGTTGAATTTTGAGGGATTAGAGTTTCCTCTGCCTTTAAAATCGATAAAAAAGGTTTGAAAAACAAAATGATGTAAGCGTAAATGTATTTGGATGTAATGGTGAGTCAATCGTTGGACCATATTATATAACGATTGAGGAAAAAACTATTCATATAAATTTACTTCTTTTGCATTCCGGTGAACAGTTTCACTATGTTCTCATTAATGATATTTCCAAGTAAGTTTTTCTTTACATTTATAAATATACATATATGTATATGTATATACTTATTTCTTTTTAAATATAATTAAAACTATTTTTATTTATTTTAGACTAATTCGATCTAGTATAACCTCACATAAGAGCAAAACTTATGTTTGTAATATGTGTCTTTACCATACACATGATGAATCAATTTCCAAAAATCATAAAAATGTGTGTGGAAAAAAGATATCAAAGATGCCCAATCCCGAAGATGCGTTCATATCTTTTGTAAACCACAAGAAGCAAGTTCATGTTCCGTTCGTGATTTATGCTGATTTTGAATCAGTTTTGGAGAAAATAAATGATAGTGTAAGTAGTGAGACAACAAATATTCAAAAGCACATTCCATGTGCTTTTAGTTATTATGTTAAATGTAGTTTTAAGGATTCATATAAAAACCATGTTTATTATTTTGGAGAAGAAGCATCGAAAGTTTTTGTTGACAAAATTGTTAAAGATGCAACAGATATTTATAAAAAGTACCTGTCTAAAGTAGAGAAAATAATAATGACAATAGATGATATTCAGATTTTTAATAAATCAACAAATTGTCACATATGTAACAAAATTTTATATAATGCTAAAATTAGAGACCACTCCCAGCGCACTGGTAGTTTTCGAGGAGCTGCTCATAATGAATGTAATTTGAAATACAAAAATCCCAATTTTATACCAGTGATCTTCCATAATCTTTCTGCTTATGACATGCATCTTTTCTTTAAAGAGCTGTCAACAATAAAAAATGCAACAATAAAAGTTATTCCTTTAAATAAAGAGAGTTATATTTCACTTTCTGTTTATATTAAAATAGATAAAAAATCGTGGATTTGAAATTAGGTTTTTAAATTCAATTAGGTTTATGTCTTCGAATTTAGATTCTTTAGCTAAAAATCTTGATATTAATGATTTTCATTCCGAAAACGTTTCTCTAATGATAATCAATTTATGGCGATTTCTTTTCTGAGAAAAATGTTGCATAAATGGTACATGCTCTACACAAAAGAGATAGAGCATGTACCATTTATGCAACATATTTCTCAGAAAAGAAATCGCCATTAATCTTATCAGGAGGAAGGATATTCTTACATGGATTCAATGGAAAGGTTTAATGAAAATCAACTACCAAGTAGAGAGAATTTTTCCAATATTTTAAGTAATGAGGAATGCAATGTAGTACGAACATGCTCAAAAAGTATGGACTGAATTCAAGTGCAAGAACCTTCTTGACTATACAGAACTCTACCTAATATCTGATGTTCTTCTCTTAACATACATATTTGAAAACTTCAGAAAAATATGTAACAGTATTTATAATTTAGATCCTGGTCAGTACTACACTGCACCTGGTCTCTCTTCGGATGCAATGCTTAAGATAACAGAAGTCACATTAGAGCTATTTACTGATAGTGGAAAATACCTCTTTATGCAAAATGGAATACGAGGTGGATTAGTTCAATGCTCCAAAAGATATTCTAAGGCAAACCACAAGTATATGCACAATTTTGATGACAAAAAAGCATCAGAGTATTTGATGTATTTAGATGCTAACAATTTATATGGGTGGGCAATGTCTAAATATCTACCTTATGAGGAATTTGAATGGATGAATAATGAAGATATGGAAAATGTTAAAGTTGAAAATATATCGGATAACTCAGAATATGGTTATATTTTAGAGGTTGATCTTGAATATCCTGACTCTCTTCATAACATTCATAATGATCTACCATTTTGTCCACAAAATAAAACTCCAGGGCAGTCTAAATTTAAAAAATTAATAGCAGATTTGACGCCTAAAGAAAATTACACTATATATTATAGCGTTTTAAAACAATGTACTACCAATGGTCTTGTTTTGAAAAAAGTTCACAGAATTTTAAAATTCAAACAGTCTCCATGGTTAAAAAAATATATTGACTTAAATACGCTGCACAGAACTAATGCAAAAAATAATTTTGAAAAAGATTTTTTAAACTGCTTAATAATGCAGTTTATGGAAAAACGATGGAAAGTGTTGATAAAAGAAAAGATATACGTATTGCTACCGGATGGGAAAATAGTAATAAAAACCATTTAGGGTTACGATCATTAATCTCTAAACCAAATTTTCTTAGTTTGACAAAGTTTAATGATGATTTGTATGCAGTCGAGCTGAAGAAAATGGAACCATACTACGACAAACCCATATATATTGGATTTTCGGTATTAGAATTATCCAAATGGAAGATGTATGATTGCCATTATAGATATATGATTCCGAAGTTTGGAGAAAATTTGTCCTTAAATTATATGGATACATTCGTAGCGATGTCAGTTTAAATTTCGATACGTCTGAATATACCAAAAACAATGTTTTTAATTTACCCCTCCTTACCAAAAAAGTATTGGGAATGATGAAAGATGAAAATAATGATTGAATTTGTAGGTTTAAGATCAAAGATGTATTCCTTGTCAACTGTCACTTCAGAAGACATTAAAAAGTCTATAGGCGTCAAAAAATGTGTAATTAAAAAACTAACATTAAATGACTATAAGGAGTGTTTATTTGAGCAGAAAATAGTATCTGATGAAATGGTTGTATTTAGAACTAAAGCTCATCAGTTGTATACACAAAAGTTGCATAAAGCAGTACTTAATCATAAAGATGATAAAAGAAATATTATGGAAAATAAAGTAAATGCTAGAGCTTGGGGTCACTTTAGAGATAGAATTAACACTTATATGGAAATTTATTAAGAACAATGTTGTTTGTTTATTACTATTGAGATGGCAGTGATTACAAATATAAAAAGAAAAGGCTTTGTATTTATACATATTAAAATAAATTTTATTATTTTATATATTAGATTACATCTAAATACATTTGTTTTAATACAATAAAAGTTAAAATATATTCATGTATTCATAAGTTTCTTAAAAATAATGTTTACCTGTATTTAGATCAATAATAATAATTAAATTTAAAGAAAGAAAAAAAATATATCAATAAAGTTAAAATGTAAGATATTAAAATTAAAAAATAAAAATAGTTGTTCTTATTTCAAATTAGATTTTCTCTTTCAAGTAAAACAGCATTTTTTAAAGCGCAAACTACATAGTTGTGATAACTGCAATATGAGTTTTCTGGATACTTTTTATTAAGTTCCTTTAAATTTATACATCCAAAATCCTCTAGATTAAAAACTTTTTGCTGCAACATTTGCTCCAACCATTTGATTTTATCTGTTCCTTTTACATATATTTTATAATTTTTTAAATTATCTCTTACAAAATTTCAAACACTCCTTAATTATACTACTTCTGTATTCCAGTTAAGACGATGAAAATATTTTATTAGCCAATATGCTTCTTTTTGCTCCTTTTGTGATAAACAATTGAAATCAAAAGAATTGCATAACGTTCATTCTTAAACTTAATTTTAAGGTCATCATATGGATAAGATTCTGAATTAAAATGTACTTTTAAATTAGTTAAATCGCAGTGGATAAATTTCTTTTCATTTTGGATAATTTCTTTTCAGCTTAACATTCCACACATGATTTGTTGACATATTTAGTTGTGGACTTATATGACAATCCCAACTTCTAAATGCAATTGGATTGAAGTACCACTGTTTATTATTTTTATCATATTTAATTTACTAAAGTCAGTCTTCAGCGAATCCCACAAACAATTTAAGTGGTACATAAAAATTAAAAAAGCCATTTACGAGATCAATATCATCAATTTTATTCCATCCAGCATTCATTACTATCTATTGGTGATAATGAAACCAAATTTTTAATAGTACTTGATGTTCCTAAATGTCTCGTTTATAAAACTTTCCGACGGCCAAAAATACAAGTCTTGATTTTATATTGTAATACGAATTTCATCGTTATTATTGTAAGATTGTTAATATGGGGTATACGTATGCTAGGCCTTTTTAATTATATTTTCATCGGACAAAGTTTTATCCAGGACATCTATTATTAAAATCATGGTTTCTTCAATTTTAAATTTAATGATATTGATATTTAATGAAATTCTTTATTTTATTGCATTAAGTTTATATTTTTTAATGAATTCTTTTAATTAAATTTATTTTTCAATATTTTGTTAGCAGAAGAAGAAGAAGAAGAATGTAATACTTTGTTTCTAGGTATATTCTTGTTGTAAATTATCATTATTTTATTGGTCTTAAATGTAATTGAATTGTAATTTCCTCTCCTCGGAAATTAGGTAAATCACCGTCTTGATCAACCACTCGCAGAGTAAAGGAGCTTATCTCACGACAGTTGACTGGCAAATAAATGAGTCCCTAGGAATGTCATCTATTTTATACCCAGGTGGGACATTAATGGCAAACTCATGCAAAGTATGTGCTTGGGAGTTATTCATGTATGTGTTGACGGCTATATTACTCTCAATTCGTAAAAGATTTACCTTAAAAATATTAAGTGGAAGATCTGAGTAATGTTCTTTATAAGGTAATAAAATATTTTCTTTAAGTCCTAAAAGCTTGCCAATTGTATTTCCTTATTAAAGTATATTGGATTATTAGAGTTTTTAATTCTAACTTGCATCGTATTATTATTAGGTTCAATATTAATTTTATTTTCAGGACTATATCGTTGATATGTCGTTTAGTTCATAAGATCCAATCGGAATTTTAATTGCTTGTTCGCCAATATGAAACATATTATTATATACATCTACATTTGGAATACTATTATATGAATGAAAATCTGTAAGTGCACACTCATATTTTCCATCTAACTCAATTGGAGGAAAATAGTTAGCTGTCAACTCTGTTAAGTTAGAGCTTAATGTTAGAGTTATTCCCATTTCGCCTGTTGAATTGTAAATAAAATTAAAAAGCAATATTCTTTATTTAAAAATAATTGATTTACATTTTTTTCTTATTTAATAATAATACATTAACTTTTAGGTACTATTATTATTATTGTATCTACTCTTTCTTACAAACTACAATATATCAATTCTATTTATCAACGAATTATGTTGATTTGAAAATCCCAACCATTTTACATATGCCATTTCTCCTTTAGTTTTAAAAATGTTTTCAACAAGGTAGGTATCAGGAAATCGAGTTTTTGAAAGTTTATCATCATAGAAACCACCCTTTATTGGATTTCCAAGATAGTCTTCCAATATGAATCTTGCGGGATAAGTATTTTTTGCAGTTTTAATTTTAAAAGTTTCGGTCGTCCAATTGGGGGTGTAACCTTTTTTAAAAATGTGTTTATATTTGCTTATGCGACCATAATCTCCAACGTTAAATTTAGATTTTTTAAATATTTTTAAATGATTGTATACGGTTTTCAATAATTTCATTTCGTTGTTAGAATTAACGTCATTGGTGCCATTTTAATGGTGCGATGAACTTTGCTATTATATTTATTAATTGGATCTTTGTTAATATCAAGCCAAAAATATGAACCATGAAAACTAAATTCTTTCCACATCATTCCTTTTAGAGTTTGATTAAATCGTTCTATTATCGAGGCTTTCATTATACTATATGCTGAGTAGTGATTGATATTATGGTTGTTTATTGAAACATTTTTCGGCACTCGACCTAATTTTAAAATACTTTTCATTGCCTTAAATACTTCAATTGCTGTTTTTGTTTTAAGTGCAACACCCCATGCAAACTTTTAGAAGGTATCAATGATAGTTAACAAATATCGATATTTCTTATTATATGTAGAATAGTTTCCCATTTCAACTAAATCAGCTTGCCAGAGATCATCTATCCCTTTCATTACAACTCTTCGACGTATGAAATTTGTTCGGGCTGGCTTATGAAGTTCATTTACTAAATCTCTTCTTCTTGAATCCATTATTATTATTAAGTCTACTTTACTTAAGGAAATATTGTTATCTGCTGTTCTTTATTTTTAATATCAAGCCTGTTATATAGTTTATGATTTAAGATTTTGATTCTTCTTTCAAAATCATTATTAATTTTCTCTATTATTTGAATAGATGGTAACCCTACCATGAAAGAGTGAAAAAAGCGTGTTGTCTGCCGATAAATTCAACAAAGTAAATTTAATTAATTTAAATCTGCACAAAAGCTAATAATTGAAGAATAAATAAAATAACAATCGTTTTAATTATTAAATTTTTCTTTTATATCTACATGTTTAAATTTTTTTTATGATTAAAAAGCTCTTAATTGAACCTCTATTATCTTAATTGAACCTCTATTAAAAGTGTAAAAAAAAAGAAAAAGAAAAAAGTAAAAGAAAAGTAAATACACATAATATATACAATCTTGCTACGTCTTTGGATCACTATGCCACCTAAAACTAATTTGGATGCTCTTGCCCTTTAGCTTAAAAAAGGAATTAAAGAGATAAACGAAAACATTTATCGTAAGTTAGAAATCCATCGTCAATCTACCAATGAACAAATGGAAAAAGCCATGCAGAGTTTTGAGGTTAGAATTGATGATATGATGTCAAAAATTAAACAAGAACTAAGCTCTGAAATAAATAATATAAAATCCGATGTTATACATTGCTATGACTTCGTTAAGGAGATTGATAAGAACACCATTAATAAATTGAATGATTTTGAAAAATCTAGTAATGTACTTATTAAGCGTATAAATCGGCCTGATGTTATAATTTCTGGATTGCCAGCTGCTCTTCCTGACCTTAAGGATGTTATTTTAAGGCTTGGTTTGGTTTATAATGTTCCGCTAACAGAAAGTGATATTAATCATTATCTATATATAAAAAATTACAAGGAAGTATTTGTTAAGTTCAACTCAGTTATGGTTAAAGATATAATAATGAAAAAGTATTATGAAACCCGTACTTTGAAATTAAATGATCTGATTGGTGGTGAACTTTGTGAAAGGGTATATCTCAACAACCATTTAACACCAATGGAAAATAAACTTTCGTTTCTATGTCGTAAACTAAAAAAAACTAATCGAATCTTGAAATTCAAGCTCCGTTATGGTGATCTGCCAACTGCTATTATTACAACCAGTGATGGTGTGGATATTAAATTTGACTTGTTTGGCCTTTTGGAGAAATATCAGGACATCATGAAGTCTTAACGTTTTGCGGATCTAAAGAATAAATTTTTCTACTTTATTTTTGCTCAATTGATTTTGTTTATTATACATTTTTTATTGATAGTTTTTGCATTATATTTTTAATTCCTTTTTTTCAACCTTGGTTCTTTGTAATATTTTTACTATTTTTCCTTTATTTTTATCTTTTTTGAATCATGTAAATGCATTTAAGAAAGGTGATAGCAAAACTTTCGCAATTACAAAAACAAGATAAGTCTTTGTTTCTATTGAATACACCTTGAATGTCAAATGAAAATATTTAATTCAAAGTAATGTGCTTTGTTTATTTGACCTTTCTTAATTTGATGTTACATACATAATTTTGTTATTTCTCTTATGGCAATATTTGTTTATTACTCTTTTTCTTTTCTGTTTCTTTTTTCTCTCTGTTTGTATTTATGCACATACATATGAATATCAAATAAACTTTTTTTCTTACTATTCTTAACATAATCATATCTTAAATTTGAGTTAATTCAATTGATTTTTTTTCTTTTTTCTCTTTTTTAATATAAGAATCTATATTTAATTCGGTTCCTATATATATTACACAGGTCAACAAAAAAAAATTTTTTTTTTGAGTCTTTTATTTAGTGATTATTTTCTGATTATATAAATGGAAAAGTAAACAGGAACTCCATTAATAATAAATAAAGTTTGCTTTTGTACTTAATATAATGAAAACTAAATATTCGGTGGTTTTGCACATTTTTTTAAAAGCCGTTGCATTTATGATGCAAGAGTGGGGTGAGAGGGACTGTGGGTGTGAAGTGAGAGGAAGCAGAGTGTAATGGCAGTATGCGTGTGCGCTTTCTAGAGGAATAACGTATTTTATGTGTCGCGAGGCGTAAAAATGTCATCGAAAATGTGTAAAAACGACGTGGACTCTTTTTGCTATGTTTGTGGTGAGTTTATTAAAGTGAGAGCCATAAAATTTAGTTTATCATCAAATAAGAAACTTTGTGAAGCCTATGAAGCTTATTTTAACACGCCCGTACGAAGTCAGGATAAAATATGGGCGCCTCACTTCTCGTGTAATAACTGCAAAAACACTTTAGAAGGTAAGAAAATACACCTTATATTTAAAGTAAATTTGTATACCTATTTACATATTTTTAAAATATACATTAAATGCGTCTTTTGTTAATGAATGATATTAATTCGTAAAGGCTCTTCGTCAAGACTCCGAAGCCTTTCAATATTTAAAAACATTTTTCCCAAAACTGTCAGAGGCTAAAATTAAAGCTGGTATTTTCGTCGGTTCACAAATAAAGAAAATAATGGCGAGTGAACATTTTCTTCAGCTCCTGAGTACTCATGAAAAACAAGCGTGGCTCAGCCTTAAAGCAGTCATTCATGGCTTCCTTGGTAACAAGAAGGCCGAGAATTATGAAGAGCTTATTTTTAATATGCTTGACAGCTTCAAAGTCACGGGTTGCAGAATGTCACTCAAACTGCACATGCTTCATGCGCACTTGGATAAATTCAAAGATAACTTGGGTGAATATTCAGAAAAGCAAGGGGAACGCTTCCACCAGGATATAATGAACTTTAAACAAAGATATCAAGGACAATATAATGAGAACATGATGGGTGACTACATTTGGGTGCTCATACGAGAAAGTTCTGACGATTACACTAGAAATACTAAAAGTATTCATTTTTGAAGCTTCTTTTGTATCATTTTTTTGAATTTTTATGTTTATTTGTGCTGTCCTTTATAATAAAAATTAATTAAAATATATAATTCATAACTTGTTTTAATTTTAAATATGATTAACATTGAAAAATAGACCTTTTCCATAAATGTTGAAATTTCGTTCTGGTATCTACAAAAGCAAACTTTATTAGATAAAAATATTTTTTCTTTCTTTAGTTTGGCATAAGTAATCAAAATCAGAGGTACAGAACTCAGACTCAAAAATCGTGTTGACCTGTGTTATATAGTATGTTTTTGAAAGCAGTTTAATTTTTTTCCTTTGATTTCACATTAGCATTTGTTGTACATACATACATATAAAAATAAAATGTTTTTTGTTGAATATAATTATCGATAGATATGTTAATCATTATGTTAGTTAAAATTATGTTTTTATTAATTGTAAGTTTATATTTTATTTTTATATTATGGCGTCAACTTATAGCTTTTAAATATGAATTCCGCTAGCGTGAATTTGGGTGCTATTGTTGACGATGCTCATGATATTGGTAAATATTTACATGATTCTCTGCCTGGTCTAAAATATGGCCATTGTAACTGTAATATTGCCATTGTAACTGTCAGATCATAAAACCTGCCATATATTCTGTTAAATTTAATGAGTTAAGTAATTTACTGCAAGAATCTTCACTTGATGTTTTTGCTGTGACGGAGACATGGCTGAAACCATGTGTAGCTAATAGTTCAATGATTATATCGGGCTATAATTTCTGCAGAAACGATAGACCTAATGGGAGAAGTGGTGGAGTTGGCATATATGTGTCTAGCAAAATTCGGTTTAGAGTTATTAACTTATAGTATATAAATATATACTGAGTCTATTACTGTACTCTTTGGGGTTGTTTACTTACCAAAGGGAAACTTGGATATTTTGGAATTTAATCTGGGAGACATAATTAACAAATACGAAAATATTGTGGTCGTTGGTGACTTCAATAACAATCTATTTAATCTGCAAAAATCCGAGAGATTTAGATCATGATGTAACCGACTTAACTTATCTCTAATTCATAATCTTTTACCCACTTACTTTGATGTCCCACTTGCCTCAACATCTTTTTGGGATCTATTTCTTGTAAGTGATCCATCCTCTGTAATTAAATCTGGCCAAGTTCAATGCCCATTTCTTTCCCAACATTCACTAATTTTTGCAACGTTTAAGTTTAAATGCATACAAGATTTACTAAACGATAATATTTATAGGGAATTTCGAAATTATTCCCTGGTTGACATGAACGACATGGTTAACTGTGCACGGGAATATGATTCTACATGGTTTTTTAACACAATTGATGTAAACTTTCAAGTCTCAGTATTGGACTCATTGTTATCCAGAATGTTCTCCCTTGTACCCATATCTAGATATAAAGTAAGAAAACAAAAGGAACAGTGGATGAAATCTAAATGCATAATATACATATGCTATTTCTATTCGTAACATTGCATATAAGGTATATTTAAGAAATCGATGCATTGAAAAATTGGAGGCTTTTTTGCAAACTTAGAAATAAAGCAAAGAAAACTATCCGGAATGTTAAAAAAGGCCACCACTCTGCAGCATTTAACCGAATGGATTCAAGGGAAATGTGGAATCATTTGCGTTCTTCTGGACTGAGCGATATTTCCCGTGCTAATTGTGATATTGATCCGGATTTAGTAAATGACCATTTTCGTAACGGCTTAAATGGAGTGTCCAATAGAGGTATGGAAAATGAATTATTTTCTGATCAGTCTGGTGGTTTTTCGTTTTATTGCGTAAATTTTTCTGATTTATGTATTGCATTTGGGAAAATAAAAAGTAATTCTAGTGGAGTTGACGGAATACGGAATTTTACAAATTGATTTTTCCCCTTATATCGGGTCATGTGTTGCACTTATTTAATTCTATAATTACTACCTCTACGTTTCCGAATAGTTGGAAATGTGCCAAAGTAATTCCGATTCCTAAGACGGGAACTGGCTTCGATATAATGAATCTTAGGCCAATTAGTATTTTGCCAGCACTTTCAAGATTTTTTGAGCACATTATCCACTCTCAATTCTCGACTTACAATTCTCAACATTCATTACTGGCTGATAAACAAACTGGGTTTCGAATAAATTGTAGTACTTCGTCGTTTTTATTAGGACTAACTGAGATGATAAGAGAGAAGATGAATTTAAATCTGCCTTGTTTACTAGTCTCTCTTGATTTATCTAAAGCATTTGATCGTATAGATTATGCAATATTGGTGAGAAAGTTAAATTCAATATTTAGGTTTAATCGCACATCGTGTAATCTTATGTTATCCTATTTAGTGGGACGTAAGCAATTTGTTGAAATCAATAAAAATAAATCACATTTACGTTCAATTTATTCGAGTGTTGCTCAGGGTTCAGTATTGGGACCATTATTGTTTTCTATGTATATTAACGACTTATTTTCCATTCTAGATTCGAGAACATGCGAAGCTTATGTATATGCTGATGATATTCAGCTTTTATTTTTTGATTCACAATCCTCTGCAGATCTTCAGTATGTGGTAAACAATACTTTGAGTATGGTGGAGGAGTGGATGCAATCAAATTGCCTACTGATAAATTTATCTAAGACAAATGTTATTAGCTTTGGGGGGTTAGTTTCTTCGCCTTTTCGGGTTAAAATTGGTGGCCAATGCATAAACTCTTCGTCGTTTATACTCACTTAATGTATATTTACCATTTCAGATAAGGTGTAAAGTAGCCCATGCACTTCTAATGTCGCAGATATCTTATTGTTTAGAAATTTATTCTTGTACCTCTTACGGCAATAGTCGCAAAGTTGAACTTTTAATAAACAAAGTCATTCGATTTGTATTTAGTCTACGAGTGAGAGATCATATTGCAGGTCATGTAATTCGATTCTTGGGTTGCAATTTTTCTAATTTTCTAAATATTAAAATTCTTATGAGTTTTTAGAAACTTATTAAGAATTCAACACCTTCGTTTTTAGTTCGACGCTTTGAATTTATGCATTCTGCAAGAAATATACAAATTTTTATACCCAGAGTTTACAATTCGTTTTTTAAAAGGTCGGTCCTTGTAAGGGTTGCTAGAGTGTGGAATCATTTGCCTCCTAGACTTAGGAATTATCGTTTGTCTCCTTATACTTATCATAAAGCATTAATTGAATATTTCAATACAATTTAAGCAGAATCGTTAACAAAGTGATCTAATTTGACGTTATATTTATTTATTACATTTGTATTAAAAATTGTCGTAGGTTGATGCCATATTATATTATGTTATATTAATTAGTATTATAGTTTTAAATTATTAATATAGAGTTACCATATAAATGTGTATTGTAATATTGTTTTTGGCCATGAAGGCTTTTGTTATTACAAAATTTTCAAATAATAAAAAAAAAAAAAAAAAAAAAAATTTCATTTATATTCTTGCTTAATTGATCCATTATCTC
This sequence comes from Pollenia amentaria, assembly GCA_943735925.1. Classification (NCBI taxonomy): domain Eukaryota; kingdom Metazoa; phylum Arthropoda; class Insecta; order Diptera; family Polleniidae; genus Pollenia; species Pollenia amentaria. The sequence continues at coordinate 75,161,677 of OX031009.1, forward strand.
CTTCTGTGTTTTTTCAATTTGGGATTGCAAAATCATTTTATTGACACCATAATTTTCTTCCGAAGCATTTGACATATGTTTGATTCTTTTGTTTTGAATGTCAGTGTTGTAATCTGTATCCATAAAGAACCCAAGCAATTTAGGTGAATTTTTCATAGAAATTACGCCACTTGTATCGTTAATAAAGTCACCAAATTTATCAACAGACATTACTTGATGTTAATTTAATAGTTTCTCAATAATGTTAGCTTCGTATAATTCTTCAATAATAGATACAATTTCGTTATTATGATTGCTGTTACCTGCAGCTTGTGATGCGAGTAGGAGTCTTAGTCGATCTATTAACTCATTTGAATCACCCCAGTGAATATAGTTTGGTTTATTTGGATTGAAATTCATTAACCCACTTCCCATATAATTTTCTTTTGTTGTTTTTATTGTATCAGATGAAGTGGGTGATTATATTACCATCTGAGGCAAAACGTATTTTATACGCATTAGTATTAATTAATATTGATTTTATAAATATCTAACTCGGATTTATCATAGCTTTTTGGTATTTTTTGAAACATTAATGAAAATAAACTTGGAGTGAGTGCCCATATTTTGTTTCCAACTTGAATCTTATCTTCATTAAATTTAATGTTACTATCACCAAATTTGCATTTATTATTTGAATCTTTATGTAATCCATATAGTGTGTCTTAACTCAAGTCTTTTATCTAAATATAACAAATCATTAAAATTTATATGATTATTTAGATTTTCTACTTCTGGTTGAGAATAAAAATCATCATAATCTTGAGAGTTACTTGCAGCAGTAAATAATATATATTTATCTGGTTTTATAATTGGAATATTTGAATCTGTTTTAAGTTGTCGTTGTTTTGATTCATTTTTAATTTTATTCTTTTAAATTTTTAAATTTACTTTGGTATTTTTCGCACTATTATTAAAATTTTTCAAGGGTTCTGTTATGGGTTTAAATGTATTAAAAGTATCCGCTTCACCAATTTTTATACTGCGAAATTTCTTCTTTGAAACATTTCTTGTCTTTATCAGGCATTTTAAACATTTTTTATCATATCGATCAGCCATTCGTTAGTTGTGAATGATTTTGATGTTGTTGGTGTAATATCCTTAAAGGTTGATGATATACTAATACTCGTATGTAATATATTCTATAATTTAAAAGTTTATAAAATCATCAAACTGCTTTCTATATATCCCATCATTTAATTCATCATCTGTACTTATAACCAAAAATCCACATTTATCTACAAATTTCATAAAACTTTTCGTAACTCATATCGCTACCAATATGATCAGCATATATGTATATGTTTTATATTCATTTCATCTTGTTTAAACATATTAGCATTATCTCTTATTAAATGGTTAGGAATTCTTGTATATGTTTGACATAAGTATAATGAATCTACATTACTATTTCTACCCATACAAAAATATGCACGTATATTGTTTTGTTTATCACATGCAACATCATCGAATATCATTACTGAATTGTTTTGTGCTTCATCAGGAGGTAATACAGAATCATTATTTGAAAACGTGTAATTACCCATTCCTTTAATTGGTGGTAATAATTTTCTTAAATATTCATAATTTGGCTGAAATAGTGATTTTGAGTATAAATAGATTTTTTCAAATTTCAGTCCATTAGGACTTTCTAGTAAGCTTATCATAACGTTTGTCTTTCCACAATTTGAAGGACCCACAATAAGCGCACGAATAGAATTCGGTAATATAGAACTATGTGTAGTTTTTGATTTTATATTCGTTGAAGAATCCGTATTACGAACAAAAATATTTTTATGTTGTTTTATTAAGCGCATCTTTATAACTGAATGAAATAATTAAATATTATGTTTTTCTTATAGAATAAAATAAAATAAAATGGTGATACTCTTTAACTACAAGGTTAATTACAATAAAACTTTCAGAGGAAGAGGTTTAGTCAATAAATTGATAAATTCACTTAATTTTGAGCTACATCTTCCGGGTTATCAATATTGCGGTCCTGGAACAAAATTACAAAAACGTTTAGAACGAGGTGATAACGGAATAAATCTATTGGACGCTGCATGTGAAGAACACGATATTGCTTATTCAAAAAGTAAAGATATAAATATTAGACATCAAGCTGATAAAATTTTTGAAAACAGAGCTTGGGAAGGATTACTTTCAAACAATAGCAGTCTGCCAGAAAAATCAATTGCATATTTGCTTACAAACACAATGAAATCAAAAACTAAACTCGGTATGGGTATGACTAAGCAAAACAAAAGTAATAGACAATCAAAATCGAATAAAGTTATTGGAAGAAAACTGTTCAATTCAACGCTAAAAGCGACAGCAAAAATGTTAAAAAAAAGAAAAACCAACAGATCTTAACGCTGCTATCAAGATTGCACGTAACACCATTAACAAATCCTAAAAGGGAAGGAAATCTTAAATTGTAATACAACGCGTAATACGTGTTCCAAAAGTTGGTGGTGTTTTACCATTAATACCAATATTAACAGCTTTAGGTGTAATTGGTACCCTATCGAGTGGAGGTGCTAACATAGCAAAAGCGAGTAGACACAATAAAAGCATGGAAGCCCTGAAATGGGTAAAGGACTTTACCTTAAGCCATATAAGAAAGGATATGGATTAACTTATGAAGAAAAATCAAAAAACTTCTAAACAAGCTACCCAAGAGGCCATTGAACTTGTTAAAAAAGTCTTGTTTTCCTACAATTTATGTGTAAACCTAAACACATAAAAGCAAATGTGACAGCAGGTAAAATTTTTGGGTAAGAAGATGTGTATTATTGATGTATTAATGAAACTTTATTGTTTAACGTCCACAAACCTAAAAAAGGTTTGTTGTTTCGAAACTGCAATTTAAATTTAGAAGATATTATTGGTAAATAAAAGTATATTTTTATAGGCTAGTAAAATCTTCTCTTTTTATAATGGCGGTTAATAATTATAGAATATTTTTAAACTTAATGGGGTTATTATTTGCATTGGTATGTGCAAATATTATTTTCATTGTTGGCATTCGCAAAGGTATGTTGAGCACAAAATTAAAAATATTGGAAAGAATTGTATAAGGTTGTAAAAAGACTTCATATATTGTCAAGTGCTCAATTTTTCCAAAAAATAAGCAAAGTTTCTGCGAAATGCAGGTTCCAAATTAAATTTATTTAAATAATAACTGATTGTGTCTGTCAATAACTCAACATTTTTCGATAATTGTGTTATAATTAATTGCTCTAAAGCAGAGTACGGAGAGTGCTCGAATTAAACTCGCTCGCGAGCGAGTCCAATTCGAGCGAGTTTTATTTTCAACATTGAAAAGAATTATTCTTTACTGCTCGCGAGTTTAAAAAATAAAACTCGCGAGCGAGTTTTATTTTTGCGAGTTGAAAAATATTGCTCGCGAAAAGAATTCAAATTTTAAGAGTCAAAAATAAAACTCAACTCGCGAGTCGAGCTAAAAAGAATTGTTCGCGAGTTTTATTTTTGCGTATGAATTTTTTTTAATTAAAAATATATTTTTCCTGTTTATTTGTTTGTATGTGTGGATAAATGTGTGTATGTATGAATATTTCATCGAAACACAGAACAGCATTAGCAAATGGATCAGAAGTAAAGTGGGAAAAGGTATTTATTGATACAGCAAATATTACGTTGTGACAAGTATAACCAACCATGAAGAAGAAATAGCAAAGGAAAGGATTCGTTTAAAAGAATGCAATCATGTTATACGTTTCGAAAATATAAAAAAGGCAGTTCATTAATTTCCTATGAATCGTAAACACTTCTATGTAAGTCACTAATGAACGCATACATTTTATTACACATCATTCAAAATTTAACATTTATACGTATTGCACATATATTTTAAAACACACTTATCTACCTGTTTATGAGCAGCATTCACTTGTGTGCATTTTTTTTAGTATAAACATTACTTTTACAACCCTTTTCCACACGTCTTGCCAGCCATTTTAACATAAACATTAATATAATAAGTTTTTCAGACCCATTGCACTGACATTTAAACACTCACTAGGGATCAAACAAACATATCAATGATCACATTTTCTATAAATAGTTGTGATTGTTTACTACCTGCTGATGTTTTCTATAAGAATCAACTAATTTGGTTGTCACAAGACAATTATGTGATGGCTTTTGCTACCCTAAAAAACTCTTAATTCATTTATAACACTGGTCTTCAAAAACAAATGTAAGTCTTTAAATAAAAACATATAAAATATAAAGATTTTGAAGCGGTTAATTTAAATCCGTTTGCAGTTTCAAATTTTTTTATGGGCTTGACTAATATTCCGCCCGAAATAAGGGCCGATTTTTATAAAAACACCAACAAATGATTATTAATAATATTTCCTTTAAGTCAAACGAATAACATTTTTTATATTTTCCACTGTTTCGGACATTTTCAGAAATTAGTGGCGATAAATTTTTTTTTCAAGCAAAATTAGTACTATTTTTTGTTTTCAAAAATTTGTTAACAAATTTAGAACAATTTTTTTTATTATTTATCAGAAAGCCAGATATATTGAGCCATAAACCATGAAAATCGATTGACAAATGTTTATTTTATTCATAATTATTAAAGGCAGCTTTTATGAAAATAATATGTTACCAATCTCAAACACTTTTATTTAAGTCATTTAAGAACGCATACATTTTATTTCACATCATTAAACATTTTGCAGGTTTACATATTTTTAAACAAGAAAACATTTATACATACAAACACACATACATTCTTATCAACATGGTTATGCCCAGCATTCATATGTGTGCATATGTTTTTATAACCCCTTCCTACACATTTGCCTGCCCTTCGTTTCTAAAAATGCATATGTATGTATATTTTTACTTCGCACAAGCAAACATTAATTTTTTTAAACGAGTTGCTCGATTTCAACTCGTATGCGCTCGTTTTCTGCTCGCATAAAATTTGTACTTACGAGTTGAAAAATAAAACTCGTAAGCACAAATTTTAAAACGAGTTGTTATCTGCTTACGAGTCGAGCACAAAAATCTTATGACTCGTAAAAAATTTGTGCTCGCGAGTTTAAAAATAAAACTCGCGAGCACAAATTTTAAAATGAGAGAGCTGACTCGAATTGTGCTCGCGAGTAGAATTTTTTCCTACCCTGATCTAAAGTCTTCATAGCAAAATATGTATGTTAATAAGGCCTCGTAATAGGCCTCGCAACCGCAGATTTCTCCCGCTGGGAATGTAAGAGACAAGAGTAATCGCACCAACACAATCATATTTGACACCACTGCCTTAAGTACAATATGGTTTGACACATATGATTTACATGTATTCGCTCAGTTGCTCCTCTGTAGTAAATAAAATAATCGGTTGATAAAAAACACTAACTATAAATTAACTATTTTGCAAATGACTACAAATTGGTTTAAATCTCATGCAGATTTCAACCTAACATATTGTATAGAAGCACACGTAAAATATAAATAAAAGCAAAATAAGTAAATGAAAAGAAAAGTAGAAAACAAACGAAGCAGGTCATGAAGTCAAGTGTCACATATCAATCAAAGCAAATGTGGTCTTTGCGGTAAACAGTGGTAAAATTTAACAGAAATATCAAGTGAGAAAAAACCAATTAAATATTGAAAGCTTATAATAAAATTAATAAAAGTAATATTGTTACATTATAATAAAATAATAAAAGTAATTTTGTTATATTAAAATAAAAGTAATATTGTTATATTATAAAATAGTTAGTTAAAAATCGATATAAAAAATGTACAGTAAAAGGCATTTAATGCGAAAATTAAAAGCTGAAAAAGAAAAATATGTACAGAAACTAAGAAAAGAGAATTGTGAAAAAAGTGCTCCTGCAATAATGGAAGTGGTAGAAGTTGCAAGTGAAAAATTTTTTTGTGAAGATGATGTAGAAATTAATTATTTTAAATGTACAAAAAAGCCATTCTTACGTGAAGAATTAGGAGAGTGGTATCATAGAAATAAGCCATCGCGTAAAAGTTTTGATGAACTTGATTCTTTGATCGTATCACAAATCTCCCATGGGTTATATACTCATTTTGGAATTTTTAAACAATTAGAAAGGGTTTCGCATATACTTAAAAATTGTAACGAAATTTTGGTTGACGTTAATATTGACGGCCTTCCATTGTTCAAAAGTTCAAAAGCCCAATTGTGGCCAATTTTGATGAAGGTCGTTAATATTACAAGGTTGTCTGTTTTTCCGGTAGGAGTTTTCTTAGGCCGAAGCAAACCTAACAACATTGAAGAATTCCTTTATGAGTTTACTCAGGAACTAGACATTTTGATGTGAAATGGACTAAAATTTGGGGAACAAATCATTGCATTAAAAATTAGGGCAATAATTTGTGATACGCCGGCAAGAGCTTTCGCGTGTGGGATAGTAAGCCACACCTGCCGCCATGGATGCACAAAATGCAATCAAATTGCAGAAAAAGTTGGTGGCGTTTTAACTTATTCTGCGAAAACAGGGGTGCTTATTTCTGACAGCGATTTTGCATGCAGAAAATATTTAGGGCACCACAAAAAAAAATTTTATGAGGAAAAAAGTCCATTTGAGAAACTTAATTTAGGAATAGTAAGTCAGGTGCCGCTCGATCCGATGCATCTCGTTGACCTGGGAGTGATGAGAAAATTTCTTATTCAGATTATTACAAATAAATGTATTTTTAAAATAACTGAAGGCATTAAAAATGACATTTCTGACCATTTGAATGATCTTAAAAAAATGTTCCTAAGGAATTTTCTCGCACTCCCAGAGGATTAGATGACATATTTCATTGGAAGGCATCTGAGTTCAGGCAGTTCTTATTGAATACGGGAATTGTTGTTCTTAAAGATTGAGTGCATGAAGATTTGTACTACGAATTTTTGCTACTTCACTGTGCTTGCAGGTTTCTATCATGCCCGAGAACATACCAAAGAAATTCACAGAACTCCCAAATTCTGCTCGAACTTTTTGATGAAAATTTTCCAAATATTGTCGGGCAGAATAGCGTGACTTACAATGTACATGGTCTGTGGCATCTGAGTGAATGTGTTCAAAAATTTGGCCCACTTACAAACTTCTCAGGGTATTCGTTTCAAAACTATCTTCAAACTTTAAAGAAATATTTCAAAAAACCATCAAAAATTTTGCAACAAATATCTAATAATTTGAAATTTGAAAATATGATTATTGAAGAAAAGGAAGTAATCGTAAACGTGATGAAATAGTTAGTCTCACAACGAAACAATACTTCTTTTCCAGAAAGGCTCCTAATAATTTATGTGCCATTCACCCATTTGATCCTATTTTAATAACAGGTTTTATTGAGACTGGGGTAGGGCTTATAGTTGGAAAAAAATTTAAAGCAATCGAAAGTTATTTTAGTGAGCCATTTGATTCCTTTTCAATTTTGGGAACGTGTGTTGTTGATCCAGGCTGCCTAGGCGATGTAGAAGTTTTTGAAAAAAATAAAATTGAGTGCAAGCTCGTTGGTTTACCTAGAGGTGAAAAAATAATTCTGCTTCCATTATTGCACGGGTGCTATTAAAATTTAAGGAAATAAAAACTTTTTATATTCTTACAATATTTTACTACATAACGATATTTTACTACATAAATAAATATAAAAGAAGCAAAATAATAAAAAATATAAATATACATACATATATAAAAAATAAATAAATAGCAAATACCTATATAAAAATAATTAAAATACCAAAAATTAAAAGCCAAAACGTAAAATTAAAGCAAATATGAAGCGCATTTATTTAAGCACAATTGGTAAGAATCTTGTACAATCATAAAAATATGCCTAATACTTAAATCGTATTTTAATAGATAACGGAAAAGAAAATGACGATAAAGCGCCTTGCCAATGTTCAGTTAATTTGTTGATGCAATTTGATGCAAAATTTTCAGAAATGACATGTAAGTTGAAAACAGTTATTGTTAACAAAAATATCACGTTTTTCATATTAATATTTCCATATATTTTAAGGCGAAATTAAGGAGCAGCATTGTCTGCCCAAAAAGTAGTGACCGAAAGCCTTGTCCGCCAGGAAAAAAAACAATGTGGCAATTAAGAATGTCTTCCCCATAAACACCCTCGAGGAGTTGAAAGCGCTCAATGACATAATAATTGATGAAAATCAGCATATTTATGTGAGTTCTTATTTTTCTCTACTTTTGTTATTTTCCAAATTTTTGTACTTTTTTACAGACCAATGCCATGAAATTATCACTGAAAGGGAAATTGCCAAAAACCTTAACGACAATTCTTTCTTTGCAATTGATTCTTGCTATCAATATTGATGGCACTCACGGCAAAAAGCGCTTGAAGGATTATGAAAAAGTTTTTGCTGCATTGATGGATGCGGTTCGGCCTCTCTGTGATGACCCAGATAAGGAATTTCGCAACGCATTAGCTGTCATTAAAAAACGCAATTTTCATAACGTTTGTGTTGAAAAAAAACTAAATAATATTATTTGTATTTTTTTATATTGCGTTATTATTATATTTTTTTATAAATAGATATTGGGAATTATTTCTTTTTCATAAGCAACTTTAACTCATAAATTTAACTCATAGAATAAATTCGAAAAATGAAAAATGTTGAATATATTTTTTTATATAATTTTTATATATGTATAAATAAAACTGTTTAAAAATACATTTAAAAAAAGTGGTTTTTAAATAATTTAATATAAACCGACTACAAGTTGGTTGAAAAATAAGTAGTTAGTAGTCAATTAAAAAGTCATGGAGAGATTGCAAATTGACTACCGCCTATGACATGTCAATGTTAAAATAATAGGTCGGTGACAAGGAAAAAAGTCACTTAATCAACTAGATGTGGTTATTAAAACACCAGTTTGAAGTTACTTAAAAATGTGTTTGACTTCCTACAGGGTCAAGTCAACTTAAGCATATTATAGTTGGACCTTAACACTTCCACATAAATAAGAATCATACAGAACAAATTACCTAATGGCATTGAGAAAATAAATATAGTTTTCTCTTTCACTCCAGTTATTAAGTGAAATGTTGTGAAATAATAATAAAAAATTCTTCTAACATTTCACACTTGTATCTAGAAATTTAACAACGAGAAACATTTACAAAAAGGCAACCAAACAAAGAACATCAAAAAAAAAATGTGTGCCTTAAAAGAATTTATAATAAATTTTTTAAAAACATTTGAGGATGTTTTAATGTTCGAGCACAGGGAGTGCAGGAGTTCGTGATCGACTGTCATGATAGAAAGACGTTTTGCGGATAAAATCAATTGTGATCGTATATTTGATGCAGATTTTTTTTTATTATTCTTTTTGAATGCATGCTTTTGCCTGCGTTACTAGTTTTAATATTTTTTTTCTAAAAAAACGAGAGAAATAGACTCTACAAAAAACAAAAACAAAACAAATAATGAGTGAGCTTAATGCTCCAAACTCATTATTAAAAAGTGACAATAACAACATAAATAGTGCCTTTCAACAACAAAATGTTAATTTAGAGAATGATCGTAAAAGAAAAATAACACAAAAGGCGAAAATATGTCGATAATGACAAAAATTGCAATCAAGAATGTTTGCAAAAATTTGAATTAAGAATGTTCAAGGTCAAGAACAAGAACAACCAACAACATCTAAAAACCCGAATTCAAATGATAATACATACAAAACAAAAATTACAAGTAATGATAACCCATCAAACAATAATAATAACACTAATAATAAAAAAGTGCCTCCTCTAAACATATATAATGTAGACATTAAAGATCTTATTGAATTTTTAAAAGATGGTCTTAAAATAAATGATTTTAAAATAATAGATCTCAACAATAAAAAAATATCGTTATTTATGTCATCAATAAGTGATTATAAAAGAATAAAAGCTTATCTTCAAAAAACTAAAGCTTGTTTTTATACCTTTCTGAAAATCTAAAATTTGAAAAGGTAAAAACAAAAAAATCGTTAAAGGATGGATACGACCTTCCAATATATCTAGTTCAATTAAGTTGGGAAAGCAAAGTTAATGAGCTAAAATCAATAAACGGGTTAATGTACAGGTGCATCCGTTGGGAACCGTTGAGACGATCTGAAATTCCGCAGTGCAGGAACTGCCAAAGTTTTTTTCATAGTGCTTCGAACTGTTTTTTACCACACAGATGTGTTAAGTGCAGTGAAACACACGAAATAGGAAAATGTGCTCAAATTAAGGTATCTGAGAACGAAAGGGAGAAGCTGTATTGCGTGCTGTGTAATAAGTTTGGACACCCCGCTTCATATAGAGGTTGTGAAAAGTACAAAGAGCTACAGCAGAGACTTAGAGCTAGAAAACAAATCTTAGTCCAAACAAGAACAAACAAACCATTAAATGTTAAATCTGTAGAGTTTAATAATAATATGTCCTTCGCTAATGTTCTAAAAAACAAATACCAACAAAATGGAAATACCACCAATCCAATTCAACATGCGTTAGTAGAGCTAAATAATTCTATGCAAAATTTAGCCAATCAAATTATTAATTTGAACAAACAACTTCAAATACAAACATCTAGAATAGATACGATTTTCTCTATGTTAGAATCATAAGCAAAAAAAAATGGATGAAACTATTGTAAAAAAATTAGATATAATCCAAATTAATGTAAATTCTTTAATAAGATTAAGTAGAAGGTGTGATTTAAGTATCTTCATAAAGAAACATAGTCCGGACATAGTCCTATTAAATGAAACTAAACTCAATTCTAAACATAAAGTAAATTTTAAAGATTATATAATGATTCGTAAAGATAGGGCTGACTCTATAAGGGGGGGGGGGGGGTGGGTGGTACTGCTATTTTAATCAAAAACAATATCAAATATAAAGATTGCACAAATTGATTCAAATTTTCACTAAAGTACTTAGAAGTATGCGTTGTAAAAATACCAATACAACCAAACAAATTTTTATTTGTTGTATTTGTATATTACCCATCTGGCAACAATGATTGTTACTTAAAAAATGATTTAAACCAGCTCTTTCAAGCTTTAAACTTACAGGATCCAAATAACCTTTATATAATCTCTGGAGATCTTAACAGTAAGCACTCTGATTGGGGTAACGCTTTGAACAATACTAAGGGAAACATACTTAAAGAATGGTTAAATAGTAATGAAATAAGATTCAGATGCAGCTTATATGCTTCTACTACACCTTCATATCCACGATGTGGATCATTTTTAGATTTATGTATAGCTGATGTTAATTTAAATATACATAAAGAATATAGTACACTGAATTGCCTCAAAACCTTAGATTATGATAGTGATCACGATGCACTCCAAATTACACTATTAAATAACAAAAATGAACATTCATTTTTCTTTAGACAAAGTTTTGATAATAAATTAAATTATAAAAAAACTAATTGGAAGAAATTTAAAACCAAGATTTCCAATATATTTGAAAATAATGAAAAAGTACCCAATAATCGAAATCTAACTAATTCAGAGATTGATTTTTATTTGTGCAAACTAAACGAAGTTATTGTAGAGGCCATAGCAGTATCTGTTCCAAAATTTAAAAATTTTGATACAACTGAGACATTTACTAATCCAACAATAAAAAAATTACATTTAGAGAAAAGTAAGATACTAACTATCATTAAAAAACATAACCGACTTGAAGATATTAGAACAACCTTTCAAATAAATTTGCTTAAATTAAATTTAAAATTAATTAAAAAACTTATTAGCGACAACTTCGTTATTGCTACAAACAAACATTTTCAAGAAAAACAAACTAGAATTGACCACAAAAACTCATCGCAAATGTTTAGTGAAGTTAAAAAACAGTTTAGAACGTCACAGTCATTAGATGTTAAATTGTTGAAAATCTGTCAAGAAGACGAAAGGCTGCTAAGAAATGCTGGTATTAACTCACAAGAAATAGAAAAGGAAGAAAACAATGTTGTTGTTAGGGACGATGAACAAGTTTTAAACGTAATTGGAGCTTTTATAGAATCGGTGCACTCCTTTAAGGAAATTGATTCTGAAAACAGAATACATATTAAAGTAGATGATAAATTCTCAAGCTTTTTAAATACTAAAATCGAGTATGAAAGCAATCGATCTACAATCACAACGTTTAGTGAGAGCAATAAGGCCAATGATTTCAATGAATCTCTTACTAGTGAATTATTTATCACAAAAAACACCATAATCTATATTTTTAGTAAATTAAGAAACAAGTTATCGTCGGGTATTGATAATATTCCTAACATTATTTTGAAAAACAAACCTGAAAATGTTATTCTTGAGTATTGTACTCTTTTTAATAATATGCTCAATAATTCTTACTTTCCTCATGCATGGAAAAAAGCAAAAATGGTTGTTTTACCAAAAAAAAGATAAGGACACAAGTAATCCAAACAATTTGCGTGCTATAAGTTTATTACCGAATATTAGTAAAATCTTTGAAATTTGCGTTAACAACAATATAATTAAACATTGCAAGAGCTCTAATATAACAAACCATAAACAATTTGGTTTTAAATTTAAGCATTCATGCGAATTCATGCGATACATGTACTTGTTTCAAACGTGAATTGGAATTTAAACAAGTCACTTTGCACAGGTGCTTGTTTAATTGACTTTGAGAAGGCATTCGATAACATTTGGATCCCCGGCTTAATATATAAATTGTTTGAGTATAAATTCCCCCTTTATTTAATTATACTCATTCAAAACATGTTAAATAATAAATCATTTGTGGTCTATAATAAGAATAAAGTCAGTACAAAGGATTTTATAATAGTAAATGGCTTGCAGCAGGGTACAGTCAATTCTCCGATACTTTTTAATTTATTCATATATGATCTTTTAATCAAGATTGATAATATAATTGGATTTGCAGATGATATCATCATAAATCATGCTGATAACAAAATTGAAAAAATTAATGCAAAATTAGAAAATTATTTTCAAATTGTTGAAGAATATGCTAATAATTGGCAATTAAAAATTAACACTAATAAATGCGAAACTATACTTTTTCGGCCCCCGGTGGGAAAATGCAACCACAATATTAAAAAAAATTTGAAAACTTTTGGTATAAAATCTAATTACAATATTTATATTCCAAATAAACAAACGGTTAAATATTTAGGTATTCATCTAGATAAATTCCTTTATTTCAATAATCATATCAACCTTCAGTTAACAAGAGCAAGAAATGCGTTCTTTATGTACAAAAAATTGTTTTTCTCAAAGCACATTACGCCTAAGGTTGAAATTATATTCTACCAATCCTTAATAAGGCCTATTTTAACATATGGTTGCCAAATATGGTTCAACATATCTCCACCTTATATGGAAAAAATAAGAGTTTTCGAAAGAAAATGCCTGAGGGCCTGCACATCCCTTTACAGATCTTCAAATAGTAACTACATAAAATATATATCAAACAAAAGATTATATAAAGCTGCAGAAATAAGCAGAATTGATAATTTCATCATACACCTGATAAGAAACCACATTATCAAAAGTTTAGAATGCTATGAAAATAATTTAATCATGGCTCCTTATTATGCCAATGATGAATATATACATTCAACTTTACAAAGTGGATATGTCCCACCTGAGGCCTTCTTATACCTCGATAACAAGGGTTTTATACCAAACGAAAGTGGCATTCCTATATTATACCATATTTATAGACGGGCCAATATTAAAGCTATATATAGTAATCAATAAGGGACAAAAATATGATTCCAAACCTGAATATAAAAAAATATTGGTGGCTCACCGAGTAATTTTTCAATTCTTTTTACCACTTGACTGTAGCTTTTTATCATCTTGCAATAACAAAGTAAGGTTTTTCAAGCTTTTTTCTCTACATAACATATATATTAAATGCAAATATGAACACATATTGTAAAAATTTAAATAATAAATTCCAAAAAATGACAAATATATAATATATTAATATACAAATGTAATTTGAAAAAACAAAAAAAATCACTTAATCTATAAACTTATATCTACGTCCCTAATAAAACGATCTCCTTCTTCATCCAAATAAAACCCGTCATTTGCCTTCAAAATTATGGCATCTCTCTCTTCATCATCTAGAAAATCCTCAATTTCCCACAAAAAATCATAATACGCCAGCTGGTTGTTGGAGATTTCCACCCCTGGGTTTTTATTTAATAGGAGGTTCTCTATAGATGCATCGATTAACGCATTTATACGCGTCTGCGTATTCTCCTCTACTTTCTCCATAGAATTTTCATCGACAAATTCAATTTCGTACTGGCTCGAATCCATTGTTTAAATCAATGTTCAAATGCAAATAAACCTAGTTTTCAGAAATATACTCCACTAAGCCTTTTATGAAGGCAAAACAAACAATATACAAATTCTTATAAAATATTATTGGGATTGTATTGCGAAAGAAATCAAACTGCAATTAATGTTTTGTTTTATAAACAAATTATACATTCTAAACAAATTATACATTCTAACATGCTCACTCATGTTTATGCTTCCTAAATATAACAAAAAGGTTTCTTCATCAGATTAATGTTAAAATAAACAAGCATACATATCGTCAGCATTTTATTACAAAATACATATTCTAATTCTAATCTTATTAGGAAAGAAAACAAACCGCAAATTAGAATAACATAATGTCATCATAAAGGGAAATACAATATTTCTTAATACAAAAAAACTAAATTCAAATATTTTGACTGTTGCATTAATTCTAAAAACTGTATTTAAAAATCCACAAACTTGTTTTTTCAAAACCGAAAATTTTGTTTTCTTCCACATTCGTTCTTCCTAATCCATGCCCCTCAAAGGTGTGAAAATTTAACTTAGTCCTTTTCAATTCTTTTTCCTCATCTTTTTTTAACATATGATGTTCTTACTTATCGTTCTCTATTGGAAAACCTTTCGCTAACATATTAATATATATTTCCCCTAAGTTAAACAACTCCGGTAACAATTCAAATTCTTGAAAGAAATCCACTCCTGAATACACATTTTGAGTCAAATCTGGGCATAAACAAAATTTAAAATCTCTAATTTTATTTTTAAATTCTGCTGGTACATTGATCTTACCTACTATATTATGTTCTTTACCTCCTGCAGTACTTAATGTCAAATTTACTGGTTGGATTTCAACACCCAGTTTATCTATCATATCTTGACAATTTCTACCTAATAGAGGCACCTGAGTCTAATAACCCTTTTGTGATCAGATTTTTTATTTTAATTTCTGAAAGGCTCGTGGATTATTTTGATATCCTGCTTCTAACGCGCAGCATTTACAGACGGATGATTTTAACATATTTATTTCAATTTTCTTTCTTTTAAATTTATTTCTTGTTTCCTTTATTTTTCCAAGTCTACTTTTATTATTCACGCCATTAAATATTTTGTTTCTAACTTTCTTATAATTTGCTAATCTTTCTCTGTAAGTCCTGAGTCTGTTTCCTCTTTGGTTTACATCCTTTCCTACGCTCGACCTATTAACACTTTCCTTACCTACACGTTTCAAAATTCTAAAAGTATCAATTTTCCTATCAAAATCGTTCGTTTGGGTGCTTACACTGATTAGGTTTCCTCGGTAGTCTGTGTTGAGCATGACTCTCCCGAGACTACCACACTCTTCCGAAAGTTTTCCGTACAATTCGGACATTTGGGCGTTATAACCTCCAATAGACCGCATCTATAACAAAGTAAATGTCTTTGCACGGAAGGACAATCCATGAAAGTATGCCCAGAAACTCTGCAATTCCAACATATTAAAGAAGCACTATTCGCACGTGAGATTCCGGCGTTAGGGATTTTTCTAATAAATCGCATTTCTTCCAAGACTTCCTGTTCTCCTTTATTATAAGGATCCTCAACAACTCCCTCTACTGTACGCCTATTTGGGAAAACCCGAGTTTGTGCCATAGTATCCTTTCTAAAATAATTTATTTCCACCTCTTTACATTCATCACTGTTCCACTGTGTAGAGTATATTATATTTGTGAAATACTTGATTTTAAATTTATTTTTATTATCATGTTCAGGTAAAGGCGTTTTTAGACGTGTTCTGAGTTTTCTCATGACATTAAAATTTGAGTCAATAGATTCCCCAGGACGCTGCCGTCTCTCTTCAAAATCCCTCATGTATTCATATTCACTTCTATTTGATCTATATTGGAGCAATGAGGCATTTTTTAAATCCGGCCATTCACGGATTCCTTTTGCTGTAAGATAGACCAATACCATTCTTAAGCTTCTCCGTTTAGTATCCGGTGAAATTCTCCCATAATATCCGCCCATGGACACGAATGTTCTTGCAAATATTCTACTCGAAATATGAAGTCTTCTATACAAATGTTTTCATTATTTCCATCAAAAATAACCTTCCATTTGTCTATCATTATACTAGTATTAATCGGTGCCCTATATATCTCAGAATTGGTTGACCCATTACCATTTGGATTATAACCTTGAAACTCTAGTCGTCGAGGTAATAAATCCCGTACACTTTCGTATTCCCTATTTCTTAATATTTCTTCCCTATTTTCTGATACAACTCCCTCAGATGATCTATCCATTATACTGACTTTCTGTATCTCTTTTAAATTCTCCGCGAATCCCGATTTCAAGCTCTTCTGTATTTTTAGGTTTATATTATTTTTTAGATATAATCTGTATTCAGCATTGGATTTTCTTACCATTTCTCTTAACAAGTGGGCATAATCCCATGAAGATTTTTCTCCTGGATTTATATTCTTTCTTCTAGCGATTGGTGGTGGTGGAACAGACAAATCAGGAGCTATTCCCCCAAGAACCACTTTAGGAATGGCTCCTGTATTTTTGTCTGCAGTGTCTAAAATATACTTCTCTCTGCTGACAGTATTTGGAGTATTAATGGAGCCTGACATATCTATTATATTATTATTTTCAAAATTTCTATTCTCAGGTTTCTGAGAAGTTTTCACTGAATGCACAACAGACATGTTTATTTATTTTAATCTTTTCTTAAAAAATATATAGCATTTAAAAAAAACTAATTTTGATTCAAATAATTCTGTAAATTTGTTATTCTGATCGGACCACTCCCAACGGTATTGATAAAATATATATACTTTAATGATTAAAACAAGACATTATTATTAAGGATTTAAGGAACAGTTTGATTCTTTATGTAGTAAAAAAATAAAAAACTTGAAAAGCTTTCTGGGTTTGTTATTAGTGTAAAAACTGACGATTCCTTCTTATACATTTTTGTGATTATCCTCGTATGCTACATAGACTATCTAATTAACTTTGTATTACTAGGCTCCATGAACACAGTTTATCTGAGTTCACTAGAACGGTGTGCATTCAAAAATTATTTATTTTGGACACAAATCATTCTGTCGAAACAAGCTCGAGAAGAGCGTAACGTTGCATGAGTATTGCTGCAAATGCCTCGCCTTGCCGAAATATTGCCATCACTGGCCTCTCTGATTTAAGCTTTTTCAACAGATTAAATGAATGACGCTGTTCTTCGTTAAATTTAAATTTTACATTTTGATGCAATAAGTCACTTAGTGGTTTTGCGATCAGAGTGAAATCTTGGATAAACTTACGAAAATAACCAGCCAAACCCAGGAAACGTATTAAATAGCACTTTCTCCACTTAATTTTCAAGTTATAATCTTCCGCAATAGATAAAAAAAAGTTTCAATCGCTGAACTGCTTCTTCTTCGTTTTCTGCTAGAATAATCAAATCATCCATATAAATTAAGACAATGCCTTTGAGTAAGAGCGGATTGAATATAGTATTGATGAATCGTTGAAAAATTTGCTGGGCTGGTAGATAATCCAAACGGAACCTTCATTAATTCATATTGACCCGCTGTCGTGACAAACAATGTATACTTACGACTTTATTCATCTACTGAAACGTGAAATAATCCGTTTTCCTAATCAAGTGTGCTAAAAACTTTATTATTCTGCAACATATCTATTTGGTCTTCTATGACTGGCATCGGATATTTATCTTTAATAATTTTGTGATTAAGTCGCCGATAGTTGACGCATAATCGTTCTGTTCCATCTTTCTTATACTAGGTCGAATAATTCCGTCAGCTAGCCAAGAACTTATTTGTTTTTCCACTTCCGCCTTTTCAACATGTGGTTAGCGACGCGGACACTGAGCCACTGGAACGTCATCAGAAAGAACTATTTTCATACTTACTAGAGAACTCTTAGCTGGTATAGGCTTGCATCCGGTAATTATCTTCTTCACCTCAGATCGTATTGATTCGCTTTGAATGTGTTTAATATCTGGTAGAAGACGCTCCCTGTTGGAAATAAACAGCCAGAGTGATTGATTTGATATTTCAATGGACATTTCATCATCAATTGATGTTGCTTTTGTACTCATTTTTACGCCATCTTGTGAAAAGCTTACAATTGCCTGATTCGTCAAATTTGTGCCTATAATTACATCGATACTCACACATTCGTTTGGTAATACATGACATTGTCCCACGGGTTTGCAATCGTCTGCTACTACTTGAACATCAAATACACCAATTGCCTTTGTATATGCTGATCCGACCCCACATACTGTCATATCTGTTTTTGAATATTTGCCAAAACCCTTTTTAAAAAAACATCTTTCCGAATTGTAGGTCTTTGACTCCCGCTGTCTAGTAATGCTTCCATATCAATACCGTTTATGCTAACAACCTTAAAAGATGTTTATGCTAACAACCTTAAAAGATGTTATGTTTTCCACTAGGTAAACATTGGTCTTTGGCATACGCTTTTCAGTTTTACTACAGTTGTTAGATTTATGGCCAAACTCGTTACATCGAAAACATTTAGGTCCCTAATTTTTGCCACAGTTAAAGCAATATTTCTCAGACTTATAATTTTCTGGTCTTGATACAATTCTAGCTTGAATTCGATCATACGTATGCAACCTTTCCTTCAATTCGCCAATTGATTTCGATTCATATAAAAACGCGTTGTTATATGGTGAGCCTTTTATTACATCGACAATATAACTGATGATAGAGCTTGTGTCTATTCTTGCCTGAGAAGCAATGTCAATCGACGTATATACATATTGGCGATACGATTCATTTGTTCTCTTTAACCGCTCACCCAACATTCGGTGTACAGTAGCACTGTTAACCATTAATTTAAATTCTTCTTTAAGCCCAGTTACGAGCGCATCATATGATTTCGCTTTGCATTCGTGCTCCATAAAAAGCTTTGCAGTACCTGTTAGCAGCCTTTTTGCATAGATGAGTTTCTGAAATTCCGTCCATCCTAGCAAACAAGCGTTCTGCTCAAACTCATTTAGCCATTTATCTATACCACGACCACCTTCGCCAGAAAACTTTTGCATTGATTCATCAACATATCGAAATGTAATTCCCGGCTGATTTCCCCATACAGTTTCATCAACAATTTTATAACGATTATCGATTCAATAACCCCGATTTATATAAAATAATCAAATTTATTACTCAAGATACTAAAATATTACAACTGAATTTAATGACAGCTAAAAACTGAATGTTGTTTTCATTCTATGATAAATAAAAATTTACAACCACTGAAAATATAATAATAGGGAACTTGATTAAAACTTTTGTTACAAAGTAATAAGTAGTACAGTTAAATTAGCACTACCACATTATTATTATATTTTTTCCGACTGCATTAATCACTTCTTCTTTTTTTCCAATTTTATGCCTTCAAGTTTTAATTATTTGTAATTTTGATATTTATGTAAAAACTTTTCCGTTACCTCCTATTTTATAGATTTGTTCGTGGCCTTATCCCTGTAGCCTAGTTGGAAATACCCTTTTTTCATTTAAACATAACTCACATTTTTTTTAAACTTAGAAAACTAATAACTTTTGTTTCACAAAAACCACAAAAAAATTTTAAGTTTTATATATTCAATTTTTTAACGACAGCTGTGTTCAGTATATTTTTCTAGAGTGACTTAAAATTCATCTGTTACCTAAGTCTTTTGTTACATTTACATATAGACAGCTACTAACAATAACAAAATCCAAACATAGAAACAAACTACCGAAACATAACATTATACATGTACCAATTAAACATAGGTCAATGTCCCCTTCCCTTTGGCCTTGAATCTTTTCACTTTCAACAAGAGAATTTTTTTCTCTTATAACCAACAAAATTGATCCTTACCCTTGCTATTTTCAATGTAAGGTAATTTGACATTTGCAACAAAAAAATAATATATAGAGCACAATATTGTTCTTTAAACTAAAACACCACAAAGTTTGTTGAACAGACCACCCTAAAATAAATTAAAATTAACCATAAACAAAATTACATTATTAAACATCCAAAAAAAAAAAATATACACAGGCCAACAAAAACACAACACACAAACATATACAGAGGCGGACAAAATTATTATACATGCCAACCAATTACACTATGATAGTTGAAAAAACAGACAAGCCGGGCACATGGGCACGTTTTAACATAATTCGGGTACGCTGAATCCAGTGGTGCCTGCGGTTTTTTAAGATTGGCTCTGGCTTTCGAGATATACCGTTATTTCATAAAAATAAAATTACAAAAGTAACTTATTTGAATTAATACAAGTAGAAATTTTCAGAGTGGAAAAAATATTATTTTTGAGACCTCACAAGTAACCGATTAAAAATTCTAAGAATTAAGAAATAAAGTCATAAATGCTTACATCTTTGTATTTTATTGTGCTTACAAAACCACACTTATCGGTCTTGTAAAAAACTTAAATTACATATTCTATTGTTATACCTGGAACAGGTAACAATATTAATCGTCCTGGCTTTGTTTTTTTTTTACATAACATGGTCAAGAATGTCTCTACAGGTACTTTGATTTAAGCAATTATAGTATAAATAAAGGAACTCTTATTCCCTTCTCTGTCATATGGAAAGTGCTTGCGAAAGTGATTAGTGTTGTTTAAAGCCTTTGACAGTCTTGTATCTAATCAGTTATATTGAAATATCTAAGATGGAGGCGTGTAAAAAATTTAATTACTTTTGTTATGTGTGTGAGAAATATAAAAATATGCCAAGTCGCCGTAAAATCACTATTGTACCTTGTATGAATCATATTTTTCTTTAAGTGTTATATATGGTAAGATTTGGACACCATCAATAGTGTGTACACACTGCATTTACCATTTAAATAAGTGGGGGGGAAATGGAGACGCCATGCCATTTGGTGTTCCCATGATTTGGAGAGATCCCATATGTTGAAGATGAGTGTTATGCGTGCATTAATTAAACAGCGGGTATGAACAGAAGAAAAATGACTTATATATCTTATACTGAAACAGCATATGCTCGACTTCCGCTGCCACATTCTGCTGAAATTCTTGTTCCGGATAGCCAAATACCAACAGAACATATTCCCTCAATAATTCATTCTGTCGAAGCGGGTGGACCAGCTTCTGCAATGTATCAACCATCATGCATCACGGTTCCATGCAGTCACAATGAAATCACGCAAGATCGTCTGGATATAATGGTACGGCGTCTAAAATTATCTCAAAGACAGAGCATTCTCTTGGCAAAAGAGTTAAAACCAGCTAATATTTAAGCACCAGGTGTACAAATATACGGGGCTATCAATCGCCATAGACGATTTACGACTTTTTTTAAATTTATTGAGAATAATTCTATCGCGTATTGTACTGACATCCGCGGCTTGGTTTTAACAATGCAAAATGAATATAATCCTGGAGATTGTCACTTATTCATTGATTCTTCCAAAGTATCTTAAAAGCAGTTGTGCTACATGTCACTAATTTAAAAAGTCCTATTCCGATAGCACTAAGCACAAATACTAAAGAGACATACGCATCAATGAAAAAAATAATACAGTTAATTAAATATTTTTTTTTGTTTCTTCATTATTTATTTATTGAATCTTCATATATTAAATATGAACTAACAATAACACTATGCTAGTTGAAAAAACAGACAAGCCGGGCACATGGCGTTTTAACATAATTCGGGTACGCTGAATCCAGTGGTGCCCGCGGTTTTTTAAGATTGACTCTGGTTTTCGAGATATACCGTAATTTCGAAAATGGAGGAGGTTGCACAACATATATTCGCGTAATTCAAAAACGGTTAGGTTTATTGCAATAACTATAAAAAATCATCTGCAAACAAAACAAGCCATAAATGATTAAAATCTGTTAGCAACTTTTGATTTTATTTACAAAAGTGGACATATTTTAATTAATTTAAGAATTTCATAGAACGCAATATTTGTATGGGAGACCCCCTAAGAAATGGCGATAAGGGGCAAGTATGTCTCGAGAAAATGTTAAGGACAAAAAATTAATTGAGGTCGGCATACATTATATACCACTAGGGGCGACTTCTGGGAATTTATGGAACTTTTTGTTCAATATATATGAAGAATATATTTTATATGGAGCATTTCATAGGTTTTTTTTTAATTATTAAATTCTTTATTCAACATTATGTACATTCTTCATATGTGACGCGCAAAATAGAAAGGGACCTAAGGGTAAAAACCATTTAAAGCCATTTTAAAGATTTAAATACGTGTAAATTTGGTGTACCATCACTGAGCGTGCTGGTATTGGTCTCATTTAAAAGAGACACATCTCATGACGTCAGGAACGTATTGGTCAACCTTGAAAACGCGCTCAGATGTTGTCCACATCAAAAAAAAAAGTGAAAATTGATTTTTTTCTACCCTTAGGTCCTTTTCTATATGCGCTGTCACATATGAAGAATGTGCCAATGCAGAAAATTTATTTTCAATGACGTAAAATTTTTTAAATGCGGTTTTTGTGCCATTTACAATACAAAACAAAAGAACAAATATACAAATTTATGCTATTCCAAAGAAATATGCATGCATTATTACAACACTTTCACTTTGCGGTAGGAATTTTGGAAAATCCACAGTTACCGATTAAAAAATTCTATAAAAGCATTGAGCCCAGATGGTGTTGCTTTTACCGAATTGCGTCGAATTTTACCACGATTAAGTGGCATGAAAGTATAAGAAGGTATGAAATCTAACTACTTTATTAAATTAGATTTATATTTCATATCATAGTGTTTTTATTTTACAGGAACTCTTAATGGACCGGACATTCGTCGTCTTATGAAGGATATCGAGCTATTGGCCTGTAATTGTGTGAAATCAGTAATAGAAAATGTATTAGAAAATCATCGGTCTGAAAACTGGTGAATTTTAATCAAAAATATGCTAACCGCATTTAAAAACTTAAACGTTAGAATGTCATTGAAAATACATTTTTTGCATTACCCAGCCGAGTCTGATGAACATGGCGAGAGATTTCACCAAGTAACAGCCAGGCTCGAACACTGGTATAGCGACAAACAACTTGATTCGCTATTAGGGGATATTTGTTGGAATCTGCAGGAGGAAGAAGAATAAATTTCTAAATAAAAATAAAAAAAATTCATCTCTTCTGAAAAAATCAAAAATTGTAGAAAGACTTTTATCACTTATAGCTTATTTTGTTTGGAACTTTGTTTTTATACGCGTAGAACCCTAGCCTTAAATTTTGCACCTGCAGCGCCTGAGATACCCCTAGACGGGCCAAACTTTAGCGCAACTTTATTTTTCAATCCCATCATTTATTTCTAAGGCCTAGGATTCACTCCTAGGGGGATAAAATGTATGACCATTTTCTTAAAACATAGTTGCCATATATCTCCAGCCCTTAGGGGGGCTCCCATACAAATATGGCCGTTTAATGAAATTCTTAAATTTGGCCCCTGCAGCGCCTAGGATGCCCCTAGATGGGTCAACCCCACTTTATTTTTCATCTCAATCATTTATTTCTAACATACCCACCCGCTATCTCCATTCCTTAAAGGGGTTCCATACAAAATGTCCAATGCAAAAAATTAGAAGCATAGCTGCATTTTCCAATTTTATATGAATTTTTAAAAAACAAAATTTTTGAAATTTTGTTAAAAAAATTAATTTTTTTCCAAAAAAAAAAAATTATGTTTCTAAAATGACTGCGGATATTAGAAAGAGGTTTTACTCTTCTTAAAGTAAATTTTATTGCGAAATTTCGGTTTTTAAAGTTTTTTCAATAGGCTAAAGCGTTTTTGAGAACATATGTTGTGCAACCTCCTCCATTTTCGAAATAACGGTATATCTCGAAAACGAGAGCCAATCTTAAAAATCCGCGTGCACCACTGGATTCAGAGTACCCGAATTATGTTAAAAGGCCAGGTGCCCAGCTTGTCACGAAAAAAAGTGTCAATTTCTTGCACAGTGTAATTAATCAAATCTTATACTAATACTTTATTTTTGTCCTGCCAATGCTAGACGAAAATTTTTCTCTTCACGGTTTCTATTCACATATGTAGATTTTTAGCGTTCTTCTCGTCGGATGAGTCCTGCAGTATCTCTTCTCCTTAATCTAGAGTGGCCACTGTCATTTAATATATTTCGAGCTAGTGGATTTGGGTGCGACTCAAGCCTTTTTAAATATTTTACTGCGTACTTCGCAATAATAGTTTTTACTAATGGCACATTGAGATCCTTGTGAATATTTGAGTTTTTAACATCCAGGGAGCGACTGTGATTATTCGAAGAAGTTTATTTTGGCGCCTTTGAATTTTTTCGATATTTGAAGCAGAGGCAGTGCCCCATAGCTGAATACCCTTCATGCCAGACTTTATCAAAAGCTTGAGAAACATCGATGAAGAGGGCGGAACAATATTTTTTTTCTTCAAAGGCTTTTCTTATGGCGTTTACTATACGATGGGTTTGTTCAATTGTGCTATGTTCTCTTCTAAAGCCGCATTGATGGTTAGGAATACATCTATTTACATTTAAAATTGGGGCTAATTTTGACACTAACAGCTTCTCAAACAGCTTTGATATATTAGACAATAAGCTTATAGGTCTATATGACTCAACTCTTGTAGGATCCTTTCCTGGTTTAGATATCATGGTAACTAAAGATACTTTCCACTCTTGTGGGTAGTATTCAAGGCGTAAAATAGCATTAAAAATCAGGAGAATAATTTTCTTTGCTATGCTGGGAAGCTCCAAAAGCATTTTGTTACTGATCTTATCAAAACCAGGGGCTTTCTTGGGGTTTAAATCATGAATAGCCTTTTCGATTTCTCTTATCTCAAATCTTAGTGGAACAGCTACTCTAACAGCAACAGGTGGTAACTCCTCCGCAATATCGAGAGATGTATGAGGGGAAAATACGGTTTTCATATGATTAACAAAAAGATTTCCTTTTTCTATATCATTTCGTGCCCAACTTCCATTTGAGTTTCTTAATGGTGGTTTAGTGGTAACTGGTCTTTTAAGATTTCTAGCTGCACGCCATAATGAGTAATCTGATTGAGAAGTTGCATCGAGTTCCTTAAGATATTTTTCAAAGGATGATGTTTTTTGGGACTGCAGTAACTTTCTTAGCCTTTTTGTGCACTCTTTTAATAAATTCTTAAGTTGAGGGGATCTATGCAATTGCCACTCTCTTCTAGCTCTCTTTAATTCAGTCAAGAGACGCTCAACATCTGTTGAATATATTTTAATATTTTTGATTTTTTTGGGGGTTATGCTAGAATGTTGAACAGCTAGTTTTAGATAACTGTCAAAACTAACAATAGAGAGATTCACATTCGTCGGTGTACTAAGCGGAATATTTTCAGTGCAATGGGTACTGAGATATTTTTTATATTTTAACCAATTTATTTGTGCTGCCGACGTCACTAAGTAACCAGACGGAGCTACAATTCTATTAGGGTTTGTTATAGTAAGAATTGTAGGTGTGTGATCAGAAGATAATTCTAAGGAAGCTTGAACATAAATCGTGTCTGCGGGGATGTTTTAACCACTCCAAAATCTATGACATCTGGAACTTTTTGCTGATCAGTAGGCCAATATGTTGGTTGTCCGCTCGCGACCACATTTAGATCCATTTTACAAATTGTGTTATACAAGACACGACCCTTAGGTGTAATAAGTCGTGACCCCTAGAAAGTGTGTTCAGCGTTGTAATCGCCAGCAGCCAGGAAGCAGAGTCCTAATGATTTGAAATATTTATTATATTGGCTTTCTGATATTGGAAATCTAGGTGGGGAGTATAATGATGAAATTACTAGGTTTCGATTTAATTCCTCAACGCAAATGTTCGTTGCTTGGAGATAATCTTCACGATGATCACACATTAAGTAGTGTTATACTCGGTTTTTTTTATCAAAATGGCAGAACCTCCACAAGCTCTACCTCGAGGGTCCTTGGTATCATATAATGTATAACCATTGATTTTAAACGTATTTCTTGAGGTCAGATGAGTTTCAGAAACCATCATAACATCAATTTGTTTATTTTTAAGGAAGTATTCTAGTTCATTTCTATGTTGGCGGATGCCATTTGCGTTCCAAAAGCAAATTTTTAAACAGTTCATGGCTTGTTTAGTACAGCTTGCAATAACATCGATTGCATTCTTTACATTTCTTGCATCATGTTACCCATTGTGTTAGTGAAATTGTTAACTGTTTGCACTAATGTTTCCATGGTTTTTTCTAGCCGGGTTAAATTAGAAATGGGAATTTCGTCATTATTTGGTACATCACCTTGCAGTGGCATAGGATTAGATTTTAAGACATTAGCGTACGAGGTTCTGTTATTATTTGACTGTGGTATATGTACGCCGTACGTGTTTCCTTGATTAGTTGCCTGCGTTTGAGGGGGGTTAAGTTTCTGTCCAACAGAACGCTTGACAATCGAATATACCGGGCACCCTCTATAGTTGGCAGTGTGATTACCACCACAGTTGCTACATTTTTTTACATAAGGGTCATTTTTGGACTTATCGCACCGGACGGTACCATGTAATTCTCCACATACGACGCAAACAGGGGGTAAATGGCAGTATGCCCTAGTATGACCAAATTCTTGGCAGTTTAAATACTGAACGGGTCCATTTCTTTTGTGCGGCTCCTTGATCATGATTTTTCTCAACAAGATGTATTTTAAACTGTAAATGGGATGCGTTTCATTTTTTTTAGCTTAACATCGCCGGGCTCTAACTCCACTCGAAATAGTGGTTGGGGATTTTTTTCCCCTATTTTTAATATTTGTAACATTTTTATTTTGAAGCCTTTTTCTTCGAAAAATGTTTTTATTTCGTCGGGGTCCACGCATGAGTCAATGCCCTTAATCACAACTTGAAGACCTTTACTGCTTTTCAGTTGGTACGTATAGAATAGAGCTGTGTAGTTCATGAACGAACTAGTTCAATTGAACTATTCAGTCAGATGAACGATGACCAGTCTTTTTGTATCACCGTACGTTTTAGTTCATTTTGGGTCAGTGTCTTTTTTTGTCAGTTCACTTTGGGTCTTTTTTTGTCAGTTAGTTCACTTTTGGTCTTTTTGTATTTTTATTCTTGTGAGCTGTTTCTGTTACTCATTGCCACATTGCTTTACACATTTTCATAATACAATCAGGGTTGTCGTGTATAACAACTTCTCGACAAACTGCGATTTTCAAGCTTTTTGCCGACATGGCGATTTTTTTTGAGGATTATAAGATATATGTCGATTTTGTTTTCTATTTGATAAGCCATAAATTTGTTTTGAGACTCTTGGACAAATTTTCCGTTTGTTATTTGGAAAGATTATTTCAACGATGGTATTCCATTTAATTTAAATCATTTTTGGCTAAAATGTTACAGCTATACGTCCGGTACGTACCATTTCAAAGAACTTGCTTTGACTGTCTTTATATGCATGTAATTTCAACTGCTAATGCCTGTGTTGAAAGAGTTTTATTAATAATGAGCTCCACAAAAACTCACCTTCAATATATAATGCAATAGGACCTTCTTGACGCGTTATTACGAGTAATGAATTATATATGAAATATAATCAATCAATAAAATCCTTTACAATGTATATATATAGATGTTGCCGCTGAAATGTATACCGTTTTAGATATAAATACAATATTTGTTTCATTAATTTGTTTAATATTTTATAGTCAACATTGTACTTTTTTGTGTCAGCTAATCATTTGTATTTTGTTTTAAATAAAAATTAAACAATGTTCATTTCCTGGCGACTTTTGTATATTTTTGTCGAAATAAATGTATCCGGAAAAAATTTATTTTTGGGGATTTATAAAAAATATTTTTAATAAAAATATACATATGTTTTATTGTCAAAAACTAATAAAAAAAAAGCTTTGGCGTTTCTGACATTAAATTTGGCAAAAAAGATCTGACAACCCTGGCTGCCATTCACAATTTTCCTACAATTTACATGAGCGTTGCCAGTTGTTATTAATATAAAACCCGCAAAATGCAATTTTTCATTTAAGCAAAAAATTTTATGCATATTTAATTTAATTTTATTAAAATAAGACCTATAAATAAATAACCAAATTCGATATTCGACAATTTTATTAATAAAAGCTTAGTCAAGTTTTAGAGCACGAAATTAGTATGGAAAACCAGCTTTTAATGTATACATTACTTAAGCATTCGTTTATGAATAATGCCCAATTTTCAGGATAGTATTTAAATCTATATTATGTTAATTTTCATAAAAACTTAAATCGTATTTAATTACAGATTGATTTTTTGAGTTTTATATGAAAAGTCTTATTTAATTAAGATAAAAGTATGGTAGCACTACTAAATACAAAAATATATAAAAAAAAAGTGTAATTATTTACAAGGTGATCTCAAAAAACAGCTGCTTCTTATTACTTTGTCTGTTGTTTTTGTATTGTTGTGATATTGAGGCCACCTTGCTAAGTTAATCCAATGGAAACTTAAGTTGAATTTATATGTACCACATCGAGTACTTAAGTGTCATTTAAGTGTTTAGTGAAGAAGAGAATTTTATCGGTGTGAACAAATCAATACCGAAATCAACCGCAATCAACAACATTTTTTTTGTTTTGACCACGTGCTATTATTATTGTTTTGAAAACAACACCACGTGCGTGACAAACAATAACAAAACATGGAAAATTATATTCAAAAACATTACGAACACCATATTATTCATAAAAAATTAAAAAATTAATAAGAATAAGAAAAAATCTTTAAATTTAGCATTTTAAAATGTTTGAAAAATTATGCAAAAATGTTGTTACATGAATAAAATCTACAAATTTGCCGGCTTATAAAATCCGATAACTGATTTTGAAAGCTTGTTACTAGGGCTATTAAGGCCGCCAGTTGTCACTTTCGACAAATCAAAACTTTATGGGGTATTCCATATTAAAGAAAAAAAATTCAAAAATTTACCAAAAAGTTGTTACATGAATAAAATCTACAAATTTGCCGGTTTATAAAATCCGATAACTGATTTTGAAAGCTTGTTACTAGGGCTATTAAGGCCGCCAGTTGTCACTTTCGACAAATCAAAACTTTAGGGGGTATTCCATATTAAAGAAAAAAAATTCAAAAATTTACCAAAAAGTTGTTACATGAATAAAATCTACAAATTTGCCGGTTTATAAAATCCGATAACTGATTTTGAAAGCTTGTTACTAGGGCTATTAAGGCCGGCAGTTGTCACTTTCGACAAATCAAAACTTTAGGGGGTATTCCATATTAAAGAAAAAAAATTCACAAATTTACCAAAAAGTTGTTACATGAATAAAATCTACAAATTTGCCGTCTAATTGTTTGCACTATCACTTGTTCGCTAATATTTCTTAAAGGCTGTTTAAATTAAAAACAAATTCTGTTTAATTCGGAATTTTTAAGTTAAACAAATATTATAAATTAAACATGAGTTTTCTGGTTTTCACTACACAATTTTTCGTAAACAAACAAAGATGGTATTGCCACACTTCCTATGTAATGCTTTTGTTTAGTAACCAGAGTTGCCGTCTTATGTTATTTCTAACGAAAATTCGTCATTTTTTCAATGTGGAGATGCGACTATTTATTTAATTTTGGTTACTTTTTTTCTTAAAATAATAATACTTATAAATATTTTTTTATTTTTCTTGATAAACTTTTAAATTAGGTTTTTTTTTTAATTTTTAACAAATTTATTAACCTGTTTTCATTACGTTTTTAGCATTACACAAATTGTATGCACTCCTAAAATCCCTAAAATTCGCCAAATTAAATTTTCTTAAGAATTTAGTTAAGAAAAAATAGCCATATGTGATTTTTATATTAGAAACGGCCATGTTCTCGAAATCGAAATCAGGTAAAGTAAAAACCAATGGAGATTTTCTTTTAATTCTTTTTGTTAATGAGCTTAGTTTTTTCCGATTTTAAGAGTAGTATGAAATGTATAAAAGCGCTTTTGAATTATAGTCTTACAACCTAATGCAAAAAAAAAAAGATTTAATTGCACATTTGGTGGGTCTAATGTGTTGGTTAAGTAATGTGAACTTTAACTGTTTTTTGCATTAGGGGGTTAATCTTTTCTTCCAAATACAGTTTAAATAACATTTTGAATGTAAAATTTAAATGAATATAGGAAGAAAAAATGCAAATGTATAAAAAATCTGGCTTTCAAAAAGTTAAAATATGCTATGTTTGCTTTAGGACAAGCAAATATGCTTGTTAATAGCAGTTAGCATATATTTTCTAAATAGTTTCAATTATGTTTTGCTAATATTGTTGTAACTTATACTATATTCACACTGTTAAAGTTTAACATGTTTCAACAACTTTTTTTAAGAAAACTGTTCAGACTACAATTATCAGGTTTTGATTTGACACCTTGTCAGATGCTTTAATTGCTGCACAAAAATATGTAAAATACATTTTAAAAATTGATAAAAATTAATTAATAATATCTTCGGGATTTTATTTAAATTAGATTAACGATGCAATTATAAACATTGATAAGTTATTTTAAAAAACAAAAAAGGAATAAAATAAGAGCCGTTGCGCTATAATTACAAATATAATGCACTGGAAAAGCAATTGAAACTTCTATTGTTATATGCGGAGCAATTATATAGATTCAGATATGAAAAAAGGTTTTGGCAATTGGTTACAATTTTAAAATCAGCTATTGACAGATGTATTCATTTTATTATCCATAGGGCCGTACAAAATAATTTGGGAAGTGGACCGCCGAATTCTTAGTGATAAAGGCTTTAAAAACAACAAATCTAGATGTTTGTGCCTAGATTTGCATTATTCTTTTGCCGTTATTTGAATAATTATACCCTTTTATAATTTTTTATTATTCTTTTTTCCGTTATTTGATTAATTATAGTTTTTTTTCAATTTTCCCAAACACCCCTTTATTTTTTAATTCTTTATTATTGTTTAATTTATGACGTACCGTCATTCAAATATGTTCAATAAAAACCTAAAATCAAAAAGCTACTGCATATACTTGAAAACATACTCCGATCCCTGACTTACTTGTTTTGGAGAGTAAAATTTTTAAAAACGTAAATTCTATTAAATATGTATATGGGAAATCATCTAAAATTAGCATGTTTTGCTCCTAAGCACTCAAATTTGGCTATTAATCTACCTTTCATTAAAATGTTTTAAAAATATTTAGGTTAAAAAAAAAAAAAATTTGTAATAATTTTTTCCAGTGTATGGTAATTTGTTTCATTTCATTCTATCCTATGATTTGTCTGGTAGCACTGTTTACCTACAGAAAAAAACTAACATTTCAATGGACGATCGTAAGTTCTTCGTAAATTTTATATTTTACCCTTTTTTATTTTTAGGAATCTTGGAGACTAATTTTGGTAACTATATGGGTAACTACAGGTCGTTGCAATTGTTTTAAACATATTGCTGATATATTAGCATGTTTTGCTCCTAAGCACTCAAATTTGGCTATTAATCTACCTTTCATTAAAATGTTTTAAAAATATTTAGGTTAAAAAAAAAAAAAAAATTTGTAATAATTTTTTCCAGTGTATGGTAATTTGTTTCATTTCATTCTATACTATGATTTGTCTGGTAGCACTGTTTACCTACAAAAAAAAACTAACATTTCAATGGACGATCGTAAGTT
Source organism: Pollenia amentaria (assembly GCA_943735925.1). Taxonomy (NCBI): domain Eukaryota; kingdom Metazoa; phylum Arthropoda; class Insecta; order Diptera; family Polleniidae; genus Pollenia; species Pollenia amentaria. The sequence goes on from OX031009.1 coordinate 75,193,805, forward strand.
CTTCGTAAATTTTATATTTTACCCTTTTTTATTTTTAGGAATCTTGGAGACTAATTTTGGTAACTATATGGGTAACTACAGGTCGTTCCAATTGTTTTAAACATATTGCTGATATATTTTTCTTTCCAGCTTTCAAAAACTAGTGGGTTTGTAAAATATTTGCTTTTTCGGCTAACCGACGCAGAAAAAGAAGAAAATGTAAGTTGAAAAAAGTGGCGCAAACCTATTCTACATATGTGGATAGGTATACAACATTTATTAAAAAATTCGGCTGAAATGCAGTTTACATGGCCCACGAAGCAGTTTACATGGCCCACGAAAAAATATGTGCCACCTGATTCATAATTAAAAAAAAGACCAAAATTAAAATACATACATTTAATTTAATTGGGCACCTGAACCCAAAAAACCGCCCCGCCCGCTTAGTGGTATGTGTTGGTACTCAAATTAAAGGCAATTTGGTCACGATAAATATGCATTTTGTTTTTGTATGCGATCAATATTTTTTCCTCATTAGTTTAAAAATCTTTTCGGTGGAGATAAGCTTAGCCGGTGTTTGTTTTATTATAGAGGAGGAAATCCTTGCGCTCGGCCGTAGGCCGGCTATGCAGAGAAGCTTTAGCTAGCGATGCCGGTGTTATACCATAGAAGAGATAATCCTTGCGCCCGGCCGAAGGCCGGCTATGCAGAGAAGCTTTAGTTAAAAGTTTTTGCCTGCAGGGGTGGGTCCACTTTTTTGGCCCATATCGTTTTTCTTACACAATTACATTTAATTTGAGTACCAACACTTACCACTTAGTGGGCGGCCCGGTTCTTTTTGGTTGGTCTTTAAAAATGCTCCAAATCTTTAGTCTGACGGAAGTATTTCAACAAACATATTTTTAACTTGTGAATATACCCGCTTTTTTGGGTTCAGGTGCCCAATTAAATTAAATGTATGTATTTTAATTTTGGTCTTTTTTTTAATTATGAATCAGGTGGCACATATTTTTTCGTGGGCCATGTAAACTGCATTTCAGCCGAATTTTTTAATAAATGTTGTATACCTATCCACATATGTAGAATAGGTTTGCACCACTTTTTTCAACTTACATTTTCTTCTTTTTCTGCGTCGGTTAGCCGAAAAAGCAAATATTTTACAAACCCACTAGTTTTTGAAAGCTGGAAAGAAAAATATATCAGCAATATGTTTAAAACAATTGGAACGACCTGTAGTTACCCATATAGTTACCAAAATTAGTCTCCAAGATTCCTAAAAATAAAAAAGGGTAAAATATAAAATTTACGAAGAACTTACGATCGTCCATTGAAATGTTAGTTTTTTTTTGTAGGTAAACAGTGCTACCAGACAAATCATAGGATAGAATGAAATGAAACAAATTACCATACACTGGAAAAAATTATTACAAATTTTTTTTTTTTTTTAACCTAAATATTTTTAAAACATTTTAATGAAAGGTAGATTAATAGCCAAATTTGAGTGCTTAGGAGCAAAACATGCTAATATATCAGCAATATGTTTAAAACAATTGGAACGACCTGTAGTTACCCATATAGTTACCAAAATTAGTCTCCAAGATTCCTAAAAATAAAAAAGGGTAAAATATAAAATTTACGAAGAACTTACGATCGTCCATTGAAATGTTAGTTTTTTTCTGTAGGTAAACAGTGCTACCAGACAAATCATAGGATAGAATGAAATGAAACAAATTACCATACACTGGAAAAAATTATTACAAATTTTTTTTTTTTTTTAACCTAAATATTTTTAAAACATTTTAATGAAAGGTAGATTAATAGCCAAATTTGAGTGCTTAGGAGCAAAACATGCTAATTTTAGATGATTTCCCATATACATATTTAATAGAATTTACGTTTTTAAAAATTTTACTCTCCAAAACAAGTAAGTCAGGGATCGGAGTATGTTTTCAAGTATATGCAGTAGCTTTTTGATTTTAGGTTTTTATTGAACATATTTGAATGACGGTACGTCAAAAATTAAACAATAATAAAGAATTAAAAAATAAAGGGCTGTTTGGGAAAATTGAAAAAAAAACTATAATTAATCAAATAACGGAAAAAAGAATAATAAAAAATTATAAAAGGGTATAATTATTCAAATAACGGCAAAAGAATAATGCAAATCTAGGCACAAACATCTAGATTTGTTGTTTTTAAAGCCTTTATCACTAAGAATTCGGCGGTCCACTTCCCAAATTATTTTGTACGGCCCAATGGATAATAAAATGAATACATCTGTCAATAGCTGATTTTAAAATTGTAACCAATTGCCAAAACCTTTTTTCATATCTGAATCTATATAATTGCTCCGCATATAACAATAGAAGTTTCAATTGCTTTTCCAGTGCATTATATTTGTAATTATAGCGCAACGGCTCTTATTTTATTCCTTTTTTGTTTTTTAAAATAACTTATCAATGTTTATAATTGCATCGTTAATCTAATTTAAATAAAATCCCGAAGATATTATTAATTAATTTTTATCAATTTTTAAAATGTATTTTACATATTTTTGTGCAGCAATTAAAGCATCTGACAAGGTGTCAAATCAAAACCTGATAATTGTAGTCTGAACAGTTTTCTTAAAAAAAGTTGTTGAAACATGTTAAACTTTAACAGTGTGAATATAGTATAAGTTACAACAATATTAGCAAAACATAATTGAAACTATTTAGAAAATATATGCTAACTGCTATTAACAAGCATATTTGCTTGTCCTAAAGCAAACATAGCATATTTTAACTTTTTGAAAGCCAGATTTTTTATACATTTGCATTTTTTCTTCCTATATTCATTTAAATTTTACATTCAAAATGTTATTTAAACTGTATTTGGAAGAAAAGATTAACCCCCTAATGCAAAAAACAGTTAAAGTTCACATTACTTAACCAACACATTAGACCCACCAAATGTGCAATTAAATCTTTTTTTTTTTGCATTAGGTTGTAAGACTATAATTCAAAAGCGCTTTTATACATTTCATACTACTCTTAAAATCGGAAAAAACTAAGCTCATTAACAAAAAGAATTAAAAGAAAATCTCCATTGGTTTTTACTTTACCTGATTTCGATTTCGAGAACATGGCCGTTTCTAATATAAAAATCACATATGGCTATTTTTTCTTAACTAAATTCTTAAGAAAATTTAATTTGGCGAATTTTAGGGATTTTAGGAGTGCATACAATTTGTGTTATGCTAATTAGACGGCAAATTTGTAGAATTTATTCATGTAACAACTTTTTGGTAAATTTTTGAATTTTTTTTTCTTTAATATGGAATACCCCCTAAAGTTTTGATTTGTCGAAAGTGACAACTGCCGGCCTTAATAGCCCTAGTAACAAGCTTTCAAAATCAGTTATCGGATTTTATAAACCGGCAAATTTGTAGATTTTATTCATGTAACAACTTTTTGGTAAATTTTTGAATTTTTTTTCTTTAATATGGAATACCCCCTAAAGTTTTGATTTGTCGAAACTGACAACTGGCGGCCTTAATAGCCCTAGTAACAAGCTTTCAAAATCAGTTATCGGATTTTATAAACCGGCAAATTTGTAGATTTTATTCATGTAACAACTTTTTGGTACATTTTTGATTTTTTTTTTCTTTAATATGGAATACCCCATAAAGTTTTGATTTGTCGAAAGTGACAACTGGCGGCCTTAATAGCCCTAGTAACAAGCTTTCAAAATCAGTTATCGGATTTTATAAACCGGCAAATTTGTAGATTTTATTCATGTAACAACTTTTTGGTAAATTTTTGAATTTTTTTTCTTTAATATGGAATACCCCCTAAAGTTTTGATTTGTCGAAAGTGACAACTGCCGGCCTTAATAGCCCTAGTAACAAGCTTTCAAAATCAGTTATCGGATTTTATAAACCGGCAAATTTGTAGATTTTATTCATGTAACAACTTTTTGGTAAATTTTTGAATTTTTTTTCTTTAATATGGAAAACCCCCTAAAGTTTTGATTTGTCGAAAGTGACAACTGCCGGCCTTAATAGCCCTAGTAACAAGCTTTCAAAATCAGTTATCGGATTTTATAAACCGGCAAATTTGTAGATTTTATTCATGTAACAACTTTTTGGTAAATTTTTGAATTTTTTTTCTTTAATATGGAATACCCCCTAAAGCTTTGATTTGTCGAAAGTGACAACTGGCGGCTTTAATAGCCCTAGTAACAAGCTTTCAAAATCAGTTATCGGATTTTATAAACCGGCAAATTTGTAGATTTTATTCATGTAACAACATTTTTGCATAATTTTTAAAACATTTTAAAATGCTAAATTTAAAGATTTTTTCTTATTTTTATTAATTTTTTAATTTTTTATGAATAATTTGGTGTTCGTAATGTTTTTGAATATAATTTTCCATGTTTTGTTATTGTTTGTCACGCACGTGGTGTTGTTTTCAAAAAATAATAATAGCACGTGGTCAAAACAAAAAAAATGTTGTTGATTGCGGTTGATTTCGGTATTGATTTGTTCACACGCGTGAGAATTTTGTATTTAAAACGATTTTAAACATAAATGTGTTTTAATGTCAATCCTGAAAATTGGCCATAAGACTGTTAAAATATAAAAACATTTAGTTTATAAGAGACTACTTGTGTATTTTAACCCTGAAAGGTAACTCTTCATTTAAGTACAATAAAGTTACTCTTCGTCGAATGGACGAACTTTTTACAAAAAATTCTAGCGGAACGATTTTTTAAGTAAAAAATCAACAACAAATTTTTTAGTTAAGCATTTTATTAAAAAATAAAATAAAATAAATCATCAACTATATGAGTTTTCCTCTCTTTCAAAATTTGAAAGTAATTTGTTCGGGTGAAATCTTGCAACTCAATTTTGAGCAGATACCTTGAACCAATTAAGCTGACATTTTGTAAATACGTTTAGTTTGGATGACAATGCACGGTTAACTGTGTTATTCTAAGTCCAACTTGGTAAGATACCCAAGATGGCTGACTAATTATTTTTAATGCATTCCTACAATATGAGTATAAAAGGGTGGGCTTACTGAGAATAAGTTGAAAAATTAAGTGACGTTACTCTAAATCCAATGTGGCGAGTCTTGAAATAGGTTAGGTTAGGTTAGGTTAGGTTAGAGTGGCCGGTCGCAAAGACCTCGCATAGACCAAATAGGTCCCTAGCGTTACCACGTTGCACGATAACCCGCAGAAATAAGAAAAAAAGGTCATTCTGATATAATGGTACTCAGAGTACCCCACACTCTCTTGACGAACGCCAGGAGTCTCATTAACCCAATTCCAGAGATTTCCCCGAGATTTTGGAAGTAATGATCTCCCAGACAGTTCGCCCTGGAGCGCACGAGTGCCGGACAGTAGCAGAGTATATGCTCCACTGCCTCCTTTTCCCCTGGTACCCCACAGAATCTACAATTGTCACTATTCAGCCGCCCCGCCCTCTTGGCGTATACCGCAGTCCAACAGTGACCCGTTATAAAACCTACCAGAAGTCTACAATCACTTCTCGATAGTGACAGAAGTATTTTCGTCGATTCCGGATCATAGGATCCCCACATTACTTTGGAAACCCTGCACGTTTCGGTGTTTTCCCAAATTGCCTCTGATCTCCTCCGTATAGCAGAGTCCGTATCTCTCCTAATATTCCGAATTGGAGCCGGGATGGCCATCACCCTATCGAATGGTAACTGGACCCCCCGTTTTGCCAATTCGTCCGCCGCCTCGTTGCCCTCTATGCCCTGGTGCCCGCGAACCCAGTAGATGTGCACCCTCCTATTGGTACAGAGTCTATCTATCGAGTCCCTACACTCCTGGACGATAGAAGAGTATGAAAAATTGGCGGATATCGCCCTGATCGCCGCCTGACTATCGATGAAAAAGTTTATGTGTGCGTTCCTAGTACTGGAGCTACGTGCCAAATCAGCAGCCATTTTGGCCGCAAATATCTCCGCCTGGAAAATGCTGCAGTAATCGGGGAGCTTATACGACTCCCGAATACCAAGTTCCCGGCAGTAGACTGCAGCTCCAACTCCGCCTTCCATTTTGGATCCATCAGTGTAGAAACTGAAGGTCCTGTGGCCAGATCGGAGCCCTGCTAACCAGCCGTCCTCCTCCAGGGTAGCTCGCGGTTTCTTTCCAAGTGACAGCCTCGGAATGGTGTAGTCACTGCTACAATCTATTCCCCTTATAATACTGCCGTGACCATAAGGTCTGTATACAAATTGTCCCGTCGCTTTTAAGCGGATCGCAGACTTCCTCGCAGTTCCTTCTGCCACTAGATGAATCGGCTGCAAGTCCAGGATCACATCCAGTGCCGCAGTCGGCGTACTACGCAAAGCACCGGTGATGCTGAGTTCGGCGAGTCTCTGCACGCCCATTAGCATCTTCCGGTACGATATCTTCCTCAAGGCCGTCCACCACACAAGTATCCCGTAGAGTAAGATTGGTCTTGCAACCGCCGTGTAGACCCAATGTGTAAGAGCAGGGGTTAGACCCCACGTTTTGCCCAGCATTTTCTTACATGCGTAGAGCGCATTCGTTGCCTTTTTCACCCTTTCTTCCACATTTAATCTCCACGATAGCTTGCTATCCAGTATTACTCCCAGGTACTTTGTGTGGTGCTTAAGTTCCAGGGTAGTACCCCCTAGTTTAGGCTTCCTCCAAGGGCCAATTTTGTACCTATTCGTAAATAGGATTAGGTCCGTCTTCTCGGGATTTACTCCCAGTCCTACTCCGGCCGCAAACTGGCTTACCAACGCCAATGTAGCCTCCATTACAGAACTAATAGTATTCAGATCCTTGCCAGCAACTATTACCGCCACGTCATCTGCGTATGCAGTTAACTTTGCTGCCCCGTCCTGAAGTCCATTGAGAAGTTCGTTGACGACAAGCGTCCAAAGCATTGGTGAGAGCACCCCTCCCTGAAGAGTTCCCCGGTGTGCTCTCCTCGTTATCCTGGCGTTACCCCACGCCGCAGATATAGTTCTGCACCTTAGCAGGTTACCGATCCAGTTTTTAGCGTGTGGATGTGCCCCCGTACGCGACAAGCTAGCCAAAATTGCCTCTGTGGACACATTATTGAAAGCTCCCGCGATATCCAGGAACACGCCCATAGCGAAATCCTTGTATCCCAGGGTCTTCTCAATCAGTGAGACAACTGAATGGAGCGCCGTCTCAGTTGATTTTCCCCTCGTGTAAGCGTGCTGATTTACAGAGAGAATAGTCGGCCCCATGTTACCCTTGACATGATAGTCCAAAATTCTCTCCAGCGTTTTCAACAGGAATGATGTGAGACTAATAGGTCTGAAATCTTTCGGGTACATGTGATTGCTCTTACCCGATTTCGGTAAAAATACAATCTTAGATATCCTCCAAGATTTCGGCACATAGTTTATCCTCAGACATCCCTTAAAGATTTTTACCAGCCATGGTATTATCCGTTGTCTACCCCGCTGTAGATGCACCGGGATGATTCCGTCAAGACCAGGCGACTTGTATGGCTGGAACGAGTCAATGGCCCATTCCACCCCCTCGTAAGAGATAATGTCGTTATCACCGTTTGATACAAAGAAAATTTCGTCCGTTGGAATAGGAACCTCAGAGCAGCCTGGAAAGTGTGTATCAACGAGTACATCCAGCGTCTCCATGCTGCTCTGTGTCCATTCTCCGTTATCCCTACAAACTGTACTTGGCATTACTGGACTGCCCACTAGCAGCCTCCGCAGTCTTGCCGTTTCAGCCGTCTCTTCTATGTTATCGCAGAAACTCTTCCACGATGTTCGTTTAGCCCTTCGCACGTCGCGCTTATACACCCTAAGAGCGTCCCTATACTCCCCCCAGCATTCAGACCGGTCGACAATTTTCGCCAGTTTGAATAGCTCACGAATTTCGCGTCTTCCACAGTCCAGTTGTTTATTCCACCAAGGTGGTCTGGACTTACGCCTAGCTCGTGTGGGAGGACGCGACTTTTCATAGGATCTAATAACGCCCGATGTCAATGTGTCTATGGCAGACTCTATGTCCTCCGAACTAGCCAGTGTTCCCGAGTGACCTAGGTCCCTATTAAGAAGTAAAGAGTATTTGGCCCAATCTGTATTTCTTGGGTTCCTAAACACTGTTTCAGTAGGTACATTGTAATTTAACACAAAGGATATATAGGAGTGATCAGAGAAGGATGGCTGCGTAAGCACCTTCCAATCATCTATCACTGTTTTATAATCCGTATAAAGCGTCACATCAAGCACATTTTCCGACGTGGGACCCTTATACGTTGGGACCTCACCTCGATTCGCAATTTGAATATTATTCTGTAATATAAAAGCAATAAGATCCTCACCTCTATTGTTGATGTCTTTACTGCCCCATATTGTGTGATGAGCGTTAGCATCCGTGCCCACCACCAGATTTTGCTTCCTTCTACAAGCTTCTTCGACTAGTCTTTGGAGTTCTACTGGGGGGGCATCTCTATCGTGTGGCATATAGGATGATGCAAATATTATTGTGTTATCTCTGCCATCTTCCAAGGCCACTACTGTTAGATCGGCAGTGCTGTAATTATATAGAATGTATGAATAAAGATTCTTCCTAACAAGTATTGCAGATCGTATTCTACCTACCACTTTTGGGAAGTACGTGTTAAAATTACGTGACTTCAGTCCAGATACCCGATTTCCTGTCTTGAAATAAATTAAAAGTAAAAAATTTTTTTTAAAAAACAAGCTTTTATTTAAATGCGCTGAAAAGCAAAAAAAAAATTAAAAATAAGAAACCTTTTAAAAAAAACGCTTTCATTTAAATGCTCTAAAAAGAAAATTTTACTTCAGAACTTTTAATATCAACTTATAACGTCATTAAACAATTTATATGACATAAAAGCTTGTCGCGAGATTAACTTATGTAGACAAACAAGTAAATTATATAACTTAACTAGCGGGCCCGTTGCCTGCTTCGCACGGCAAAACAAAATAAGAAAAGAAACACACTTGTTTTTAATAAAGTTGGTTTTGTTCCCTATTATTCAACTTTTAATTCTAGTTTCTTACAATCTTAGACTATGTATCACTTAAACTATCTTAGAGCTCTTTCGTAGACAACATTTTTGGTTTTGCCATGAGTTGTTGTGTAGATAAAGAGAACTGAAGGCTTGCCAACACGTGAGCACGAAACATATAACTGGCCGTGTGAAAAGCAAGGATATTCTAAATCAATTCCGCACAATTCCAACGATTGCCCTTGCGCTTTATTTATTGTAATAGCAAATGCAAGACGTATTGGAAACTGTAGTATTTTGAATTCAAAAGGTAAATCTGATGGAATCATTGGAATTCGTGGAATCAATACATATTCACCTTTAAACTTCCCCTTTAAAATTGTTGCTTCGATCAAATTGTTCATGACCTTTTAAGCCAGCAATAGTCAATGATTGGCCTTGTGCTTTGTTGATGGTAATAGCAAAGGCAAGACGCAAAGGGAATTGGAGCCGCTTGAATTCAAATGGTAAATCGTTGGAATCGGTCATGCCGTTCTCCAGTTATGCACTTAATAGAAAAAGTGAGCGTAAAAGAAGGCGTGGTAAATTTTTCTTTCGATGAAAACTTAAAGTTGATTAATACGAACATTTGAAAGAAAAATTAGTCAACTCGATGGAGCCGTTTTCTGATTTTAGGTAAATCAAAAAAGTGGGCGGGGCAAAATTTTCTTTCCGTAAAAACCTAAGTTGGACCATGTCGATCATTTTAAAGAAAAAATCGTTCAAATCGGTCAAGCCGTTCTCAAGTTATGGATTTTGCCACGCCCCTCCGCCCCCAGACCGAAAATTTCAACCAAACTTCATATAAACCATATATGGGCCACTGCCTACGTAGTGTATAAGTTTGGTTGAAATCGCACGACGCGTTTATGATTAGTTCGGCGACGTACATATACGGACTTATTTTTATATATATAGATGTGGTTAATTTTCACTATAAAATTTTTCAAACAAAGTTAATACAATTACCTAGACCTCGCGAATAGCTTTTTTTTATCATATAAATTGATTAATGACGTTATAAGTCGATAGTAAAGGTTTATTTATTTTTTCTTTTTAGCGCATTTTAATAAAAGCGTGTTTTTTGAAAATGTTTTTTAATTTTTATAAAATAAAAACAAAAAATAAAATTCATATTATTATATCTTTTGAAAAAATAATACATATAACACATGAATAATAATAATTACTATTGCTATTTGTTCATTGTTTTAATATTAGGAGTTTGTGCAATCGCTGCTATTTTTATTTTTTTGTTTAAATTTAAAAGTATTTTGTTCTTAAAATACGACATAAATATGAAATTTTTTTCCTACATTATTTTTGTTTAAATTAATTTTTGAAGAATTGCGCTCTTACTTTGAATAAGCCCTCACAACTAATTTTTTTTCTTTCTATTAAAATAAAGTTATCTAAACAAATGGAAAATGAGAACACCAAACAAGTTTTAAAATCGCCACGTTTGGCGAGAAATCAGTACATGTGGCAGCCCAGATTTTACTATGAATTTTTTAAAACAATGTGGCAAATCGCTACTGGCAATGTGTTAAAAGAAAAAGAATAAGCACTTCAATAGTATTGTTGTTTCTTTTCAATCAGTTATTTGGTATATTATAAAAAACCGAACAAAAAAACAATTGCGAATTTGGTCTGTGCTTATTGTTTTCTATTCTTGGGTACACTCAAAAAAGTTTTACAGTTACTAAATATAATTTATTAAAATCGTTTTCCGTAAAGTTAAAAAATTAATGAAAATTTTGTTATATTAAATATAATAAACTGTTTCTACATGTTTTTCGAAAAACATACTACAAAAAATAAGGGTTTTCAGGATATCGCTTAAAATTACCATTTGTGCAAATGGACAAACTTGGGAGACTCGTTTCATAAATACCTACCCTTTTTAACTTTGTGTAATTTAAAGCAACTAATGTCATTTCAAACTGAAATGTCAATACAAAAATAAATTTAAAAAATATAAAAATAAATATTAGGAATTTTTTTTTTCATAAGCAACTTAATTAATAATAAGTAGACATTGGGAATTAATAATTAGATATTGGGAATTATTTCTTTTCATAAGCCACTTTATTATATTAAACATTTTTAATTTTTCGAATTTATTCTATGAGTTAAATTTCAGTTATGTATTTTATAAAGCTTTTTTGAAATAGTTCTATTCCTTAAATTTTTTTAAGAATAACTTTATATAGGTACTACAAGACTATTATCTTGTATCTTCTTGTTACATTTTACCTTAGCTCTCCGTTGGATAGCAATGAAGTATATTGCATTTAAAGAATAGAACTATAACAAAAAAGCTTTATAAAATACATAACTGAAATTTAACTCATAGAATAAATTCGAAAAAATAAAAAATGTTGAATATAAAAATAAAAGTTAAAATTTGTGAATAAAATGTGAAATTTGTTTTGTAAACATGCATAAACAAAGCAAAATGAATAATAAAAAAAATTCGTTTTGTATAAATGCACAATTGCGGGTCAGAAGTGTTGGGCAAATTTACGAAGTTTGTGTAAATGAATTCTTATACAATTTTTGATAGTTCATGTTGGAAGGTTTAAAAATGCACAGATTGCGAGACTTTTAAGAGGTATCATGAAAATCCTAATTGAATTTTATTTCTTTTAATATGTTCAGTTTCATGCATAAAATAAAACTTAAACACATGTGTACAAACATGTGTACATAAATAAAAGAAAAATATTGGTAGGTAATAATGACAGGTTAAAATACTGATTTAGCTGTCTTAGTACTAGAGGTCTGCACAAATGTATTTGCTAGCCAAATGATTGTTGTGTGTGTATTTGATATTCATATCAAATGTGTAAACAAATGAGAGCTAGTCATTCACGCTCAATCATTTTAAATGAGAGATCAACACAACACAGTTCATGAAAAAGTGAGCCACATACACTAACACTAATTGTGTGTGTGTCCCTATTATTGTTTATTGTTTGATGAACTCAAATTCATACATCTTACAATAAAAAAACCTGCGTTAAGTTAAAAATCACACTAATCATTCGTGTGTTTGTTATCTTTCTTGTTTTGGTAAAATTGGTTTTTCCCCTATTTGATAATTTTCCCTATCGTTCTTTGTTTTTGTACGGGCGTTTATTAAATTGGTTGGTTTATTTAGATATTATATTTTATTTATTGAAAATCCATTTAATTTGTTTAAATAAATATTTTTTTATTTAAAAAGTATAAATCTGTTTTTATGTGTGTATTTTAGTAATGAATGATCTGCCAAAGTATACAAAAGTAGCCAGTTGCAAAATTTTTTAACTTGGTTACGATTAAATGCAGTAGATATAGTGATTATAATCACTATATATATATATATACATATATATTCAAATATATTTTAAGCTGTGTGACATAATTAAAACAAAAAAATTAACAAAAATTTCATTTATTTAAAAATATATTTAAAACTACTTTTTGCTTCTAAAAAGTTGGTATCACTTTTAATGTCTTTTTACTAATATTTTGTTTTCGATACGATAAAAAAAATTTCGAAAACACATGTTGTGTTGATAAAACACAATATGTACATCGCCACACAAGTGTATTTACTCGTGTAAAAGAGCATATTTGTTATTTATACCTGTATCAAATATTTCTCTTACAACTCACATAAATAATTGAACGCTTTGCACACATAGGTTATTTCTTACACACAATAAATTGTGTATGATTCTAAAATCACACACAACACACTACTGGCTAGTCTGGTATGTGAATTCATGTGTCGTTTAATCGCACAAATGCAGACCTCTACTTAGTACGTAATTTAAATTTAGTTAAAATTAACTGAAAACACCTTTGATTCAAAGGCTTTGAATATGTTTTTTGTAGTTTGAATTTTTTAATTTAAAATAAAGAGAAAAGTGAATTAATTTCTACATTATAAAATGAACATTAAAAATATAACCGTGAAATTCCTTTATTTAAAATGAAATGATCCGTTTTCTAATTACATATTCAGTTTTTTAAACTTAATATTATTTTGAATTTACCTACATAATATTTTGAGTGTATTATCACACGAGTATGCTATATTTATTTCTTCAAACCAGAGTTCCAAATATTCACTCACTATTCACTCATGGGTAGGAATAAAAAATTTTATACACTGTTGTGTGCTGTTTTATTCGTGCTTAAAAACACAAAAAAAATTTGCTTTATTCGTTCTTGTATAAAAGTATTTTCATTATTTTTCGTTTCTACAAAACACATGAGATAATAATAGAGATTTATTTTTTCTTACATTTGTACATGAGAGAATTTTTTTTTTAACTGCTTTTGCTCATCTTGCATTCTTATACATACTTCCAAATATACACTTGCTATTCACATCATAATCTCTGTTGTGTTTTGCTTTATTCGTGTTTAAAAACACAAAAAATCTCTTGCTTTATTTGTTCTTATATTTGTATTGTTTTTTGTTTCCATGATACAAAGACACCAAAATAGCTCATTCAGCTTTTAAAAATGAAATGTAGAAACACAAGTAAACAAACATGTGTATAATGTGCTGATGTGACTTAATATTAAACAGTTAAATTTTGTAAATAATACAAAACATGCGCAATGCGTAATCTGTGTTTATATCATGCTTGTGTTGTTTCTACAAAAAACATGAGATAAGACAAATTATTTATTATAAATGTTTGAATTTTACTATTCATACATAAATATTTATGAACGTTGAAAAAAAAACAAATTTTCAACAATTAGTGGCACGATTAGTTTTTTTTATGTCTTTTTTTTTTGAAGTGCAAATTTAGAAAAAAAAAATTTTTTAAGTGAAAATACTGCTCATAAAAAAAAAACAAAAAAATAGGTATGATTTATTTTATATTTTTTTTTAATTAAAGTTTTAAACAACATAACACAACACTTTTAAAATAAGTAATTCATTGAAAATTTGTAGTGTTGTTATATTTACAATTGTTCAAAATAAAGTTGCAAGTGATTTTATTTTCTTAATGTATGAAAAAACCACGAATAAACGACGCTTAAAAAAACATTTTTATCATGTACAAATCAAGGCTACAAATACTATTAAACAAAAACAAATGAAGCAAGCGATATTTTGGTGTTTTAAACACGAATAAACTCTTTTTATTATAAACATAAATGACAGCAACGATTAGCCTCTCATATTTTAGTTTTTACAATTTTGTACTTTTCTTTATTCACATACGTGCATATGTACAAACTGGAAAATAAAAAACAAAACTATTCATGTGCTTAAAAATAAAAAAATCCTTAGCTATTCATTTTACAGTGTGAGAATAAAACAAAAAATTTTGCAAGCATTATTCATGACAATTTATCATGAATGTTGGAATTTTAGAATTCATGTATGAATATTTCTGAACCCTGCTTCAAACACATTTTTCATCGATTGTAAAGACCAAGCTCACAAGACAAGTGAACTATACTGAACGAAAGCGACAAAAGACAAAGTGACCGGAAATGAACTATGAACTAAAAGAACGAACTAGTTCTTTTTTTTAAATGAACTAAAATGACCGGTCACCAAAATGAACTTTTAAGCCCAAGCCTAGTATAGAAGCTTTTTTTAAGGGCTTCAAACTTATTAATTATTTTACGAAAATCATTCTCATGATTAATCTGTATTTTTGTCTCGCTTATATTTCAACGCTTGATTGCAGCAACGTAAAACGAATTTTCACCTATCACCGAGATTAAACTTTTTATAAGCTCACTTGAGTTTTGCTCTCTAAGATATATCGGGGGTGGCTTCGACGATTTTATGACGTTAGGTGCTTCAGAAGATTCATCCTCCAGAATTGCAAAACGATTTTGTGAATTTATTCTATCAAAAGATGGAACTTTAGAGGCCGAGGCTACAGCTGAAGAGGCTGGGCTGCGACCCCGTTTGAGAACTGTTATATACCTGTCCATACCAACTTGCACTTGTGGTTTTTGAAAATTTTTTACTTGTGTGTTTTCCGTTGCGTCTGTGTTTGAGTTCATGGTATCATTTCCTACTAGGAATGTCTTTGCAATGGTAACACTTGATGGTTTTGCCGTTAGGTAGTTGCAATTGTTTTCTGTTGTTATGTTTATTTCCACATTGCTTTCGCTAGCATGAATATTTATTTTTGTTATTGATTCATTGTTATTACTCATATAGAGAGTTGTTTTTGATTTTTTATTTTTTCGTGGACTGTGCTCTTCTTATTATGTATTATGTTTTTGTAACACCAAAAGAATAAATAATGTTTTGCACAGATTATTTGTATTATGTATGTATGTGCGTGCATACGTATACTTTTTTTCTTGTATTTTTTTACTTGTTATTTTTTTTGTTTTTTACTTGTTCTATTGTTCACTTTAATTTTGAGCTTCCAAATTCGCTTGTTAAATATTATTAACAAATTTATGTTAAAAAAAAGAATCGTAAGCGGAGTTAAAAAAAAACACTTCTGTTGACAACGAGCACGACCGGACGAATGAGTTAATTAAATATGAAGACCACAAGTGGAAAATATGCGCAGATATAAAAGTGGTAGCTCTTTAAAGAGGCATGCAATTGGGCTATACTAAAAATATGTGCTTCATGTGCTTATGGAATACGCGTTTCGATGGCGACCAGTACAATACACGGGATTGGGCTTTACGTGAAGAAAGCAGATTGCATAGAAATAATGTTATTGAATTACCACTTGTGCCGATGGAAAAGATTTTGCTTCCTCCACTCCACATCAAACTGGGTATTGTAAAAAATTTTATAAGAGCATTGGGCCCAGATGGTGTTGCTTTTACCGAATTGCGCCGAATTTTTCCACGATTAAGTGGCATGAAAGTAAAAGAAGGTATGAACTCTAACTACTTTATTAAATTAGATTTATATTTCATATAATAATGTTTTTATTTTACAGGAATTCCTAATGGACCGGACATTCGTCGTCTTATGCAGGACCATCAATTTGAGGTTGCATTTAATGATATCGAGCTATTGGCCTGGAATTGTGTGAAATCAGTAATAGAAAATTTATTAGGAAATCATCGGTCTGAAAACTGGCGAATTTTAATCAAAAATATGCTAACCGCATTTAAAAACTTAAACGTTAGAATGTCATTGAAAATACATTTTTTGCATTACCATGCCGAAAAATTTAATGAACAATCACCAGCCGAGTCTGATTTGCAAGGCGCGAGATTTCACCAAGTAACAGCCAGGCTCGAACACTGGTATAGCGACAAACAACTTGATTCGCTATTAGGGGATATTTGCTGGAATCTGCAGGAGGAAGAAGAATAAATTTCTAAATAAAAACTTTAACTTTAACTAATTAATAACAAAAATAAATGTTTTAAAATTTTTAAGTTTGGTTATTATAAAAAATAAAAAAATTTCATCTTTTCTGAAAAAATCAAAAGTTGTAGACAGACTTTAATCACTTATAGCTTATTTTGTTTGGAACTTTGTTTTTTATACGCGTAGAACCCTAGCCTTAAATTTTGCACCTGCAGCGCCTAAGATACCCCATACAAAGATGGCCGTTTAATGAAATTCTTAAATTTGGCACCTGCAGCGCCTTGTATGCCACTAGATGGGTCAAATGTATGACCAACCCCACTTTATTTTTCATCTAAATTATTTATTTCTTACATACCCACCCGCTATCTCCATTCCTTAAAGGGGTTCCATACAAAATGTCCAATGTAGAATAGAAATATATTGAAGAAAAAGTACCATAAATGCCCAGGAGTCGCCCCTAGGGATAAAATGTATGACTGACCTCCATAAGTTTTTTGTTCTTAACATTTTCTCAAATTATACTTTCCCTTTATCACCAACCCTTAGAGGGGCTCCCATACAAATATTGCGTTTTTTGAAATTCTTAAATTAATTAAAATTTGTCGACTTTTGTGAATAAAATCAAAAGTTGCAAACAGATTTTAATCATTTATGGCTTGTTTTGTTTGGAATCGTAGCACGAGGTTAGGCCGACACGACGGGTACTCATGTAAATCTTAAAATTTCTGAGGTTACATAGGTTACATAGAAAATTCTTCATTTTTACTAATAGCAATTTGTAAATACAAATGTCTAACAAATTAGTTAAATTAAACAGTTTATTCATCCTATTAAGTACCATTTGAAACTTTTTAGTAACATTTTTGTATTGAATAAAAATTCTTTAAATTTACGAAATTTTAAAATAAAAGCTTTAAAAATTACTACCAATATCTCTTCATAGATTATTTAATTTCCCCCTGGTGGTATATATACAATAACCATATTTTTGAAACTAAACACAACAGTGACCCAGCAATAAAACCCACACAGGATAAGAAATCTCAAAATAACTAAATTTGTATTTATTTATTCATCTATTTACTCTTAAAATTACACAATAAATTGAGTTGAGTTTAGTTCTTAGCTGCTTAGCTAGACTATTATTCTGGGGTGGGCAAGTGCACCCTCTCCCCAAAAAGAAATAATACGTCCCTTTTTATTAAAACAAAAATAAATTTTTATTAAAACACAAAAAATATATCTTAAAAAATCAGTTTGTAATGAATGCAACAAAAACAAAATATTTAAAAAATTAATGTGCGATTTTCACATTACAAATATTGGAACGTGTAAAAAAATGTGTGCTTTTCATAAAAATTTTACTAAACGTTCAATCACTTGTATTGTAAAAACCCGCACATTAATTTTACTTCTGTTTCAAGTTAAAAATATAAACTTAAATAATAGTTATATTAAAATCAATTTATTATTTAAAGAGTTGCTCTAAAGTTATTTTGTATTTCACTATTTCGTTGCAATATATGAAACTACTGCTCGAGCCAACTTATGCATATTATAGTTGGACTTTTAAACAAAATAAATAAGTACATATCGCTCATTTAATGCAACATTGTCATAACTCAAAAATTATAGTTTTACAGAAAATTTACACAAAACATAATGGAAAATTATAATTTTATTTTTCTCTCAATAGTTGAGCTTACAATATCTTCACATTAAAAAATAACCAATTAATAAAACACCTGACTTTTTATGCATTAGTGATATTAAGTCAAAATGCGATTTTTGACTTATTACGCTGTTGCAGCAAATAACCAATATATGCATAAACATAAAATGAAAAAGGATAGAAAAAAGGAAGTTAAATTAAGGTTAGGTTAGGTTAAGAAGAGTTATGCGCCCAAGGGCACATCTCCACTCGGAGACCAATGAGGTCCATTGTGAATCCCTTCAGTATAGAAAAAGAGGAAAGAGAGAAGTAAAAAAGAAGAAAATATTCCACAGGTTTAAGACAGAAAGAGAGATACTGCGTAGGACGAGTCCAACTACGGTCCCCCCCCAATAGAAACAGCAGTCCTATTTCCCTGACAAACCCCAGCAGATCGGCTGGATTACATCCAGCGATACACCCCAGTTTGTCGTGAAATCAAGCCCATAGCCATTTCTGCTTGGGGCCCTGCATCCTGGGACAGTGGTACAGTTCATTCTCAACCGTCTCTAGCTCTTCGGCATCCCCGCACACCCTGCAGAAGTCCGGTATGGCATTGTTCCATTTACTCATAAAAGCCCTAACACAACAATGCCCCGTCAGGAACCCTATAGTTTTCCTGAGACTATTCCTATCCAATCCTAATAGAACCCTGGTCGCCCCTACGTCCAATCCGAGCCATAAGGCCCTCGACACCCTGCAATCCGTTCTATCCCTCCAGGACCGGTAAACGGTATCACGGAATCTTTCCCGTATCACCCCAAAGTAGTGACATAAAGGGGTTTTAACCCCTCTCTCCCTTACCTCTAGTTCGAGTTTGTCCACCATTTCGTTTCTATTCACCTGGCAGTGTCCTGGTACCCAACACAGCCTTATTGTGAATGTTAACATGAGCTCGCTCAGAGCATTCCTACAAGATCAGGCACGATCGCACCGTATGATTTGATAATGCTCTTAGCGCAGCCTGACTATCGACTTAGATTTTCACCACAGATCCCCCTACGATGTGAACCATTATCACTTCCGACGCCCTCCAGATCGCTAGGATATCAGCCTGGAAGACACTGCACTCATCCGGGAGTCTGAATGAGCTTTTTCACGTCAGTGTCAGCAATAAAAACAGCCCCAGTGCAAGTGTCCATCTTGGACCCACCCCTCAAGCAGTCCGTTGGATCCATGCCAAACTTCGCTATCCGGGAACTCCACCGGTGGTGTTATACCAAAGTTCAAGGTCATACTCTTATGATCCGAGATTCCCGCCGGAATACTACCCTGATCAAGCAGACCCACTTCGTATAGAAACCTTGTGCCGTCATCCCGCCTAGGTCTAATCACATAATATTCAATTGGGGATAGATGTAGTAGGATATCCAACGCCGCATGTGGCGTGCTTCTCCTTGCACCAGTGATACCAAGAGATGCACTCCTCTGGGCCTTGTTGAGCATCTTCCTGTAGCTATACACTCTCAACGCATGCCACCAAACAGTGCATCAATAGGTAAGAATAGGCCTAACCACCGATGTGTAAATCCAATTTACCATATCTGGTCTTAGTCCCTAATTCTTACCGATGGAGTTTCTGCATGTGAAGTAGGCATTGAGTCCTCTTTGCATCCTCTCCTGGGTGTTTCTTCTGCAAGACAGCTTACAGTCGAGGAGATTACCCAAATACTTAGCACAGTCAGATAGAGTTAACTCGACGCCATCCAGCAATAGCCCCTTAAAACCCTCTATCCTGTACTTTCTGGTAAAAAGAAGCAGCTCAGTCTTCGCAGGGTTTACCCCCAGCCCGCATAGGCAACGGGCTGCCAAGCATGCAGACTATCCACTCCATCAGAAAGCCCTGAACTCCCAGCTCCACCAAGGAATCCTTGATCGCCTCAATCCTAATGTTATTAAAGGCTCATTATATGTCCTGAAACGTGGTGAGAGTATATTCCTTATACCTCGGGCCGTACAACCCACCACATATAGCTCACTCAACAGATTTGCCTTTAAGGTAGGCATGTTGAGTGTTACTAATGAGGTGGGTATCAATATTACTCCTTAGATAGAGGTCTATCAGTCTCTCGAGTGTCTTCAATAAGAATGACATATTGAAGCCATTCTTATGACATATTGAAGCCATTCTTATAGGCCTGAAATCTCGAGTCTCGAGTGGCATGTCCTACCAGCCTTGGATATAAAAATTACCCTGACCTCTCTCCACCCCCTAGGCAGATACCTCCTACTGAGACATTTCCTAAATAATTTCACCAGCAGAAATAATGCGTCGTCCGGGATATTGCAGAGCCTAGCCGGATAAATACCGTCCGGACCCGGTGATTTATATGGGTCGAAGGTTCATACCTCTGGTTTCTGTAAACCCAGGAAGGTGCACCTCCATGAGTAAGGTTAAGGTATCAGAGCTAGACTCAGTCCATGAGCCGCCATTGCTTCGGATATAACCCACGGTCCTAGGATCCTTGGACAAAATCTGTCGGAGTCTAGACATCTCATTGACATTATCAATGGATTCAACGAACTTCCTCCATGAGAGCCGCTTTGCCCTTTTTAGATCCGCCTTATACTTATTCAAATGTACCCCATGGGTGTTCCAATCATCTGGTGCTCCCGTAAGCTCAGTCCTGTTAAACAGACTCCTTACCGTCGACATTTGAATCTGAAGTTCCCTGGTTCTCCATTTGGGCTGTTCACCCCTACCCGGAAAAGTAACCGGGCAAGACAGCTCATAGCTCTCTCTTTGCAGATAAGTGAATCTGTTCACATCACCTTCCACATCAGTTGGCAGCAAATCGCACAGGGCCCATTGCGCCAACCGAGAGCGGACACTTTCATTAAAGGAGTCCGATTTCGTCCACCTCGGGCTCCTAAGCGGGTCAACCCTAGACAGGTAAAAATTCAGTGTTAAGGTTATACGGCTATGGTCTAAAAAAGTACATTCCATTCACACCCTCTAATCCACAACAAGTTGCTCGTCACGGTTCACTAATGCCAGATCTATCACTGCCTGCCTATTCTTATTTCTGAGCTTCGGAGTGTTACCCATATTACAGATAATAAGATTGTTAGTAGTTATAAAATCAAGCATATATGATGTGCATTTGCATCACAACCCAAAACCAGGATGGCACGCCTCCATAAGTTTTTTTTTTTAAATTATAAATGGTATACAAAAATTATTTTCGGGAATGAAATATTTATTATTAATTAATTCATTTATTAATGATGTGCTAATAATCCCAATCTTTATTTATGATTAAAAACACTGAAATTTATTGTTGTGGGAAAGCTAGTTTCTATGCGCATTTCGCTGGTTGCTTAGGCCAGCTCGTCAGGTAACTTTTTCCAACTACTTTAGAAAAGCTAAAAATATTATACAAGACCATAAAATAAATAAGAATTTTAAACACTCTGTTATAATTTTCATTCTTCATTTTGTTCCCACGAGTAAGCCGTAAAGTCGGACCATCCACACAGTGGCGGCATGCGAGCTACATCCAGATCACCCCCAACTAACAATATCTGCTGGTAAAGTGTAGGGAAAACTAGAAGTTTAAAGTTAGATTTTATTTTTCATTCCCACATTTTGCCAGACAACAACGTAAACATAAGTTATTTATAGAAATTACTAGCTGTACCCGGTGAACTTCGTTCCACCTAACATTGATTTTATTATATTTCTTCATAAGCTGTTATGAATTCCAATCATCCCTACAACTCCAAATCATTGAAAAAGGCAATATTGGCCGCCCTTTGTGCGTTCATTAAAGTTTTTAATATGTGTGAAACAGTTAGTTTTTTTTAACAAAAGTTGAAATGATTTCAATTTTTTTTTGTTAAGGTAGAGTTAGCCAAACGTCCACGTCCCCTTACGAAACGTCTGGTCCGTTTTGTTATTTGCTTACAATGTAAATGCTTACCGAATTTAAATGTCACGTTGACGGAACGTCTGTAACGTGGTTTTGTTCATCGGCTGAGGAAGCTCAGACGAGTCTAGGGTGTACTTACGAATCCACTAACCTTAAGTGAGAAGACGATATATTTACCCTTTCGGGGGGTTGAATACATATTTTCTTTATTGTTTTCTCTTAAATAATTCAATTACAATTCATGAAATACGATAACTGCGAAAACTTTGATATGGATGTGTTCGGCATGAGGGATCGTGTGTTGATCGGCACCCGAGGTACAGCGTTGGTTTTCGGCAAATTCGGATCGACGGTAACGTTCGGCTGGGCTGTTCGGCGGGTTCGGTTGGCGTCGGGCTTGGTAGGTAATCGGTTCGGCTTTTCCCTCGGCTGCTTCTTCGGATCACACGTTCGTCGTATTAATGGTATATATAATACGTACAATGGTTCTTACAGCTAATATACCTTAGAAAGTAACTTATTCTACGAAGTTCTACTTTAACATCTACTTTAACAATATTACATGTGAGAACAGGCGACACGAAGCCACTTGTGAGAACAGGCGACACGAAGCCACTTTTGAGAACAGGCGGCACGAGGCCACTTGTAAGAACAGGCGACACGAAGCTACTTGTGAGAACAGGCGACACGAGGCCACTTGTGAGAACAGGCGACACGAAGCCACTTGTGAGAACAGGCGACACGAGGCCACTTGTGAGAACCGGCGACACGAAGCCACTTGTGAGAACCCCTGCAAACCGAAGCTGCGGGGAAATTTATTTGATACCTAACCCACAGGTTAAGTATCTTTGAAAAATATACAACCGGGTTCACCTTCGTGAAACCAGGCGGCTCGTCAATTGTACTTCCAACTTCCGAGACTTGTAGGGCGGTTTCTTGTCTTGTGAGAATCGCCCCCCTACTGTAACAAAACCTTTTCTACTTATGTCAATACACCGATAAGCCACATGAGAATTATTAAGCTAGTTGTGTAACAACCAACACTGGTTAAACCAGTAATTCGCCAATACAGCGATGTGTGTTTGTGTGTATGTAATACTACGGTGTGTGTTTGTGTGTAGGTTGGTATTACAGTAGGGGTACTCAATACTATAAAATAATAAAATAAACTAAACTGAAAATAATAAACTAAAATTATATGTAAAATAAAATAAACTGATATAAGAACTAAACTAAAATAATATATAAAATAAACTAAAATTATTTTAAATAAAATAAACTAAAATTATATATGTACCTCGTTATGTACGTGGAAATATAAATTATATTTACACGTTACATCCCCCTCCCACTTCAGAGAGCGATGCTCTACTCGGGGATCCGAGCATTTCTTTCCTATGTAGGCCATTTTGGTCCGAAGACCCGCACTACCTTGAAGGTAATATAAACAATCCCATGTGGGAGGCTCAGCCCCTTACTTACAATAAAAACTTAAAAAATAAAGGATAATAATAGAAATATAATAATGGCTGTCCTACAGTCTTGAATATTTTTTTTTTTTTTTTTTTTTAATTCTAAATCGTCGGTATGGATGAGGCTTCTTGTTGTAGCGTTGTCGTTTCACACCGTTGGGGCCCTGGTTAACCCCTGTTTTGGCTGCTGTAGAGGTATATTGTTCATCGGGTACATAACCCTTTAACTTCACTGAACTTCCCCTGATGGTGCTGCAACATCGCCGGAGGTTCGTTATTTTCTCTTTTCGACAGGAAGTCTCGATTCGTTAGTGTATGTAGATGCTCGGTGCCGTGGTCGATACTCTGCTGGGTGAGAAGCTCGCCACTTAGTCTTAATTTGAAATTTAACGCACCCAAGAAGTCAAGACCAAGTATTATCGGTTCTGCTGGTAGTGTTTAGGCATACCATACTCGACTTATAAATTATCTCAATAGGGAAAGCGTCCACATACGTTACGAGGGACTGGTCAGCCATTTGGACGGTTCCCTCGAATTCGTCGAGTTGGACTGACGTTCAGACTCACTAAATGATTCTTCAAAGACTCGCCGATGTATGTTCGTGAGGCCCCTGTGTCAATGAGTGCTCGGGTGATCTTCCCGTTAACCTCCACGAGTATGTAGTAGGGACCATAGTATGTCGAAATAGTTTGTTTTACCGTACTAGAACAGTGATTTCGGCAATCGCATGCTCGTGATAAAACGCCCTCTCGTCCGCAATACGAGCAGAATAGTCTGAATGGGCTTATGCACCCTCTTCGGGTATGTCCTGGCCCCTTGCATCTCCAACAACTCGTGGCGCGCTCATATGGTGGGTCCCCTATCATATGCGAGGTATGTGGCCGCTCTTCGCGCTCATCCGTGAGGCAAATAAGTTTGTCTAGATTTGTAAAGCGGAGGGGTCATTAATTCTGTCAAGGTGGTTTTGTTTACGGAAATGGGAGTGCTGCCTTGAAAGGGTTAACATTGTGAGTATGTAGTCCTTGGCACGCTCCTGGCCATTTTGCTTATGGTTATAAAAATTTTGTTCGATCTGGACGAGATATCGGTTCGGCAAAAAAAATTTTTGCATTTCCTCCTTAAAGGAGTGCCAGGTGCCGACTGAGTCTCGTTTTACCCGATACCACTTGAGAGCATTACCGCGAAGCATACTTAGCATTGTGGGCAGCAGTTGGTCGAGGGGTAAGTGGTAACTTTCAGTAAGCTCTGCAAAGCGTTCCAGAAATTACATGACATCGGTATCCTGTAATGTTCTAATATGTAAATAAAAGAACACAAGCGCAAGCCATGATCAAAGTTAATTAATGGATTTTTATTTACAACTTATTTGTCTTAAATACTACCTATGAGAATAATGATTAACCTAATAATTGAGTGGCTTTACAAAATTCCACTCAATTACGTACTTAGCACTAACTTACATACAAATATACAGTATTGTAACAGGCACACAGAAATAAATGAGTCATTTTATTAATTTCAATATTAATGTATTTTTACTTTGAGCGGTGTTCAGTGTATCATATAATTTCTTCAAAGTGAAGAATTTGTTAGTTTAGCATAAATAGTTAAAATGTACTTTGAACTATTTATGTCGGTATTTTTGTCAATATGAGTAAGCGAGCGTTGACCGTAGTTCATTTAAAATATCATTTTGCCCAAAAGAATTTATGCTTGCGACAGAGTAAAACAATTTGTGTTTTTTACCGACCTATCTTAATTCTGCAAGTCAATATGTTTATATTCTACAAGAATGTATAAGCGGTACATTTTGTTTAACAAGTGAAAGAATGTGTTTGTTTACTATTGCAAAGAATGTATTAAGTAGAATTGTGTGGATACACTACACCCCCAATCTTTCAGTTAAAATTTTATAATTTTGTTTGGAATTTTTAAAATTTTAATTTATTATGTAATATGATGCGTGCGTGGAACAATACTCATATGCTTTATAGAGATTTTACAGTTTGTAATAAAAATGTATACAAAAGTTTTGTTTATTATATTTTTTTGTTAAAATATATTGTTTGTATTAAAAAAAAAGGAATTTATTTTTATGTAATTCTTATATTTTAGTATTTGTAGTTTTATTTTTTGTATTATAATAGGCATAACTAAAAAATTTTTTTTTTTCATGTTCTAATATTTTTGGTTTTGTTTCATTTTACAATGTTTATATTTCTTTACTAAATTCTTATGTACGATTTTTGTTTTTCCATTTATTTCTACATTAACATTATCTATATTCACTACTTCATAAGGGCCAATGTATGGTGCTTCATTTTTTCTTCTATTTTCTAATTTTACTAACACTAAATCTCCTATATTAAGATCTATCCTATTCATTTTATTGTACGATTCTATACTTCTATCTTTTTTTGTTATTTCTATTAACTTTCTAGCATTTTCTAAAGAACCTTGTCCTTAATTCATTAGCATAGTTTTCTAAATTGTAAACCTTTGGATGATTCATGACTTCATCCCCTGGCAAACTCTGTAATTTTCCGAAAACTAGCTCAAAAGGTGAGTACTCTGTGTCTACATGGGGTGTTACGTTGTATGCAAATGCATAGTAAGGAATCCACTCTTCCCAATTATCATCCTTTACAAATGATAGGAAATATTCATTCAGAACTCTGTGGTTTCTTTCCACAGTACCAAGAGTTTCATGATGGTATGGTGTTGATAATTTTTGTTCTATTTTCAACAGACTACATATTTCCTTAAGCAACTCGTTTACAAATTCTGTTCCTCTATCTGATTTTAGTGTTTTAAATATACCATATTTTAATATCAAGTTTTCTGTTAAGCATTTTGCTATTGACTTTGCTTCCTTGGTTTCCATTGGTGCGGCTATTATGTATTTGGTTAGTTCACATTGCATAGTTAGTATATACCGGTAGTTTCCTGATGGTCGTAGAGGTCGAACTGTATCTATGACTATAGTAGAAAAACTATCCTTTGGTGTGTCTGTGATACATAATGGTTCCTTGGTGTGTCTCACCTGTTTATTTCTTTGACAAAGGTCACATTTTAATACCATTGTTTACCATTTTGAACATATTCATCCATATGTATTTCTGTTTTAATTTTATTAAAGTTTTTCTAACTCCGAAATGTCCTCCGCATGGTGTGCTGTGATACAATTTAATTAATTCATGTTTTTTATTTTCATTTTCAATTCTTTGAGGATTTTTATACAGTAGAATTCTGACGTCTTTTTCTTTACTTTTATTTATGATTACTTTCAATCTTTCTATTTTTATTTTCTTAAATATCTCGTCACTTTTTTCTAGTGCGAACTTTACACAATTCAATCTGCTTAAAACAGAAGGTAGTTTCTCCAACATATTATCGAAATAATAGGGATTATCGCTACATCTGATGGCCGTTTGATTTGCGACAGAGTAAAACAATTTGGGTTTTTTACTGACCTATCTTAATACCGCAAGTCAATATGTTTATATTCTACAAGAATATATAAGCGGTACATTTTGTTTAACAAGTGAAAGAATGTGTTTGTTTACTATTGCAAAGAATGTATTAAGTAGAATTGTGTGGATACACTACAATCCCCTGAAAACGACAGATTCCATCGTTGGATGGCCGATATGATCTCGGCGTCTGAAAGATCACCCCTGTCTGGCTTCGGGGGTGCCACTAACCGAATTTCTTCTTCCTTGACGATGCTTTCCTCTGCCGACTGTACTTCTTTTTCTAGTTCACGAAGTAAGTTTTCGGCGGATGCTCTGAGCCGTTTATTATGGATGTTGTTCGCCAGCTGCTTTCGTAGGTACTCCACGGTGTAGCCAGTGGTGGGTATGCCGATTTTTCGGTAGTGCTCGATTAGCTGATCCTTTCTCAACACATATATCCAGCCGGTTGAGCTATGACTCAATGTTTTACTTGTCGTTGGGTTATCGTGCTTCTCGTAATGTTGGCCCGATTCTTCCTCGTTGGCGGTTTCTCCTTTCTTCCCGCATTGCGACTCGGAATCAGGTCCCTGCTCGGGCGCCATTTGTAACGTGGTTTTGTTCATCGGCTGAGGTAGCTCAGACGAGTCCCGGGTGTACTTACGAATCCACTAACCTTAAGTGAGAAGACGATATATTTACACTTTCGGGGGGTTGAATTAATATTTTCTTTATTGTTTTCTTTTAAATAATTCAATTACAATTCATGAAATACGATAACTACGAACACTTTGATATGGATGTTTTCGGCCTGAGGGGTCCTGTGTTTATCGGCACCCGAGGTACAGCGTTGGTTTTCGGCAAATTCGGATCGGAGGTAACGTTCGGCTGGGCTGTTCGGCGGGTTCGGTTGGCGGCGCGCTTGGTAGGTAATCGGTTCGGCTTTTCCCTCAGCTGCTTCTTCGGATCACACGTTCGTCGTATTAATGGTATATATAATACGTACAATGGTTCTTACAGCTAATATACCTTAGAAAATAACTTATTCTACGAAGTTCAAGAACAGGCGACACGAGACAACTTGTGATAACAGGCGACACGAAGCCACTTGTGAGAACAGGCGACACGAAGCCACTTGTGAGAACAGGAGACACGAGGCCACTTGTGAGAACAGGCGACACGAAGCCACTTGTGAGAACAGGCGACACGAAGCCACTTGTGAGAACAGGCGACACGAGGCCACTTGTGAGAACAGGCGACACGAAGCCACTTGTGAGAACAGGTAACACGAGGCCACTTGTGAGAACAGGCGACACGAAGCCACTTGTGAGAACCCCTGCCAACCGAAGCTGCGGGGAAATTTATTTGATTCCTAACCCACAGGTTAAGTATCTTTAAAATATATACAACCGAGTTCACCTTCGTGAAACCAGGCGGATCGTCAATTGTACTTCCAACTTCCGAGACTTGTAGGGCGGTTTCTTGTCTTGTGAGAATCGCCCCTACTGTAACAAAACCTTTTCTACTAATGTCAATACACCTTTTCGATTTCTCTTATCTCAAATCTTAGTGGAACAGCTGATCTAACAACAACAGGTGGTAACTCGACCGCAGTATCGAAAGATGTATGAGGGGTAAATACGGTTTTCAAATGATTAACAAAAATATTTCCTTTTTCTATATCATTTCGTGCCCAACTTCCATTTAAGTTTCTTAATGGCGGTTTAGTGATAACTGGTCTTTTTAGATTTCTAGCTGCACGCCATAATGAGTAGTCAGATTGAGGAGTTGCATCAAGTTCCTTAAGATATTTTTCCAGGGAAGCCGTTTTTTGGGACTGCAGTAAGATTCTTAGCCTTTTTGTACACTCTTTTAGTAAATTTTTAAGTTGAGGGGATCTGTGCAATTGCCACTCCCTTCGAGCTCTCCTTTTTTCAGTCAAGAGACGCTCGACATCTGTAGAATATATTTTACTATTTTTGATGTTTTTGCGGGCTATGCTAGAATGTTGAATAGCTAGTTTGAGATAATTGTCAAAATTTACAATAGAAAGATTCACATTCTCCGGTGTTCTAAGCGGAATATTTTCAGTGCAGTGGGTACTGAGATATTTTTTATATTTTAACCAATTTATTTGTGTTGCTGACGTCACTAAGTATCCACACGGAGATACAATTCTATTAGGGTTTGCTATAGTTAGAAGTGTAGGTGTGTGATCAGAAGATAATTCTAAAGAAGCTTCAACATGAATCGTTTCTGCGGGGATGTTTTTAACCACTCCAAAATCGATGACATCTGGAATTTTTTGCTGATCAGTAGGCCAATAAGTTGGTTGACCACTCGCGA
Source organism: Pollenia amentaria (assembly GCA_943735925.1). Taxonomy (NCBI): domain Eukaryota; kingdom Metazoa; phylum Arthropoda; class Insecta; order Diptera; family Polleniidae; genus Pollenia; species Pollenia amentaria. The sequence goes on from OX031009.1 coordinate 75,223,022, forward strand.
CCACATTTAAATCCATTTTAGACATTGTATTGTACAAAACACGACCCTTTGGTGTTATGAGCCGTGACCCCCAGAAGGTATGTTTAGCGTTGTAATCGCCAGCGGCTAGGAAACAGGGTCCTAATGATTTAAAATATTTATAATATTGGCTTTCTGATATTGAAAATCTAGGTGGAGAGTATAATGATGAAAGTACTAAGTTTCAATTTAGCTCTTCAACACAAATGTTCGTTGCTTGCAGATAATCTTCACGATAATCACACATTAAGTAGTGTTTGATTCGGGCTTTTATCAAAATAGCAGAGCCTCCACAAGCTCTATCTCGAGGGTCCTTGGTATCATATAATATATAACCATTAATTTTAAACGTATTTCTTGAGGTCAAATTCTAGTTCATTTTTATGTTGGCGAATGCCGTTTGCGTTCCAAAAACAAATTTTTAAACAATTCATGGCTTGTTTAGTACAGCCTGCAATAACATCGATTGCATTCTTAACATTTCCTGCATCATATTACCCATTGTGTTCGTAAAGTTAGTTACTGTTTGCACTAGTGTTTCCATGGTTTTTTCTAGACGACTTAAATTAGAAACTGGAGTCTCATCATTATTTGGCAAATCACCTTGAATTGGAATATGGTTTGATTTTAGGACGTTTGCGTAGGATGTTCTGTTATTACTAGGCTGCGGCACTTGAATGTCATTAGTGTTAACTTGATGTGATACCTGCATTTGAGGGGGATTAGGTTTCGGTCCAATCGAGCGCTTGACTATAGAGTATACAGGGCATCCTCTATAGTTGGCAGTGTGATTACCTCCACAGTTGCTGCATTTTTTTACATTGGGGTCGTTTTTAGACTTATCGCAGAGAGCTGTACCATGCAACTCTCCACATACAACGCAAACAGGGGTTAAATGGCAGTATGCCTTAGTGTGACCAAATTCTTGGCAGTTTAAGCCTTGCACGGGACCGTTCCTTTTGTGCGGCTCCTCTATCGTTATTTTCCTATACAGGATATATTTCAGACTGTAAATGGGATGCGTTTCGTTTTTTTAAGCTTAACGTCGCCGGGTTCTAACTCCACTCGAAATAGTGGCTGTGGATTTTTTTCTCTATTTTTAATATTTATTACGTTTTTTATTTTGAAGCCCTTCTCTTCTAAAAACGTTTTTATCTCACTTGGGTCTACGCATGAATCAATGCCCTTTATCACTACCTGGAGACCTTTACTGCTCTTCAGTTGGTATGTATAAAAGTTTTTTTTTAATGCCTCTAATTTCGTAATTACCTTACGAAAGTCATCTTCACGATTAACTTGAATTTTTGTCTCATTTATACTACCCCGCTTAATTGCAACTACATAAAAAGAATTTTCACCTATTACCGAGATCAAATTCTTTATTAGTTCATTTGAGTTTTGCTCTCTAAGATATATCGGCGGTGGCTTAGAAGATTTGATAACGTTTTGTGCTTCCGGAGATTCCTCATCCAGAATTGCAAATCGATTTTGAGAACTTGTTTTATCAGCTGTACCATCTTTTAAGACTTTTGAGACCGAAGCAACTTCTGAAGAGGTTGGGCTGCGACCCCGTTTAAGCACTGTTATGTACCTATCAATACCTACTTGTATTGGAGGCTTTTGACCACTTTTTACTTGTGGAGCTGAGTTTTCCATCATGCCTGATTTGGGGGTAATAGTTTCATCACTTATTACAATCGCTTTTGCCGCTGAGGCACCGCTTGCAGGTTTTATATTTTTTATTGTATTAATATCAACCGTATTATTAGACACCGAAGGTGATACTGAGTTTTCTATTATGCCTGATTGGGGGTTAATATTTCAGGGTAGGAAAAAATTCTACTCGCGAGCACAATTCGAGTCAGCTCTCTCATTTTAAAATTTGTGCTCGCGAGTTTTATTTTTAAACTCGCGAGCACAAATTTTTTACGAGTCATAAGATTTTTGTGCTCGACTCGTAAGCAGATAACAACTCGTTTTAAAATTTGTGCTTACGAGTTTTATTTTTCAACTCGTAAGTACAAATTTTATGCGAGCAGAAAACGAGCGCATACGAGTTGAAATCGAGCAACTCGTTTAAAAAAATTAATGTTTGCTTGTGCGAAGTAAAAATATACATACATATGCATTTTTAGAAACGAAGGGCAGGCAAATGTGTAGGAAGGGGTTATAAAAACATATGCACACATATGAATGCTGGGCATAACCATGTTGATAAGAATGTATGTGTGTTTGTATGTATAAATGTTTTCTTGTTTAAAAATATGTAAACCTGCAAAATGTTTAATGATGTGAAATAAAATGTATGCGTTCTTAAATGACTTAAATAAAAGTGTTTGAGATTGGTAACATATTATTTTCATAAAAGCTGCCTTTAATAATTATGAATAAAATAAACATTTGTCAATCGATTTTCATGGTTTATGGCTCAATATATCTGGCTTTCTGATAAATAATAAAAAAAATTGTTCTAAATTTGTTAACAAATTTTTGAAAACAAAAAATAGTACTAATTTTGCTTGAAAAAAAAATTTATCGCCACTAATTTCTGAAAATGTCCGAAACAGTGGAAAATATAAAAAATGTTATTCGTTTGACTTAAAGGAAATATTATTAATAATCATTTGTTGGTGTTTTTATAAAAATCGGCCCTTATTTCGGGCGGAATATTAGTCAAGCCCATAAAAAAATTTGAAACTGCAAACGGATTTAAATTAACCGCTTCAAAATCTTTATATTTTATATGTTTTTATTTAAAGACTTACATTTGTTTTTGAAGACCAGTGTTATAAATGAATTAAGAGTTTTTTAGGGTAGCAAAAGCCATCACATAATTGTCTTGTGACAACCAAATTAGTTGATTCTTATAGAAAACATCAGCAGGTAGTAAACAATCACAACTATTTATAGAAAATGTGATCATTGATATGTTTGTTTGATCCCTAGTGAGTGTTTAAATGTCAGTGCAATGGGTCTGAAAAACTTATTATATTAATGTTTATGTTAAAATGGCTGGCAAGACGTGTGGAAAAGGGTTGTAAAAGTAATGTTTATACTAAAAAAAATGCACACAAGTGAATGCTGCTCATAAACAGGTAGATAAGTGTGTTTTAAAATATATGTGCAATACGTATAAATGTTAAATTTTGAATGATGTGTAATAAAATGTATGCGTTCATTAGTGACTTACATAGAAGTGTTTACGATTCATAGGAAATTAATGAACTGCCTTTTTTATATTTTCGAAACGTATAACATGATTGCATTCTTTTAAACGAATCCTTTCCTTTGCTATTTCTTCTTCATGGTTGGTTATACTTGTCACAACGTAATATTTGCTGTATCAATAAATACCTTTTCCCACTTTACTTCTGATCCATTTGCTAATGCTGTTCTGTGTTTCGATGAAATATTCATACATACACACATTTATCCACACATACAAACAAATAAACAGGAAAAATATATTTTTAATTAAAAAAAATTCATACGCAAAAATAAAACTCGCGAACAATTCTTTTTAGCTCGACTCGCGAGTTGAGTTTTATTTTTGACTCTTAAAATTTGAATTCTTTTCGCGAGCAATATTTTTCAACTCGCAAAAATAAAACTCGCTCGCGAGTTTTATTTTTTAAACTCGCGAGCAGTAAAGAATAATTCTTTTCAATGTTGAAAATAAAACTCGCTCGAATTGGACTCGCTCGCGAGCGAGTTTAATTCGAGCACTCTCCGTACTCTGTAATATTTACATCACTTATTAAAATTGTTTTTGTTGTTGAGGCAACGCTAGCAGGTTTTATATTTGTTATTGTATCAACCGTGTTACCAAATACAGTTTGTATTAAAAAAAAATGTATTTATTTTTATGTAATTCTTATATTTTAGTATTTGTAGTTTTATTTTTTGTATTATAATAGGCATAACTAAAAAATTTTTTTTTTTTTCTGGTTCTAATATTTTTGGTTTTGTTTCATTTTACAATGTTTATATTTCTTTACTAAATTCTTATGTACGATTTTTGTTTTTCCATTTATTTCTACATTAACATTATCTATATTCACTACTTCATAAGGGCCAATGTATGGTGCTTCATTTTTTCTTCTATTTTCTAATTTTACTAACACTAAATCTCCTATATTAAGATCTATCCTATTCATTTTATTGTACGATTCTATACTTTTTTTTTCTCTCAGTATTTATTTATTGAATCTTCATATACTAAATATGAACTAACAATAATTAATCAAATCTTAACCTAATATTTGATTTATGTCCTGCCAGTGCCGGACAAAAAAGATTTCGTCATCACGGTTTCTGTTCACATATGTAGGTGTTTACCGCTCATCTGATTGGGTGAGTGCTGCAGTGTCTCTTCTTCTTAATCGAGTGTGGCCGCCATAATTTAAAATATTTCGTGCTAATGGGTTTGGGTGCAGTTCCAGCCTTTTTAAATATTTTACTGCATATTTCGTTATCATAGTTTTTACTAATGGCACATTGAGATCCTTGTGGATATTTGAGTTTTTGACGTACCAGGGGGCGGCTGTGATTATTCGAAGAAGTTTATTTTGGCGCCTTTGAATTTTTTCGATGTTAGAAGCCGAGGCAGTGCCCCATAACTGAATACCGTAGCACCAAATTGGCTTTAAGATAGAGTTGTAAAGTAGAAGTTTGCAATCGAGGCTGAGAACAGAATTTCTTCCAATAAGCCAATTTATTTGAATTGCTTTTAGTTTCATTTGAGTTAATTTAGCTTCTATATGCCATTTCCACGTTAAACGCCGATCTAGATGTATACCGAGGTATTTTACATGCGAGTGTTGGGGTATTATTTGATTATTGATTTTAATAGGGGGGCATGTTTCCCGACGCAATGTGAATGTTATATGTGCGCATTTTTGCTCATTGATCTTTATCCTCCATTGTTTTAACCACCTTTCCAGTTCAAATATGTGATCCTGTAAGTAACGAGATGCTTCTTGACAGTTTGCGTGTACGCTTAGAAAAGCTGTATCGTCCGCAAATGTTGAGGTATGGGTGTAGCTGTTTGTTGGCAAGTCCGAAGTATAAATTAAGTATAATAGAGGGCCCAGGATGCTGCCTTGTGGGACTCCGGCGTTAATTGGCTGAGGAGAACTTAAAAAATCGCCTTCTTTAATAATAAAATGACGCCCGACTAAGTAGCTTTCTAACAGCTTGTGTATGTTTGCTGGTAAGTTTTGCTGCAACTTCAGTAGTAACCCTTTATGCCAGACTTTATCAAAAGCTTGAGACACATCGATGAAGAGTGCAGAGCAATATTTTTTTTCTTCAAAGGCTTTTCTTATGACATTTACTATTCGATGAGTTTGTTCACTTGTGCTGTGTCTTCTTCTAAAACCGAATTGATGATTGGGAATACATCTTTTTTCATTTAAAATCGGCGTTAATTTTGACACTAGTAGTTTCTCAAATAGCTTTGATATATTAGACAATAGGCTTATAGGTCTATATGACTCAACTTTTGTGGGATCCTTTCCTGGTTTAGGTATCATGGTAACTAAAGATACTTTCCACTCTTGTGGGTAGTATTCAAGGCGTAAAATAGCATTAAAAATTAGTAGAATAATTTTCTTTGCTATGCGGGGTAGCTCCAAAAGCATTTTGTTACTGATGTTATCAAAACCAGGGGCTTTCTTGGGGTTTAAATCATGAATAGCCTTTTCGATTTCTCTTATCTCAAATCTTAGTGGAACAGCTGATCTAACAACAACAGGTGGTAACTCGACCGCAGTATCGAAAGATGTATGAGGGGTAAATACGGGTTTCAAATGATTAACAAAAATATTTCCTTTTTCTATATCATTTCGTGCCCAACTTCCATTTAAGTTTCTTAATGGCGGTTTAGTGATAACTGGTCTTTTTAGATTTCTAGCTGCACGCCATAATGAGTAGTCAGATTGAGGAGTTGCATCAAGTTCCTTAAGATATTTTTCCAGAGAAGCCGTTTTTTGAGACTGCAGTAAGATTCTTAGCCTTTTTGTACACTCTTTTAGTAAATTTTTAAGTTGAGGGGATCTGTGCAATTGCCACTCCCTTCGAGCTCTCCTTTTTTCAGTCAAGAGACGCTCGACATCTGTAGAATATATTTTACTATTTTTGATGTTTTTGCGGGCTATGCTAGAATGTTGAATAGCTAGTTTGAGATAATTGTCAAAATTTACAATAGAAAGATTCACATTCTCCGGTGTTCTAAGCGGAATATTTTCAGTGCAGTGGGTACTGAGATATTTTTTATATTTTAACCAATTTATTTGTGTTGCTGACGTCACTAAGTATCCACACGGAGATACAATTCTATTAGGGTTTGCTATAGATAGAAGTGTAGGTGTGTGATCAGAAGATAATTCTAAAGAAGCTTCAAAATGAATCGTTTCTGCGGGGATGTTTTTAACCACTCCAAAATCGATGACATCTGGAATTTTTTGCTGATCAGTAGGCCAATAAGTTGGTTGACCACTCGCGACCACATTTAAATCCATTTTAGACATTGTATTGTACAAAACACGACCCTTTGGTGTTATGAGCCGTGACCCCCAGAAGGTATGTTTAGCGTTGTAATCGCCAGCGGCTAGGAAACAGGGTCCTAATGATTTAAAATATTTATAATATTGGCTTTCTGATATTGAAAATCTAGGTGGAGAGTATAATGATGAAAGTACTAAGTTTCGATTTAGCTCTTCAACACAAATGTTCGTTGCTTGCAGATAATCTTCACGATAATCACACATTAAGTAGTGTTTGATTCGGGCTTTTATCAAAATAGCAGAGCCTCCACAAGCTCTATCTCGAGGGTCCTTGGTATCATATAATATATAACCATTAATTTTAAACGTATTTATTGAGGTCAAATGAGTTTCAGAAACCATCATTACATCAATTTGTTTACTTTTAAGAAAGTATTCTAGTTCATTTTTATGTTGGCGAATGCCGTTTGCGTTCCAAAAACAAATTTTTAAACAATTCATGGCTTGTTTAGTACAGCCTGCAATAACATCGATTGCATTCTTAACATTTCCTGCATCATATTACCCATTGTGTTCGTAAAGTTAGTTACTGTTTGCACTAGTGTTTCCATGGTTTTTTCTAGACGACTTAAATTAGAAACTGGAGTCTCATCATTATTTGGCAAATCACCTTGAATTGGAATATGGTTTGATTTTAGGACGTTTGCGTAGGATGTTCTGTTATTACTAGGCTGTGGCACTTGAATGTCATTAGTGTTAACTTGATGTGATACCTGCATTTGAGGGGGATTAGGTTTCGGTCCAATCGAGCGCTTGACTATAGAGTATACAGGGCATCCTCTATAGTTGGCAGTGTGATTACCTCCATAGTTGCTGCATTTTTTTACATTGGGGTCGTTTTTAGACTTATCGCAGAGAGCTGTACCATGCAACTCTCCACATACAACGCAAACAGGGGTTAAATGGCAGTATGCCTTAGTGTGACCAAATTCTTGGCAGTTTAAACCTTGCACGGGACCGTTCCTTTTGTGCGGCTCCTCTATCGTTATTTTCCTATACAGGATATATTTCAGACTGTAAATGGGATGCGTTTCGTTTTTTTAAGCTTAACGTCGCCGGGTTCTAACTCCACTCGAAATAGTGGCTGGGGATTTTTTTCTCTATTTTTAATATTTATTACGTTTTTTATTTTGAAGCCCTTCTCTTCTAAAAACGTTTTTATCTCACTTGGGTCTACGCATGAATCAATGCCCTTTATCACTACCTGGAGACCTTTACTGCTCTTCAGTTGGTATGTATAAAAGTTTTTTTTTAGTGCCTCTAATTTCGTAATTACCTTACGAAAGTCATCTTCACGATTAACTTGAATTTTTGTCTCATTTATACTACCCCGCTTAATTGCAACTACATAAAAAGAATTTTCACCTATTACCGAGATCAAATTCTTTATTAGTTCATTTGAGTTTTGCTCTCTAAGATATATCGGCGGTGGCTTAGAAGATTTGATAACGTTTTGTGCTTCCGGAGATTCCTCATCCAGAATTGCAAATCGATTTTGAGAACTTGTTTTATCAGCTGTACCATCTTTTAAGACTTTTGAGACCGAAGCAACTTCTGAAGAGGTTGGGCTGCGACCCCGTTTAAGCACTGTTATGTACCTATCAATACCTACTTGTACTGGAGGCTTTTGACCACTTTTTACTTGTGGAGCTGAGTTTTCCATCATGCCTGATTTGGGGGTAATAGTTTCATCACTTATTACAATCGTTTTTGCCGCTGAGGCACCGCTTGCAGGTTTTATATTTTTTATTGTATTAATATCAACCGTATTATTAGACACCGAAGGTGATACTGAGTTTTCTATTATGCCTGATTGGGGGTTAATATTTACATCACTTATTAAAATTGTTTTTGTTGTTGAGGCAACGCTAGCAGGTTTTATATTTGTTATTGTATCAACCGTGTTACCAAATACAGTTTGTATTAAAAAAAAAATGTATTTATTTTTATGTAATTCTTATATTTTAGTATTTGTAGTTTTATTTTTTGTATTATAATAGGCATAACTAAAAAATTTTTTTTTTTTCTGGTTCTAATATTTTTGGTTTTGTTTCATTTTACAATGTTTATATTTCTTTACTAAATTCTTATGTACGATTTTTGTTTTTCCATTTATTTCTACATTAACATTATCTATATTCACTACTTCATAAGGGCCAATGTATGGTGCTTCATTTTTTCTTCTATTTTCTAATTTTACATACACTAAATCTCCTATATTAAGATCTATCCTATTCATTTTATTGTACGATTCTATACTTTTTTTTTTTTTTTTCTCTCAGTATTTATTTATTGAATCTTCATATACTAAATATGAACTAACAATAATTAATCAAATCTTAACCTAATATTTGATTTATGTCCTGCCAGTGCCGGACAAAAAAGATTTCGTCATCACGGTTTCTGTTCACATATGTAGGTGTTTACCGCTCATCTGATTGGGTGAGTGCTGCAGTGTCTCTTCTTCTTAATCGAGTGTGGCCGCCATAATTTAAAATATTTCGTGCTAATGGGTTTGGGTGCAGTTCCAGCCTTTTTAAATATTTTACTGCATATTTCGTTATCATAGTTTTTACTAATGGCACATTGAGATCCTTGTGGATATTTGAGTTTTTGACGTACCAGGGGGCGGCTGTGATTATTCGAAGAAGTTTATTTTGGCGCCTTTGAATTTTTTCGATGTTAGAAGCCGAGGCAGTGCCCCATAACTGAATACCGTAGCACCAAATTGGCTTTAAGATAGAGTTGTAAAGTAGAAGTTTGCAATCGAGGCTGAGAACAGAATTTCTTCCAATAAGCCAATTTATTTGAATTGCTTTTAGTTTCATTTGAGTTAATTTAGCTTCTATATGCCATTTCCACGTTAAACGCCGATCTAGATGTATACCGAGGTATTTTACATGCGAGTGTTGGGGTATTATTTGATTATTGATTTTAATAGGGGGGCATGTTTCCCGACGCAATGTGAATGTTATATGTGCGCATTTTTGCTCATTGATCTTTATCCTCCATTGTTTTAACCACCTTTCCAGTTCAAATATGTGATCCTGTAAGTAACGAGATGCTTCTTGACAGTTTGCGTGTATGCTTAGAAAAGCTGTATCGTCCGCAAATGTTGAGGTATGGGTGTAGCTGTTTGTTGGCAAGTCCGAAGTATAAATTAAGTATAATAGAGGGCCCAGGATGCTGCCTTGTGGGACTCCGGCGTTAATTGGCTGAGGAGAACTTAAAAAATCGCCTTCTTTAATAATAAAATGACGCCCGACTAAGTAGCTTTCTAACAGCTTGTGTATGTTTGCTGGTAAGTTTTGCTGCAACTTCAGTAGTAACCCTTTATGTTAGACTTTATCAAAAGCTTGAGACACATCGATGAAGAGTGCAGAGCAATATTTTTTTCTTCAAAGGCTTTTCTTATGACATTTACTATTCGATGAGTTTGTTCAATTGTGCTGTGTCTTCTTCTAAAACCGAATTAATGATTGGGAATACATCTGTTTTCATTTAAAATCGGCGTTAATTTTGACACTAGTAGTTTCTCAAATAGCTTTGATATATTAGACAATAGGCTTATAGGTCTATATGACTCAACTTTTGTGGGATCCTTTCCTGGTTTAGGTATCATGGTAACTAAAGATACTTTCCACTCTTGTGGGTAGTATTCAAGGCGTAAAATAGCATTAAAAATTAGTAGAATAATTTTCTTTGCTATGCGGGGTAGCTCCAAAAGCATTTTGTTACTGATGTTATCAAAACCAGGGGCTTTCTTGGGGTTTAAATCATGAATAGCCTTTTCGATTTCTCTTATCTCAAATCTTAGTGGAACAGCTGATCTAACAACAACAGGTGGTAACTCGACCGCAGTATCGAAAGATGTATGAGGGGTAAATACGGTTTTCAAATGATTAACAAAAATATTTCCTTTTTCTATATCATTTCGTGCCCAACTTCCATTTAAGTTTCTTAATGGCGGTTTAGTGATAACTGGTCTTTTTAGATTTCTAGCTGCACGCCATAATGAGTAGTCAGATTGAGGAGTTGCATCAAGTTCCTTAAGATATTTTTCCAGGGAAGCCGTTTTTTGGGACTGCAGTAAGATTCTTAGCCTTTTTGTACACTCTTTTAGTAAATTTTTAAGTTGAGGGGATCTGTGCAATTGCCACTCCCTTCGAGCTCTCCTTTTTTCAGTCAAGAGACGCTCGACATCTGTAGAATATATTTTACTATTTTTTATGTTTTTGCGGGCTATGCTAGAATGTTGAATAGCTAGTTTGAGATAATTGTCAAAATTTACAATAGAAAGATTCACATTCTCCGGTGTTCTAAGCGGAATATTTTCAGTGCAGTGGGTACTGAGATATTTTTTATATTTTAACCAATTTATTTGTGTTGCTGACGTCACTAAGTATCCACACGGAGATACAATTCTATTAGGGTTTGCTATAGTTAGAAGTGTAGGTGTGTGATCAGAAGATAATTCTAAAGAAGCTTCAACATGAATCGTTTCTGCGGGGATGTTTTTAACCACTCCAAAATCGATGACATCTGGAATTTTTTGCTGATCAGTAGGCCAATAAGTTGGTTGACCACTCGCGACCACATTTAAATCCATTTTAGACATTGTATTGTACAAAACACGACCCTTTGGTGTTATGAGCCGTGACCCCCAGAAGGTATGTTTAGCGTTGTAATCGCCAGCGGCTAGGAAACAGGGTCCTAATGATTTAAAATATTTATAATATTGGCTTTCTGATATTGAAAATCTAGGTGGAGAGTATAATGATGAAAGTACTAAGTTTCGATTTAGCTCTTCAACACAAATGTTCGTTGCTTGCAGATAATCTTCACGATAATCACACATTAAGTAGTGTTTGATTCGGGCTTTTATCAAAATAGCAGAGCCTCCACAAGCTTTATCTCGAGGGTCCTTGGTATCATATAATATATAACCATTAATTTTAAACGTATTTCTTGAGGTCAAATGAGTTTCAGAAACCATCATTACATCAATTTGTTTACTTTTAAGAAAGTATTCTAGTTCATTTTTATGTTGGCGAATGCCGTTTGCGTTCCAAAAACAAATTTTTAAACAATTCATGGCTTGTTTAGTACAGCCTGCAATAACATCGATTGCATTCTTAACATTTCCTGCATCATATTACCCATTGTGTTCGTAAAGTTAGTTACTGTTTGCACTAGTGTTTCCATGGTTTTTTCTAGACGACTTAAATTAGAAACTGGAGTCTCATCATTATTTGGCAAATCACCTTGAATTGGAATATGGTTTGATTTTAGGACGTTTGCGTAGGATGTTCTGTTATTACTAGGCTGTGGCACTTGAATGTCATTAGTGTTAACTTGATGTGATACCTGCATTTGAGGGGGATTAGGTTTCGGTCCAATCGAGCGCTTGACTATAGAGTATACAGGGCATCCTCTATAGTTGGCAGTGTGATTACCTCCACAGTTGCTGCATTTTTTTACATTGGGGTCGTTTTTAGACTTATCGCAGAGAGCTGTACCATGCAACTCTCCACATACAACGCAAACAGGGGTTAAATGGCAGTATGCCTTAGTGTGACCAAATTCTTGGCAGTTTAAACCTTGCACGGGACCGTTCCTTTTGTGCGGCTCCTCTATCGTTATTTTCCTATACAGGATATATTTCAGACTGTAAATGGGATGCGTTTCGTTTTTTTAAGCTTAACGTCGCCGGGTTCTAACTCCACTCGAAATAGTGGCTGGGGATTTTTTTCTCTATTTTTAATATTTATTACGTTTTTTATTTTGAAGCCCTTCTCTTCTAAAAACGTTTTTATCTCACTTGGGTCTACGCATGAATCAATGCCCTTTATCACTACCTGGAGACCTTTACTGCTCTTCAGTTGGTATGTATAAAAGTTTTTTTTTAGTGCCTCTAATTTCGTAATTACCTTACGAAAGTCATCTTCACGATTAACTTGAATTTTTGTCTCATTTATACTACCCCGCTTAATTGCAACTACATAAAAAGAATTTTCACCTATTACCGAGATCAAATTCTTTATTAGTTCATTTGAGTTTTGCTCTCTAAGATATATCGGCGGTGGCTTAGAAGATTTGATAACGTTTTGTGCTTCCGGAGATTCCTCATCCAGAATTGCAAATCGATTTTGAGAACTTGTTTTATCAGCTGTACCATCTTTTAAGACTTTTGAGACCGAAGCAACTTCTGAAGAGGTTGGGCTGCGACCCCGTTTAAGCACTGTTATGTACCTATCAATACCTACTTGTACTGGAGGCTTTTGACCACTTTTTACTTGTGGAGCTGAGTTTTCCATCATGCCTGATTTGGGGGTAATAGTTTCATCACTTATTACAATCGTTTTTGCCGCTGAGGCACCGCTTGCAGGTTTTATATTTTTTATTGTATTAATATCAACCGTATTATTAGACACCGAAGGTGATACTGAGTTTTCTATTATGCCTGATTGGGGGTTAATATTTACATCACTTATTAAAATTGTTTTTGTTGTTGAGGCAACGCTAGCAGGTTTTATATTTGTTATTGTATCAACCGTGTTACCAAATACAGTTTGTATTAAAAAAAAAAATGTATTTATTTTTATGTAATTCTTATATTTTAGTATTTGTAGTTTTATTTTTTGTATTATAATAGGCATAACTAAAAAATTTTTTTTTTTTCTGGTTCTAATATTTTTGGTTTTGTTTCATTTTACAATGTTTATATTTCTTTACTAAATTCTTATGTACGATTTTTGTTTTTCCATTTATTTCTACATTAACATTATCTATATTCACTACTTCATAAGGGCCAATGTATGGTGCTTCATTTTTTCTTCTATTTTCTAATTTTACATACACTAAATCTCCTATATTAAGATCTATCCTATTCATTTTATTGTACGATTCTATACTTTTTTTTTCTCTCAGTATTTATTTATTGAATCTTCATATACTAAATATGAACTAACAATAATTAATCAAATCTTAACCTAATATTTGATTTATGTCCTGCCAGTGCCGGACAAAAAAGATTTCGTCATCACGGTTTCTGTTCACATATGTAGGTGTTTACCGCTCATCTGATTGGGTGAGTGCTGCAGTGTCTCTTCTTCTTAATCGAGTGTGGCCGCCATAATTTAAAATATTTTGTGCTAATGGGTTTGGGTGCAGTTCCAGCCTTTTTAAATATTTTACTGCATATTTCGTTATCATAGTTTTTACTAATGGCACATTGAGATCCTTGTGGATATTTGAGTTTTTGACGTACCAGGGGGCGGCTGTGATTATTCAAAGAAGTTTATTTTGGCGCCTTTGAATTTTTTCGATGTTAGAAGCCGAGGCAGTGCCCCATAACTGAATACCGTAGCACCAAATTGGCTTTAAGATAGAGTTGTAAAGTAGAAGTTTGCAATCGAGGCTGAGAACAGAATTTCTTCCAATAAGCCAATTTATTTGAATTGCTTTTAGTTTCATTTGAGTTAATTTAGCTTCTATATGCCATTTCCACGTTAAACGCCGATCTAGATGTATACCGAGGTATTTTACATGCGAGTGTTGGGGTATTATTTGATTATTGATTTTAATAGGGGGGCATGTTTCCCGACGCAATGTGAATGTTATATGTGCGCATTTTTGCTCATTGATCTTTATCCTCCATTGTTTTAACCACCTTTCCAGTTCAAATATGTATGTGATCCTGTAAGTAACGAGATGCTTCTTGACAGTTTGCGTGTATGCTTAGAAAAGCTGTATCGTCCGCAAATGTTGAGGTATGGGTGTAGCTGTTTGTTGGCAAGTCCGAAGTATAAATTAAGTATAATAGAGGGCCCAGGATGCTGCCTTGTGGGACTCCGGCGTTAATTGGCTGAGGAGAACTTAAAAAATCGCCTTCTTTAATAATAAAATGACGCCCGACTAAGTAGCTTTCTAACAGCTTGTGTATGTTTGCTGGTAAGTTTTGCTGCAACTTCAGTAGTAACCCTTTATGCCAGACTTTATCAAAAGCTTGAGACACATCAATGAAGAGTGCAGAGCAATATTTTTTTTCTTCAAAGGCTTTTCTTATGACATTTACTATTCGATGAGTTTGTTCAATTGTGCTGTGTCTTCTTCTAAAACCGAATTGATGATTGGGAATACATCTGTTTTCATTTAAAATCGGCGTTAATTTTGACACTAGTAGTTTCTCAAATAGCTTTGATATATTAGACAATAGGCTTATAGGTCTATATGACTCAACTTTTGTGGGATCCTTTCCTGGTTTAGGTATCATGGTAACTAAAGATACTTTCCACTCTTGTGGGTAGTATTCAAGGCGTAAAATAGCATTAAAAATTAGTAGAATAATTTTCTTTGCTATGCGGGGTAGCTCCAAAAGCATTTTGTTACTGATGTTATCAAAACCAGGGGCTTTCTTGGGGTTTAAATCATGAATAGCCTTTTCGATTTCTCTTATCTCAAATCTTAGTGGAACAGCTGATCTAACAACAACAGGTGGTAACTCGACCGCAGTATCGAAAGATGTATGAGGGGTAAATACGGGTTTCAAATGATTAACAAAAATATTTCCTTTTTCTATATCATTTCGTGCCCAACTTCCATTTAAGTTTCTTAATGGCGGTTTAGTGATAACTGGTCTTTTTAGATTTCTAGCTGCACGCCATAATGAGTAGTCAGATTGAGGAGTTGCATCAAGTTCCTTAAGATATTTTTCCAGAGAAGCCGTTTTTTGAGACTGCAGTAAGATTCTTAGCCTTTTTGTACACTCTTTTAGTAAATTTTTAAGTTGAGGGGATCTGTGCAATTGCCACTCCCTTCGAGCTCTCCTTTTTTCAGTCAAGAGACGCTCGACATCTGTAGAATATATTTTACTATTTTTGATGTTTTTGCGGGCTATGCTAGAATGTTGAATAGCTAGTTTGAGATAATTGTCAAAATTTACAATAGAAAGATTCACATTCTCCGGTGTTCTAAGCGGAATATTTTCAGTGCAGTGGGTACTGAGATATTTTTTATATTTTAACCAATTTATTTGTGTTGCTGACGTCACTAAGTATCCACACGGAGATACAATTCTATTAGGGTTTGCTATAGTTAGAAGTGTAGGTGTGTGATCAGAAGATAATTCTAAAGAAGCTTCAAAATGAATCGTTTCTGCGGGGATGTTTTTAACCACTCCAAAATCGATGACATCTGGAATTTTTTGCTGATCAGTAGGCCAATAAGTTGGTTGACCACTCGCGACCACATTTAAATCCATTTTAGACATTGTATTGTACAAAACACGACCCTTTGGTGTTATGAGCCGTGACCCCCAGAAGGTATGTTTAGCGTTGTAATCGCCAGCGGCTAGGAAACAGGGTCCTAATGATTTAAAATATTTATAATATTGGCTTTCTGATATTGAAAATCTAGGTGGAGAGTATAATGATGAAAGTACTAAGTTTCGATTTAGCTCTTCAACACAAATGTTCGTTGCTTGCAGATAATCTTCACGATAATCACACATTAAGTAGTGTTTGATTCGGGCTTTTATCAAAATAGCAGAGCCTCCACAAGCTCTATCTCGAGGGTCCTTGGTATCATATAATATATAACCATTAATTTTAAACGTATTTATTGAGGTCAAATGAGTTTCAGAAACCATCATTACATCAATTTGTTTACTTTTAAGAAAGTATTCTAGTTCATTTTTATGTTGGCGAATGCCGTTTGCGTTCCAAAAACAAATTTTTAAACAATTCATGGCTTGTTTAGTACAGCCTGCAATAACATCGATTGCATTCTTAACATTTCCTGCATCATATTACCCATTGTGTTCGTAAAGTTAGTTACTGTTTGCACTAGTGTTTCCATGGTTTTTTCTAGACGACTTAAATTAGAAACTGGAGTCTCATCATTATTTGGCAAATCACCTTGAATTGGAATATGGTTTGATTTTAGGACGTTTGCGTAGGATGTTCTGTTATTACTAGGCTGCGGCACTTGAATGTCATTAGTGTTAACTTGATGTGATACCTGCATTTGAGGGGGATTAGGTTTCGGTCCAATCGAGCGCTTGACTATAGAGTATACAGGGCATCCTCTATAGTTGGCAGTGTGATTACCACCACAGTTGCTGCATTTTTTTACATTGGGGTCGTTTTTAGACTTATCGCAGAGAGCTGTACCATGCAACTTTCCACATACAACGCAAACAGGGGTTAAATGGCAGTATGCCTTAGTGTGACCAAATTCTTGGCAGTTTAAACCTTGCACGGGACCGTTCCTTTTGTGCGGCTCCTCTATCGTTATTTTCCTATACAGGATATATTTCAGACTGTAAATGGGATGCGTTTCGTTTTTTTTAAGCTTAACGTCGCCGGGTTCTAACTCCACTCGAAATAGTGGCTGGGGATTTTTTTCTCTATTTTTAATATTTATTACGTTTTTTATTTTGAAGCCCTTCTCTTCTAAAAACGTTTTTATCTCACTTGGGTCTACGCATGAATCAATGCCCTTTATCACTACCTGGAGACCTTTACTGCTCTTCAGTTGGTATGTATAAAAGTTTTTTTTTAGTGCCTCTAATTTCGTAATTACCTTACGAAAGTCATCTTCACGATTAACTTGAATTTTTGTCTCATTTATACTACCCCGCTTAATTGCAACTACATAAAAAGAATTTTCACCTATTACCGAGATCAAATTCTTTATTAGTTCATTTGAGTTTTGCTCTCTAAGATATATCGGCGGTGGCTTAGAAGATTTGATAACGTTTTGTGCTTCCGGAGATTCCTCATCCAGAATTGCAAATCGATTTTGAGAACTTGTTTTATCAGCTGTACCATCTTTTAAGACTTTTGAGACCGAAGCAACTTCTGAAGAGGTTGGGCTGCGACCCCGTTTAAGCACTGTTATGTACCTATCAATACCTACTTGTACTGGAGGCTTTTGACCACTTTTTACTTGTGGAGCTGAGTTTTCCATCATGCCTGATTTGGGGGTAATAGTTTCATCACTTATTACAATCGTTTTTGCCGCTGAGGCACCGCTTGCAGGTTTTATATTTTTTATTGTATTAATATCAACCGTATTATTAGACACCGAAGGTGATACTGAGTTTTCTATTATGCCTGATTGGGGGTTAATATTTACATCACTTATTAAAATTGTTTTTGTTGTTGAGGCAACGCTAGCAGGTTTTATATTTGTTATTGTATCAACCGTGTTACCAAATACAGACGGCGAGAGGGATCGCGTGCGAGTAATAGGTTTAGCCTTTAGTCTATATGACTCAACTTTTGTGGGATCCTTTCCTGGTTTAGGTATCATGGTAACTAAAGATACTTTCCACTCTTGTGGGTAGTATTCAAGGCGTAAAATAGCATTAAAAATTAGTAGAATAATTTTCTTTGCTATGCGGGGTAGCTCCAAAAGCATTTTGTTACTGATGTTATCAAAACCAGGGGCTTTCTTGGGGTTTAAATCATGAATAGCCTTTTCGATTTCTCTTATCTCAAATCTTAGTGGAACAGCTGATCTAACAACAACAGGTGGTAACTCGACCGCAGTATCGAAAGATGTATGAGGGGTAAATACGGTTTTCAAATGATTAACAAAAATATTTCCTTTTTCTATATCATTTCGTGCCCAACTTCCATTTAAGTTTCTTAATGGCGGTTTAGTGATAACTGGTCTTTTTAGATTTCTAGCTGCACGCCATAATGAGTAGTCAGATTGAGGAGTTGCATCAAGTTCCTTAAGATATTTTTCCAGAGAAGCCGTTTTTTGAGACTGCAGTAAGATTCTTAGCCTTTTTGTACACTCTTTTAGTAAATTTTTAAGTTGAGGGGATCTGTGCAATTGCCACTCCCTTCGAGCTCTCCTTTTTTCAGTCAAGAGACGCTCGACATCTGTAGAATATATTTTACTATTTTTGATGTTTTTGCGGGCTATGCTAGAATGTTGAATAGCTAGTTTGAGATAATTGTCAAAATTTACAATAGAAAGATTCACATTCTCCGGTGTTCTAAGCGGAATATTTTCAGTGCAGTGGGTACTGAGATTTTTTTATATTTTAACCAATTTATTTGTGTTGCTGACGTCACTAAGTATCCACACGGAGATACAATTCTATTAGGGTTTGCTATAGTTAGAAGTGTAGGTGTGTGATCAGAAGATAATTCTAAAGAAGCTTCAACATGAATCGTTTCTGCGGGGATGTTTTTAACCACTCCAAAATCGATGACATCTGGAATTTTTTGCTGATCAGTAGGCCAATAAGTTGGTTGACCACTCGCGACCACATTTAAATCCATTTTAGACATTGTATTGTACAAAACACGACCCTTTGGTGTTATGAGCCGTGACCCCCAGAAGGTATGTTTAGCGTTGTAATCGACAGCGGCTAGGAAACAGGGTCCTAATGATTTAAAATATTTATAATATTGGCTTTCTGATATTGAAAATCTAGGTGGAGAGTATAATGATGAAAGTACTAAGTTTCAATTTAGCTCTTCAACACAAATGTTCGTTGCTTGCAGATAATCTTCACGATAATCACACATTAAGTAGTGTTTGATTCGGGCTTTTATCAAAATAGCAGAGCCTCCACAAGCTCTATCTCGAGGGTCCTTGGTATCATATAATATATAACCATTAATTTTAAACGTATTTATTGAGGTCAAATGAGTTTCAGAAACCATCATTACATCAATTTGTTTACTTTTAAGAAAGTATTCTAGTTCATTTTTATGTTGGCGAATGCCGTTTGCGTTCCAAAAACAAATTTTTAAACAATTCATGGCTTGTTTAGTACAGCCTGCAATAACATCGATTGCATTCTTAACATTTCCTGCATCATATTACCCATTGTGTTCGTAAAGTTAGTTACTGTTTGCACTAGTGTTTCCATGGTTTTTTCTAGACGACTTAAATTAGAAACTGGAGTCTCATCATTATTTGGCAAATCACCTTGAATTGGAATATGGTTTGATTTTAGGACGTTTGCGTAGGATGTTCTGTTATTACTAGGCTGCGGCACTTGAATGTCATTAGTGTTAACTTGATGTGATACCTGCATTTGAGGGGGATTAGGTTTCGGTCCAATCGAGCGCTTGACTATAGAGTATACAGGGCATCCTCTATAGTTGGCAGTGTGATTACCACCACAGTTGCTGCATTTTTTTACATTGGGGTCGTTTTTAGACTTATCGCAGAGAGCTGTACCATGCAACTCTCCACATACAACGCAAACAGGGGTTAAATGGCAGTATGCCTTAGTGTGACCAAATTCTTGGCAGTTTAAACCTTGCACGGGACCGTTCCTTTTGTGCGGCTCCTCTATCGTTATTTTCCTATACAGGATATATTTCAGACTGTAAATGGGATGCGTTTCGTTTTTTTTAAGCTTAACGTCGCCGGGTTCTAACTCCACTCGAAATAGTGGCTGGGGATTTTTTTCTCTATTTTTAATATTTATTACGTTTTTTATTTTGAAGTCCTTCTCTTCTAAAAACGTTTTTATCTCACTTGGGTCTACGCATGAATCAATGCCCTTTTTCACTACCTGGAGACCTTTACTGCTCTTCAGTTGGTATGTATAAAAGTTTTTTTTAGTGCCTCTAATTTCGTAATTACCTTACGAAAGTCATCTTCACGATTAACTTGAATTTTTGTCTCATTTATACTACCCCGCTTAATTGCAACTACATAAAAAGAATTTTCACCTATTACCGAGATCAAATTCTTTATTAGTTCATTTGAGTTTTGCTCTCTAAGATATATCGGCGGTGGCTTAGAAGATTTGATAACGTTTTGTGCTTCCGGAGATTCCTCATCCAGAATTGCAAATCGATTTTGAGAACTTGTTTTATCAGCTGTACCATCTTTTAAGACTTTTGAGACCGAAGCAACTTCTGAAGAGGTTGGGCTGCGACCCCGTTTAAGCACTGTTATGTACCTATCAATACCTACTTGTACTGGAGGCTTTTGACCACTTTTTACTTGTGGAGCTGAGTTTTCCATCATGCCTGATTTGGGGGTAATAGTTTCATCACTTATTACAATCGTTTTTGCCGCTGAGGCACCGCTTGCAGGTTTTATATTTTTTATTGTATTAATATCAACCGTATTATTAGACACCGAAGGTGATACTGAGTTTTCTATTATGCCTGATTGGGGGTTAATATTTACATCACTTATTAAAATTGTTTTTGTTGTTGAGGCAACGCTAGCAGGTTTTATATTTGTTATTGTATCAACCGTGTTACCAAATACAGACGGCGAGAGGGATCGCGTGCGAGTAATAGGTTTAGCCGTTAGGTATTTGCTATCATCGATTCTTTCTTTTATTTCTGCATTTGTTTCATTAACACTCACTGTGATATATGCATTTCTACTGTTTGCACTCATAAGAGTTTTTTTTTTTTTTTTTTTACTGTTTACAGTTGTGCTCTTATTGTTATGTTGTTATTGTTTATCAACACCGAGAATAAAAAAATGTGTGTTTATGTACATATGTATGTACATACATGTATTTTTTTTTTCTTTTTCTTGTATTTACTTTTTAAATACACAAATCAATAATCACGTTTTAAAAATTAAAAAATAAACCGTATGCCGAGCTTAGAAAACACGTCTATCTTCAACGAGCGCGAGAGACAGAATGAGATTCTATACTTCTATCTTTTTTTGTTATTTCTATTAACTTTCTAGCATTTTCTAAAGAACCTTGTCCTTAATTCATTAGCATAGTTTTCTAAATTGTAAACCTTTGGATGATTCATGACTTCATCCCCTGGCAAACTCTGTAATTTTCCGAAAACTAGCTCAAAAGGTGAGTACTCTGTGTCTACATGGGGTGTTACGTTGTATGCAAATGCATAGTAAGGAATCCACTCTTCCCAATTATCATCCTTTACAAATGATAGGAAATATTCATTCAGAACTCTGTGGTTTCTTTCCACAGTACCAAGAGTTTCATGATGGTATGGTGTTGATAATTTTTGTTCTATTTTCAACAGACTACATATTTCCTTAAGCAACTCGTTTACAAATTCTGTTCCTCTATCTGATTTTAGTGTTTTAAATATACCATATTTTAATATCAAGTTTTCTGTTAAGCATTTTGCTATTGACTTTGCTTCCTTGGTTTCCATTGGTGCGGCTATTATGTATTTGGTTAGTTCACATTGCATAGTTAGTATATACCGGTAGTTTCCTGATGGTCGTAGAGGTCGAACTGTATCTATGACTATAGTAGAAAAACTATCCTTTGGTGTGTCTGTG
Organism: Pollenia amentaria; assembly: GCA_943735925.1. Lineage (NCBI taxonomy): Eukaryota > Metazoa > Arthropoda > Insecta > Diptera > Polleniidae > Pollenia > Pollenia amentaria. The sequence continues at coordinate 75,244,879 of OX031009.1, forward strand.
ATACATAATGGTTCCTTGGTGTGTCTCACCTGTTTATTTCTTTGACAAAGGTCACATTTTAATACCATTGTTTACCATTTTGAACATATTCATCCATATGTATTTCTGTTTTAATTTTATTAAAGTTTTTCTAACTCCGAAATGTCCTCCGCATGGTGTGCTGTGATACAATTTAATTAATTCATGTTTTTTATTTTCATTTTCAATTCTTTGAGGATTTTTATACAGTAGAATTCTGACGTCTTTTTCTTTACTTTTATTTATGATTACTTTCAATCTTTCTATTTTTATTTTCTTAAATATCTCGTCACTTTTTTCTAGTGCGAACTTTACACAATTCAATCTGCTTAAAACAGAAGGTAGTTTCTCCAACATATTATCTAAATAATAGGGATTATCGCTACATCTGATGGCCGTTTGATTTGCGACAGAGTAAAACAATTTGGGTTTTTTACTGACCTATCTTAATACCGCAAGTCAATATGTTTATATTCTACAAGAATATATAAGCGGTACATTTTGTTTAACAAGTGAAAGAATGTGTTTGTTTACTATTGCAAAGAATGTATTAAGTAGAATTGTGTGGATACACTACAATCCCCTGAAAACGACAGATTCCATCGTTGGATGGCCGATATGATCTCGGCGTCTGAAAGATCACCCCTGTCTGGCTTCGGGGGTGCCACTAACCGAATTTCTTCTTCCTTGACGATGCTTTCCTCTGCCGACTGTACTTCTTTTTCTAGTTCACGAAGTAAGTTTTCGGCGGATGCTCTGAGCCGTTTATTATGGATGTTGTCCGCCAGCTGCTTTCGTAGGTACTCCACGGTGTAGCCAGTGGTGGGTATGCCGATTTTTCGGTAGTGCTCGATTAGCTGATCCTTTCTCAACACATATATCCAGCCGGTTGAGCTATGACTCAATGTTTTACTTGTCGTTGGGTTATCGTGCTTCTCGTAATGTTGGCCCGATTCTTCCTCGTTGGCGGTTTCTCCTTTCTTCCCGCATTGCGACTCGGAATCAGGTCCCTGCTCGGGCGCCATTTGTAACGTGGTTTTGTTCATCGGCTGAGGTAGCTCAGACGAGTCCCGGGTGTACTTACGAATCCACTAACCTTAAGTGAGAAGACGATATATTTACACTTTCGGGGGGTTGAATTAATATTTTCTTTATTGTTTTCTTTTAAATAATTCAATTACAATTCATGAAATACGATAACTACGAACACTTGTTGATCGGCACCCGAGGTACAGCGTTGGTTTTCGGCAAATTCGGATCGGCGGTAACGTTTGGCTGGGCTGTTCGGCGGGTTCGGTTGACGGCGCGCTTGGTAGGTAATCGGTTCGGCTTTTCCCTCAGCTGCTTCTTCGGATCACACGTTCGTCGTATTAATGGTATATATAATACGTACAATGGTTCTTACAGCTAATATACCTTAGAAAGTAACTTATTCTACGAAGTTCTACTTTAACATCTACTTTAACCACTTGTGAGAACAGGCGACACGAAGCCACTTGTGAGAACAGGCGGCACGAGGCCACTTGTAAGAACAGGCGACACGAAGCTACTTGTGAGAACAGGCGACACGAGGCCACTTGTGAGAACAGGCGACACGAAGCCACTTGTGAGAACAGGCGACACGAGGCCACTTGTGAGAACCGGCGACACGAAGCCACTTGTGAGAACCCCTGCCAACCGAAGCTGCGGGGAAATTTATTTGATACCTAACCCACAGGTTAAGTATCTTTGAAAAATATACAACCGAGTTCACCTTCGTGAAACCAGGCGGCTCGTCAATTGTACTTCCAACTTCCGAGACTTGTAGGGCGGTTTCTTGTCTTGTGAGAATCGCCCCTACTGTAACAAAACCTTTTCTACTTATGTCAATACACCGATAAGCCACATGAGAATTATAAAGCTAGTTGTGTAACAACCAACACTGGTTAAACCAATAATTCGCCAATACAGCGATGTGTGTTTGTGTGTATGTAATACTACGGTGTGTGTTTGTGTGTAGGTTGGTGTTACAGTAGGGGGACTCAATACTATAAAATATTAAAATAAACTAAACTGAAAATAATAAACTAAAATTATATGTAAAATAAAATAAACTGATATAAGAACTAAACTAAAATAATATATAAAATAAACTAAAATTATTTTAAATAAAATAAACTAAAATTATATATGTACCTAGTTATGTACGTGGAAATATAAATTATATTTACACGTTACATCCCCCTCCCACTTCAGAGAGCGATGCTCTACTCGGGGATCGGAGCATTTCTTTCCTATGTAGGCGATTTTGGTCCGAAGACCCGCACTACCTTGAAGGTAATATAAACAATCCCATGTGGGAGGCTCAGCCCCTTACTTACAATAAAAACTTAAAAAATAAAGGATAATAATAGAAATATAATAATGGCTGTCCTACAGTCTTGAATATTTTTTTTTTTTTTTTTTTTAATTCTAAATCGTCGGTATGGATGAGGCTTCTTGTTGTAGCGTTGTCGTTTCACCCCGTTGGGGCCCTGGTTAACCCCTGTTTTGGCTGCTGTAGAGGTATATTGTTCATCGGGTAAATAACCCTTTAACTTCACTGAACTTCCCTTGATGGTGCTGCAACATCGCCGGAAGTTCGTTATTTTCTCTTTTCGACAGGAAGTCTCGATTCGTTAGTGTATGTAGATGCTCGGTGCCGTGGTCGACACTCTGCTGGGTGAGAAGCTCGCCACTTAGTCGTAATTTGAAATTTAACGCACCCAAGAAGTCAAGACCAAGTATTATCGGTTCTGCTGGTAGTGTTTAGGCATACCATACTCGACTTATAAATTATCTAAATAGGGAAAGCGTCCATATACGTTACGAGGAACTGGTCAGCCATTTGGACGGTTCCCTCGAATTCGTCGAGTTGGACTGACGTTCAGACTCACTAAATGATTCTTCAAAGACTCGCCGATGTATGTTCGTGAGGCCCCTGTGTCAATGACTGCTCGGGTGATCTTCCCGTTAACCTCCACGAGTATGTAGTAGGGACCATAGTATGTCGAAATAGTTTGTTTTACCGTACTAGAACAGTGATTTCGGCAATCGCATGCTCGTGATAAAACGCCCTCTCGTCCGCAATACGAGCAGAATAGTCTGAATGGGCTTATGCACCCTCTTCGGGTATGTCCTGGCCCCTTGCGTCTCCAACAACTCGTGGCGCGCTCATATGGTGGGTCCCCTATCATATGCGAGGTATGTGGCCGCTCTTCGCGCTTAAGGGCCTCGAACTCATCCGTGAGGCAAATAAGTTTGTCTAGATTTGTAAAATCATTTCGGAGGAGGTAATGCCTGTACTCGGTGCGCAGGCCGTCATTGATTCTGTCAAGGTGGTTTTGTTTACGGAAATGGGAGTGCTGCCTTGAAAGGGTTAACATTGTGAGTATGTAGTCCTTGGCACGCTCCTGGCCATTTTGCTTATGGTTATAACAATTTTGTTTGAGCTGGACGAGGTATCGGTTCGGCAAAAAAAATTTTTGCATTTCCTCCTTAAAGGAGTGCCAGGTGCCGACTGAGTCTCGTTTTACCCGATACCACTTGAGAGCATTACCGCGAAGCATACTTAGCATTGTGGGCAGCAGTCGGTCGAGGGGTAAGTGGTAACTTTCAGTAAGCTCTTCAAAGCGTTCCAGAAATTACATGACATCGGTATCCTGTAATGTTCTAATATGTAAATAAAAGAACACAAGCGCAAGCCATGATCAAAGTTAATTAATGGATTTTTATTTACAACTTATTTGTCTTAAATACTACCTATGAGAATAATGATTAACCTAATAATTGAGTGGCTTTACAAAATTCCACTCAATTACGTACTTAGCACTAACTTACATACAAATATACAGTATTGTAACAGGCACACAGAAATAAATGAGTCATTTTATTAATTTCAATATTAATGTATTTTTACTTTGAGCGGTGTTCAGTGTATCATATAATTTCTTCAAAGTGAAGAATTTGTTAGTTTAGCATAAATAGTTAAAATGTACTTTGAACTATTTATGTCGGTATTTTTGTCAATATGAGTAAGCGAGCGTTGACCGTAGTTCATTTAAAATATCATTTTGCCCAAAAGAATTTATGCTTGCGACAGAGTAAAACAACTTGTGTTTTTTACCGACCTATCTTAATTCTGCAAGTCAATATGTTTATATTCTACAAGAATGTATAAGCGGTACATTTTGTTTAACAAGTGAAAGAATGTGTTTGTTTACTATTGCAAAGAATGTATTAAGTAGAATTGTGTGGATACACTACACCCCCAATCTTTCAGTTAAAATTTTATAATTTTGTTTGGAATTTTTAAAATTTTAATTTATTATGTAATATGATGCGTGCGTGGAACAATACTCATATGCTTTATAGAGATTTTACAGTTTGTAATAAAAATGTATACAAAAGTTTTGTTTATTATATTTTTTTGTTAAAATATATTGTTTGTATTAAAAAAAAAGGAATTTATTTTTATGTAATTCTTATATTTTAGTATTTGTAGTTTTATTTTTTGTATTATAATAGGCATAACTAAAAAATTTTTTTTTTTCATGTTCTAATATTTTTGGTTTTGTTTCATTTTACAATGTTTATATTTCTTTACTAAATTCTTATGTACGATTTTTGTTTTTCCATTTATTTCTACATTAACATTATCTATATTCACTACTTCATAAGGGCCAATGTATGGTGCTTCATTTTTTCTTCTATTTTCTAATTTTACTAACACTAAATCTCCTATATTAAGATCTATCCTATTCATTTTATTGTACGATTCTATACTTCTATCTTTTTTTGTTATTTCTATTAACTTTCTAGCATTTTCTAAAGAACCTTGTCCTTAATTCATTAGCATAGTTTTCTAAATTGTAAACCTTTGGATGATTCATGACTTCATCCCCTGGCAAACTCTGTAATTTTCCGAAAACTAGCTCAAAAGGTGAGTACTCTGTGTCTACATGGGGTGTTACGTTGTATGCAAATGCATAGTAAGGAATCCACTCTTCCCAATTATCATCCTTTACAAATGATAGGAAATATTCATTCAGAACTCTGTGGTTTCTTTCCACAGTACCAAGAGTTTCATGATGGTATGGTGTTGATAATTTTTGTTCTATTTTCAACAGACTACATATTTCCTTAAGCAACTCGTTTACAAATTCTGTTCCTCTATCTGATTTTAGTGTTTTAAATATACCATATTTTAATATCAAGTTTTCTGTTAAGCATTTTGCTATTGACTTTGCTTCCTTGGTTTCCATTGGTGCGGCTATTATGTATTTGGTTAGTTCACATTGCATAGTTAGTATATACCGGTAGTTTCCTGATGGTCGTAGAGGTCGAACTGTATCTATGACTATAGTAGAAAAACTATCCTTTGGTGTGTCTGTGATACATAATGGTTCCTTGGTGTGTCTCACCTGTTTATTTCTTTGACAAAGGTCACATTTTAATACCATTGTTTACCATTTTGAACATATTCATCCATATGTATTTCTGTTTTAATTTTATTAAAGTTTTTCTAACTCCGAAATGTCCTCCGCATGGTGTGCTGTGATACAATTTAATTAATTCATGTTTTTTATTTTCATTTTCAATTCTTTGAGGATTTTTATACAGTAGAATTCTGACGTCTTTTTCTTTACTTTTATTTATGATTACTTTCAATCTTTCTATTTTTATTTTCTTAAATATCTCGTCACTTTTTTCTAGTGCGAACTTTACACAATTCAATCTGCTTAAAACAGAAGGTAGTTTCTCCAACATATTATCGAAATAATAGGGATTATCGCTACATCTGATGGCCGTTTGATTTGCGACAGAGTAAAACAATTTGGGTTTTTTACTGACCTATCTTAATACCGCAAGTCAATATGTTTATATTCTACAAGAATATATAAGCGGTACATTTTGTTTAACAAGTGAAAGAATGTGTTTGTTTACTATTGCAAAGAATGTATTAAGTAGAATTGTGTGGATACACTACAATCCCCTGAAAACGACAGATTCCATCGTTGGATGGCCGATATGATCTCGGCGTCTGAAAGATCACCCCTGTCTGGCTTCGGGGGTGCCACTAACCGAATTTCTTCTTCCTTGACGATGCTTTCCTCTGCCGACTGTACTTCTTTTTCTAGTTCACGAAGTAAGTTTTCGGCGGATGCTCTGAGCCATTTATTATGGATGTTGTCCGCCAGCTGCTTTCGTAGGTACTCCACGGTGTAGCCAGTGGTGGGTATGCCGATTTTTCGGTAGTGCTCGATTAGCTGATCCTTTCTCAACACATATATCCAGCCGGTTGAGCTATGACTCAATGTTTTACTTGTCGTTGGGTTATCGTGCTTCTCGTAATGTTGGCCCGATTCTTCCTCGTTGGCGGTTTCTCCTTTCTTCCCGCATTGCGACTCGGAATCAGGTCCCTGCTCGGGCGCCATTTGTAACGTGGTTTTGTTCATCGGCTGAGGTAGCTCAGACGAGTCCCGGGTGTACTTACGAATCCACTAACCTTAAGTGAGAAGACGATATATTTACACTTTCGGGGGGTTGAATTAATATTTTCTTTATTGTTTTCTTTTAAATAATTCAATTACAATTCATGAAATACGATAACTACGAACACTTTGATATGGATGTTTTCGGCCTGAGGGGTCGTGTGTTTATCGGCACCCGAGGTACAGCGTTGGTTTTCGGCAAATTCGGATCGGAGGTAACGTTCGGCTGGGCTGTTCGGCGGGTTCGGTTGGCGGCGCGCTTGGTAGGTAATCGGTTCGGCTTTTCCCTCAGCTGCTTCTTCGGATCACACGTTCGTCGTATTAATGGTATATATAATACGTACAATGGTTCTTACAGCTAATATACCTTAGAAAATAACTTATTCTACGAAGTTCAAGAACAGGCGACACGAGACAACTTGTGATAACAGGCGACACGAAGCCACTTGTGAGAACAGGCGACACGAAGCCACTTGTGAGAACAGGAGACACGAGGCCACTTGTGAAAACAGGCGACACGAAGCCACTTGTGAGAACAGGCGACACGAAGCCACTTGTGAGAACAGGCGACACGAGGCCACTTGTGAGAACAGGCGACACGAAGCCACTTGTGAGAACAGGTAACACGAGGCCACTTGTGAGAACAGGCGACACGAAGCCACTTGTGAGAACCCCTGCCAACCGAAGCTGCGGGGAAATTTATTTGATTCCTAACCCACAGGTTAAGTATCTTTAAAATATATACAACCGAGTTCACCTTCGTGAAACCAGGCGGATCGTCAATTGTACTTCCAACTTCCGAGACTTGTAGGGCGGTTTCTTGTCTTGTGAGAATCGCCCCTACTGTAACAAAACCTTTTCTACTAATGTCAATACACCGATAAACCACATGAGAATTATTAAGCTAGTTGTGTAACAACCAATACTGGTTAAGCCAATGAATCGCCAATACAGCGATGTGTGTTTGTGTGTATGTAATACTTCGGTGTTTGTTTGTGCGTAGGTTGGTGTTACAGTAGAGGGACTCAATACTATAAAATAATTAAATAAACTAAACTAAAAATAATAAACTAAAATTATATGTAAAATAAAATAAACTAAACTCAAATAATATATAAAATAAAATAAAATTATTTTAAATAAAATAAACTAAAATTATATATGTAACTAGTTATGTACGTGGAAATATAAATTGTATTTACACGTTACACGTCTCAATCTGTATTAATTAGAATTCCATGCCGTCGTTACGTGATAGTTGTAAAGCAGTGATGGCCTGCTTGTATATTAAATTAAATACTGTTTTAATACCATTTTAATCACTTGGTACTTTTTCTTCACATCAGTCAACTTTTAAACCTTTTGATTTCCCATCACTGTGTGTGTTGTTTTATGTAAACTATTGCTTTTTTGTTTATGTATGTGCCTTTAAGGCTGTGTTAGGCGAACGTTGCTGTACCCGTAACTTACTGTAACGGACTGCTTGCACGTTGGTGCACTTACACTGCGGCCACACGATCAACTTTTTGTTGATAGTCTTTTACATATACTGTTTGTCAAAATGTACATAAATTGAAAGCTGTGACGTAGGCTGTACGCAATTTTTAAGCAATTTACTTTCAAGATGTCATCAAGAAAACAATTTATACTGACAAACGAAAAATTTGCTCACTAAACTTCTAATCAGCTGTTAAATTGAGCGTAAAATTGCCAAACAAATGGATAGTTAAAATTGAGAGCAATCTCGTGATCAATTTAAAAAGTGTGAGTGTGTTAGTGAAAAAATGAGAGTGAGAGCAAATTGAAAGAAATTGAAAGACAAAAATTGATCGTGTGGCCTCCAAGTTATAGAACATCTAAAAACGTGTCATATATTTTTCACATCCATAAACAAAAAAGCAATAGTATACATAAAACAACACACACAGTGATGGGAAATCAAAAGGTTTAAGTGTTGACCGCTGTGCAGAAAAAGTACCAAGTGATTAAAATGGTATTAAAGCAGTATTTAGTGTAAGTAATAATTTAATATCTGATATTTATATTATAGATTTACAATAAACAAATATGTATTTTAACATATACATACACATTTACATGTATTACTTTGTAAATGTGCATAGACAAAACAATATTTTGTAACCATTTAAAGCCTTTTATATATTTCTCATTTCTATTGTATGTGCATATGCATTTGTTTATTTTGTACATCTAAGCATATGTACATATATTTATATATACGGAAATATGTTGTATTGTAAGTCGTTTTGTCGAAAGTCCATAGATATATGTAATGAACACGTTGCAAAATAAACTCCAAAACACGCAACTTCAGCTTTGACAAGAACAGCACTGCGGGAGCCATCATTAGACTAGCAACAGTCGGGCATAGGTGGGGGCTCTGTCCTTTCTTGATCTAAAGTCCTGTTCTACAGCAATTTATTACAGACTCCCTTTTTTTTGTTTATGCTTAATGTGAAAAATCTGATTTAACTATTGTACGACAATACCTAAAAATTTTGCCCGCATATGGTCGAATGAGAAACAGAAAATTAACGTAAGCTATTGCAACTCCATATGCCTAATGTACCCGGATACGCGGTTCTTCAAGGTGTTACGAAGAACCAGTCTCACTACCCTCCCAATTATTTTGCTCCACACTGTTTCACTTTCACTGGAGCCCCTACGTAACATAATCACCGCATAATTATATTGTCAAAGAAAACACAAAACACCACGTTTTATCCACTCATGCTTTTAATTCTTAAATAATTCATTAAAAAAAAAATTTCTTCAAAATACATTATTATAAAAAAATTTTTTTCTTATATTCCATTGATAAATTTCGACATTATAACAAAAAAATTTAGTTTGTGCAAAGTTTTAACAGTACACTTTAGGAGCAATATTTAAAGTACGAGCCTTTAAAAGAAACAAATCAATAGACTATATACAAACAGATTAGTACTCTGGTGTTTAATCAAAATAGGTTTTTGTTTTGTTTGTTTTTTTTTTTTATTTTGATTTTTTTTTTTTTTAAGAGCGAGAATAATCAAAGGCGTAAATAAAATTTATTAAAGACAAAAAAAAAACATTATTAAATCACACTTTAGCAAAACAAATCAGAAATCATTATTTTAGAGACTATTGCTTTTTTTTTTTTTTTTTTTTTTTTTTTCTTTTTTTTTACTATTATTATATTGGATTCTCCTTCATAAATTTAGAGAACTTGAAATTTAAGTACCAATATGTTTGTACGTAATATTTAAGTAACCAGATGTCACTGCCTTCAGACAGGTATGCACTAAATAATAAATGTTTCAAATGTTGCACTCACCGTTTTCCAAGGATCGATGACGTGAAGGCCTCCAAGAGATCGAGGGTTGGATGTGATTACGCTGAAATTCTTTAATGTTATTAATGCATACTTCTATCTAGATCGAACCCAAAAGTATTTGATTAATAAATTATTTTGTTTAAAGAAAACAAACAAATTGAGCTGAAGCTCTTACTTTAAATAAATGCGAGTGTCTAGATTATAATTAAAGTTAAAAAAATATATGGGGAATAAACTTTTACTTAAAGCTTAGAACTAGTACGATTTTACGGTAAGCTTACATATGCAGATTGAAAGAAAAATTAATTTAAAAAAAATTATTGAATTTAAGTACCAATGCAAAATTCTCTAGTGGTAAAGGTTGCAAAAAAAAATGATCCTGTAAAAGGGTAATCTGCCAAGTCCTGTTAACACAATGACATTTTACGCGCTTGCAGAAACATTTTTCTTTGGTAGAAACAGTGGGAACTTTAAATGAAATTGCCTTCTGTTAGTATGGTGTACTTAATCGTAGCGTTAAAGATGTAACTTGTTTGAGTTGTACCCTAAAACGATTACAGGTTGCTCTTCTAACGTTCTCCTCCAGCAATGTTTTTGAACCAAATTTCTTGCCCGATTTTTTTCCCTTTTCCTTTTCTTTTGGTCTGTTTTCTGTGAGCTCTCGATTTTCCTGTGAATTCCAAAAAAACGGTTGTATTTTTATGCCTTGATAAAAAAAAATCAAATTTACGTTTGCTGGATCCGATATTGTTTTTGGTTTTATAAAACAGTTGCTGTTGCCGAATTGAGTGTAAAGTTGTCTTGAAAATAAATATTAATAAAGAAAAAGTCATTGATACCAACCATCGAATCCTAGACTGATTGTAAAAATTATACCTTTTAATGTGGTTTGAAAATAATTACCCCACAAGGGAGGAATATTAAAAACTCCCAAGTCGTACCAGAGAATGTGCTGCTCAACCCGTATAATTTACTGACGCTTCTTATAAAATCAGTTTCGACTTAAAAAAAATTTTGAAGGTAAACGTGTTAGATTAACTTTGGAAATTAATTTCTTTAGAACGAATAATCTTTTCAGGTCCACGAGTTTTATCAAAATGGACGAGATACGGATATGAAACTTTGCTAGAAAAGTTCTATGATTGATGAATTTTGAGTGATTGAACGTCAAAACAAAAATTGCCATAGGGTGTATCTTAATTAGAAAAAAAAACCTATAAAGGCACTACATTAATTGAGACTACAGTGAACACCAAAAGTTGTTAAAGCAAAACTCTCAATTAACAAAATAGAACAAAATAAAAAAAAAAAGGTAAAAACGTTCATTACAAACTAGATAATTCTAATGTTTTATCATAATAGAATTATCTGGGGGAAACGTAAATTTTTAATAGATAAACTAAATATATCGTTAACTGCTTGAGTTACCTGTCTTTTGTTTATTGTCGTATATCTTTAGAATGGAAGGTTCCGATTACTTTGCCGTTAAGGTCTTCCAGTATATATTAGGGATTGCCAACTTTTTCCTTCACTTTAGATTTAATAAATAAAGGAGCCAATTTGGAATTGAAATTTTTTTCACAACTACTCTTTTCGAAACTTCTTCGGAAAATGATTGCATGCAAGTTGTAGGTGTTGGTATTGGTTTCGTAAGCCTTTTTTATATGTTTCTGTAAATCATACCGTATCAATTTCAGACTGTCATCCCGAGACAATTTATATTCGGGCTCATTCAGCAAACGTAAATTCCTTAATAGTTCATAACTACTCCCGTGGATGACCATGTCAAGCCCGAACAAGGCATGATATGGGGAACATTGAATCGATTCAAGATACGAATTTCGCAATGCACAGCTTATTTGAGTTATATGTTCATCCCACATTTTCTGATCTTTTTTAATATAAGATTTTATACCTGCAATAATCGAACGGTTTACCCGCTCTGAGGCGTTACTTTGGGGGGAATATATAGCCGTGTAAGTGTGTTTAACTCCAAAGCTTGTAAGAAAAGCATTAAAATCATTGGCCTTGAACTGTGAACCATTGTCACTCAAAATGATTTCTGGTACGCCATACACATGAAAAATTTGTTGGGTTAAGTAATCTTTAATTACTTTAGAAGTAAACTTGAAATTTGGTTAGATGAACCAGAACTATAAAAATTCCTATATATCCTGATCTACTCCTAGGGTACGGTCCGAGGATATCTACATATAATTTCTGAAAGGGACGCGTTGCAACCATTTGCTTAACCATTTCGGGTTTCATTATAAAGTTTGGTGCTTTGGTTGTCTTGCATATTTCGCAATTTTTAACATATTCGCGAACATCTTTCACCATTCCGGGCCAGAAAAATTTTCGCCTTATTAATTCAGCAGTCTTCACCATACCTCCATGTGAAGCTATCGGATCATCATGAGCCCTAGTAATAATTTGTTTTTTTAAATTGCTGGGTATCCATAACTTCCAACATTCATCTTCCTGTTCTTTATCTCCACTATAGTTCTCAGTACGAAAATAAACGAATTTATCTAACACTTGAAGGTCCGGATATTTATGAGGTTCAGATAACACCTTTTCTTTTAATTTTTGGTACTCAGGGTCGAAACTCTTGAAGTTCGAGATAACAACGAAATCGTTTGATAGCTTCTAGTGCAGCTATACATTCTCGCTCCGTAACGCTATAATTTCTTTGAGCGGTGTTCAATTTTTTGCTCATAAATGCTATTGGCTTTTCATTACCCTCAGCATCTAGCTGTATTAAAACGGCTCCTATGCCAACATTACTGGCATCACAGTGGAGGTAAAATTTCTTTTTAAAATCTGGGTTTACTAAAACCGGGGCTGTAGTCAACAATGTTTTTATTTGGTCGAAAGCAGCCTGAGCCTCAGGTCCAAATAAACTTTTTTTTTTGTAGAAAGAATTTCAGTTATCGGAAAAACAACACAGGAAAAATGTTCAATAAATCTACGATACCATCCAGCTATTCCCAAAAATCCCCTAACATGCCGTATGTTCTTGGGCACTGGCCAACTAACAATAGCATCTATTTTTTCCGGGTCGGTCTTTATGCCGCCATTACCTATTACATACCCTAAGTACTTGCTTTTACTGATATTTATTGTCAGATTTGCTTTACGGAACTGTTCAGCCAACCGCACCAACACCGAAATATGTGATTTAAAGTCTTCTGAGACTATAGTAAGATCGTCTAAATAGCCAAAAACTGAGGAACGAAGATCTGGGGAATTATTTCATCACTCAATCTACACATCGTTTGCGGGGCGTTACAAAGCCCAAAGGGCATTACCACAAACTGGTATAGAGGGCGCCCGGCACTGTAAAGGCTGTGAACGGTTTCGATTCGTCTGTTAGTGGGATCTGCCAATACGCGTCTTTAAGATCTAATTTAGATATAATATTAGCTTTAGGAATTCTTGAAAATATACCCACTATCGAAGGCAATGGATATGCATCCTTTTTGGTGACGGAATTGATTTTTCTCGCGTCAAGGCATAAACGGACTTTGTTGGGTTTGATTACCAATCTCACGGGTGAACTCCATGACGACTGTGACGCCTCAATAACTCCCAACTCTATCATGCGATCTAATTCTTCAAACATTAATTTCTCCACCGCCGGAGAAACGGGGTAAAATCGTTGCTTTATGGGTTTGGCTTGACCAACATCTATTTCGTGTTTTATAAGTTCTGTTCTTCCTAGCCATTTTTTCTCGAAATTTGGAAACAACGTAATAATAAAATTTAACTGCACTTGTTGGCTTACTGTTAGCGGATAGTTGATTTCAGATGCCACTTGTGTAGACTGATCAACGGAGACTATCTTACTGTCATTATTTTGATTTTGAGACGAAGAACTCAGTCCTATTATGGAGCTATCTACAAGGTCTATAGATTCAACGATATTGGGAATAAAATTGAATGCATTCCAAAAATTAATTCCTAAAATTAATCTCTGCGTTATGGACGGAATAATAAAAAGTTTTAACTTTCGCTCCTGACCTTTGAACATTATCTCGACTTCTAACCAACCTATAACCACTTGGGGCTTTCCGTCCGCAGTCTTAACAAAAGATCGACACTTATAGTAATTCGGATAAGAATTTAAATTAGTTTTGGCCAAATCAGATCCAATGCAACATATGTTTGCACCGGTATCCAGTAGCCCGTATTCAGAAAATTTTAAAAAACTGACTTTTGCATAAAAACGTTTATCTGTAGGATTATTAATGATGGTAGAAATAACAAAATTTGTACACATTCTACGCATTTTGAAATGCAAACGCATACGAACTGTAGATCTTTTAGGCTTCGATTTTTCGATACCATTAATAAAACTGTTATGAAAAATTTCATTACGTTTTCCAATGTAATTCTGCAATCTTTCATGGTATACGGGGAGAAATAATTTTTGATATTGGGCCATGATACTTATTACCTTCGGGTTTAAGAATCGTAACATTTATATTAGCATCTAACTTTTTATTTGTTTTTAGTTCCGTAACTGCCGTTTATTTTGTTTCTTTATTACGAGTATAATTATAATTATCTTCCTGAGTAATTGCTAATTGTTGGTCGATTTTGGGTCTAACCCCCTATAGTTTTTTGTCAAATTAACTTTACGATTTGAACACTTCGGGCATTGTGGTTTATACATGAACTTCGCCCTACACCCATAACAGAATATCATGCGCTCTTTAATACAATCATCCCAAAAGTGATCGGGTTCATCGCAATTCCAGCACCTTATTATGTTGTCGGGATATTGGACGGCATTAACTTCTGCCTGCTCATTATTTTTCGAATATATAAAACTCTCAGAAGCATCTTCAGTACTTACTTCAGAAATCTGTCTACGAGATATCATTTGATTTTGAGGACGATAACTGAGATTTCTGCGAACATGTTCCTCACTTAAAAATGCTTCTCTCATCTGCACTAGCTTACGCAAATGCGGAATTGAATGAACGGGTATATACAAAATCTCCTGCCGTATTTCAGGTCGAAGGTTTCTCGTTAATATTTCAATTAACTCCATTTCAGGGATTTGCGATGGTAACCTATCCATTATTGATGAAATTGCATCAAAATAAGAATCAAACGCCTCGCCGGGCTTTTGTTTGCGGTTTCGTATTTCCTCCTTAATATCATAAGATGATTTAAAATCTCTATATTGGCAAAGAATTTCCTCGCAAAAATCTCTCCAATCAATATTTCCTACACCAATACCATTCCTTGGCCTTCCCACTCAACAGTATATATAAATTCTTACATATTGGGGAAAAATTACTATTAAAAATATCATTAGTTAGAGAGCGAACCCTATACAGAAACTCTTCAATATTTAACCCTGCGGATGAGCCATCGAATCTCAGATTCCATCTCTGAATAATAGCCGTTAATTTTTCAGAATTCATATTAAAGCTATTCATATTTCGTGCCCCTAAAACATAATTCTCAGCCCTGGGCTGGTTTACTCTATTATAAAATATTTCGTTTTCCCTATTGATATTAGGATTTACGTTATTATCAAAGATTTGATCCGTTAATACATCGACATTACCTGGTCGGTCTTCTGCATTCGCATTGTGGGTAATATTGGCAGACAAATTTTGAGCTGGCAATATGTTTAAATTTGTAAGTAGCCTGGTTAATGTATTTTCTATTACATTATTTAAATGGTCGTAGTTCATTGGATTTCTTTGTCTTCGGTTGGTTCTAATTGACGTTGTCCGATTGTTAAAATTTCGAGATCTAATTTGTTCTTCCTCATTATCACAACTCAATACCATCAAGGAACGTTGTGTATCTTGAAATACATTTATACTTTGACTACGCGTATTTGGTCTTCCAGCAATAGCCCCTCGGGGACGACCTCTAGGTGCGGATTTTGGAATGAGATTCCAATTATGATTCTTTAAATTTGTAAGTTCGCAAGGTAGCTTGCAAGTAGGGCATTCAGCCGTGTTACACAAAAAATGTTCTATACAAGAACGATGGAAAATGTGGTTACAAGTTGCAATAATGGTACATTCTTGATTTTTTAACATACATTTTCCACAGACAAAACAGAACGACCCCTGATTTTAAACTGCAGCTTCTGAGAGTGGTGGGGGTGTTCTGGGTAACGACATTTTGTCCCAGCTTTTTTTAAATTTAACACCCCAAAAATTGTCTATACTTTTTCATTCTTTTTTTTTTTTTTAATTCTTCCAAAATTCATAAAAATTTCTTGTGTTTTCTTTGACAGACGATATAATAGCAGGTGATTACAATAATTGATATTGGGTACTTATTCTACGCAATGGAAATAAAAAATGTTTCTATTGAATCGAGTATACACTAGACCGGTCCTTATATGTATATATTTTTTTTTTTTTTTTCATTATTTATTTATTGAATCTTCATATATTAAATGTGAACTAACAATAATTAATCAAATCTTATACAAATACTTTATTTTTGTCCTGCCAATGCTAGACGATAATTTTTCTCTTCACGGTTTCTATTCACATGTGTAGATTTTTAGCGGTCTTCTCGTCGGATGAGTCCTGCAGTATCTCTTCTCCTTAATCTAGAGTGGCCTCTGTCATTTAAAATATTTCAAGCTAGTGGATTTGGGTGCGACTCAAGCCTTTTTAAATATTTTGCTGCGTACTTCGTAATAATAGTTTTTACTAATGGCACATTGACATCCTTGTGAATATTAGAGTTTTTAACATACCAGGGAGCGACTGTGATTATTCGAAGAAGTTTATTTTGGCGCCTTTGAATTTTTTCGATATTTGAGGCCGAGGCAGTGCCCCATAGCTGAATACCGTAGCACCAGATTGGCTTTAATATAGAGTTGTAGAGTGGGAGTTTGCAATCGAGGCTAAGAACAGAATTTCTTCCAATAAGCCAATTAATTTGAATTTGCTTTTAGTTTCATTTGTGTTAGTTTTGCCTCTATATGGCATTTCCATGTTAAGCGCCGATCTAGATGAATACCAAGATATTTTACATGCGATTGTTGGGGCACTAATTGATTATTGATTTTAATAGGGGGACATGACTCCCGACGCAAGGTGAATGTTATATGTACGTATTTATGCTCATTGACCTTTATCCTCCATTGTTTTAACCACTTTTCCAAATCAAATATATGATTCTGCAAGTAGCGAGATGCTTCATGACAGTTTTCGTGTACGCTTAAAAAAGCTGTATCATCAGCAAATGTTGAAATTAGGGTGTGGTTATTTGTTGGCATGTCTGAGGTATATATTAAGTGGGCCCATGATGCTTCCCTGAGGGACTCCAGCGTTAATTGGCTGAGGAGAACTTATAAAATCACCTTCTTTAATAATAAACCTTCGACCGACTAAATAGTTTTCTAACAGCTTGTGCGTGCTTACTGGTAAGTTTAACTTCAATTTATGTAATAACACTTCATTCCAGACTTTATCAAAAGCTTACAAAACATCGATGAAGAGGGCGGAACAATATTTTTTTTCTTCAAAGGCTTTTCTTATGGCGTTTACTATACGAAGGGTTTGTTCAATTGTGCTATGTTCTCTTCTAAAGCCGAATTGATGGTTAGGAATACATATATTTACATTTAAAATTGGGGCTAATTTTGACACTAACAGCTTTTCAAACAGCTTTGATATATTAGACAATAAGCTTATAGGTCTATATGACTCAACTCTTGTAGGATCCTTCCCTGGCTTAGGTATCATTGTAACTAGGGATACTTTCCATTCTTGTTGGTAGTATTCAAGGCGTAAAATAGCATTAAAAATCAAGAGAATAATTTTCTTTGCTATGCTGGGTAGCTCTAAAAGCATTTTGTTGCTGATCTTATCAAACCCAGGGGCTTTCTTGGGGTTTAAATCATGAATAGCCTTTTCGATTTCTTTTATCTCAAATCTAAGTAAAACAGCATCTCTAACAGCAACAGGTGGCAACTCGACTGCAATATCGGGAGATGTATGCGGGGTAAATACGTTTTTCAAATGATTAACAAAAAGATTTCCTTTTTCTTCATCATTTCGTGCCCAACTTCCATTTAAGTTTCTTAATGGTGGTTTAGTGATAACTGGTCTATTAAGATTTCAAGCTGCACGCCATAATGAGTAGTCTGATTGAGAAGTTGCATCAAGTTCCTTAAGATATTTTTCCAGGGAAGACGTTTTCTGAGACTGCAATAACTTTCTTAGCCTTTTTGTGCACTCTTTTAGTAAATTCTTAAGTTGAGGGGATCTATGCAATTGCCATTCTCTTCGAGCTCTCCTTTTTTCAGTCAAGAGACGCTCGACATCTGCAGAAAATATTTTACTATTTTCTTTTTTTTTGAGGGTTATTCTAGAATGTCGAACAGCTAGTTTTAGATAACTGTCAAAATTTACAATAGAAATATCCACATTCTCCGGTGTACTAAGCGGAATATTTTCAGTGCAGTGGGTACTGAGATATTTTTTATATTTTAACCAAGACGGAGCTACAATTCTATTAGGGTTTGTTATAGTAAGAATTGTAGGTGTGTGATCAGAAGATAATTCTAAGGAAGCTTCAACATAAATCGTTTCTGCGGGGATGTTTTTAACCACTCCAAAATCGATGACATCTGGAACTTTTTGCTGATCAGTAGGCCAATATGTTGGTTGTCCGCTCGCGACCACATTTAGATCCATTTAACAAATTGTGTTATACAAGACACGACCCTTAGGTGTTATAAGTCGTGACCCCCAGAAAGTGTGTTTAGCGTTGTAATCGCCAGCAGCCAGAAAGCAGGGTCCTAATGATTTGAAATATTTATTATATTGGCTTTCTGATATTGGAAATCTAGGTGGGGAGTATAATGATGAAATTACTAGGTTTCGATTTAATTACTCAACGCAAATGTTCGTTGCTTGGAGATAATCTTCACGATGATCACACATTAAGTAGTGTTTTACTCGAGTTTTTATCAAAATGGCGGAACCTCCACAAGCTCGTCCTCGAGGGTCCTTGGTATCATATAATATATAACCATTGATTTTAAACGTATTTCTTGAGGTTAGATGAGTTTCAGAAACCATCATAACATCAATTTGCTTATTTTTAAGAAAGTATTTCAGTTCATTTTTATGTTGGCGGATGCTGTTGCGTTCCAAAATCAAATTTTTAAACAGTTCATGGCTTGTTTAGTTTAGCTTGCAATAACAATTGCATTCTTAACATTTCCTGCATCATATTACCCATTCTGTTAGTAAAATTGTTAAATGTTTGCACTCATGTTTCCATAGTTTTTTCTAGCCGAGTTAAATTAGAAATGGGAATTTCGTCATTATTTGTTAAATCACCTTGCAGTGGCATATGATTAGATTTTAAGACATTAGCGTACGAGGTTCTGTTATTATTTGGCTGCGGTATCTCAACGCCGTTAGTGTTTTCTTGATTAGTTGATTCAACAGAACGCTTGACAATCTAATATACCGGGCATCCTCTATAGTTGGCAGTATGATTACCACCAAAGTTGCTACATTTTTTTACATTGGGGTAATTTTTTGACTTATCGCACAGGGCGGTACCATGTAATTCTCCACATACGCAAACAGGGGGTAAATAGCAGTATGACGAAATTCTTGGCAGTTTAATCATTGATCGGGCCTTCATTTCTTCACTTTTACATCCCATTTTTCAGTATATAGGTACATTTTTGGTTTAGTGTATAGTGTAGTCTGTTTATAAGGATTTATGCCTTTTAACACGTTTTATTAATTTTTCTACAACTTTTTTTGTAAATTACTGTCATTTAAGCTATTCATCTTTAAACACTCCATCTCGTACCCATTTTTAATTTCTTCAACATTTTTTATTAACCAACCTTGACGAAAGAACTTTCTTAAACCGCCTCATCAAGGCGAATTAATTTTTTAGGTGGCGTTGAAAGCACAGCTGTGCTACTTTTTTTTCTTACTCAGAGAGAGAAATGTCAAAAGTTCCTTTTTTCATTATTAATTATTGAATTTTCATATATTAAATATGAACTTACAATAATTATTCAAATCTTATACTAGTACTTTGTTTTTGTCCTGCCAATGCCAGACCAAAATTGTTCTCCTCACGGTTTCTGTTGACATATGTAGAGTTTAAGCGCTCTTCTCGTCGAATGAGTCTTGTAGTATCTCTTCTCCTTAATCTAGAGTGGCCGCTGTTATTCAAAATATTTCGAGCTAGTGGATTTGGGTGCGACACAAGCGTTTTTAAATATTTTACTGCACACTTCGTAATAATAGTTTTTACTAATGGCACATTGAGATCCATGTGAATATTTGAGTTTTTAACATACCAGGGAGCGACTGTGATTATTCGAAGAAGTTTATTTTGGCTCCTTTGAATTTGTTTGATATTTAAGGCCTAGGCAGTGCCCCATAGCTGAATACCGTAGCATCAGATTGGCTTTAATATGGAGATGTAGAGTAGGAGTTTGCAATCGAGGCTAAGAACAGAATTTCTTCCAATAAGCCAATTAATTTGAATTGCTTTTAGTTTCATTTGTGTTAGTTTTGCTTCTATATGGCATTTCCATGTTAAGCGCCGATCTAGATGAATACCAAGATCTTTTACATGCGATTGTTGGGGCACTAATTGATTATTGATTTTAATAGGGGAACATGACTCCCGACGCAAGGTGAATGTTATATGTACGCATTTATGCTCATTGACCTTTATCCTCCATTGTTTTAACCACTTTTCCAATTCAAATATATGATTCTGCAAGTAGCGAGATGCTTCATGTCAGTTTTAGTGTACGCTTATAAAAGCTGTATCATCAGCAAATGTTGAAGTAAGGGTGTGGTTGTTTGTTGGCATGTCTGAGGTATATATAAGGTATAAGAGTGGGCCCATGATGCTTCCCTGAGGGACTCCAGCGTCAATTGGCTGAGGAGAACTTATAAAATCACATTCTTTAATAATAAACCTTCGACCGACTAAGTAGCTTTCTAACAGCTTGTGTGTGTGTGTTTACTGGTAGGTTTAACTTCAATTTATGCAATAAGCCTTCATGCCAGACTTTATCAAAAGCTTGAGAAACATCGATGAAGAGGGCGGAACAATATTTTTTTTTCTTCAAAGGCTTGTCTTATGGCGTTTACTATACGATGGGTTTGTTCAATTAAGCTATGTTCTCTTCTAAAGCCGAATTGATGGTTAGGAATACATCTATTTACATTTAAAATTGGGGCTAATTTTGACACTAACAGCTTCTCAAACAGCTTTGATATATTAGACAATAAGCTTATAGGTCTATATGACTCAACTTTAGTAGGATCCTTTCCTGGCTTAGGTATCATTGTAACTAAGGATACTTTCCATTCTTGTGGGTAGTATTTAAGGCGTAAAATAGCATTAAAAATCAAGAGAATAATTTTCTTTGCTATGCTGGGTAGCTAAAAGCATTTTGTTGCTGATCTTATCAAAACCAGGGGCTTTCTTGGGTTTTAAATTAAGAATAGCCTTTTCGATTTCTTTTATCTCAAATCTAAGTGGAACAGCAGCTCTAACAGCAACAGGTGGCAATTCGACTGCAATATCGGGAGATGTATGCGGGGTAAATACGTTTTTCAAATGATTAACAAAAAGATTTCCTTTTTCTTCATCATTTCGTGCCCAACTTCCATTTAAGTTTCTTAATGGTGGTTTAGTAAATTCTTAAGTTGAGGGGATCTATGCAATTGCCATTCTCTTCGAGCTCTCCTTTTTTCAGTCAAGAGACGCTCGACATCTGCAGAATATATTTTACTATTTTTGTTTTTTTTTTTTTTTTGAGTGTTATACTAGAATGTCGAACAGCTAGTTTCAGATAACTGTCAAAATTAACAATAGAAATATCCACATTCTCCGGTGTACTAAGCGGAATATTTTCAGTGCAGTGGGTACTGAGATATTTTTTATATTTTAACCAATTTATTTGTGTTGCCGACGTCACTAAGTAACCAGACGGAGCTACAATTCTATTAGGGTTTGTTATAGTAAGAATTGTAGGTGTGTGATCAGAAGATAATTCTAAGGAAGCTTCAACATAAATCGTTTCTGCGGGGATGTTTTTAACCACTCCAAAATCGATGACTTCTGGATCTTTTTGCTGATCAGTATTCCAATATGTTGGTTGTCCGCTCGCGACCACATTTAGATCCATTTAACACAATTTTTAAGTATTAAACAAAACACGACCCTTAGGTGTAATAAGTCGTGACCCCCAGAAAGTGTGTTTGATATAGAAAATCTAGGTGGGGAGTATAATGATGAAATTACTATGTTTCGATTTAATTCCTCAACGCAAATGTTTGTTGCTTGGAGATAATCTTCACGATGATCACTCATTAAGTAGTGTTTTACTCGGTTCTTTATCAAAATGGCAGAACCGCCACAAGCTCTGTCTCGAGGGTCCTTGGTATCATATAATATATAACCACTGATTTTAAACGTATTTCTTGAGTTCAGATAAGTTTCAGAAACCATCACAACATCAATTTGTTTATTTTTAAGGAAGTATTCTAGTTCATTTTTGTGTTGGCGGATGCCGTTTGCGTTCCAAAAGCAAATTTTTAAACAGTTTATGGCTTGTTTAGTACAGCTTGCAATAACATCGATTGCATTCTTAACATTTCTTGCATCATGTTACCCATTGTGTTAGTGAAATTGTTAACTGTTTGCACTAATGTTTCCATGGTTTTTTCTAGCCGGGTTAAATTAGAAATGGGAATTTCGTCATTATTTGGTACATCACCTTGCAGTGGCATAGGATTAGATTTTAAGGCATTAGCGTACGAGGTTCTGTTATTATTTGGCTGTGGTATCTGGACGCCGCACAGTGGGAAATTTTACGAGAAGGCGGTCAAAATTCCATAACTTTTGACTGGATCGGTATTTTTTTATGCGATTTTTTTGCTCGATAGGTGCGATATTAGGTTTTAATTTGCGCTATAAAACGTAAAATTCGACTGATAGGAGCAAAAGTTATGGGGAGTTCAAAATGCATTTTCATTTTTTTGTTGAGTTTCGGTGTAAAAGTTGAATATTTCAAATATGAATTTTTTATAATTTATCATTATTTCTCTTGTATTTTACAACTGATACTTATTTTTTATTGTCGAACTTAGATCCTGTCAGAAAATGCCAATATTTGGCGCCTGTAAATTTTTTAGTCCCAATATTCACAGGGGCCAAAGGTTGGCTTTTTTGGGACGAGACGAGTTGTTATAAGGATAAAACTGAAAAGGAATATTTTGAAAAATGCACAAATAGCATTCTTAGCTATCGATAACATTTTAGGTAATTCAAATTTTATTTTTGGTTTGAGATGTATGTGTATTTTATTTTTATATATTAATACAAATATATACTTAAATCAAAAACAAATTATAATCTATAAACACTTTTAAATTAAACAATATTAGTAAAACTTTCTTCTAAATAGCTTTCGGTTTCATTTTCCAGAAGTTGTTTAGCTTCTTCCTCTTATTCGATTGAGGTTGATTTCCATTTTTGTCGAATACTGGACATATATGGATCTGATGTGCACAACAAAATAGTAATAAGATCTTCATTAGTACAACATCTGGACATTTTTCTTGTATTGTATACAGTACAACATTTTTCAGTTAATTGATTGCCAACTCAATTCTGTGAACTGTATGTGAAATTAGACCCAAAAAGAAGAATTTCTGCATCATTCGTTTTGTCTTCTTACCTGCGATTTGAAGTTAGTATCGATTTGAAGTTAGTACTATCGTATAGGGGAATTTATCACGTTTTAGGCCCTGTTGTTTGACATAGCTCGACAACCACTAGCCCAATTTAGTTGAAATAAATTTTAAAAAATTAAGAATTACAATTCCCTTAATCTGTTCATATATTGTTTTCCTATACAAGTAACACTTTCGAAGTTAAAAATTAATGTATGAAGGGAAAAAATTATTTTTTGCCTAAAAATTTAAATTTTTTTTTTAAAAATACATAAAAATGCAAAATGGAAAAAAGTTTCAAGTCTAGTTATTTTTTCGCAAAGTCACATAACCTATGAGCAAAATGAGACAAAGATCATAAAAATCGATGCACGCGTTTCGCTTTTATTCGCAATTGAGTAAATGTATGAATTTCAAAAATTTGCTCGAGATATGCACAACATTATTTGGAGAAAACATTGACACCTTTTTCATGATTCTGAGAATTAAAAAAAAAGGAATAAACAAAAGGTTATTTGATTTTTATGATTGCGGTAATAAATGTACGTGGACAATTAAACGGAAAGTGGACCTTTTTATTATTTGGGTTTTTCCGGTGGCTACCTATATGATTTTTTTTACAGAAATTGCACCCACATTTAAGGGTGGTCATTATTTGGAAAGTTTTGCACAGTTTGAAACGTACAAGTGCTGAATCAGGTATATAGCCAGCCGCCCTTAAAATATGCGCCCATTTATAAGTACCTGGCAGTAAAATATTCAAAAATACGTAGTATATATAGGTGTGCATTGATCGATTTTTGGCATTCAGCCAGTGCCGACGAACGCGAACAGTAAAAGTGATTTTTCTCCAGTTTTTTTAAAGTGAATAACAACAAAACATAAAATATATCAATATGGAAAACAACAAGTGCCCATATTTGGATGAATATTGTTACGTTTGTGGTCATATCGTCCGAAAAATACAGAAAAAAGATCGAAAAAATTTGTTTACTGAGCAATTCAAAACCGCGTATTGTAATTATTTCGATGAAGCAGATTTAAGTGGTGCAAATTTTACGCCGAACACAGTGTGCAACAGTTGTTATACTACCCTTCTAAAATGGATTCACGGAAAAAGTAGAAAGTTATCTTTTATGAAGCCAGTAATTTGGGTGGAAGACACAACTGGACATGATGAATCCAGGTGCTATGCATGCATAAATTTTCGTCCTGGATTAAACAGACAACAATTGAAAACAAAAGTATACACTGCTGCATTTACTGCCACACTTCCAGTGCAACGCCCTGCTGATACCGATGCACCTAAACCTCCGAGTGCGGATACTGTGTCCCTGCTAGCCGAAACCGTTTTCACCAATCCGACCGATTTGGATGATGCTGATTGGATACCCGATATTGAAAATAGTGCACCACAACCGCTACCACAAATCGAAATGGATTACATTGTGGCCAAGCTGGGACTATCACAACACGACTCCGAATGGCTGACATCATTTTTGAAGAGAAGAAAACTCACACAGCAAAATGTCAGCGCAACATCATACCGACAACGCCAAGCTGATTTTCAGAAATTTTATTCCGTTTCCGAAACTCAGTGATGAGAAAATTAAAAACGGTACGTATCGTACTCTGTATTTCAATATTGTCATATCTAAATTTGTTAATTTCTATACATTCGCATTACCAATAATTTTTTTCGTTTTTCTTATGTATTTAAAACAGGTATTCTCAATGGACCTGATATTCGGAAATTGATCAAAAGTGATTCTTTCACACATTTGCTTTCAGAGCATCACGACCACCAACATGCATGGAACGCATTGAAAGAAGTAATAGAAGGCGTTCTAGGAAAGAACCGTGTCCAGCGAGAAGAGATACAGCAACGAGTGGACAGGTTGCTGTTTTATTTCGAAAAAATCGGTGCATCCATGACGCTGAAATTGCATTTCTTGCACCACCACCTCGATACTTTTTTGGCACAATCACCTCAGGAATCAGACGAACAAGGAGAGAGGTTCCACCAGGTGACCATGCCATTTGAAAAGCGGTTCAAAAGCAAAAAATTGGATGCATTGCTAGCGGAGGTTTGTTGGTGGAGTTCCACAATTATGCAGTTTGAAGAAAGCACCGAAGATGAAGACATTGAAATTGGTGGACACAGTGAAAGAAACACGCCCTTGAATAGTAAGTGTATCTCGGATGACGATACAGACTCAGACCATGAATATGAACAACCTACGAAGAAAACAAGATCATCAGAACCACTAGCGTCAACTTCTACAAGGATGGATATTGCCAATAATTGAAAAAATGTTCTAAATTTTGTTTTTATGCATATTATAATTGCGTTTTAATTGCATATTATTTTATTTTCATTAAGTTTTTATAAATAAAGTTTTTTTTTGCATGATAATTTTTTAATTTTTATTTTTATTTTAAGGGTGGTGGCTACAACTGATTTTTGAAATTCATACCTTTACTCAATTGCGAATAAAAGCGAAACGCGTGCATCGATTTTTATGATCTTTGTCTCATTTTGCTCATAGGTTATGTGACTTTGCGAAAAAATAACTAGACTTGAAACTTTTTTCCATTTTGGATTTTTTATGTATTTTTAAAAAAAAAAATTTAAATTTTTAGGCAAAAAATAATTTTTTCCCTTCATACATTCATTTTTAACTTCGAAAGTGTTACTTGTATAGGAAAACAATATATGAACAGATTAAGGGAATTGTAATTCTTAATTTTTTAAAATTTATTTCAACTAAATTGGGCTAGGGGTTGTCGAGCTATGTCAAACAACAGGGCCTAAAACGTGATAAATTCCCCTATACGATAGTACTAACTTCAAATCGATACTAACTTCAAATCGCAGGTAAGAAGACAAAACGAATGATGCAGAAATTCTTCTTTTTGGGTCTAATTTCACATACAGTTCACAGAATTGAGTTGGCAAATCATGTGTTGTACTGTGTTATGCTCGCGGAAGAATCTGAAGTCTTTGTTCCTTTTTTCTTGCGCTTCTTCAGATAGATCTCCAATTGGTAGGATATTGTGTTGAACTATTTGTTCCCCATGGTATAAAATTTAATGAACTATGGTTGGCATATGTTTCCAAGAGTATTTTTTGTTATAAAGAATTGCTGTTTCATTTGCATACTGGCCAAATTTTTTTGCATTTATCTTTTTGCTACATGATATAACTTGTAAAATGATCTGGAATCGTCTTATTAATTCAAAATGTACTCCTGTGATAGATGCTGCAGTTTCTGGATCGGAAAAGAATCTCCTTGCAGTGTTTCCATCATTTGAATTTCCTTTTCCTTTGTTGAAGAGGGAATTTCATTTTTCCATACATCCATTTCTGTAACTCTACTGGTTGACGGCTCTAAGCCAATATAAGTTTTTCTTAAACGTAATGGAACGAAAGATACCATCAATAAGTTAGCATCAGATGAGTTTTCTGAATTACATTGCTTGTATTGTTTCTGACCAGAGCTTCCATCACATCCCCATTAAGAAAATAAAGTGATGCTGCAATTTTTAAGTTTTTTTAAATAGTCAGCATCAAGTGTATTTAATAATCGTTCTGCAGTGTGTTCGAGAAGAGCCTGCAATTTTACTTCTGCTGAACTTGAAGTTACACTAATAGCCGTTCGTGAAGGTAAGCACTCTTTTTTGACAGAAACTAAATCTCGATATGCTGGAAAGATTCCACAATTTTTTTCATTGGTTCGCTTTCGCAGTTCTGTATACTGATTTTTTGTCAGTTTTAATTCCAAAAATAGTGCAAATGCTTCTTCTGGAGTAAATTTCATTTCTTCAGTTGGTGTAGGCATACTTTTTAAAATCCTCTTTGTGCGTTTAGGGCTCGCTTCCACTATTTTTTCAATTATTGCAATTTTTGTTTTCTTATTTTGCGTTGGTTGAATTTGATGCAGAAATTAATCCTTTATCATACCATGAGAAATTTCTTCATTGATATTTGCAAGCTTGCGTCTTCGTGATCTTTCACTGCAATTGTCAATTTGTTTTGCGGGCCGACCCTTTTTTCAGTTTCCTTAGCGGTAATTGACAGCTTCTTAAAAATCAGATCATTTGTTAGCCATTTTTTGTTGCGTAAGTAAAAAATTTTCTTGTTTCTAGAACATTTAAGGTTCCGTTTTCTTAATGTAAATGAAAAAATTTTAATTTTTATCTTATGAATTTTGATTTCTTGTTCGTTGCATAATTTAAAGAATGGATTATTCATTATGTGTAACACAAAATCTTTTTCATCTTTCTGTTGAAAATATATATCTGCGAGAACTTTATAACTGAACTTAGCCATTGTTTAAACAATAATGAAGGTAAAATTATGAATGCATGCATTTTTATACTCTTGATAGAAGTTTTTTTAAATGATCTTTTGTTACCACTTCTTGGAAACATATAAAACCCTTTTTTAATTACAAATTTAATCTTTTATTACCATTTCTTTGAAACATAAAAAACCCCTGTTTTTACACTTTTTAAAAGGATAACATACCGGCAATAAATTAACAGGTAACATGTAGGTAATTTTCACGTAAAATATAACTGCTCTTCCATTTTTTTAAATTAAGTTGCAATTTTTAGGTAATTAAACTATGTAGTTTATGTTGCGGCTATTTACTAATGTTTAACCTTTTAACTTACTCAAAAATCTAACGTGTTAGTCTATTTATGTCGCCTATTCGTTTTACAGCATCCGTTCACCCACAATAAGTTTATAACAATGTCAATAGTACCTTTACCTTCTCAAAATTAATTGATAACCTGACGTGCTAGATAATTTATGTGGCCTGAACTGCTTTATTTGTCGAAAATTCTTTAAGATTCACCTTCTTTAATTTCAGTAATGTTTCCTTGCAGGACTTATTTTTTGAACCGAATATCTTACCTTGGGTCACAGAAATTGCTGTAGTTCACAAGATCGTATCCAGATGTATGTACAATGGGGTATAGAAATGTAGGTTAGATTCTGGACTGCAAGAGAGTATAGATTTTTTTGACGAGTTTTGACGAGCAGGACTTATGTTCTATAAAATAGAAAATTTCCGGGAAATTTTGACATTAAAAAAAAAATTAAATAGTTCTACAGGTCGCAGAGTTTAATGCTTTAAACCACGTATAGCTAATAAGATAAACTAATACACAAAGTTTATTCTGTCAAAAAATCTTGAAAAACAAAAAAGTTATGAGCATTTCAACTTCAAAAGTTTACTCAGAAATTCAAAACTATAACCAAATACTGAGAAAGTCCATTTGGGACCACCCTGTTCTCAATGAAATAGTTGAAATAGGGTTGAAATTTTTTGGCTCCCGAGGTTCACTAGTATTTACTTTCACATGAATAAAAAAATTTCAAAATCGGAGAACATAAAAAAAAAATAGTTTTGGCCGCCTTTTAAAAATATGAACCAGTGTGCGCCGTACGTGTTTCTTTGATTAGTTGCCTGCGTTTGAGGGGGGTTAAGTTTCTGTCCATCAGAACGCTTGACAATCGAATATACCGGGTACCCTCTATAGTTGGCAGTGTGATTACCACCGCAGTTGCTACATTTTTTTACATTAGGATCATTTTTGGACTTATCGCACCGGACGGTACCATGTAATTCTCCACATACGACGCAAACAGGGGGTAATTGGCAGTATGCCCTAGTATGACCAAATTCTTGGCAGTTTAAACACTGAACGGGCCCATTGCTTTTGTGCGGCTCCTCTATCGTGATTTTTCTGTACAGGATGTATTTTAAAATGTAAATGGGATGCGTGTCATTTTTTTTTTAGCTTAACATCGCCGGGCTCTAACTCCACCCGAAATAGTGGTTGGGGATTTTTTTCCCTATTTTTAATATTTGTAACATTTTTTATTTTGAAGCCTTTTTCTTCGAAAAAATGTTTTTATTTCGTCGGGGTCCACGCATGAGTCAATGCCCTTAATCACAACTTGAAGACCTTTACAGCTTTTCAGTTGGTACGTATATTTGTTTTTTTTTAGTGCTTCAAACTTATTAATTATTTTACGAAAATCATTCTCATGATTAATCTGTATTTTTGTCTCGTTTATATTTCCACGCTTGATTGCAGCAACGTAAAACGAATTTTCACCTATCACCGAGATTAAACTTTTTATAAGCTCACTTGAGTTTTGCTCTCTAAGATATATCGGGGGTGGCTTCGACAATTTTATGACGTTAGGTGCTTCAGAAGATTCATCCTCCAGAATTGCAAAACGATTTTGTGAATTTATTCTATCAAAAGATGGAACCTTAGAGGCCGAGGCTACAGCTGAAGAGGCTGGGCTGCGACCCCGTTTGAGAACTGTTATATACCTGTCCATACCAACTTGCACTTGTGGTTTTTGAAAATTTTTTACTTGTGTGTTTTCCGTTGCGTCTGTGTTTGAGTTCATGGTGTCATTTCCTACTAGGAATGTGTTTGCAATGGTAACACTTGATGGTTTTGCCGTTAGGTTGTTGCTATTGTTTTCTGTTGTTATGTTTATTTCCACATTGCTTTCGCTAGCATAAATATTATTTATTTTTGTTATTGATTCATTGTTATTACTCATATAGAGAGTTGACTGTGCTCTTCATATTATGTATTATGTTTTTGTAACACCAAAAGAATAAATAATATTTTGCACAGATTATTTGTATTATGTATGTATGTGCGTTCATACGTATACTTTTTTTTCTTGTATTTTTTTACTTATTATTTTTTTTGTTTTTTACTTGTTCTATTGTTCACTTTAATTTTGAGCGTCCAAATTTTGCGTCCTTATATATGTATAGGGTATTTTTTTTACAGGTTTGTTTTTCGAATAGAGATAAAACTTGAATTTTGTGGTCAAATCTGTCAACTCTAATGTCATTTATGTTCAGTTTGGTTTGCCATTTCATCATGAACAGGTTGACAAAAGAACAACGCTTGCAAATCGTGCAAATTTATTTCGAAAATAACGGTTTAGTTCGCGAAGTTTACCGCAAGCTCCGTCCATTTTATGGTCGACATAATCGTCCATCAGAGCAATTAATTCGGTTAACCATGGATCGTTTTCGCACTACGTTTACTCTATGTGATGAAGTCGCTCGTCTACGCCAACAAACCAGAAACGTTAGGGGAATTGGAAGCCAACATTCGTGGCGTTATTGCCGACATACGGCCCCATATGCTCGAAAAAGTGGTTGGTAATTGGACCTGTAGAATTGGCTTTATTCGAGCCAGCCGCGGCGGCCACATGCCTGAAATCATATTTAAACATTAATGGCATAAAATTATCCTTCCAATAAAGCCAAATTGATGGTCATTAAAACGATTTTATTGTGTTTTATTTCAATTCGAAGTTCTATACCACTGAAAAAAACACCCGATATATGAAGAAATTTATTTTCTCGAATTTATATCGGGGCAAGCGCTAAAAATATTTAATATTAAAAAGCACAAAAAAAAATTGTGCCGTGCCTCAAGCAACTATTTGTATTTATTATTAGAAATAAGACAAAAAAAATTATTTTTTAATATTTTATTAAAAATTATTTGAAAAATGAACATTAAAATAAAATATTTCTATGAATTACATATTATTATAAATTTAGTGTAATAGTGAAGTCTTTTTAAAAGTGGTATAATTCATATTATATTCTTTGACCACTTGAAAAAGGAATTGTTTCTCTTCTTCATTGTGTGTTAATTTACTATTATAATCTGTAATGAATTTGGCACCTCTTTCAGCAGCATCGTTTACTACAGCTAAGTTTTGACAAATTTGAGATGCTTGAGCGTAGTCAAATCTTTCATTCCAATCCGATGGATCGACTTGCAAATATTCTTTTGAAATTTCTAAGCGATCAAAGAACGCGTGTGTGTTTGAATTTACAAAATCGCTTAAATCTTTTTGTGAATATGTTTGAAGGATATTTGTTGGATAAGCTATGATCCGCTTGCATTTTTCTTTATTCTCTTGAACATTAATTTCTTTAACCATTTTTCTCTTAATATTAACACTAACATTAGGATCGAATAATGAAAGACCGACTGATTCTTCGGACAAATACCATAAGTGATTGCTTACTTTTTGTAACAAAGCAAAAGCTATGTCTTGTTCAGGATAAGCAATTATATTTTTTTATTAAATTTAGGTCTTGATTTGGCGCTTCAATTGCTTTGGTGCATCCAAACCAGGCTTTTCAATAAATACAAACTATAAAAAGACAGACACTACGTATAACGTTCAGCTCTTTTTTTTGTCATATTAAATTGATCCCGGAACAATTAAATTTTAAGTGTATAAATAGCTTTTGACATCCATCTAGCATGAGAAGTTGCACCAGGTATTCGAAAGGTGTTAAAATTCGGCACCGTACCACCAAGAAAACTAATAACTAATTGTAATAATTATTTGTAATCGCGTCTACTATGATTTTGCTTCAAATTAACAAGACAGTAATTTAAGATTACCACGGTGGCCTTGAACCTAACTTAATTGGGGGGGTAAGGGCACATCGAATTTTTTTGCTGGAGATCACATATTTGTGCTTAAGAAGCAAAATCCCGCAAAAATTAAAAAATCCGCTTAGCCGTTTTTGTAAAAAATGTATTTTTGTACTTATAATATAACTGTTTTTGCAAATTCTTAATTTAGAAAAAAAAAATCTGCGTGGCACTTAAAAAAATATATAATAATAATATTTCTCAATAATTAGGCAGATAACTGTAAAATAAAAACATATTTTAAGAGAAGACAACTGAAAAATGTAAATATACTTGTTTAAAAACGGAATAAATAATGTAATATGAGTGTAACAACAAAATAAAAGCCTTTATCGATTTTGACATCATTTAATTTATTAAATATTATGTAATTTATTCATTCATAAGTATATATATACATTAAATATGTTTTGTATACATACTTTTCAAAATGTGATGATTTTTATGTAAAAATACATCCATTTGCTTGTACTATAAATTTTCACAACTTCAAATATGCTGACTATTGTATTCTCGCACAGCTTTTAATAAATTATTACAGAAATTGGCATTATTCTTTTTTGCTTTGTATTTTTGCCAAGTTTTTTTGAAATCAGCATGCACAGATTCTACAGACTGTTCGCTGTAATACCCAAGAGCTCTCTTTGATTTGTTGCAAAAATATTCAATATGGTAAAAGACCGCATGAATTTTAGGTGTAACGCTGATATTTAAGTCAAGAAAGCTTTTACGAAAATTGTTAATATGATCGGTGAATTTTGGGTCCAGAATACTCCCGAAACAAGAATGAACAACTTCGCGAAAGTCTTGAAAGCACTGAACATACTTTAGGCAGCCTAAATTTTGATATGATCTTAAAATATCCACTTTTTCTAATAAAGTTTTACACACATTTCCTGCAAATGATGGACTTTTATTAAATATTTCTCGAGAAACATTGCACTGTGTGGCCCATTTTAAGCTTTCTTCCTCAAATTCAACTAACATATGTTTATATATATGATTTATCGCGCCTAGTAACAAATGCAGCTCCGGAGGTGAAATAATATCTATTATTTCTCTATCTTTGTCAACAGAATAGATTGGAGGGTTTATGCAATTTTTATAATTATGAGCATCTTTTTTATTACTTCCCGCTCTCTTCCATGATTCAAAATTTTTCCACACAATCTCCAATTGTTCTGTATCCTCCGCAAGAGTCAAGATTACCATTTTTTGCGGTACACCACGTACAAGGGTAACAACTTGCATGACTCATTATTCCTGATAATACGTTGGCGAGTTTGAGATCTGTAGATATTGTTGCATCGTAAAATTGTCTTATGTTCAAAATTGTCCACACCATATCAACGTTTTCATATAATTCTTCCATTTTCTCAGCAATACCAATTAAAAATATTTTTTTTACCCCTGAATCTTTCATCTTTTTCGCAGTAACACCATCATCATACGTTTGACGTTTTCTCTCACTATCTGTATCAATGCCATATACTTGAATCGATAAAGTAACCTTTAAAAAACCGCCACCCCCGTCTATTCCAAATTTTAAATTCACTTGATCACTATCAATTTGTCTAGATTCTTTAACAAAATCAATCAAGCCATTTAAATTATTACAAATAATCATATTTTCTTTATATTGAGTGACGTTACCTTTTTTAGAAGAAATGGGTGGGATATTTTTTATTTCGAATAATCCATCGAGCAAGTGATTTTTATTTTGCAGGCCATATTCAAGTTTTGGCACAAACATTCGACGATTTTTTGTTGCCACTCGAAAGGCCTTAGCAATACCACAAATACTATTTTTGGATAATGAAAAGCTTGTTCCAATTTTTGACATATCATCCGCTGAAATTTGAGGCTCAATATTTCTTTTTGCAGCTTTTGAATTTACTATAACGTTCATTGGCTTACCCTTCTTTTGAGAAAGTGCAATTTTTTTCCCTGATATCTGTTTATCACTTTTTACTGTAACATCATTTTTGATCAAGTGGCATATTAATTGTTGTTTTTCTTTGGGATTTAAAGTATCATTTATGTGTTCTTTAACATTATCATAATTCGAAGTATTATTGCAATTATGGTTTTTACCACGAGATACCATTGTTAAACATTTAGGACATTTTTTTACTTTGTTCTTAAAATTTTTCCCTTTGCACACTTTTTATTAATATCAGTTTGTCGATATACAATCATTCGGCATGAAGTGCAAATAACACTTGGCAAACGATCATCATTGAAATCATAATTGACTAAAACAGTTATTCGTTCTTGCAATTTACCCTTTACTTCAAATAAATGACTATTATTTTTTTTCAAAGAAAATAGACACACTTTCTTTCTGTTCTCTATATGAGTTAAAGCATGATCTTTGGACATCATGTTATTATATCGAATTAAATAGACACCTTTTATGTACGAAGTTAACGCAACAAAAGTTCGCGGTGAACTGATAATTATATGTAAAAATTCGTTTATTTACTTCTCTTCTATTCTATATATATGTATATTGAAAAACTAATGCATCGTTGCAAAATATGTTTTTATTTTACAGTTATCTGCCTAATTATTGAGAAATATTATTATTATATATTTTTTTAAGTGCCACGCAGATTTTTTTTTTTCTAAATTAAGAATTTGCAAAAACAGTTATATTACAAGTACAAAAATACATTTTTTACAAAAACGGCTAAGCGGTATTTTGCTTCTTAAGCACAAATATGTGATCTCCAGCAAAAAAATTCGATGTGCCCTTACCCCCCCAATTAAGTTAGGTTCAAGGCCACCGTGTTACTTTACGTTCTTCAGCAGTTAATACTTTAACAACGTGTTCATCTTCTAAGCAACTTTTGTGATTTGTCTTTTAAATATTAATCCAGTGTTTGCTAAATCGATTAAAAATTAGTACTTCTGGTGCGGCTGTTGTAGCAACTCTAATTTCGAATACTTTTCGGAGTAACAACTCGTAAATATGGTGTCTGCATGGAAAATATAATAAATCACGCCCTAGTTTTCCTTCAAGCAGAGATGCAGAACCATTTTCTACACCCGTATTATGTGCAGTTGTGTCGAAGCAAACAATTTGAACTTCATCAAGGATTTTATATTCTTTTACTGAATTAAACACGGCTTCTGATATTTCTTTTCCACTCGATGATTTTAACTTTGGAATGCCAAGTAATTTATCGATAGCTTGAGATGAGATAATGATTGGCAAGCAAACAACTTTTTCTCTTCCAGTTATTTCTGGTAACATTGTACCATCCCAGTGCAAGACAAAACTACGTGGAATCTGGAAATAAGAAATTAAATTTTTTTTACTTATACTTAAAACTTGCAAAAGCAAATAGACGATAAAAAACGATCCGAAAGAAAAGCAAGAGACAAGCACGGAGACACATATTAAATTACTTACACCAAAGTTTGCTATAATATTTTGTGCTGTTGTTGCACGATGTTTCTGACGCATGCGTCGAATTGATGAATGATTTAGCATAAGATCTTCGATATGATGGCCTAACGCGTCAGCAGTTGCACTTAGGACATGAACTGCAGCACCATCAGAGATTCTCCACTTATCCAAAGTTGAAAGCAATCTTGGTTTAAAAAAATCAGTTCTACCTCTTGATATGCCTGGTGGGGTTTTGCTACATTCATTCACTTTTACATTTTCTGCTGACGGTGATGCTACAACTTCAATATCGTTTATGTCGTCAAAGTCAATCATACCTGTTGTATAGCAATATTTATCATATTTTAAAAAATTTAATTTTAGTAAAAAATAATTGTATAAATCTTTGAGTCTGTTGTTCATATAACCCTTTTCGTTTATTTTCTTTAATTTTACGCTGGTTTTCTTGTTCTTTCTGGATTGCTTTTCGCTTTTCTTTTTGCGTGACAATTTTATCTGTTCCTATCATACAACCTGGTCTTCCTTTTTCTCGCTGCTTTAATAAAAACTCTTTGTCCTCTTGTATTTTTATTAATTCGAATGCGTCTGCGTGTGCGATATCGAATAAATCATCCAATTTCTCTTGAAATTCAGTTTCGACCTTTTTTTGAGTGTCAGTTTTTCGACTATGATTCTTTGTGATAGATCTCCACTCGTTGTATAATTTTTCCAGTTTCTCAATAGAGTGTTTTTTGTAGTGTGTTGGAATTCGTGCTTTTTGCCAAAATGTACTAACCTCAGCAACAACTAATCTAGCACTTTCTCTTAAATTTAACCCAGCTATTCGTAAATTATAAAATAATACTTGTAGCACTTGTTTTCTTGATGGTTATTTAGCGCCAGTAATTTGATGATCAATTGCGCCAATTAACATAATATCATCATCCGATCGAAGTCTTTTGGATAAGAGAAAGAGAAATATAAGAGAAATCGAAATATGGAAGAAGTTAATGTTATAAAAAATTAATTTTATTTAATTTCATTTAAGTGGTCTTGTACTAATCATAGCACACGGTTAACTTTTTTCTGAGCACTGCAAACACTTATTTGTTTCATTTCTCTACACTTAGGTCATGTTTCCACTTGTGCGTTAACGAAATGCAGGGTACTAAAAAATTGTATTGCAGTTGTATCAGTGTAAACTTGGAAAAAAATATTTAGGCATCCACTAAACATGTACGATCGTCGCTGTTTCATTAACGACTAAATGAAAGACCATAAGCAAAGACTATAGATTTATAAAGATATTGCACTGTCATACAAAGTTCATACATTTTTCTGTCTATATTAATTTTTCTGGGGGATTCAGCCGCTAAATCCACTTGTGAGAGTAAATTGTTTTTGCTCTCAGAAAACTTTTTATTCTCATCTATTAGCGTATATGTGCGTACATGCGTGTGTGTGTGTATGTACTCGTACCCGGTGGCGTTTTTTGAGCGACTTTGTCATACTGATAATTTCATCTATGATTCCTGCTGACAAACTAGGTCTCAAAGCGCAATTTCTATGAAAATATCGAAATGTCGATGAAAGTAGGCGACAATGGCACTGCTAAAGACAGCTTTACTGACTGTTTTATGAAAGATTCACTGTATAAAAGAAAGTTTAAAGTAATCGACATTGTCTGTTATCATTCGATATAAAGATGAACTCTGCTGAATTTGTCTGCTACAAGCATTCGTCAATGGTTGAAGAAAAAAAATAACGGATTATTAAATATTTGTTTGTTTCTTGTTTATCTCCGCATTGGAGTATATTGAAACTTGGCAACATTGTCTGTTATGAGTGGATGCAAAGCGGAGTTTGTCTGTTGTGTATAAACGATTGAAAAAATTATAACTGTTATTATTTCAAATTTGTTTCTTTGTTTTTTGATAAATGTCTTTTTGTCTTCAGTTTAGTAGTAAAGTTCTCAGTGAAAAGTGTTTTTTTTTTTGTATTAAAGTGATTAAAAAATAAAATTTACTTTAGAAGCAGTGTATAAGTTTTTAAAATTAATGCAAGTAAGTAAAAATGTCGTCGAAAAGAACACTGAAAAGGGCAATAAAGAAAAAACAGACTCAATATTTACAACGTTTCAACCAGCCGTTTCAATCAGACAATACAAATCTTTGGCTTTGCATCTTTTAATTCTTAGATATGAACTTCGAATCTAAATTAGATCTCATTTTAAAAAAGTTTGAGCGACTAGAAAATTTACCTGCTACTATTGATGTAATAGTGCGTCAGCAAGTTCAACTGGAAATGAAGCTTGACAATTGCCAAAAAAGCAGGACGAATTGGCGAAAATTTTAGGCGAGCATAACATTTTATTGGGCCGAAATCTATCTAATATATCGTTGGCTTCCGGACGTTTTCCTATGAAATCCGACGATGATCTAAAATCACTTGAAGATGACCTTATGGGAAAAAATCGCGAAAACTCAGTAAGTGTAAAAATATTATAGCAAAACAATAAAATTGTTACCATAACATTATTTTTTAAGGTGCTATCTATGCGCAGATTAATTTCTGACGATTTGGCTAGAAATCTAGAACGAATTTTCGACTCGAATTTACTTTCCCAGTATAATTATGATGGAACCAAAGGCAAAAAAGCACTAAAGTTGTATCCGAACCTAACAACGGCTTTAAAAGGTTAGTGTCATTAAACCATAAGTTATCCGCATAATTGCCAGTTAAAAACTACGATTTTTTAATATCAAGTTTTATACTTAAAAGCGTGTCTTAACCTTTTTTTTATTTCTCTTTAATTATAATGCACAAGCTTCGACTCCTTTCAAAAATTTTTATGCTACTTCCGCGCTCATATATGAATATCGATGATATTGTCTGTTAGGACTTACTAATACGCTGACGCCTGCCGGACAAAATCCATTCAGGTCATCTACGACATTTTGGACAATTGCTTCAAAAATTCATGTATGACGCCAAAGAAAATTCAGCATATGTCATTGATAATAGGTGAAAATTCTTTTTATGTAGTTGCAATTAAGCGGGGTAGTATAAATGAGACAAAAATACAAGTTAATCGTGAAGAAGATTTTCGTAAGGTAATAACTAAATTTGAAGCACTAAATAAGAATTTTTATACATATCAACTGAAGAGCAGTAAAGGTCTTCAGGTAGTGATTAAGGGCATTGACTTATGCGTGGACCCAGGTGAGATAAAAACGTTTTTAGAAGAGAAGGGCTTCAAAATAAAAACTGTAATAAACATTAAAAATAGAGAAAAAAATCCTCAGCCACTATTTCGAGTGGAGTTAGAACCCGGCGACATTAAGCTCAAAAAGAACGAAACGCATCCCATTTATAATCTTAAATATATCCTGTATAGGAAAATAACGATAGAGGAGCCACACAAAAGGAACGGTCCCGTTCAATGTTTAAACTGCCAAGAATTTGGTCACACTAAGGCATACTGCCATTTAACCCCTGTTTGCGTCGTATGTGGAGAATTACATGGTACAGCTCTCTGCGATAAGTCTAAAAACGACCCCAATGTAAAAAAATGTAGCAACTGCGGTGGTAATCACACGGCCAACTATAGAGGATGCCCTGTATACTCTATCGTCAAGCGCTCGGTTGGACCGAAACCTAATCCCCCTCAAATGCAGGCAACAAATCAAGTTTACATTAATGACGTTCAGGTACCGCAGCCTAGTAATAACAGAACATCCTACGCTAACGTCCTAAAATCAAACCATATGCCAATGCAAGGTGAGTTGCCAAATAATGATGAAACTCCAGTTTCTAACTTAAGTCGTCTAGAGAAAACCATGGAAACATTAGTGCAAACAGTAAATAACTTTACAAACACAATGGGTAATATGATGCAGGAAATGTTAAGAATGCAATCGATGTTATTGCAAGCTGTACTAAACAAGCCATGAACTGTTTAAAAATTTGCTTTTGGAACGCAAACGGCATCCGTCAACATAAAAATGAACTAGAATACTTTCTTAAAAATAAACAAATTGATGTTATGATGGTTTCTGAAACCCATCTGACCTCAAGAAACACGTTTCAAGTCAATGGTTATATATTATATGATACCAAGGACCCTCGAGGTAGAGCTTGTGGAGGTTCTGCCATTTTGATAAAAAACCGAGTAAAACACTACCTAATGTGCGATCATCGTGAAGATTATCTCCAAGCAACGAGCATTTGCGTTGAGGAATTATCTCGAAACATAGTAATTTCATCATTATACTCCCCACCTAGATTTTCAATATCAGAAAGCCAATATAATAAATATTTCAAATCATTAGGACCCTGCTTCCTGGCTGCTGGCGATTATAACGCTAAACACACTTTCTGGGGGTCACGACTTATTACACCTAAGGGTCGTGTTTTGTTTAACACAATTTGTAAAATGGACCTAAATGTGGTCGCGAGCGGACAACCAACATATTGGCCTACTGATCAGCAAAAAGTTCCAGATGTCATAGATTTTGGCGTGGTTAATAACATCCCCATAGACACGATTCATGTGGAAGCGTC
Organism: Pollenia amentaria; assembly: GCA_943735925.1. Classification (NCBI taxonomy): domain Eukaryota; kingdom Metazoa; phylum Arthropoda; class Insecta; order Diptera; family Polleniidae; genus Pollenia; species Pollenia amentaria. Next base: position 75,284,956 of record OX031009.1, read on the forward strand.
CCTAGAATTATCTTCAGATCACACACCTACAATTGTTACTATAATGAATCCAAATGGAATCGTATCTCCGTCTGGTTACTTATCGTCATCAGCCTCACAAATAAATTGGTTAAAATATAAAAAATATCTGAGTGCCCATTGCACAGAAAATATTCCGCTTAGCACACCGGAGAACGTGGATCTCGCTATTGTTAATTTTGGCAGTTATCTCAAACTAGCTGTTCAACATTCCAGCATAACACTCAAAAAAACCAAAAACAAAATCATATATTCTACAGATGTCGAGCGTCTATTGACTGAAAAAAGGAGAGTTCGTAGAGAGTGGCAATTGCACAGATCCCCCCAACTTAAGACTTTATTAAAAGAGTGCACAAAAAGGCTGAGAAAGTTACTGCAGTCTCAGAAAACGGCTTCCCTGGAAAAATATCTCAAGGGACTTGATGCAACTCCACAATCAGATTACTCATTATGGCGTGCAGCTAGAAGCCTCAATAGACCAGTTATCTCTAAGCCACCATTGAGAAACTTGAATGGAAGTTGGGCAAGAAATGATATTGAAAAAGGAAATCTGTTTGCTAATCATCTGAAAAATGTATTTACCCATAATATATTTCACGATATAGCAGTCGATTTACCGTCTGTAAATGTTAGAGCAGCTATTCCCCTAAGATTCGAGTTTAGAGAAATCGAAAAGGCTATTTGTAATTTAAACACCAAGAAGGCATCCGGTATTGATAAGATCAGTAATAAAATGCTTTTGGAGCTACCAAGTACAGCAAAGAAAATTATTCCTTTTATTTTTAATGCTATTTCACGACTTCAATACTACCCTCATAAATGGAAGGTTTCCTTAGTAACCATGATACCAAAGCCAGGAAAGGATCACACAAAAGTTGAGTCATACAGGCCTATTAGCTTATTATCTAATATTTCAAAGCTATTTGAGAAACTACTAGTGGCAAAATTAACGCCGATTTTAAATGAAAATAGATGTATTCCTTATCATCAATTTGGGTTTAGAAGAAAGCATAGCACAATTGAACAAACTCATCGAATAGTAAATGTAATAAGAAAAGCCTTTGAAGAAAAAAAATATTGCTCAGCACTCTTCATCGATGTGTCTCAAGCTTTTGATAAAGTCTGGCATGAAGGTTTACTACTGAAATTGCAGCAAAACTTGCCAGCAAACATACACAAGCTGTTAGAAAGCTACTTAGTCGATCGTCAATTTATTATTAAAGAAGGCGATTTTTTAAGTTCTCCTCAGCCAGTTAACGCTGGAGTCCCACAAGGCAGCATCCTGGGCCCTCTATTGTACTTAATTTATACTTCGGACATGCCAACAAACAGCTACACACAAACCTCAACATTTGCGGATGACACAGCTTTCCTAAGCGTACATGAAAACTGTCAAGAAGCATTTCGTTACTTACAGGATCACATATTTGAACTGGAAAGGTGGTTAAAACAATGGAGGATAAAGATCAATGAGCAAAAATGCGCACATATAACATTCACATTGCGTCGGGAAACATGCCCCCCTATTAAAATCAATAATCAACACTCGCATGTAAAATACCTCGGTATACATCTAGATCGGCGTTTAACGTGGAAATGGCACATAGAAGCAAAATTAACTCAAATGAAACTAAAAGCAATTCAAATTAATTGGCTCATTGGAAGAAATTCTGTTCTTAGTCTCGATTGCAAACTTCTACTTTACAACTCTATCTTAAAGCCAATTTGGTGCTACGGTATTCAGTTATGGGGCACTGCCTCGGCTTCTAATATCGAAAAAATTCAAAGGCGCCAAAATAAACTTCTTCGAATAATAACAGCCGCTCCCTGGTATGTCAAAAACTCAAATATCCACAAGGATCTCAATGTGCCATTGGTAAAAACTATGATAACGAAATATGCAGTAAAATATTTAAAAAGGCTGGAACTGCACCCAAATCCCTTAGCTCGAAATATTTTAAATTATGGCGGCCACACTCGATTAAGGAGAAGAGACACTGCAGCACTCACCCAATCAGATGAGCGATAAACACCTACATATGTGAACAGAAACCGTGATGATTAAATCTTTTTGTCTGGCACTGGCAGGACATTAAGTAAATATTAGGATAAGATTTGATTAATTATTGTTAGTTCATATTTAATATATGAAGATTCAATAAATAAATACTGCAAAAAAAAAAAAAAAAAATATGTCATTGATGATTTAACATTGTCAGTGAGTTTCATGATGAAACATCATGACGTTCGCCACCGGGTATGTACATGGCAAATAAAAAAATATAAAAAAACTAAAAGAAGTCTTGTTTTTCTCGTTGAAAACACATTTAAGTTATAAAAGAAGTTTTGTTTGCATGCCATTTATGTGCAAAAAAACTATGTAAACGCAAATGTGACCGATTTTTAATTGTAGGGCAATAATATGTGTTTTATTGTTGTACAGATGAAAATAGATCGATTTGCACCGAAGTTAAATTGCTGTTATTGTCTAAAATTAAACAATTGTAGGAATATAAGAAATCATTTTTCTAAAAAAAATTAACTGCTTTGTTTATAAAAGATATTTTATGTTTACTAAAGCGACATAATCAAAATGCTTTTGATTTTCATAAAAATTTTCAGCCAGTTTGATGTGTGTGCACGTAATTTCTTGAAATTTTATTTATTTTTTGTTTAAAAATGTATGAAAACTTGATTTTCAATGTTTTTTTTTATTAAAATTGTATTTTTTGACAAATTATTAAATTGTTTCCGATGAAAAATCCAATTTTTTTATTATTACAACAAATAATTATTACAAATTATGAAAAATAGTCAGGCTTTGGAAGTGTACCTTTAAGAAGTTTGTAAAATTCTTATAAAGGTCTGCAAAAATATTTATACAAAATAAAGCAATGAAAATGAAAAATTTATTAATTTATTTATTGTTTTTGTTTTGCGGAGAATAAGGTATGTTATAAAGACAAGATGGAGATGTTAAATTTACTAGTCCTTCCTTATATTATGACGGAAGCAATACACATGGGCAACATTTAAATACCTTCAAATCATCGATTTCATACTAAAAAAGTTAAAATTTGTAACCATTTAACTTGTAAAGAGCCTATAAGTAAAATTATTACCTAAATACTCGTGGTAAATAGTTAGGGCGTGTGTGAAACGGTAGCAAAGTACTATGGTAAGAAAGTATTTCCGTGTGGGGAAAAATTCATGTTTCTGCTGTGTGAAATGATATCTTTTAACGAAATTAAGAATGATTTTTCATCGTATACCTAGATAAACAAGGATATATTCAAAATATGGGACTCCGGTAGTATACTACATTTATAGACGAATCAACGAAATAAGCTGCAATTAAATTACCGATGTTAATCCATTTAGGGATAACATGTTGCCAAACTTATTAAAAAAATTTATAATAATTATTAATTTAAAAATAAATTAATAATTAATTTTTTCGTTAAATTTCTAACAAATTTTAAAATTGCAATACGAATGCGATTGTTTTAGATGATAAATTGATAATATTGCTAGGTAATTACATTAAACACATTTAAAAATTGTTGCTTTAGAAACTTGGAATAAGGCTTAAGCTTTATTTGATTTTCAGACATTTTCCTTGCCAAAATATCAAACTTCGGATCTCTACAAGAAAACAAATAAATTTTTAATTTATTTTGGAAAATAAATTCTAAAAATTTAATCCCGTTTGATTGCATATTTAATGGAATTTTAAAAATTTCTTAAAATTAATATTTTTGCCAAATTCAATTCACTGATCTCTCAAGTTCTAAGTTTTAAGATATTCAGCCTTATTATGATATTCGCACGACTTAAAAAAGCAAACACCAGATTTATTTTAGTGTTCGGAAACTCGTGCGTTATGCTTGCGATCTGCCACAGTTTCTTACAAAAATTCTAGTTTCCTTCAGCATACTTTTAATTCGCCAAACTTCGTGCTATTGCGATTTACAGTACACATATTATACGATTTCAAGTCACAATGTTAAGCGTTTTACGATTGTCAGAGCATGCCCGATTTATTTTAAATCGTTCAAAAAACTATAATATAAACGCACTACTGGAATAATGCCGATTTTTGGCGAATTTAATATGAATTTATAAAATAAAAAATCATATTAACAACACTGACAGCGGGATTACAGCTTTGCAACAGAGTTGCAAAAAAGTTAAAACAATAATAAGATATTTCATCACTTACCAAACACAAAAACTAATTTTTTTCGATTGGAGAGTTGATAAGAAAAATTAAACGATTAATTTCTTGATTCTTTGATATGGCTTGTAACTTTGAAAACAAACAAAAAACTTAGGATTATGTGACTAAAACGTTAATAATTTGCTTTACTTTTGCCTTTTCTAGCCGCTGATAAATGGAATATATGGTAAATGTGCTTATATCGCTAAATGGACTATAACGTAAATACTTTCTATTAACCTTCTGTATAGCGGCAAAAATAAAGATTAAATGGACTATATCGCTAATGTGACTAACAATGGAAATGACTAAACTAAATGTACTGTATAAAATAATGAACAAATTAGGAAAATACAATTGTTTTGCAGGTGGCTCTATGCATTTTATTTTATATTTTTGTTTTGAATTCACAAAATTTTTTAAACGTTTTTATTTGACTTTTTCAATTACAATTTTCGATTTGCTGCTTGTCAGAAATTTTGTTGCTTGTTTCAAAAATTCTACTAGCCCCCAAGGCTATTGAAAATTCATTAATTTCAGAAGTGTCAACATTTTACTTACATTCGCACTTTTCTATCGCCTCACACACGCCCTTACAAAACACACTTGTTTTATAATACATACACATATTATAAGTACATACATAGTTGAATTGTCTAAAAATTTTAATTATAATTCGGTTCGAATCGTTATAATTTAATTTTTACAACAATAAACCACATATTCTTACCCTACCAATTAAACAATCGGTCGCATTTGTTCTTACGTAGGCTATTTGCACATAAATTGCTTAAAAAAACAAAATCAAATTAATTTAAAAAATAAAAATACCGAAAACCGGTTTTAACGAAAAAAACACACACACACGTTGGGTGACAAAAACAAAAAAAAAATGTGTATGTGTGTATTAATGCATGTATGTGGTTTTTTGCTCTCTTCAGTTTTCTGAATGTGAGCACGAAGCTTTTGCTTTCCTTGTTACTTCCCCCCCTCATCATTAAGAAGCACAACATTTTTGTCAATTCCAAATGTACTAAGTGCAACATCTTTATAAATCTATAGTCTTTGCCATAATAATTATGTGACTCAATAATTGCAAATCAATCCAAGTGAAAATAAAGAGTGCTTTGAGGCACAGCTAAAAATTGTCTTATCGTGGTCAAATTCATATATTCTACAGATGTCGAGCGTCTATTGACTGAAAAAAGGAGAGTTCGTAGAGAGTGGCCATTGCACAGATCCCCCCAACTTAAGACTTTATTAAAAGAGTGCACAAAAAGGCTGAGAAAGTTACTGCAGTCTCAGAAAACGGCTTCCCTGGAAAAATATCTCAAGGGACTTGATGCAACTCCACAATCAGATTACTCATTATGGCGTGCAGCTAGAAGCCTCAATAGACCAGTTATCTCTAAGCCACCATTGAGAAACTTGAATGGAAGTTGGGCAAGAAATGATATTGAAAAAGGAAATCTGTTTGCTAATCATCTGAAAAATGTATTTACCCTTAATATATTTCACGATATAGCAGTCGATTTACCGTCTGTAAATGTTAGAGCAGCTATTCCCCTAAGATTCGAGTTTAGAGAAATCGAAAAGGCTATTTGTAATTTAAACACCAAGAAGGCATCCGGTATTGATAAGATCAGTAATAAAATGCTTTTGGAGCTACCAAGTATAGCGAAGAAAATTAATCTTTTTATTTTTAATGCTATTTTACGCCTTCAATACTACCCTCAGGAAGCATGATACCAAAGCCAGGAAAGGATCACACAAAAGTTGAGTCATACAGGCCTATTAGCTTATTATCTAATATTTCAAAGCTATTTGAGAAACTAATAGTGTTAAAATTAACGCCGATTTTAAATGAAAATAGATATATTCCTAATCATCAATTCAGGCTTAAAAGAAAGCACAGCACAATTGAACAAACTCATCGAATAGTAAATGTAATAAGAAAAGCCTTTGAAGAAAAAAAATATTGCTCAGCACTCTTCATCGATGTGTCTCAAGCTTTTGATAAAGTCGGGCATGAAGGCTTACTACTGAAATTGCAGCAAACCTTACCAGCAAACATACACCAGCTGTTAGAAAGCTACTTAGTCGGTCGTCAATTTATTATAAAAGAAGGCGATTTTTTAAGTTTTCCTCAGCCAGTTAACGCTGGAGTCCCACAAGGCAGCATCCTGGGCCCTCTATTGTACTTAATTTATACTTCGGACATGCCAACAAACAGCTACACACATACCTCAACATTTGCGGATGAAACAGCTTTCCTAAGCGTTCATGAAAACTGTCAAGAAGCATCTCGTTACTTACAGGATCACACAATGAGCAAAAATGCGCACATATAACATTCACATTGCGTAGGGAAACATGCCCCCATATTAAAATCAATAATCAAATAATACCCCAACACTCGCATGTAAAATATCTCGGTATACATCTAGATCAGCGTTTAACGCGGAAATGGCACATAGAAGCAAAATTAACTCAAATGAAACTAAAAGCAATTCAAATTAGTTGGCTCATTGCAAGAAATTCTGTTCTTAGTCTCGATTGCAAACTTCTACTTTACAACTCTATCTTAAAGCCAATTTGGTGCTACGGTATTCATTTATGGGGCACTGCCTCTGCTTCTAATATTGAAAAAATTCAAAGGCGCCAAAATAAACTTCTTCGAATAATCACAGCCGCCCCCTGGTACGTCAAAAACTCAAATATCCACAAGGATATCAATGTGCCATTAGTAAAAACTGAACTCGAGAAAAACGATGAAACTCCAGTTTCTAATTTAAGTCGTCTAGAGAAAACCATGGAAACATTAGTACAAACAGTAAATAACTTTACAAACACAATGGGTAATATGATGCAGGAAATGTTACGAATGCAATCGATGTTATTGCAAGCTGTACTAAACAAGCCATGAACTGCTTAAAAATTTGCTTTTGGAACGCAAACGGCATCCGCCAACATAAAAATGAAATAGAATACTTCCTTAAAAATAAACAAATCGATGTTATGATGGTTTCTGAAACTCATCTGACCTCAAGAAACACGTTTAAAGTCAATGGTTATATATTATATGATACCAAGGACCCTCGAGGTAGAGCTTGTGGAGGTTCTGCTATTTTGATAAAAAACCGAGTAAAACACTACCTAATGTGCGATCATCGTGAAGATTATCTCCAAGCAACGAGCATTTGCGTTGAGGAATTATCTCGAAACATAGTAATTTCATCATTATACTCCCCACCTAGATTTTCAATATCAGAAAGCCAATATAATAAATATTTCAAATCATTAGGACCCTGCTTCCTGGCTGCTGGCGATTATAACGCTAAACACACTTTCTGGGGGTCACGACTTATTACACCTAAGGGTCGTGTTTTGTTTAACACAATTTGTAAAATGGACCTAAATGTGGTCGCGAGTGGACAACCAACATATTGGCCTACTGATCAGCAAAAAGTTCCAGATGTCATAGATTTTGGCGTGGTTAATAACATCCCCATAGACACGATTCATGTGGAAGCGTCCCTAGAATTATCTTCAGATCACACACCTACAATTGTTACTATAATGAATCCAAATGGAATCGTATCTCCGTCTGGTTACTTATCGTCATCAGCCTCACAAATAAATTGGTTAAAATATAAAACATATCTGAGTGCCCATAGCACAGAAAATATTCCGCTTAGCACACCGGAGAACGTGGATCTCGCTATTGTTAATTTTGACAGTTATCTCAAACTAGCTGTTCAACATTCCAGCATAACACTCAAAAAAACCAAAAACAAAATCATATATTCTACAGATGTCGAGCGTCTATTGACTGAAAAAAGGAGAGTTCGTAGAGAGTGGCAATTGCACAGATCCCCCCAACTTAAGACTTTATTAAAAGAGTGCACAAAAAGGCTGAGAAAGTTACTGCAGTCTCAGAAAACGGCTTCCCTGGAAAAATATCTCAAGGGACTTGATGCAACTCCACAATCAGATTACTCATTATGGCGTGCAGCTAGAAGCCTCAATAGACCAGTTATCTCTAAGCCACCATTGAGAAACTTGAATGGAAGTTGGGCAAGAAATGATATTGAAAAAGGAAATCTGTTTGCTAATCATCTGAAAAATGTATTTACCCTTAATATATTTCACGATATAGCAGTCGATTTACCGTCTGTAAATGTTAGAGCAGCTATTCCCCTAAGATTCGAGTTTAGAGAAATCGAAAAGGCTATTTGTAATTTAAACACCAAGAAGGCATCCGGTATTGATAAGATCAGTAATAAAATGCTTTTGGAGCTACCAAGTACAGCAAAGAAAATTATTCTTTTTATTTTTAATGCTATTTCACGACTTCAATACTACCCTCATAAATGGAAGGTTTCCTTAGTAACCATGATACCAAAGCCAGGAAAGGATCACACAAAAGTTGAGTCATACAGGCCTATTAGCTTATTATCTAATATTTCAAAGCTATTTGAGAAACTACTAGTGGCAAAATTAACGCCGATTTTAAATGAAAATAGATGTATTCCTTATCATCAATTTGGGTTTAGAAGAAAGCATAGCACAATTGAACAAACTCATCGAATAGTAAATGTAATAAGAAAAGCCTTTGAAGAAAAAAAATATTGCTCAGCACTCTTCATCGATGTGTCTCAAGCTTTTGATAAAGTCTGGCATGAAGGTTTACTACTGAAATTGCAGCAAAACTTGCCAGCAAACATACACAAGCTGTTAGAAAGCTACTTAGTCGGTCGTCAATTTATTATTAAAGAAGGCGATTTTTTAAGTTCTCCTCAGCCAGTTAACGCTGAAGTCCCACAAGGCAGCATCCTGGGCCCTCTATTGTACTTAATTTATACTTCGGACATGCCAACAAACAGCTACACACAAACCTCAACATTTGCGGATGACACAGCTTTCCTAAGCGTACATGAAAACTGTCAAGAAGCATCTCGTTACTTACAGGATCACATATTTGAACTGGAAAGGTGGTTAAAACAATGGAGGATAAAGATCAATGAGCAAAAATGCGCACATATAACATTCACATTGCGTCGGGAAACATGCCCCCCCTATTAAAATCAATAATCAAATAATACCCCAACACTCGCATGTAAAATACCTCGGTATACATCTAGATCGGCGTTTAACGTGGAAATGGCACATAGAAGCAAAATTAACTCAAATGAAACTAAAAGCAATTCAAATTAATTGGCTCATTGGAAGAAATTCTGTTCTTAGTCTCGATTGCAAACTTCTACTTTACAACTCTATCTTAAAGCCAATTTGGTGCTACGGTATTCAGTTATGGGGCACTGCCTCGGCTTCTAATATCGAAAAAATTCAAAGGCGCCAAAATAAACTTCTTCGAATAATAACAGCCGCTCCCTGGTATGTCAAAAACTCAAATATCCACAAGGATCTCAATGTGCCATTGGTAAAAACTATGATAACGAAATATGCAGTAAAATATTTAAAAAGGCTGGAACTGCACCAAAATCCCTTAGCTCGAAATATTTTAAATTATGGCGGCCACACTCGATTAAGGAGAAGAGACACTGCAGCACTCACCCAATCAGATGAGCGATAAACACCTACATATGTGAACAGAAACCGTGATGACTAAATCTTTTTGTCTGGCACTGGCAGGACATTAAGTAAATATTAGGATAAGATTTGATTAATTATTGTTAGTTCATATTTAATATATGAAGATTCAATAAATAAATACTGCAAAAAAAAAAAAAAAAATATGTCATTGATGATTTAACATTGTCAGTGAGTTTCATGATGAAACATCATGACGTTCGCCACCGGGTATGTACATGGCAAATAAAAAAATATAAAAAAACTAAAAGAAGTCTTGTTTTTCTCGTTGAAAACACATTTAAGTTATAAAAGAAGTTTTGTTTGCATGCCATTTATGTGCAAAAAAACTATGTAAACGCAAATGTGACCGATTTTTAATTGTAGGGCAATAATATGTGTTTTATTGTTGTACAGATGAAAATAGATCGATTTGCACCGAAGTTAAATTGCTGTTATTGTCTAAAATTAAACAATTGTAGGAATATAAGAAATCATTTTTCTAAAAAAAATTAACTGCTTTGTTTATAAAAGATATTTTATGTTTACTAAAGCGACATAATCAAAATGCTTTTGATTTTCATAAAAATTTTCAGCCAGTTTGATGTGTGTGCACGTAATTTCTTGAAATTTTATTTATTTTTTGTTTAAAAATGTATGAAAACTTGATTTTCAATGTTTTTTTTTATTAAAATTGTATTTTTTGACAAATTATTAAATTGTTTCCGATGAAAAATCCAATTTTTTTATTATTACAACAAATAATTATTACAAATTATGAAAAATAGTCAGGCTTTGGAAGTGTACCTTTAAGAAGTTTGTAAAATTCTTATAAAGGTCTGCAAAAATATTTATACAAAATAAAGCAATGAAAATGAAAAATTTATTAATTTATTTATTGTTTTTGTTTTGCGGAGAATAAGGTATGTTATAAAGACAAGATGGAGATGTTAAATTTACTAGTCCTTCCTTATATTATGACGGAAGCAATACACATGGGCAACATTTAAATACCTTCAAATCATCGATTTCATACTAAAAAAGTTAAAATTTGTAACCATTTAACTTGTAAAGAGCCTATAAGTAAAATTATTACCTAAATACTCGTGGTAAATAGTTAGGGCGTGTGTGAAACGGTAGCAAAGTACTATGGTAAGAAAGTATTTCCGTGTGGGGAAAAATTCATGTTTCTGCTGTGTGAAATGATATCTTTTAACGAAATTAAGAATGATTTTTCATCGTATACCTAGATAAACAAGGATATATTCAAAATATGGGACTCCGGTAGTATACTACATTTATAGACGAATCAACGAAATAAGCTGCAATTAAATTACCGATGTTAATCCATTTAGGGATAACATGTTGCCAAACTTATTAAAAAAATTTATAATAATTATTAATTTAAAAATAAATTAATAATTAATTTTTTCGTTAAATTTCTAACAAATTTTAAAATTGCAATACGAATGCGATTGTTTTAGATGATAAATTGATAATATTGCTAGGTAATTACATTAAACACATTTAAAAATTGTTGCTTTAGAAACTTGGAATAAGGCTAAAGCTTTATTTGATTTTCAGACATTTTCCTTGCCAAAATATCAAACTTCGGATCTCTACAAGAAAACAAATAAATTTTTAATTTATTTTGGAAAATAAATTCTAAAAATTTAATCCCGTTTGATTGCATATTTAATGGAATTTTAAAAATTTCTTAAAATTAATATTTTTGCCAAATTCAATTCACTGATCTCTCAAGTTCTAAGTTTTAAGATATTCAGCCTTATTATGATATTCGCACGACTTAAAAAAGCAAACACCAGATTTATTTTAGTGTTCGGAAACTCGTGCGTTATGCTTGCGATCTGCCACAGTTTCTTACAAAAATTCTAGTTTCCTTCAGCATACTTTTAATTCGCCAAACTTCGTGCTATTGCGATTTACAGTACACATATTATACGATTTCAAGTCACAATGTTAAGCGTTTTACGATTGTCAGAGCATGCCCGATTTATTTTAAATCGTTCAAAAAACTATAATATAAACGCACTACTGGAATAATGCCGATTTTTGGCGAATTTAATATGAATTTATAAAATAAAAAATCATATTAACAACACTGACAGCGGGATTACAGCTTTGCAACAGAGTTGCAAAAAAGTTAAAACAATAATAAGATATTTCATCACTTACCAAACACAAAAACTAATTTTTTTCGATTGGAGAGTTGATAAGAAAAATTAAACGATTAATTTCTTGATTCTTTGATATGGCTTGTAACTTTGAAAACAAACAAAAAACTTAGGATTATGTGACTAAAACGTTAGTAATTTGCTTTACTTTTGCCTTTTCTAGCCGCTGATAAATGGAATATATGGTAAATGTGCTTATATCGCTAAATGGACTATAACGTAAATACTTTCTATTAACCTTCTGTATAGCGGCAAAAATAAAGATTAAATGGACTATATCGCTAATGTGACTAACAATGGAAATGACTAAACTAAATGTACTGTATAAAATAATGAACAAATTAGGAAAATACAATTGTTTTGCAGGTGGCTCTATGCATTTTATTTTATATTTTTGTTTTGAATTCACAAAATTTTTTAAACGTTTTTATTTGACTTTTTCAATTACAATTTTCGATTTGCTGCTTGTCAGAAATTTTGTTGCTTGTTTCAAAAATTCTACTAGCCCCCAAGGCTATTGAAAATTCATTAATTTCAGAAGTGTCAACATTTTACTTACATTCGCACTTTTCTATCGCCTCACACACGCCCTTACAAAACACACTTGTTTTATAATACATACACATATTATAAGTACATACATAGTTGAATTGTCTAAAAATTTTAATTATAATTCGGTTCGAATCGTTATAATTTAATTTTTACAACAATAAACCACATATTCTTACCCTACCAATTAAACAATCGGTCGCATTTGTTCTTACGTAGGCTATTTGCACATAAATTGCTTAAAAAAACAAAATCAAATTAATTTAAAAAATAAAAATACCGAAAACCGGTTTTAACGAAAAAAACACACACACACGTTGGGTGACAAAAACAAAAAAAAATGTGTATGTGTGTATTAATGCATGTATGTGGTTTTTTGCTCTCTTCAGTTTTCTGAATGTGAGCACGAAGCTTTTGCTTTCCTTGTTACTTCCCCCCCTCATCATTAAGAAGCACAACATTTTTGTCAATTCCAAATGTACTAAGTGCAACATCTTTATAAATCTATAGTCTTTGCCATAAGAATTATGTGACTCAATAATTGCAAATCAATCCAAGTGAAAATAAAGAGTGCTTTGAGGCACAGCTAAAAATTGTCTTATCGTGGTCAAATTTTTTGTGTGGTTTTTTGAGACCAAATGAAATGTTTTTAGTGCTTGCCGTAATACAAATTCAAAAAATTACAAATAAGGACCGCTCTAGTAGGTAGGTAGGTAGGTAGAAAGGCTGGTGTGAAGTCTCCTTCACACCCTCACCCAGAGACCAATACGGTCCATTGTGATGCCTTGTTTATAGTTAAGAAGCTGAAAAAAAGAAGGTGAAGAGAAACAGCAAAAGAATCAGAAAAGATAAGAACAGATAAGAATAGATGAGAAAAGGAAGTTCCGACCAAACCCGAGAGAAAAGCCTCACTCAACACAACACCAATCCGCCCTATGTGCGGCTAGCTCCCAGTCTCCTGCTGCGCAGCCAGGCCATCCCCATTACGAATCCTATCAGACTCTCGAGCCCACAGCCCGGGACGTCCCCTAATTCGCCTAGGAATCTGCTGCCCAGCCACCTCAGCCTGCTGCCCTGTAGCCTGGGACAGCGGCACAAAATGTGCTCAACCGTCTCCAGCTCCTCCGGGTCCTCACACAACCCGCACATATCCGACACGTCGGATCCTAACCTCATCGCCATCCTGCCTATCATGCAATGACCCGTGATGATTCCTATTATGGTCCTCACGCAGACCCTGCTTCTGCCCAGCAACAACTCCGAGTCGGACTTCCTGAGCACCGGCCACATCGTCCGTGATACCCGGCAGTCCGTTCGGTTCCCCCAGGCCCTATTGGTCGCGCCCAGAATCCATTCCCTAATCTTCCCAAAGTAGAATCCTATTGGAGGCCTAATTGCCTCTATGTGATTAGGATCCTCCATCTCTGAGCCCTGTCTCGCCAACTCATCAGCAATCTCGTTGCCGCTTATGTTGCAGTGACCAGGCACCCAGCACAATCTCAACATATACTCTCCTAAGGCTCCCTCCAGAGCCCTCCTGCAACCGTCAACTAGCTTGGATTTCACGTAACAGCCCCTTACGGCCATAAGGGCCGCCTGGCTGTCGACATATATAGTGACCTCCGAGCCCCTATCAATGTTGTCCCTCATCAGTTCCACGGCCCTCAAGACCCCCAGAACTTCCGCCTGAAAAACACTGCAGTCGTCCGGAAGCCTATATGACATTCTGATATCCAGATCCTCAATGTAGACCCCCGCACCCGTGCCTCTCATCTTCGAGCCGTCAGTGAAAATAGCAAATCCATTAAATAATCTGCTCCTACCTGACCATCTCTCCCTAGAAGGCGTTACCACCTCCGGCAACCGTCCGAAATCCACCCTGGTGCCCACGAAATCCGTGGAGCCGGGTGATCCCAGGCAGTAACCTCCAGCTTCGATCTCACTCAAGATCCGTGAGTGACCCTGCGTGAAATCCCTAATCAATCCTAGTTCCCTCAGTCTAAGAATGCTTCTGGCTGCCATTCCCATAACATACTGCTCAATGGGCAGAAGATGTAGAATGACATCCAGTGCCGCTTGAGGTGTACTTCTCATGGCACCTGTCATGCCGATTGAAGCACACCTCTGAGCCTTAGACAGAAGGTTCCTTCGACAAGCCACTCTCAATGACTCCCACCAAACACAGCATCCATATGTAAGAATGGGTCTAACCACCGAAGTGTACAGCCATCCCACCACTGACGGCCGGAGTCCCCAACTCTTACCTATCGATGATCTGCAAGCATAGTAGGCATTGAGGCCTCTCTTAAGTCTCTCCTGAGTATTCCTTCCCCACGACAGCTTGCTGTCCAGAAAAACTCCTAGATACTTAGCGCTATCAGATAGTCTAAGCTCTACTCCTCCTAGTACCGGCAGCCTAAAATTCTCTACCCTGTACCTCCTAGTAAAAAGAACCAACTCGGTCTTCTCCGGATTGACTCCCAAACCCTTATCACTCGCCCATGCTGACAGTTCGCCCAGCGCCCCTTGCATGACTTCGCTTATTGTCGGCAGAAACTTGCCCGATACCAATATCACTACATCATCCGCGTAGGCCACAACTTTCCGACCCAATCTGTCAAAAAGTCCCAGAACGACGTTGACAGCTAAGAGCCATAATAAGGGAGAGAGAACTCCCCCCTGTGGGGTTCCCCTAGTCACCAGTTTCTTTAAGCGCTCGTTTCCCCAGTCCGAGTGAATAACTCTGCTGCTGAGCATCAGAGTTATCCATTCGACCAGGAACAGGGGAACGCCTAGATCCACCAATGCCTGCCTGATAGCCTCTATCTTCAAATTATTAAAAGCGCCCTCTATATCCAGGAATGCCGCCAAGGTGTATTCCTTGTTTCGCAATCCCCGCTCTACATAACCCACCACATCATGAAGCGCACTCTCAACAGATCTACCCTTAAGATAGGCGTGTTGAGCGCCGCTGATGATGCCGGCGTCAATCTTCGTCCTCAGATGTAGATCAATCAGTCTTTCCAACGTCTTCAAAAGAAAAGACGATAAGCTGATTGGTCTAAAATCCTTGGGTTTAGAGTGACCGGTTCTTCCCGCCTTGGGTATGAAAACCACCCTGACCTCCCTCCACCCTTTAGGAATGTACCCGTTCAGCACACAGACCCTAAACAGTTCCACCAACAGCAGGAGTGATGATCTCCCGATATTCTGTAACATCGCCGGAAAGATACCGTCTGGTCCTGCCGATTTGTAAGACCCAAAGGTATTAACCGCCCATGTTACTTTTTCCAAGGTGATCATGTCCCCCACCGTCTCCCTCTCCTCACCGCCCGATTCTGACCCAGAGAAGGGGTTACCACATTCAATCTGTTCCCCCGTCCCAGGATCCACACATCCCGGAAAGTGAGTTTCCATTAGCAGACAAAGAGATTCAGAGCTAGATTCCGTCCATGAGTTGTCCGGTCTCTGAATAAATCCAGGGACTACAGGGTCCTTAGATAAAATTCTCCTGAACCTGGACATCTCATTTACAGATTCCACTGACTCGCTAAACTTGACCCACGAGTCCCTTTTCGCCCTCCTAATGTCTCCTTTATATCTATTGTAACTCAATCTGAAGTTACCCCAATCTTCTTCCCTACGCGTATACTTCGCTCTATTAAACAACCTTCTGACAGTGGACCTTTGAGTCCTCAACTCGTCTGTCCACCATCTTGGTTGTGTGCGCTTGCCCGGAAAGTTCAAAGGACAGGAACGCTCATAACTACTAGTCAGTACCCCCGTAAAGGTGCCCACCAGTTGCTCTACACCGGTCGAAGTCGACCCCCAGTCGCGTGTAACTCTAAGGTTACTTTGCACCAATCTCGAAAAGTAATCCCAATCCGTCCTTCTCGGATTCCTATACGGACACCTTTTCGACCTCTCAAACATTAGATTAAAGGACAGGCGACTATGGTCAGAGAAGGAAAACCCCAGGTCCACCCTCCAATCCTCCACTAATTCCCTACAGTTCGTCAATGTCATGTCTATCACTGCCTCTCTATCCCTAGTTCTGAACGTAGGTGTATTCCCTCTGTTACAGATATAAAGATTGCTGGCAATAATAAAATCAAACATAGACTCACCTCTTTTGTTGATGTCGGCACTTCCCCATTGGGTATGGTGTGCATTGGCGTCACACCCTAGTACCAGTCTCGAGCCAGTTCTGCCTGAGTACTCCACCAACTCTCGCACTTTTTCACCAGGGGGATCGGTAGCCTCGTACGGCAAGTATACCGATGCTAATGCCAGGACCCTTCTGTCCTTGGCTTCTCCTGTCACAACCGTGAGGTCTCCATTACTATAAGAATGAGAAAACATAAATTTAAACTCAGTTCTCGCCAAGATACAAGTTCGTACCTTCTCATCTGTGTGGGGTACGAACAATGTATACCCCGTGACCCTTAATCCAACTACCCGGTTTTTATTAATCCAGGGCTCTTGGATTAAGGCCACGTCCACGTTGTTGTCGATGAGGTGGGTTACTAATTCGGTTGAGGCTGCTTCACAGTGGTGCAGGCTTATCTGCACCACTTTCAACCTCTTAGGGTCTATCATTTTTAGGAAACCTAAATTTGATAGACCCCAACCCGAATATTGCAACCCCTCCTATCGAATCAAGCTTTTTAAGAGACTCCCGGTCCACTGCGAACCTGAAGTCTCTTCCCTGGTTCTCTTTACAACCCAGTGAAGCTACCAACTTCCACTGGCTTGTATTGAGCCCCTTGTTCTGGTTGGCCAGTACCCCCAGTATGACCTCCACCGGTTTTATAGGTGGAGGTATCCATACCGTGACTACCGGCCTTAATGGCAACTCAGACGCTAGTATAACGTCCAGACTAGCTTCAGGACAGGAGCTGCCACACTTACCAATTGCAGCCTTTAAAAACTCAAAACTCTTGTCCAGTCAGCCCCTTTGAACGATACTTCGTCCGGCCTTCCTTTGGCACTAAAGATTTCGTCGAGTAGTTTGTTCTCTAGCACCTGCCATCTCTCGACACTGATCCTTCAATCGGGATCCTTACGATCAATGACAGCCGCTAGAATACCGTCCTTACTCGACGACTCCTTTAGTTTCTTTGAAGTGGATGGTTGGTCCTTTCTGGAGTCAGTCCTCTTATTGATCTCCTTATGGGGATCTTTAAGAGAACTGACCACAGTCTGACCAGTCCTCTTAGCCGCAGGGGATTTCTGGTCATCACCAGACCTCACTCGCTTAACTACCCCTTTTTTGGGGCCCTTAGCAGAGCTCAGTCGGTGATCACCCGATTTCCCTGCAGATGTTGACTGGTCTGTCCCAGCAACCCTTCCTTTAGTGACTCCTTTTTGGGAGTGACTATCGGAAATTACCAAGACATTTCCAGCCCTCATCGCGCGACTAGTAGTGGGTAAAACGTTCTCAGGCCTAGCTCCCTTAACTGCGACCAAACTGTCACGATTAAGAGGGCCAGTCGTTGAACCTTTACCCTCCTTTTCCTTATCTTCTGCTTTATCCGAGGATTCAACAACAGGGGGTGCTGGGGATTTGCTGTCTTTACTGACAACATTTGTATCCACAGCAGCCCTTGTTGTGTATCCCGCAGGATAGGGAAGCCCTAGGATGGCACCGACAGAGCCGTGGATTCGTTCGAATCTAGCAACGTTCTTTCGGTGCTTCCTCAGCAGATGCCTATCCCGCCCATCGTGCAGTGAGGAGTCTTTCTTAGCTATCTTTTCCAGAAAGGCTAAGGAGGCTCTCACACCACTCTTGGCTTTATCGTAGCTCGTTCGGCTATCTGACGTGACCTGTTCTGTCGCATCTTGCCGAACAACGAGTTTTGATACACTCGCCAATCCACTCTCCAACCCGAGTGTGACTCCGGAAGTCGATGGCCCAGCCCTATGGCCCTCATCATGAGCCGAAATCAGAGTTATTTCGTGCTCATCATCAGAGCCCAGAGTTAGGTCACCGAGTCTTTCCGATGCCCCTGTACGAGACGGAGATCCGATTGGCGAGTCTATCCTGTCCGTCATGACTGTCAGTTCTGTCATTAACTGACTCTCCTGCAGCAGAATATCTCTGTGAATACCCAGCAAGTCGGAGTCCAAATCTGACCCCGAACCTGCTGAGCTGACAGAGACTGTAATGTATTTATTACACATCTCTAATCATTTATTACACATCTCTAATAATTTATCTTTGAATCAGCTGTTTCATATGTTTTTAGAATCAGCTGTGTTATTTATATTTTTATTAGTAAATAAACAATATTTTATGTATGTATGTGTAAGCATATAATTGCATGTAAATATATAGAATAAGGATTAGATTTAAGTACCGTTATTTTAGTTTATAAGGAGACAAATTTTGTAATAAAGCAAGATTCTAATTTGAAACTTAGCCGAGCAATTGGCTCTTTGTTTACTTTTATTAAAATCACCAGCGCTCCAAGTAGTGCTTTGCCTTGGCGCTTGTTAGTGCCGGCATAAAAATAGTAGTGCCAGTGGCGTTTCAAACGCCGGCCAAAAAAACCATAACCCACCAAAGTAGGGACTTCCTTTTTTTTATTTAAATGACTTCCAGTCATTACATGGCGATCCTGCCTAGTTTGGAACAAACTTCTGTGCCGGTCACAGGGAATAATTATACGACAGCACCTACCAGTACGACAAAGACTCCAACAAAACAACAGCCACAACCAATTACCATTGAGGAGTATTTTAAGCGGCAGCAGCGCAGAACGGAGGAAAAGTTAACTGCAATCCCGCCAACACAAAAACCAAAAAAAAGGAGAGCAGGCAGAATTGTAAAGCTGCGAAGAAAGTTGGCAGCATTAAAAAATATTGTGTCGTCCGAAACTCCACCATCTTGGGAACGGGCATCAGAGATTTGGGAGCAAATCGATGCTATAACGCATGAGCTAAAAGCTCACAAAAACAAATAGTTTTTTTGTTTGAATAATGTAAAAAAAAAAAGAAATAAAACAAGTTTAACAACACGCCATTATGAGGCATTAAAAATAATTTTTATTTTAATTTTTTTTTATTTATGATAAAAAAATACAAATCATGTATTATATTATATAAGAAAAAACACAACACTTGATTTTAGAGTTTGAAGGAAATATTTAATTGAATTTAAAAACTTTAAATTAGAAACTTTAAAAATTTATTATATTAGCACTTGTGTAAAAAGTAAAAGAAAAAGCACATTAAAAGAAAATACGAAAAAGTCATCTACCGATCAGCTGACGATTAAACGTCAATCATCGCAGAGTATTTTGTAGATCAGCTAATCACTGAACACCTACCACTACAGGGTTGTATTTAAGTACATACACTTAGAAAAATTATTGCAGTAGAATAATATATTTTTTTTTTAAACTAATTTTTATTTTGTTTAAAACAAATATTTGAATGGAAAAACCTATTTTTTTTTGTAAATTAATACACATGGAGAAATTAAGGTATTAAATTAACAAAATTTTTTATATTAACTATTATTTTTTTTTATTATTATTTTGATAAATGAGTTTTATAAATGAGTGTATTGAGGAGTTAGAAAAGCTCAAATTGAATATAAAAAAGAGCAAAAACAGAGTTTATGAGGAAAAATATAGGGAAGGTAAATTAGGAAGATTAGCGTTTTTAAAACAGAGCGTTGAGGAGTTCACTAAAGATAGTGAAGATAAAAATAGTGAAACACTTAAAACAGAATTTGAAATTTTGCACAAGGAATTAATTGAAATAATTGAAAACATAAATATAAAGAAGAAAGATACTGAACAGGATAGGCAAGAAGGTAATTTACCAAAAATGGCTGATTTTGATATTAGTATGGTTAGTAAAAACCTACAAGTTTTTAAAGGTTCTTATGAATACTTAGAGGATTTCATAACTCAATCGGAATTATTACATGATTTGATAAAACAAGAAGATAGAGAAATATTCGTTAAGTACATCTACAATTTTAAATTGTCGGTACATGTGCGAAGTATTTTAGGTCGTTCAAACCGACCAGTAACTTTTGATGATTTAAAAAAAGCATTGGAAAGCGCTTTTCCTAATCCGAAAACGCTTCAACAAGTTCTGACAGAGTTAGGTACAACAAAGCAAGATAAGAGTAGCATATCTGATTTTAGGAAGAAAATTGCCGAACTTTCAGACCATATGAGTAATTTTGAAATTAAAAATTTGCCAAGCCCTACACAAGAAGCTAAAGATGCTATCTACAAAGTGAGTGATAGTGTTGCGCTAAATGTATTTATGAAAGGAGTGAATGTTGAATATCAACCACTTTTATTGGCAAATATGCCAAAAACGTTAAATGAGGCAGTTGAGAGATGCATGACGGCAGAAAGAAATTTAGGAGTAGATAATATGAACCTATTTCGTATAGATAGCCGTTCAAGTAACAATTATAGAAACAATAATGGTTTTAACAACAATTATAGAAACAATAATGGTTTTAACAACAATTGTAGAAACAACAATAGTTCAAACAACAATTATAGGAAAAACAATGGTTATAACAACAATTACAGGAACAGCAATAGTTCAAACAACAATTACAGAAACACCAATGGTGCGAACAACAATTTTAGGAGAAATAATGGCGATTTTGGAAACAACAATTACAACAATAAAAATAATGGCAACAATAGCTTCAGAAATAGTAATTATAATCAAAATAGGAACCCCACTAGAAACAACGATTTCAATGAAAATAGCGATAACAGCAAGAAAGCACAAAATAGTAAAAATAACGCACACAGGTCGTTACACTACAATGCTGATGAGGGAAACTAAGGGGGCCGGGTAACGAAAAAAGTTGCCCAATGAGGCCAAAGTTAACAGTTTATAAAATATCGAGCAACATAAATGTATACATAACTTTAGAATGTTGTAATATTAATAGGAGTCTAAAATTTTTAGTTGATACAGGGGCGGATATTTCAATATGTAAGAATAAGAATTTCTGTGATATAAATACAACAGAAATTGTCAGATTGACCGGTATAACAAAAGAAGCCGTAGATTGTATAGGCACAAAAAGTTTAAATCTAAAAATAATAGGAGAAACTTTTCAACACAGTTTTCACATTGTGGAGAATGATTTTCCAATCCAAACCGATGGAATAATCGGACGGGACATTTTGGAAAAACACTTATGTATAATTGATTTTGAAACATACACAATCACTTTTAATATAAATGAGAAGGAGGTTGTCATACCAATGAATTCGAAGAAAATTCAACCAATAAACATGGTTGTACCAGCAAGAACAGAGGCGATCATTCCTCTCGATGTAGAAGTAAATGAAGAGAGCATTGTGCTGAGTGAGGAGTTAGCCGAAGGTGTATTTTTAGGAAATTCCTTAATACCCGCGAAAGGCATAGCGCATGTTAAAGTACTGAATACTACTGACAACAGTGTGATTTTTAAAAGTGCTGGTTGCAAAATAAAACCACTAAAAAATTATAATGTATATTCGACAGGAAAATCAAGTCAGCCTGACGGTGACAGATTATGTACACTTTTGGAAATTTTAGATATTGGGGGAAGTGACCCACATGCAGAAAAATCTCTAAGAGAAATTTTTAGAGAATTTCAAGATGTTTTCCATCTTCCAGGTGAAGAACTTAGTGTTAATAATTTTTATACACAACAAATACAAACAACAGATTCAACACCGGTATATATAAAAAACTACAGGCTTCCACAGACACAAGTAGAGGAAATAAACAATCAGGTTGACCAATTATTAGGCGACAACATAATTGAGAATTCGGTTAGCCCATACAATTCACCACTACTCGTGGTACCAAAAAAGTCAACAGATGATACAAAAAAATGGCGTCTAGTAGTAGATTTCCGTAAACTAAATGAGAAGATAGTCAACGACAAATTTCCGCTGACAAGAATAGAAGATGTGCTCGACAAACTTGGTAGAGCCAAATATTTTTCGACGCTGGACATGACCAGTTCGTTCCATCAAATAAAGTTACATAAAAATTCACGACCTTTGACAGCATTTTCCACAGGAAATGGTCATTACCAATTTAAGCGATTGCCTTACGGTTTGAAAATATCTTCAAACAGTTTTCAGAGAATGTTAACAATTGCGCTTAGTGGCTTAGATGCTGAGGCTTTTCTATATGTGGATGACATTATCGTATTTGGATGCAGTTTAAAGCACCACAACGACAATTTAATAAAAGTTTTTCAAAGGTTAATGAAATACAACCTCAAGTTAAATGCAAGCAAGTGCAGTTTTTTGAAACCAGAGGTAGTGTATCTTGGGCACCTCATAACAGATAAAGGAATTACAACAGATCCAGCTAAGGATGACGTAATTAGAAACTATCCAGTTCCGACAAGTGCAGATGAAGTAAGAAGATTTGTGGCTTTCTGCAATTACTATCGCCGATTTATACCAAAATTTGCAGACATAGCTAAAAATCTAAATGCACTATTAAAGAAAGACAAACCTTTTCTATGGAACAAGGAATGTCAAGACTCGTTCGAAACACTAAAAGAAAAGCTTATGAAACCACCAATACTTCGATACCCAGATTTTACCAAACCATTCATTTTAACCACAGATGCGTCAAATTATGCTCTTGGTGCAGTTTTATCGCAAGGTGAAGTTGGAACAGATTTACCAATTTCATACGCGAGCAAATCATTATCAAAACATGACCTAAACAAACCTACAATAGAAAAGGAGTTGTTAGCTATTCATTGGGGAATCAATTTTTTTAGACCTTACCTATATGGTAGAGATTTTATCGTAGTCACTGACCACAGACCGTTAATTTCTCTATTTTCACACAAAAACCCATCGTCGAAAATGACACGAATTAGAATGGATTTATCTGATTACAATTTCGAAATACAATACAAGAAAGGAAAAATGAATACGAATGCGGATGCATTGTCGAGAATAGTTTTGAATAGCGACACATTAAGAGCAATGATCCCAGAAGCGGATGAATCAGCTAAGAAGGTGTTAGCAATAACCAGAAACAGGAAAAAACAATTGGAGAATGAAAATAACCCTGACGTTACAAACAGTGCAAAATGTACGTCCGAGCAAAGGCCTGATCAACTTTTTGTCTGGGACTGCACATCAATATCAGATTTACGTAAAACAAGAAAACTCAAGTTTCAAATACATACAGATTTTAAGAATAATTTAATAGAAGTATCGGATAATGAAATCATAGCAAGATGCAGCGATAATTCATCGAGCACAACGTTGACGTTGAAGAAACTGTTATCAAAAATGCGTGATTTAAGAATAACCGAGCTAGCGTTGAGTCAAAACGATGAAATATTTAAAGCCATGGCCATGGACAAATTTAAAAATTTATACAACAAATTACAATTGAAAGCGAAAATAAATTTAAAAATATTGATATATGAAGAACCAAAACGAATACTTTGTAAAGAAACACAGATGAAACTTATTAATGAATACCACAATTCAACTCATGGAGGACATTTAGGCATCAGAAAGACGGTTTTGAAGCTGAAGCAGCGTTACATATGGAAGAATATGAGCAAAATGATAAAACAACATATTTTGAATTGCAAACAATGCAAAATAAATAAACAAACTAGACATACGAAAGAAAAAATGATGTTAACAGACACACCAGGAACTAGCTTTGAGGTGGTGTCAATCGATACGGTTGGACCTTTGCGTTTGTCAAACTACAACCGATACATACTTACAATTCAATGCGAACTTACAAAATACGTGGTAGCATTTCCCATGGAGACTAAAGAGGCGAGAACAGTGGCAAAAACACTGGTAGAACAATTTATTTTGAAATACGGTAATTTTAAAATCTTAAAATCAGATAAGGGTACTGAATTCACAAATGAATTAATGTCAGAAATATGCAGACTATTAGATATAAAACAAATTTTTAGCGCACCTTACCATCATGAGACTTTGGGCTCAATAGAACGAAATCATAGAGTACTCAATGAATTTTTATTAAACTTCTGTAAAGATAGTGAATGGGATACTTGGGTTAAGTATTTTACATTCGCGTACAATACAACGCCACACATAGATACAAATTACACGCCATATGAATTGGTCTTTGGGAAGTTACCTTACCTGCCAAACGATGAAATTAGAAGTAATGAAAAAATTTACAATATAGAAAACTATGCAAGAGAATTAAAGCAAAGATTACAATTTTCTTTAGAGAAAACGAAAAAATATTTAGAGATAGCTAAAGTCAGTAGAGTAAATACATTTCGAAACACAGAAACACTTAATTTTGAAGTAGGAGAGCTAGTGCTACTAAGAACAGTGAATAGGAAGAAAAACCAGGCACCATATCATGGGCCATACAGGATAATAGAAAAACAAGGAGTTAATTCTATTTTAGATATAGGAGGTAAAGCGAGAAAATATCATAATAATATGTTGAAAAAATATAATTAAATGAATTGTATTATAAAAAAAAAAAAAAAAAAAATTTATTTTTAAAAATTTTTTTTTTTTTCAATAAAGGGTGAGGGTGTAATGTATTTATTACACATCTCTAATCATTTATTACACATCTCTAATAATTTATCTTTGAATCAGCTGTTTCATATGTTTTTAGAATCAGCTGTGTTATTTATATTTTTATTAGTAAATAAACAATATTTTATGTATGTATGTGTAAGCATATAATTGCATGTAAATATATAGAATAAGGATTAGATTTAAGTACCGTTATTTTAGTTTATAAGGAGACAAATTTTGTAATAAAGCAAGATTCTAATTTGAAACTTAGCCGAGCAATTGGCTCTTTGTTTACTTTTATTAAAATCACCAGCGCTCCAAGTAGTGCTTTGCCTTGGCGCTTGTTAGTGCCGGCATAAAAATAGTAGTGCCAGTGGCGTTTCAAACGCCGGCCAAAAAAACCATAACCCACCAAAGTAGGGACTTCCTTTTTTTTATTTAAATGACTTCCAGTCATTACAAGACATTCCCTGCGCCAACTTCTTCAATTCTTTCTTTAAAATTTAAATTATCCAGTTTTTGGTCCCACGAGTAAGCACGTAAACAAAGCGACCATCGCGCGCAGTGACGGCGTACGCGGACTAGGCTAGAATTACAACTGACCCTTGCCATCGGCGTCAGAGGGAAGCTGTTCACGACCAGTTTCTTTTACCACTAACTAGCCATTCAGGTCCTCGGCACTGCTATCAACCACCTTGACCTTAAAAGTGGGGACCGCTCTAGTATGCACAGTACAAAATTTATTAAATTACCAACCAGCAATTACGAAACCACCGACATTCCAACGTCGTAAATCCACTTAGAAAAGGACCTAATATCGCATAGCAATATTAAGGTAATCGCTGAGTCTAAGTGGAGGCCGATATCTAACCATAAACGTTTATACTCAACTAAAAATGTCGGTAAATATTATGAATATCCTGCATAAAGAAACGAACAAAACAGCTATTAGATGGCTTATCGGTCGATCACTTAAAACCCAAGTTATCGAACTTCCTGAATAGGTCTAACAGGTATTCGTCAAAATATACACGATAATATATAATACTTAACCACATCTATAGGAAAATGAACTCTACTTTGAATGTTTATTATTTCTACAAAATTATTGGAACCGAAAGTCTATTTATGGGTTGCTATTACTTTCGGGCCCCACGTTGGGCGCCATTTTTACTACTGTAGGGAACACGTTGCAAAATAAACTCCAAAACATGAAACTTCAGCTTTGACAAGAACAGGACTGCGGGAGCCATCATTAGACTAGCAACAGTCGGGCATAGGGGGTTCTGTCCTTTCTTGATCTAAAGTCCTGTTTTACAGCAATTTATTACAGACTCCCTTTTTTTTGTTTATGCTTAATGTGAAAAATCAGATTTAACTATTGTACACACATACCTAAAAATGTTGCCCGCATATGGTCGGATGAGAAACAGAAATTAAGGTAAGCTATTGCAACTCCATATGCCTAATGTACCCGGATACGCGGTTCTTCAAGGTGTTACGAAGAACCAGTCTCACTACCCTCCCAATTCTTTTGCTCCACACTGTTTCACTTTCACTGGAGCCCCTACGTAACATAATCACCGCTTAATTATATTGTCAAAGAAAACACAAAACAACACGTTTTATCCACTCATGCTTTTAATTCTTAAATAATTCATTAAAAAAAAAAAATTCTTCAAAATACATTATTATAAAAAAATTTTTTGCTTATATTCCGTTGATAAATTTCGACATTATAACAAAAAAAATTTAGTTTGTGCAAAGTTTTAACAGTACACTTTAAGAGCAATATTTAAAGTACGAGCCTTTAATCAATAGATTACATACAAAGAGATTAGTACTCTGGTGTTTAATCAAAACAGGTTTTTGTTTTGTTTGTTTTTTTTTCTTTGTTTTTTATTTTGATTTTTTTTTAAAGAGCGAGAATAATCAAAGGCGTAAATAAAATTTATTAAAGACAAAAAAAACATCATTAAATCACACTTTAGCAAAACAAATCAGAAATCATTATTTTAGAGACTATTGGTTTTTTTTTTTTTTTTTTTTTTTTTTTCTTTTTTTTTACTATTATTATATTGGATTCTCCTTCATAAATTTAGAGAACTTGAAATTTAAGTACCAATATGTTTGTACGTAATATTTAAGTGACCAGATGTCACTGCCTTCAGACAGGTATGCACTAAATAATAAATGTTTCAAGTGTTGCACTCACCGTTTTCCAAGGATCGATGACGTGAAGGCCTCCAAGAGATCGAGGGTTGGATGTGATTATGCTGAAATTCTTTAAAGTTATTAATGCATACTTCTATCTAGATCGAACCCAAATGTATTTGATTAATGAATTATTTTGGTTAAAGAAAACAATCAAATTGAGCTGAAGCTCTTACTTTAAATAAATGCGCGTATCTAGATTAGAATTAAAGTTAAAAAAAATATATGGGAAATAAACTTTTACTTAAAGCTTAGAACTAGTACGATTTTACGGTAAGCTTACATATGCAGATTGAAAGGAAAATGAATTTAAAAAAAATGATTGAATTTAAGTACCAATGCAAAATTCTCTAGTGGTAAAGGTTGCAAAAAAAAAATTATCCTGTAAAAGGGTAATCTGCCAAGTCCTGTTAACACAATGGCATTTTACGCGCTTGCAGAAACATTTTTCTTTTTTCTGTTTTCTGTGAGCTCTCGATATTCCTGTGGATTCCAGAAAAAATCAAATTTACGTTTTCTGGATCCGTTTTTGGTTGCTGTTGTGCCGAATTGAGTGTAAAGTTGTCTTGAAAATAAATATTAATAAAGAAAAAGTCATTGATACCAACCATCGAATCCTAGACTGATTGTAAAAAATATACCTTTTAATGTGGTTTGAAAATAATTACCCCACAAGGGAGGAATATTAAAAACTCCCAAGTCGTACCAGAGAATGTGCTGCTCAACCCGTATAATTTACTGACGCTTCTTATAAAATCAGTTTCGACTTAAAAAAAATTTTGAAGGTAAACGTGTTAGATTAACTTTGGAAATTAATTTCTTTAGAACGAATAATCTTTTCAGGTCCACGAGTTTTATCAAAATGGACGAGATACTGATATAAACCTTTCCCAGAAAAGTTCTATGCTTGATGAATTTTGAGTGATTGAACGTCAAAACAAAAATTACCATAGGGTGTATCTTAATTAGAAAAAAAAAAGAAACCTATAAAGGCACTACATTAATTGAGACTACACTGAACACCAAAAGTTGTTAAAGCAAAACTCTCAATTAACAAAATAAAAAAAGGTAAAAACGTTCATTACATATACTGGAAAAAAGTACCAAAAAAAAGAGCGAAAATACCCGCATTCAATTTAATATACAAGCAGGCCATTACTGCTTTACAACTGTTACGTAACGACGGCATGAAATTCTAATTTATACAGATTGAGACGTTCCATCAACGTGACATTTAAATTCGGTAAGCATTTACATTGTAAGCAAATAACAAAACGGACCAGACGTTTCGTTAGGGGACGTGGACGTTCGGCTAACTCTACCTTTACTGTTGCTTACGTTTCTTTGCAAAAAATTGTTTTGTTGTTTTTTTTTTACACTTTAATAATAATTACTTGTGTGCGCTTAAATTGCCGATATTACACTGTTTGAAACATAGTTTTGCATGATTTTTGAAAGCTTAAATGAATTGCATGACAACAAAAAAGTAGTGAAATTGAAGAAATTGCATAATAAGAAATAACAAATTTACGCAAAGTGTGAAAAGGGAACAACTCCAAGGAAAATTATTTATTGAAAAGTTAAACATATATAAAATAAATTTTTTTTACTATAACAGATTGATTTAGAGATTATGACGCTCAATCATAAATATTTTATTTATGATTCATTTTTTATAAGCTTAATTAATTTAAATTAAAAATGGGTTAAGTTTGTTTCTGTGCATCTGTCTAACAATGGGTCCGCCACCAACTGACCCATTTTTCTAAATCTTCTTCGTGATTAGACGAACAAAACAAAAAATCATACAAATCGGTCAAGTTATTCTCGAGTTTTAGCGAGACTAAGACACAGCGTTTGATTTTTATATATATAGATGAATATTGAAAAACTGCAACATAAGTATAAAATCCTTACGTTGATTACCTTAGTTAATTTTAAAAAGGTTGAATAGGTTAGTCTTAAGATTCATTCAGTAAATAAAACTACAAAAACCTAAGTTTTCGCAAAAACGACTGCCTAAAACTAAGTGAAATAAAAAGTAGTAAATTGTTTTTAACAAGAATAAAACAAAAACATTTATAAAGTGTTTTAGGGTTTCATACATTTCATTAATTAATACATTCTTTTATTTGTTAAATACATTCTTTAATTTGTTAATACATTCTTTCATTTATAAACAAAATTATTATTAATACATTCTGACCAAAAAGTAATCAAATATTATTAAGACAGGTCAGTACCAATATTGAATTATCGTACGTTGTCGCGATCATAAATTCTTTTGTGCAATTTGATATTATTAAATAAACAACAGTCAACGTTCGCTTACTTCTGTTGACAACAAAAGTTCAACGTATATTTTTATAGTTATGCTGAACTAGCAATTTCTTGACTACACAACACACCACTTAAACCAATACAAATTAATGACTCAAATTGTTCTGCCTGATACAATACTCTATGATTGCATGTAAGTTAATTCTAAGTACAAAATTAGGTTAAGCTTTATTTTCATAAGTAGTATTTAAGGCAATAAAATTTATTAATAAAGGGCAATCAATTCTGATCAGCCAAAGAAAGAACAATCATGTCGTTTTTAATAATACATCGCGATCCTGCCCTGATCCTTAATTTAATTCTACATAGCAAGCCAAGGGGAGTACATAGCAAATTTGCTTATCCTCTGGTGCTTAAATTAAAATAAGGAAATAGATCCTGCCCCGCAGAGCTTACGCTTAGTCGGGATCTATTGAATCAGGAACATCAATAATTTTTTTTCGCATGGCCAAACAAAGATCCGTCTTATGAACGAGACGTGGGAGGAAATCCTAACAGGACTAAAGGAAGCCGAAGAACGTTGGGCTCGTCTACTGAAGGAAGGTCGCAAAGAGGAAAAGCCAGCCATCCTGTACAGAGGACCAAAACCGAGAAGGCCAAAAAAGAATGAAGAAGAAGCCCGTTTTCCCATATTCCCTCTACAGAATACAAATAAAACAAGAGGAGGAGAAACAAACAAACTTAAGATCCAACTGAAGGTTTTAACACACCAGAAAACATATGAGGAAGGAGAACAACTAATAAAGATAGAAGAAGAAATTAAAGAAATTAAGAAAAATATAAAAATTGTAAAAAAGACAAGAACAGACAAAAAGAAAATATAAATTTAAAAAATTATGACAGAAACACTAATACAAATTATACTATGTGAATTAATTTTCCTATTATTCTTTAAGACAGTAATGCTATTATTAGAAACGTTATTATACAACAATAATATAATCAAAATAAAATACATTGCCTAAATGGATAGGAAAAGAAATAAAATTATGCCAAAAAACCCGATAAACTGGTATTATCAAGAACCTGCTGAGCTAAGTGCAGAAAAGAAAGTGAAATTAGTAGCGGATATCTGGAAGCTAGTAGGAATTGAGGGAAGTCCAAGCATAACAGATTATTACGACATAAAACATTACTAGAAATGAAGCTTTGTATGAAGTTTGCAGAGAAGCACTATAGGAGCAATTTTGAGTAATCATAATGAAGATATTTGGAATTACAATATGTGCATTAACTCGAGTATAAAAATAAAATGTATTAGAATGAATTATTTAAAGGAATACTATAATAAATACATAGGTTGGGTAGTTAAATAATAATCTTAGCACCTTTAGTCGTAATTTTGGAAAATTAGTCGTAAGAGATTATGTTAAATGGAGTTCATAGAACAAATAATTCAGAAAATAATCCATGCAAGAAAATCGGTAGGTAGACCTTATACTACAAATATTGTTAATGAGAAAAAACTAGAAATAGAGAAAATTAAGAAGGATTTAATAGTTAACTTAAAAGATTTAGAAGGTGAAGGAATACAGATCTTGAATGAATTTAAAAAACTAAAAGAAGAAGCCCTTAATATATTAAAAGTTCATATAGATAGAAAATCATTAATACAAAAAGAAAGCTCAGTCATGGCATCCCTAGACTTAAATGAACTTTCAACCATCACAAAGTTAGTACCAATTTTTTCAGGTAAAACTAATGAATTACACAGCTTTTTATCAATTTTAGAAATGGTCTTTGCATCTATTTCATCAGATAAGCATGTTTCCTTTTTCGATTTCGTTTTTAAATCAAGACTGGAATTAAGTGTACAAAACAGAGTTAAACAAGTACAAGTACCCACAACC
Source organism: Pollenia amentaria (assembly GCA_943735925.1). Classification (NCBI taxonomy): domain Eukaryota; kingdom Metazoa; phylum Arthropoda; class Insecta; order Diptera; family Polleniidae; genus Pollenia; species Pollenia amentaria. The sequence goes on from OX031009.1 coordinate 75,316,487, forward strand.
ATAGATTAACTAATATCGATTTTGAAAACGACTTACAAATCATTTAAGACATCCAATACTTTGCTTAATGAAATAACACGTATATCACAGAAGGACAACAACTTAAAGGGTTTCGCTGCAAAAATTTAAAAACTCGTTACGGAGTTGAATGAGATACAAGTGTTAGATGAATACGAATCTTGTAGAAACAGTATAGTTAACAAAAATAATAAAATAGCATTAAATGCATTTTTGAACGGATTAACTGATCCACAGATAATATCTACTCTCTACGCCAGCCAGGTAACAACATTCTCTGAAGCTTTAAATATTGCACAAAGCGCCTCATCTCGTGTGGAACAACGACGGATACTATATCACAACGCTCAACAGAATCAATAATACTATTATATAGAAAACCTCAGAGAATACTAAGCGAAGAGAGAAAAATAGAACTGCTAGAGTTATATCATAATACTCCCCAAGGAGGACATTTTGGAGTTAGAAAAACAAAAGTAAAATTTAAACAAAAATATATATGGAAAAATATGTCAAAAATGGTCAAGAAATATGTATCAACGTGTGACCTTTGTCAACGGAACAAACAAGTGAGACATACCAAGGAGCCATTATGTATAACAGACACACCAAAAGATAGTTTTTCCACCATTGTTATAGATACGGTCGGACGGCTAAGACCTTCAGGGAACTATCGGTATATACTAACTAAATATATAATAGCTGCACCGATGGAGACGGAGGAAGTAAGTCAGTAGCAAAATGCTTAACAGAAAATTTAATATTGAAGTATGGCATATTATAAAAACTAAAATCAGATAGAGGTACAGAATTTGTAAATGAACTAATGAAAAAATAATGTAGTTTGCTTAAAATAGAACAAAAATTAGCAACGCCATATCATCATGAAACTCTAGGAACTGTTGAAAGAAACCACAGAGTTCTAAATTAATATTTTTTATCATTTGTAAATAATGACTATTGGCATGATTGAATACCTCACTATTTTTTCGCATAAAACATAACTCCTCACATAGACACAAATTACTCACCATTTGAATTAGTTTTTTGAAAATTACCCGAACTACCAGGTGAAAACATCATGACTAACGACAAAATATACAATTTGGACAATTATGCAAATGAGTTAAGTATAATATTAAGAAATTCATTAGAAAACGCTAGAAAACTAATAGAAACTACTAAAAAGAATAGGAGTCTAGATTCATACCACAAAATTAAAAGCATAGATCTTAGTATAGGAGACTTAGTATTAGTGAAATTAGAAAATAAAAAAAAAATGAGGCACCATACAACGGTCCTTATAAAATAATTAATATAGATAATGTTAATGTAGAACTAAAAATAAATGGAAAAACAAAAATATTAAAGATATATAAAATATGAAAAATATTTTTTATTGTTATACAAAATAAACTAAAAATACTAGAACATAAGAATTACAAAAAAAAAAAACGCAGACAGCACATGTTAAATTAAAATTTTCAAACAAAATTGTAAAATTTTAACTGAAAGATTGAGGCGTTCATAAATTCTTTTGTGCAATATGATATTATTAAATAAACAACAGTCAACGTTCGGTTACTTATGTTGACAACAAAAGTTCAACGTACATTTTTATAGTTATGCTGAACTAGCAAATTCTTGACTACACAACACCCCACTAAAACCAATACAAATTAATGACTCAAATTGTTCTGCCTGATACAATATTGTATGATTGCATGTAAGTTAATTCTAAGTACAAAATTAGGTTAAGCTTTATTTCCGTAAGTACTATTTAAGTCAATCAAATTTATTAATAAAGGGAAATCAATTCTGATCAGCCAAAGAAAAAACAATACCGTCGTTTTTAATATTACAGTGTCAAAGAAGTAAAGAACTAGTATATTTGACCAAGATTATTAAATTAAATATTTAAAAAAACAAAAAAAAAAAAAAAAAAAAACACATTTATAAAGTTACAAAATCAGTAGCTCGACGCAGCAGCAAGCCGTCAACAACAGCAACAAGAACACCAAATAAATTTACAACAACAACAGCAATTGCATGTTATTCATTCAACAACAACAGCAGCCCGAGGGACTTTGTTGGAATCCTGTAGTGCGATTCACTAACTTTTTTTACGATAATCGAATCGTTAAAAAAAATATTACGACAATTTATCTCAGTAACATTTTGAACCATATTCGCTCTCGATTAAAGTCAGCTGTTACTTTAAACAGTATTTTTTTCGTTATTTTAACGACAATAATTTACGTTGTGTTTATTTAATCGATAAAGTGTATTTTATGTTTAAAGTGGCTGAGGCCCGACTTCGTCCATATATGTTACATACATACATACAAATGTATATGTATGAACAAAAACAAAATTCTAAATTCAAAATGTACAAAAAAGCAAATTATGAGCAAAAACAAAAATATATATGTAAAAATCACGAAATAAAATATAAAAACCGTAAATTAAGCACAATTTCATTTATTTTTTCTTTATTTTCTTTTGTGCTTTTCGTTTATTTTAACATGTTGTAGACAGAGATGTAACAAAAACTACAGCTGTTTACAATCGGTAAAAATAAATTACAGAATCACACTATAATTAGCTGCGTTCGAGAACACAAAAGTTTTTACTATTTTTTACTGAACTTTACTGCATTTTACTAAATTGCGTTCGCGTACACAAAATACAGTAAATGAGAACACAAATTGGTAGCGTAAAGTGACAGTTCTTGACTGAGTACTTAAAAAATTTTTACTGCAGAAATTTTCGCAGTAAAATTTAGTAAAACAAAAAAACATGTTTCAAAAGGTAAACAAACAAAAGTCGCAAAAAAAGAAAAGTTTAAATAAAACTAAAATAAAAAGAAAAAATGAATAAATATTAATTAATTAAACTTGTTTGTAAAGAACTTATATGGCTAAACACCAACTTTTGGAACTTTGTTTTGTTATGTTAATTTTTTGGAGTTGTAAAAGTGTCAAGTACTCGGGTACTTAGAACAGCCCTTGTTTTTACAGTTATCAATAGTAAACAAAAGTATTCGTGTACTATTGATCAAATTTAGCCGGACACAAATTAGCAAATTCAAATAAAATAAAAAACAAATATGAAAGATTACATAAAACAATTTGTTTGTATTATTCAAAAATATTCGTGTAATAAAAAGTATTTTATCGAGTACCGATAAGAAATCGAGTTAAGTAGTCAAAAGTGTAAACATTTTTCAACACTTCAATTATTTGCCATCAGCTGTTGCCTTTATTTTACGAATTTTTACAAATTTTGCGTTCGCGTACTTTTTTGGACAACAGCTTTTTGTGACAGTAAATTTTTAAGTTTACTCATTTACTGCATTTTACTGTAAAAGTACTCAAACGCACCTGTTACTGCAACCAAGTATGTATATATGTCGCCGAAAATTTCGCTTGTCGGATCATTAAAAGTTAGTGTTCAGTGGTGCAGAACACATTATAAAATGAGTTTAGAAGAATAAAACCTTTGGACGGACGCCATAATGTTAGACAGTTTATATTGTCGGTGGACAATGGCGCTAGCAATTGGCTACGAACCCCTACTCGGTTATGGTTTGCGGATTATCGTCAACGAAAAACTTGAAGGGAATGCCGGTAATATGGTAGGAGAACTGGATGATGGCGCAACCTGGCAGCAGATTAAAGAAAAGTTATTGAACGGTCTCCAGCCAAGGAAGACTTATGCCGAAATCTTCAATTTTTGCTGAAACGTCAATTTAAGTTATTTTGATGAACTTTTTACAATATTTTTAAGAGCCAAATTTTAAATAAATAAAATGTATCAGCTAGATATAAGAAGACCTTCAGTCTAGAATCCCGCTGGTGTCGACAGAGACCAGTATATGGGTAATGAAAGTTTAAGTTCACTTTGCCTAAAAAGCCATTAAATTCCCTCCAAAGCCATTAAAATCCCTCAAAAGCCATTAAAATGCCTAAAAAGCCATTAAAATCCATCAAAAGCCATTAAAATCCCCCAAAAGCCATTAAAATCCCTCAAAAGCCATTAAAATGAACACGTGTTAAAGTAGGTCAAATGAACACGTGTTAAATTAGGTCAAATTTAAAAAAAAAAAAAAATTTCAAAAACAAAGTAATAAAAAAAAGTCGTTAAATTTTATAGCTGAGATTTAGAAAAATGTTGGGGGAGCAATGCACAAGTGTTGGGTGCATTGTTAAAGCCTTTCTTTAGTTTTTTTGTTTTGAATTAGGAGATGAAAAAATAAATTATTGGATGGACAGGAAAAAAAGGGGGAAAAGGAAAGTTAGTCAGACATACAGACAGACTGGCTTTGTAACAGCAAATGGTTTTTCAATTTTATTTAGGGTAGAAGAATAAATTCAAAGTATTTGTTTTGATTGATAAAAGAAAAAAGATTTTTCTATCTATAAATTATGATTTTATTTAGTTATTAAAAAAATTGTATAGATGCAATTGGTGTTTCTATTTTATTTGGAGTGGATAGGGAAATATGAAACCATTCTTGAAAATTTTTTAAAATAATTTCAAAAAACAAAGTAATAAAAAAAAAGTCGTTAAATTTTATAGGATAGCAATGCACAAGTGTTGGGTGCATTGTTGAAGCCTTTCTTTTGTTGTGATCGATAGACAGACAGCCAGACAGACATAGAGATAGATAGATAGACATACAGACCTTGTAGAAGCAATTGGAAAATATTGTTGATAAGGCTTTTTTTTTTTTTTTTTTTTTTCTATCCATAAATTATGAATTTATTTAGTTATTAAAAATTGTATAGATGCAATTGGTGTTTCAATTTTATTTTGTAGTGGATAGGGAAATATGAAACCATTGTTGATAATTCTATCTTTTTATTTTAAATTATGTGAAGAAAAAATTTTTGTTGGGGAAACACACAAAGCTGATAAGCGCATTTTTTTTTTTTTTTTTTATGTGTGATTATGGAGAGCCAGATGCAGGGATGTTGTGGTTGTTGTTGTTTTGCTTGTTGTAATGATCGAGTGTCTTCGAAACAACTTGTAGAAGCAATTGGAAAATATTTTTGATAAGGCTTTTTTTTTTTGAATTAGGTGATGAAAAAAAAAATTATTGGATGGACAGAAAAAAAGGGGGGAAAAAACTAATTAAATTGTGAATTTATTAACTTTTTAAAAAAAAAAAATTTGTATGTATATGTAATTGATGTTTAAAATTCGGTTACTTAATAATAAATAATTTATGACATGCATATACCTACATAAATATTTTCAGATAAGAAAGTGTATGTCATGGAAAGTTAGTCAGACAGACATACAGACAGACCGGTTTTGTAAAAGCAAATGGTTTTTCAATTTTTATTTGGGTGGAAGTAAAAATTCAAAGTATTTATTTTGATTTTTAAAAGAAAAGAGAAGAAAAAAAGGGGGAAAAGGAAAGTTAGTCAGACAGACAGACAGACAGACAGATAGTATTTATACTAGTTTGCATGGATTTTCCTATATAAGTATAAAAAGTAAAAAAAGGCTTAGTGGAGTATACTTCTGAAAACTACTTGTTTTTTACAATGGGTGTGGTGGGTAAAATTAAAAAACATTGATAATTTTAAAATTAAAACTAAGTGTCACCAAAAAAAAATTTTTTTCTATAAATTGTGAATTTATTTAGTAATTTATTACATTTCATTTTAAATTATCAAACAATGAATATTAACGCGGAATTAATTGCTTCATTCAACAAATTAAATATAAAACATATTTTAAGTGTTAAAAATATGATAGGTGGAAATTCAGATCTCCTTTCGGAAAACGATACGTCAAAAGTCGAGATTTAAATGAATTTTTTAGTAATTGAATCCGGTTTCCAATTCTCTTACAATCCTCACACATAATAAAAGATTCTGAACATGACTCAGGCTTTTGTTGTTTAAATGGTATATTTGATTGTAACATCGATAGACGCTTCCTAGATGCATCCGATGTTGGTGGATGTTCATCCATTTCTTCTACTTGTTGTTGTTGTTGCTCCTGTTGTTGTTGTTGTTGTTGTTGTTCTTGTTGTCGTTGCTGTTGTTGCTGTTGAAGGAAATCTAGATGGACTTCCATATGTTTTTTCCTCTCCATTGATGTCAGGGATATATGATTGCACACCTCACACGGCACATGAATTTGAATATGTTTTTTTAAATTTTCTTTCTTTTTATATTGGTTTTGGCAAATTTCATAAATTAGTACACTAGCCATTATTATTATTTTAAATATTAATTTCTTTTTTTATTTTTACACAAAAACCACAAACTTTCTTAAGCAAGTCTACTTTAGAAACTAATGAATAGAATATATTTAAAACCTTATATATACAATTCGGATTTAGAAGAAAACACAGCACAATTGAACAAACTCATCGAATAGTAAATGTCATAAGAAAAACATTTGAAGAAAAAAAATATTGCTCAGCACTCTTCATCGATGTTTCGCAAGCTTTTGACAAAGTCTGGCATGAAGGCTTATTACACAAATTGAAGCAAAATTTACCAGCAAACACACACAAACTGTTAGAAAGCTACTTAGTCGGTCGTCAATTTATTATTAAAGAAGGAAATTCCTTAAGTTCACCTCAGCCGATTGGCGCTGGAGTCCCACAGGGCAGCATCCTGGGCCCTCTATTATACTTAATTTATACTTCGGACATGCCAACAAACAACTACACCCAAACTTCAACATTTGCAGACGACACAGCTTTTATAAGCGTCCACGAAAACCGTTATGAAGCATCTCGTTACCTACAGCATCATATATTTCAACTAGAAATATGGCTAAGACAATGGAGGATAATGGTCAATGAGCAAAAATGCGTACATATAACATTCACCCTGCGCCGGGAATCTTGCCCCCCTATTACAATCAATAATCAAATTATTCCTCAACATTCGCATGTAAAATATCTCGGTATACATCTGGATCGGCGATTAACGTGGAAATGCCATATAGTGGCAAAATTAACTCAAATGAAACTAAAAGCCATCCAAATTCATTGGCTTATTGGAAGAAATTCTGTTCTTAGACTCGATTGCAAGCTTCTACTTTACAACTCTATCTTAAAGCCTATCTGGTGCTACGGTATTCAACTATGGGGCACTGCCTCGGCCTCTAATATCGAAAAAATTCAAAGGCGCCAAAATAAACTTCTTCGTATAATCACAGCCGCCCCCTGGTATGTTAAAAACTCAAACATTCATAAGGATCTCAACGTGCCATTAGTAAAAACTATGATTACAAAATATGCAGTAAAATATTTAAAAAGACTTGAACAACACCCAAATCCTTTAGCTCGAAATATTTTAAATCATGGCGGCCACACTCGCTTAAGGAGAAGAGACACTGCAGCACTTACCCAACTAGATGAGAGATAAACACCTATATAAATGAACAGAACCCGTGATGAAGAAAATTTTTGTCTGGCACTGGCAGGACATAAATAAAGTATTAGGTTAAGATTTGATAAATTATTGTTAGTTCATATTAAATATATGAAGATTCAATAAATAAATAACGAAAAAAAAAAAAAAAAAAAAAAAAAAAAAAAAAAAAATATATACTTTCAAATATCTATACAATCGTAAATTTACTTATCAACAAATAAAATGCCAGACTGTCTGACTAACTTTCCTTTTACCCTTTTTTTCTTTTTTTTTTCTTCCCTTTTCTTTTAAAAATCAAAACAAATACTTTGAATTTTTTCTTCCACCCAAATAAAAATTGAAAAACCATTTGCTTTTACAAAACCGGTCTGTCTGTATGTCTGTCTGACTAACTTTCCATGACATACACTTTCTTATCTGAAAATATTTATGTAGGTATATGTATGTCATAAATTATTTATTATTAAGTAACCGAATTTTAAACATCAATTACATATACATACAAATTTTTTTAATAAGTTAATAAATTCACAATTTAATTAGTTTTTTCCCCCCTTTTTTTCTGTCCATCCAATAATTTTTTTTTTCATCACCTAATTCAAAAAAAGCCTTATCAAAAATATTTTCCAATTGCTTCTACAAGTTGGTTCGAAGACACTCGATCATTACAACAAGCAAAACAACAGCAACCACAACATCCCTGCATCTGGCTCTCCATAATCACACATAAAAAAAAATAAAAAAATGCGCTTATCAGCTTTGTGTGTTTCCCCAACAAAAATTTTTTCTTCACATAATTCAAAATAAAAAGATAGAATTATCAACAATGGTTTCATATTTCCCTATCCACTACAAAATAAAATTGAAACACCAATTGCATCTATACAATTTTTAATAACTAAAGAAATTCATAATTTATAGATAGAAAAAAAAAAAAAAAGCCTTATCAACAATATTTTCCAATTGCTTCTACAAGGTCTGTATGTTTATCTATCTATCTCTATGTCTGTCTGGCTGTCTGTCTATCGATCACAACTAAAGAAAGGCTTCAACAATGCACCCAACACTTGTGCATTGCTCCCCAAACATTTTTCTAAATCTCAGCTATAAAATTTAACGACTTTTTTTTATTACTTTGTTTTTGAATTTTTTTTTTTTTTTTTTTTTAAAATTTGACCTAATTTAACACGTGTTCATTTGACCTACTTCAACACGTGTTCATTTTAATGGCTTTTGAGGGATTTTAATGGCTTTTGGGGGATTTTAATGGCTTTTGAGGGATTTTAATGGCTTTTTAGGCAAAGTGAACTAAAACTCTCATTACCCATATACTGAGACCTAGTAGATTTACTTTTGGAAAGAATAGATGGAACCGTTAGGATACACATAGGAGAAAGTGACACACTGCAAGATACTATTTCAAAATATACTAGATTAAAACTGCTCACACTAACAAAATGAATGGAACTAATCTTGCAAAGAATAATTTTCAGATGGAAATTAGTCAAGGTTACCACAAAGATACAAAGCCGAAGATGTACATGCATTTTGGGGGTAATTCTAACAGAGATATTCATACAAATTATAAACAGGACAGTAGAAATGCTGAAGAACAGATAAATATAAAGCAACCTTATTTTGGACAGATATACCGGCGGGACTGGTACCCACAGCCTACAAATGTAAGAAAATTTCAAAACTAAGTAATGAAGAAAGCTACAAAATGCCAAAGTATCTGAAACAATATAACAAACTTTTCTAAGTAGCAGTCCACTTTAGATCGTTCCTAAACAGGAAGATAATTCCGGGACCAAAAAGTGGCGCATTGTTATAGACTATAGAAGCCTCAACGATAACACCATTACTGACAAGTTCCCAATTCCCAATATAGAAAATATATTGGAGAAACTGGGGAGAGCTCAGTATTTCTCAACAATAGACTTAGCCAAAGGTTTTCACCAAATTATGGTATTTGCGTCGGTCGCGCTCGTTGAAGATAGACGTGTTCTCTAAGCCATTAAATTCCCTCCAAAGCCATTAAAATCCCTCAAAAGCCATTAAAATGCCTAAAAAGCCATTAAAATCCATCAAAAGCCATTAAAATCCCCCAAAAGCCATTAAAATCCCTCAAAAGCCATTAAAATGAACACGTGTTAAAGTAGGTCAAATGAACACGTGTTAAATTAGGTCAAATTTAAAAAAAAAAAAAAAATTTCAAAAACAAAGTAATAAAAAAAAGTCGTTAAATTTTATAGCTGAGATTTAGAAAAATGTTGGGGGAGCAATGCACAAGTGTTGGGTGCATTGTTAAAGCCTTTCTTTAGTTTTTTTGTTTTGAATTAGGAGATGAAAAAATAAATTATTGGATGGACAGGAAAAAAAGGGGGAAAAGGAAAGTTAGTCAGACATACAGACAGACTGGCTTTGTAACAGCAAATGGTTTTTCAATTTTATTTAGGGTAGAAGAATAAATTCAAAGTATTTGTTTTGATTGATAAAAGAAAAAAGATTTTTCTATCTATAAATTATGATTTTATTTAGTTATTAAAAAAATTGTATAGATGCAATTGGTGTTTCTATTTTATTTGGAGTGGATAGGGAAATATGAAACCATTCTTGAAAATTTTTTAAAATAATTTCAAAAAACAAAGTAATAAAAAAAAAGTCGTTAAATTTTATAGGATAGCAATGCACAAGTGTTGGGTGCATTGTTGAAGCCTTTCTTTTGTTGTGATCGATAGACAGACAGCCAGACAGACATAGAGATAGATAGATAGACATACAGACCTTGTAGAAGCAATTGGAAAATATTGTTGATAAGGCTTTTTTTTTTTTTTTTTTTTTTCTATCCATAAATTATGAATTTATTTAGTTATTAAAAATTGTATAGATGCAATTGGTGTTTCAATTTTATTTTGTAGTGGATAGGGAAATATGAAACCATTGTTGATAATTCTATCTTTTTATTTTAAATTATGTGAAGAAAAAATTTTTGTTGGGGAAACACACAAAGCTGATAAGCGCATTTTTTTTTTTTTTTTTATGTGTGATTATGGAGAGCCAGATGCAGGGATGTTGTGGTTGTTGTTGTTTTGCTTGTTGTAATGATCGAGTGTCTTCGAAACAACTTGTAGAAGCAATTGGAAAATATTTTTGATAAGGCTTTTTTTTTTTGAATTAGGTGATGAAAAAAAAAATTATTGGATGGACAGAAAAAAAGGGGGGAAAAAACTAATTAAATTGTGAATTTATTAACTTTTTAAAAAAAAAAAATTTGTATGTATATGTAATTGATGTTTAAAATTCGGTTACTTAATAATAAATAATTTATGACATGCATATACCTACATAAATATTTTCAGATAAGAAAGTGTATGTCATGGAAAGTTAGTCAGACAGACATACAGACAGACCGGTTTTGTAAAAGCAAATGGTTTTTCAATTTTTATTTGGGTGGAAGTAAAAATTCAAAGTATTTATTTTGATTTTTAAAAGAAAAGAGAAGAAAAAAAGGGGGAAAAGGAAAGTTAGTCAGACAGACAGACAGACAGACAGATAGTATTTATACTAGTTTGCATGGATTTTCCTATATAAGTATAAAAAGTAAAAAAAGGCTTAGTGGAGTATACTTCTGAAAACTACTTGTTTTTTACAATGGGTGTGGTGGGTAAAATTAAAAAACATTGATAATTTTAAAATTAAAACTAAGTGTCACCAAAAAAAAATTTTTTTCTATAAATTGTGAATTTATTTAGTAATTTATTACATTTCATTTTAAATTATCAAACAATGAATATTAACGCGGAATTAATTGCTTCATTCAACAAATTAAATATAAAACATATTTTAAGTGTTAAAAATATGATAGGTGGAAATTCAGATCTCCTTTCGGAAAACGATACGTCAAAAGTCGAGATTTAAATGAATTTTTTATTAATTGAATCCGGTTTCCAATTCTCTTACAATCCTCACACATAATAAAAGATTCTGAACATGACTCAGGCTTTTGTTGTTTAAATGGTATATTTGATTGTAACATCGATAGACGCTTCCTAGATGCATCCGATGTTGGTGGATGTTCATCCATTTCTTCTACTTGTTGTTGTTGTTGTTGTTGTTGTTGTTCTTGTTGTCGTTGCTGTTGTTGCTGTTGAAGGAAATCTAGATGGATTTCCATATGTTTTTTCCTCTCCATTGATGTCAGGGATATATGATTGCACACCTCACACGGCACATGAATTTGAATATGTTATTTTAAATTTTCTTTCTTTTTATATTGGTTTTGGCAAATTTCATAAATTAGTACACTAGCCATTATTATTATTTTAAATATTAATTTCTTTTTTTATTTTTACACAAAAACCACAAACTTTCTTAAGCAAGTCTACTTTAGAAACTAATGAATAGAATATATTTAAAACCTTATATATACAATTCGGATTTAGAAGAAAACACAGCACAATTGAACAAACTCATCGAATAGTAAATGTCATAAGAAAAACATTTGAAGAAAAAAAATATTGCTCAGCACTCTTCATCGATGTTTCGCAAGCTTTTGACAAAGTCTGGCATGAAGGCTTATTACACAAATTGAAGCAAAATTTACCAGCAAACACACACAAACTGTTAGAAAGCTACTTAGTCGGTCGTCAATTTATTATTAAAGAAGGAAATTCCTTAAGTTCACCTCAGCCGATTGGCGCTGGAGTCCCACAGGGCAGCATCCTGGGCCCTCTATTATACTTAATTTATACTTCGGACATGCAAACAAACAACTACACCCAAACTTCAACATTTGCAGACGACACAGCTTTTATAAGCGTCCACGAAAACCGTTATGAAGCATCTCGTTACCTACAGCATCATATATTTCAACTAGAAATATGGCTAAGACAATGGAGGATAATGGTCAATGAGCAAAAATGCGTACATATAACATTCACCCTGCGCCGGGAATCTTGCCCCCCTATTACAATCAATAATCAAATTATTCCTCAACATTCGCATGTAAAATATCTCGGTATACATCTGGATCGGCGATTAACGTGGAAATGCCATATAGTGGCAAAATTAACTCAAATGAAACTAAAAGCCATCCAAATTCATTGGCTTATTGGAAGAAATTCTGTTCTTAGACTCGATTGCAAGCTTCTACTTTACAACTCTATCTTAAAGCCTATCTGGTGCTACGGTATTCAACTATGGGGCACTGCCTCGGCCTCTAATATCGAAAAAATTCAAAGGCGCCAAAATAAACTTCTTCGTATAATCACAGCCGCCCCCTGGTATGTTAAAAACTCAAACATTCATAAGGATCTCAACGTGCCATTAGTAAAAACTATGATTACAAAATATGCAGTAAAATATTTAAAAAGACTTGAACAACACCCAAATCCTTTAGCTCGAAATATTTTAAATCATGGCGGCCACACTCGCTTAAGGAGAAGAGACACTGCAGCACTTACCCAACTAGATGAGAGATAAACACCTATATAAATGAACAGAACCCGTGATGAAGAAAATTTTTGTCTGGCACTGGCAGGACATAAATAAAGTATTAGGTTAAGATTTGATAAATTATTGTTAGTTCATATTAAATATATGAAGATTCAATAAATAAATAACGAAAAAAAAAAAAAAAAAAAAAAAAAAAAAAAAAATATATATACTTTCAAATATCTATACAATCGTAAATTTACTTATCAACAAATAAAATGCCAGACTGTCTGACTAACTTTCCTTTTACCCTTTTTTTCTTTTTTTTTTCTTCCCTTTTCTTTTAAAAATCAAAACAAATACTTTGAATTTTTTCTTCCACCCAAATAAAAATTGAAAAACCATTTGCTTTTACAAAACCGGTCTGTCTGTATGTCTGTCTGACTAACTTTCCATGACATACACTTTCTTATCTGAAAATATTTATGTAGGTATATGTATGTCATAAATTATTTATTATTAAGTAACCGAATTTTAAACATCAATTACATATACATACAAATTTTTTTAATAAGTTAATAAATTCACAATTTAATTAGTTTTTTCCCCCCTTTTTTCTGTCCATCCAATAATTTTTTTTTTTCATCACCTAATTCAAAAAAAGCCTTATCAAAAATATTTTCCAATTGCTTCTACAAGTTGTTTCGAAGACACTCGATCATTACAACAAGCAAAACAACAACAACCACAACATCCCTGCATCTGGCTCTCCATAATCACACATAAAAAAAAATAAAAAAATGCGCTTATCAGCTTTGTGTGTTTCCCCAACAAAAATTTTTTCTTCACATAATTCAAAATAAAAAGATAGAATTATCAACAATGGTTTCATATTTCCCTATCCACTACAAAATAAAATTGAAACACCAATTGCATCTATACAATTTTTAATAACTAAAGAAATTCATAATTTATAGATAGAAAAAAAAAAAAAAAGCCTTATCAACAATATTTTCCAATTGCTTCTACAAGGTCTGTATGTTTATCTATCTATCTCTATGTCTGTCTGGCTGTCTGTCTATCGATCACAACTAAAGAAAGGCTTCAACAATGCACCCAACACTTGTGCATTGCTCCCCCAACATTTTTCTAAATCTCAGCTATAAAATTTAACGACTTTTTTTTATTACTTTGTTTTTGAATTTTTTTTTTTTTTTTTTTAAAAATTTGACCTAATTTAACACGTGTTCATTTGACCTACTTCAACACGTGTTCATTTTAATGGCTTTTGAGGGATTTTAATGGCTTTTGGGGGATTTTAATGGCTTTTGAGGGATTTTAATGGCTTTTTAGGCAAAGTGAACTAAAACTCTCATTACCCATATACTGAGACCTAGTAGATTTACTTTTGGAAAGAATAGATGGAACCGTTAGGATACACATAGGAGAAAGTGACACACTGCAAGATACTATTTCAAAATATACTAGATTAAAACTGCTCACACTAACAAAATGAATGGAACTGATCTTGCAAAGAATAATTTTCAGATGGAAATTAGTCAAGGTTACCACAAAGATACAAAGCCGAAGATGTACATGCATTTTGGGGGTAATTCTAACAGAGATATTCATACAAATTATAAACAGGACAGTAGAAATGCTGAAGAACATATAAATATAAAGCAACCTTATTTTGGACAGATATACCGGCGGGACTGGTACCCACAGCCTACAAATGTAAGAAAATTTCAAAACTAAGTAATGAAGAAAGCTACAAAATGCCAAAGTATCTGAAACAATATAACAAACTTTTCTAAGTAGCAGTCCACTTTAGATCGTTCCTAAACAGGAAGATAATTCCGGGACCAAAAAGTGGCGCATTGTTATAGACTATAGAAGCCTCAACGATAACACCATTACTGACAAGTTCCCAATTCCCAATATAGAAAATATATTGGAGAAACTGGGGAGAGCTCAGTATTTCTCAACAATAGACTTAGCCAAAGGTTTTCACCAAATTATGGTATTTGCGTCGGTCGCGCTCGTTGAAGATAGACGTGTTCTCTAAGCTCGGCATACGGTTTTTTTATAATAAATTAAAGAAAAAGAAAAAAATATATGTATGTACATACATACAAACATAAACATACACATTTTGAGCTAAAAAATTTTTTGTTTTAATTCTCGGTGTTGATAAACAATAAATAAAAGGAAGAGCACAAATGTAAACAGCAAAGAAAAAAACGCTTATGAGTGCAAATAATGCAAAAACAATAAAACAGCAGTTGCTTCGGTCCCAAAAGTTTTAAAAGAGGGTACAGCTGATAGAATAAGTTCACAAAATCGGTTTGCAATTTTGGACAAGGAATCCTCGGAAGCACAAAACGTTACCAAATCTTCTAAGCCACCACCGATATATCTTAGAGAGCAAAACTCAAGTGAATTAATAAAGAATTTGATCTCGGTAATTGGTGAAAATTCTTTTTATGTAGCTGCAATAAAGCGTGGTAGTATAAATGAAACAAAAATACAAGTTAATCGTGAAGATGATTTTCGTGAAGTAATAACTAAATTAGAAGCACAAAAAAAAACTTTTATGCATACCAACTGAAGAGCAGTAAAGGTCTTCAGGTAGTGATAAGGGGTATTTATTCATGCGTAGACCCATGTGAGATAAAAACGTTTTTAGAAGAGAAGGGCTTCAAAATAAAAATGTAATAAATATTAAAAATATAGCAAAAATCCCCAGCCACTATTTCGAGTGGAGTTAGAACCCGGCGACGTTAAGCTTAAAAAACGAAACCATTTACAGTCTGAAATATATCCTGTATAGGAAAATAACGATAGAGGAGCCGCACAAAAGCAATGTTTAAACTGCCAAAAATTTGGTGACGCTAAGGCATTCTGCCATTTAACCCCTGTTTGCGTTATATGTGGAGAATTGCTAGGTACAGCTCTCTGCGATAAGTCTAAAAACGACCCCAATGCAAAAAAATTCAGCAACTGTGGTGGTAATCACACTGCCAAATATAAAGGATGCCCTGTATACTCTATAGTCAAGCGCTCGGTTGGACCTACTTAATGTGTGATCATCGTGAAGATTATCTGCAAGCAACGAACATTTGTGTTGAAGAGCTAAATCGAAACTTAGTACTTTCATCTTTATACTCTCCACCCAGATTTTCAATATCAGAAAGCCAATATTATAAATATTTGAAATCATTAGGCGATTACAACGCTAAACATCATTAGGCGATTACAACGCTTAACATACCTTATGGGGGTCGTGTTTTGTATAATACAATGTCTAAAATGGATTTAAATGTGGTCACGAGTGGACAACCAACTTATTTAACTACTGATCAGCAAAAAAATTCCAGATTTTATTGATTTTGGCGTGGTTGAAAACATCCCCGCAAAAACTATTCATGTTGAAGCTTCCTTAGAACTATCTTCCGATCACACACCTACAATTGTTACTTCAATGAACCTAAATAGAATTGTATCTACGCCTGGTTACTTAGCGACGTCATCCACACTAATAAATTGATTAAAATATAAAAAATATCTTAGTACCCATTGCACAGAAAATATTCCGCTTTAGTACACCGGAGAACGTGGATCTCGCTATTGTTAATTTTTACAGTTATCTCAAACTAGCTCTTCAGCATTCCAGCATTACCCTCAAAAAACCCAATGACAATAACATATATTCTACAGATGTCGAGCGTCTCTTGAGTGAAAAAGGAGAATTCGAAGAGAGTGGCAATTGCACAGATCCCCACAACTTAAGACTTTATTAAAAGAGTGCACAAAAAAGCTAAGAAAGTTACTACAGTCTCATAAAACAGCTTCCCTAGAAAAATATCTTAAGGATCTTGATGCAACTATACAATGGCGTGCAGCTAGAAGTCTCAATAGACCAGTTGTATCTAAGCCACCATTAAGAAACTTGAATGGAAGTTGAGCAAGAAATAATATTGAAAAAGGAAATATGTTTGTTAATCATCTGAAAAATTTATTTACCCTTAATTAATCGAAGAGGCTATTTGTGATTTAAACACCCAGAAGGCACCCGGGATTGATAAGATCAGTAATAAAATGCTTTTGGAGCTACCAAGTATAGCAAAGAAAATTATTCTTATTATTTTAAATGCTATTTTACGCCTTCAATACTACCCTCAAGAATGGAAGGTTTCCTTAGTAACCATGATGCCAAAGCCAGGAAAGGATCACAAAAAACTTGAGTGATACAGGCCTATTAGCTTATTATCTAATATCTCAAAGCTATTTCAGAAGCTACTAGTGTCAGAATTAACGCCGATTTTAAATGAAAATAGATGTATTCCAAACCATCAATTCGGTTTTAGAAGAAAGCACAGCACAATTGAACAAACTCATAGAATAGTAAATGTCATAAGAAAAGCCTTTGAAGAAAAAAAAATATTGCTCAGCACTCTTCATCGATGTGTCTTAAACTTTTGATAAAGTCTGACATGAAGGTTTACTACTGAAATTGCAGCAAAACTTACCAGCAAACATACACAAGCTGTTAGAAAGCTACTTAGTCGGTCGTCAATTTATTATTAAAGGAGGCGAATTTTTAAGTTTTCCACAGCCAATTAACGCTGGAGTCCCAAAAAGCAGCATCCTGGGCCCTCTATTATACCTAATTTATACTTCGGACTTGCCAACAATCAGCTACATCCATACCTCAACATTTGCGGCCGATACAGCTTTTCTAAGCGTACACGCAAACTGTCAAGAAGTATCTCGTCTCTTACAGGAATATATATTTGAACTGGAAAGGTGGTTAAAAAAAATGGAGGATAAAGATCAATGAGCAAAAAAGCGTACCCAATGATATCTTACCTAAAGAAAAAAAGAAAAGTTAATATTAAAGACCCTAACTACATAATGTCATTCGAAAAATTAAAACAATTAATCACTCAACATCCCATTTTGAGTTTCCGGACTTTAATAAAAGATTTAAGTTAACAACCGATGCTAGCAATTTTGCTTTGGGTGCAGTCCTCTGGCAAGAAGGACACAATATATATATGCATCGAGAACTCTAAACAAACATGAGCAAAACTAGTGAGCCATAAAAAAAAGAACTTCTCGCAGTGGTCTGGGGCGTCAAATATTTTAGACCGTATTTATACGGTAGAAAATTTGCCGTATAAGTGGTTGCAAATAAAAAACTGCAAGAGATATTAATCCCAAATTGCAGAGATGGCTTCTTCAGCTAGGAGAATACGATGCTAAGACTGATTATATTAAAGGCAGCGAAAATAAAATTGCTGATTTTCTTAGTCGTATTGATGTCGACATAAAAGAAATTTAAAATATTGTGGATCAGAATGACTTCGAAAACTGTAACGACTCAACAGCAGCGACAATAAACTCACAACAAGAAGATCTAAACGACCACATTCCTATATTGGACACTGTTGTTAACCGATTTAAGACTTAGATAATCTTAACAAACAACAAAACTAAAAAAGTAGATAAGGTGCACGGAAATAAAAAGATCTATGTGGACCCAAACGATTTACATAATATTCGTATTTATTTCTTTGGCCAATTAATTATTTATTTTCAGTTTATTTTTCTTTTTAAGCTAATAAGACCTAATGATATTGATGTATATAAAACAAATTTATTACATTTCACCCGACGTTTCGTCACTTTTTTGGTGACTTTTTCAAGGGTCGTCTATTTAAATAAAAATAATAAAAGGACAACATAAATACAAAATACTTTTCCCAACAAGCAAACACAACTTACAAAATTTATATATTATTTTACATTAAAAACATTAAATTTTTAATAAAATTCAATTGCACAAAAACATTTAACAAAAAACAGTAAAGCACAACTTAAAATTATTATTACAGAATTAATTATATTGCGGTTCTGTAACTAGCGCTAATTTTGTTATTAAAAATGTTGTCAATATCTTCATTGTGGTTCATTGTTTTCATTATGTTTTGTTGTATTCTCAAGCTTTCTATTGTATATCTCTTCCTCTCCCCTCGTTCAAAATCCAACACTCTCACTTGTTCTGTTTCAAAGGAATGAGATTTGAAATCATGTGTTGTGATAATGCACTTGTCTCTCTCCTCTTCAATATGTCATTTTGATGTTCTCCTATTCTCTTTTCAAGTGAGCGTTTTGTTGTTCCTATATAAATTAAGTCACAATTCTGATCTTCCCTTCCGCTGCACTTTACTTAGTAAACAACATTACTTTGTTGTAGTTTTTCTATTGGCGCCTTCACTCTTGAAAATATTGCACTTAAAGTTGAATTCGGTTTGTATTAGACCTCTGCATGAATAGATGAATAGATATGAACTTGCAAAGACTGTGCACTTACTCGAACTTTACTAAAATAATGATGTTCATATTTTTGAGAACAACAAAATGGCCGAATGTATATATGTTGTTACTCGGCTTTATTTTTACTAGATGAGTACAGTTTTGTTTTACGCTCTCACTCTCAACATACATGAAGGGAACATATCAAGTAATCAAGCTACAACCAAGCTTCACGTAGTACTACAAGTAACTCATGAAGCCTCGTGGCAAATAAAATTTAAATTTTAAAATTAATTTTGATAAGAAATGGAAATAAATGAGGAAAGTTTATAATATGTATATTTATTTACTTATTTATTCACTTTTGCATATTTTAAAATAGTTATTTATTAAAATTATAGAAAAATATTCTTTAATCTGATATTAAATACATTGTTTGTTTTATTTCTAGTGCATGTAAATATAAAAAAGAAAAGTTCTGAGCATAAAATAATAATATTATAATCAACGGTTTTTTAACTAAGTTTCCATGTTATGAATATATACATTTTTATTGACTTAAGATTGCCTAGACCAACGAAAAATTAAAAATTTATTATCGAATAAAACCCTTGTTTCTTTGTATAGTATAACAAAATAAAAACAATAAAAACATTTGCATTTATTCAAAGTAAAATACCGTCAATTACATTAATGCGTTACTTTCATCTCTACTGTATACTAAAAAAATCCTTGCAGTACCACATGAAGGGAACATGATTTTTATGGTACTTCTTTCTTTGTTGTTCATATTTCATGTGCACTTTTTTTCGGTACTCGATTAACTTCGGCTGCCTACTTGTTGGTAATTAATAAACAAACATTCTCTTCATTTCGGTATTTGTGCTCTGAGTAAGAGTACAAATATTTATTATATTCGGCGGCGAGTTTCACACATGAAGAAAAAAACTTACTCGTTGCAGACCTCTAGTTTGTATGAAAAGTTTATTTGTTCTGATTTTATTGTTGTCCTTATGTGTCTATTATCCGTCAAGCCAGGTATGTATTTTACACTGTAAAAATGTTTGTCTTTTTCAGGGTTTCTATCATTATTGATGTTTTTGTATTGTACATATTTTTGTGTATCGTTGATAAGTGTATTTATTAATTTTTTAGAAAAACTATTTGTTGACACTTACGTCAACTTATTAGTTGTTAATTTCATATTTTATTTATTTTCAATTTTTGTTTTTTTGTTTCTTTTTTTTTTTGTGACCTATTTTTCTTAATAATTATAATTTTATTTTTAACAATTCAAGTTGAATGTACCTTTGCATTTTTTGCTTAATAATTATAATTTTATTTTAAGCATTTTTTGCTTACTAAACATTCTTTTTTTGTGACCTATTTTATTTTCATTTATTTGAGTTGAATGTACCTTTGCATTTTTTGCTTAACAATTGTAATTTTATTTTTTATCAAGTTCAATGTAGTTATTCATTATTATTGTAAAACAAAAGTATTTAAGCAGAAATAAATGTAAATAAAGTCGTCAGAATACAATTGACAATCACATAAACAATCTTTTCTTTCCTTTTGATCAAAATAAAGAGTCACGGTTCAAGTGCCGGCGGCTCAAATTATTAACGGATCAAAACTTACAGGAGTCACGGTTCAAGTACCGGCGGCACACAGTTGTGTTAATATCAAATAGTAACATTTGGTGACCCCGACGTGATTGTCAATTGCTGACCACAACAGTCCTGTAACTTGGCACAGGATCATCTCAGAAGCACGCAACAGTCTTCATTTATCAAACTCTAACATTTGGTGAGCATAACAGTCCTGTAACTTGGCACAGGATCATCTCAGAAGCACGCAACAGTCTTCATTTATCAAATTCTACCATTTGGTGAGCACAACAGTCCTGTAACTTGGCACAGGATCCTTTCAAAACCACGTAACATTCAAACAGCTCCAATTGGGCAATCAAATTGAAACACTGGCAAGGAAAGGATCCCAAGGATCGCAAAACTCCTGAATATTTTTCCAAAAGATTGGATAAATTGGTAAAACTAGCGGAGGAGTTCCATAAAAATGATGAGATGATTACCGCAATAAAGGACAAGCCTCTCGATGACGACTACCTGGTGGCAGACTACTACAACAGAATCACGCATATAATAGTCAAACATACGAAACTGTTTGAGCAAGGAGCACCGCAGCCGCTGAAACTAGGTGACGTAGCTCATACGTCCAGAGAACATCAACGGCCCATGTTCAATCAGCCGCAGATATCACCCGAAATGCGAAAAATCCTTCGGAATCAGCGAGCCTTAATGAAGGCACTAATCCGGAATGTAGATGAAGTAATGGCAGAACGACATCAGGAACATCATCCATCTTTTTACAATATTAAGGCAAGTATCATCGAAAAATACATGGTAGATCTAGCAAACAACAACGCAGCTTTATGGGAATTAACAGACGATGATCAATTAGAAGATTACAATATTCAAACATTTTATCAGCTCGAAGAAAGGGCAGAAGCAGCTATGATTGAGCTTCAAAAACACATGCCTTCGGATCCACCTATCCCTCCACCACGGGCCACAGCAACAGGGGATATCGAGGTAATTCTCCCAAAAATAAAATTGCCAATTTTTGATGGAAATTACCAACGATGGATGGAATTCGAGGATATCTTTTCCGAGCTTGTCCACAACACACACATAAGTGAAACAAAGAAAATGCACTACCTTACAACATCGCTACAAGGAGAACCCAAAAATCTAATCAAACATTTACCTGCAGTAGGAACCAATTATGCTACTGCCTGGTCACTTATCAGCAGTAGATACGATAATACAAGGCTTCTAGTATCCACTTTACTGAACAAGCTACTCTCACAGTCATCCATCAGAAGGGAGTCTGCATCATTATTGAAATCGCTCCACGATGTAACAAAAGAGTGCATTCAGGGTATTAAGGCACAAGGAATACCAGTTCAACATTGGGATGTCATTCTAGTTCACATTGTGTTACATAAACTAGATGAAGAAAACCAAACTGCTTTCGAGCAAAGCTTGCCAGATAATAAGTGTCTGATCGGAATTGATGAGCTGCTAAAGTTTTTGGAAAGAAGATTCCAGTCTTTGGAGACCCTAGGAAAAACTGACAGATCAACAACACGAACTTGCGATTCGGTGACAGCGCCAGAAACACGTGACAAATGTAAAATCTGCAAGTCAGAGTCGCATAAACTTTTCGCTTGTAGAAAATTCATCAATGCTGAATTGAACCAAAGGTGGAATGGGCTGTGCGTAAACTGTCTGAAACCAGGGCATCGGGCAAACGAGTGTAAATCACAGCACTGCAAATGCTTGAAAACGCACAATTCTTTACTACACAACCCCAAATCAAATACACTAAACAGCAAAAATACTTCGCCAGAAAAATCAATGCCTCAGCAGCCAATGCTTTCACAGGTAGAACTACCTGCCAATCAAGCAGCTACCAAAATAAGCTTACTAACGAATCGCACGAACAAGGATTCTCATTATGTCGTACGATTCATTCACACGAAAATCTGACGGAATTCTATCCGACATAAAAAAAATGTCTGCAAAATCTGCTGTCAATGCCACACTATCCCACAAAAAAGATGCAAACTCAAATGACTCAGCTACTTTACAAGAAAATGCAACTCTGATCGCATAGAATCTATCATTTTATGAAAATTTTTATAAATATTTGCAAGTCAGACAGACTGTCAATAAAATCTGTCGCACAATTCATTTTTAAGCCACACTGTCATACATTATGAGCACACACGATTTTTTTAACATATCGTGCGACTAAATAGGATAGTGAATACCGGCCTTTACTCGGAACTGCCTGTATACAACTTACATCTGAAACTGGCCAAAAATTCATATGCCGAGCCATCTTGGACTCTGGATCACAAGTGAACTTAATAACGGACCATCTGTGGAAAAAGCTAGGTGGTAGATCCAGAAAAATGTGCTTGAATGTGGAAGGCATTGGATTCAACAAAACAAAGATGCGGCATCAAACAAGCATTCAGTTCTAATCAACATTGAACGCTTATGTAGCAGAGGTAGATGTCCACATTCTACCAAAAATTGTGTCCGATCAGCCAGTTCACATCCTTAACATAGAAAGTTGGGGAATTCCACAAAATATTCGCCTGGCTGACCCAGAATTCAATAAACCAGGCCGAATCGATTGCTTATTAGGAGCAGAAATAATTTTTGAACTACTCACAAATGGACAAATTAGATTGGCAGACAACCTCCCAGTACTACAAAACACCGTCCTTGGTTGGGTTGCAGCTGGCAAAGTTGACACAACAATTTCCAGAAATTCATTTTGTGGAATATGCACCACAAAGGAGTTAGAAGCAGCAGTTTCTCAATTTTGGGAAGTTGAGAAAACACCAGACAATCAAATAACGCTCACAGAAAATGAACTACGCTGTGAATCACACTTTGTACAGTCAACAACCAGAGCTGAAGATGGCAGATTTATCATAAAACTCCCATTAAACAACCATCCAACGATGCTGGCAGAATCTAAGGGTGTAGCATACAAAAGGTTCCAGTCGATTGAAAGACGTTTAAAAGGCAATCCCACGCTTAAGGATCAATATGTTTCATTTATGAGAGTATGAATTCCTAGGTCACATGACAAAAATTAATTCAGATAAAATTATTCCTCCCTACTACTTTATACCACATCATTGCGTTCTCCGTCCAGAAAGCTCGTCAACTAAATTAAGGGTCGTCTTTGATGCATCAGCACACAATTCATCGGGGCTGTCTCTGAATGACATAATGCATACCGGTCCAACTGTTCAAAGTGAACTCTTTTCAATATTGCTGCGTTTTAGAATGCACAAGTATGCGTTTAAAACTGATATTGAAAAAATGTACCGTCATGGGTCAATCAGGAAGATCGAAACCTACAACTAATTTGCAGAAGAAGATCAAGAAGTTAATCTCAACTTCGATTCAAAAGAAATGCAATCCACCAAAACATTAGGGCTATTATGGCTTCCAAAATCGGATGTATTTAGCATAAAGGTTAACATTCAAGATCATAAACATGCAACAAAACGTACTATGAGTTCCGATTTAGCCCATATATATGATCCTCTAGGTCTAATTGGCCCAGTATTAGTAACTGGAAAAATTCAACTTCAAAAAACATGGCAAACAAAACTTGATTGGGACGAGAAAATACCTTCGGAGATAGAAAGAGAATGGGAGTCTTATAAGGAAGATCTAGTGACTTTGGACAACATAAAGTTCCCGAGATATATATTCTGCAATCAAGATGCAAATATTGAAATACAAGCTTTTGCGGATGCGTCAGAAAGAGCTTACGGTGCTGCAGTGTACATCCGAACAATAAAGAGGGACAAAACAGTATTGGTCAATCTTTTATGCTCAAAATCACGCGTAGCTCCTATAAAAATGCAAACCATACCACGTCTAGAATTATGCGCAGCACTCTTGGCAGCTGAACTGGGCTTGGAAAATTATTCCAGAACAATGGCAACATGTTTGTAGTGTATCCACACAATTCATTCCTTCTTACAAATAATATTATTAAGTTAGGTCAGTAACATAACTGAATTGTTTTCGTTGTCACAATTATAAATTCTTTTTGTGTAATTCGATATTTTAAATAAACAACGGTCAACGTTCGCTTATTTATTTTGACAACAAAATCGACAGCAGTAGTTCAATGTACGTTATTACATTTATGCTGATCTAACAAATTCTTTAGTTATGAATAAATTCCTTAATACACTGCACACCGATATGAGTAATAATTAATGAAAATACAATTTGATAAAGTAATTTAAAGATTTCTGTGTGCCTGATACAATACCGTATCATTTGTATGTAAGTTAATGCTAAGTACTAGAATAAGTGATTGAGTGAACTTATTGTAGTCACTCAATATTAGGTTAAGTTTTATTCTCATAAATAGTATTTAAGCAAACAAAATTTGTAAATAAAAATCAATTATTATCCATCAACCTTCGCTTGTGTTTTACTTTTAGTAATAAAACATTACATGGCGATCCTGCCAAATCTCTAATTTAATTAGACATAGCACATCTAAGAGACTTCACAGCAGTCTTGCTTATCTCTTAAGTGCTTAAATTAAATTGAGCATAAATCCTTGACAGACACAGCTTAAGCTTAGTCAGGATCTATGGGCGTTAAAAAAAAAAAAAAAAAAAAAAAAATTTATTTTTCTCCCTACATATGACGGAAACCTGGGAGGAGATCCTTCGGAACCTAAAGGAAGCTGAATCACACTGGGCTTAACTGCTAGAAGAAGGAAGTACGGAGCAAAAACCAGCCATACTGGAAAGAGGCCCAAAGCCAGTGAATCCAAGAAAATGAACAGTTGAGAAGGAAGCCAAGCACCCAATTCACGGAAATCAAGAGGTAGAGAAGCCAACAGGCTTAAAAAGCAGCTTGAAGTTTTAAAACACCAACAGACCTACGAACAAGGGGAATGCCTAGAAAAAATGGAAGAGGCGATAAAGAAGAATAAAATTCAAATAAGAAAGTTAAAGAATAAAAAAAAAATAAATAAAAAAAAAAATAATTATATGTAAAAGAAAAACTAGAAATATAGGAAAATGATAAAAATTTTAATAACAATAATATTAATTGAAATATGTTTTCTGTTACTATACAAAACAATATTACTAATGTTATAAACATTATTTAAAAAAAAAAAAAAAATTAAAAACCAATAATAAATATATAAATAAGAACAACTATTAACAAAATCAAATGTATAAACCAAAAAACCTAATAAGCTAGGATTACCAGGAGCCTAAGGGGATCAGTGAAGAAAGAAAAGTAGAATTATTGACAAATATTTGGGGAATTATAGGCAACTCTAACAATAGAAGCATTTTTGAAAAACCACAATGAGGAAATTTTTAATAACAATAATTATAATAGTATTAGTCATAGTACTGATAGGCTTTTGGATTAAAGTTAGCATTGTTAGTGCAATAGAACGAAATGTACAAGGAATTAAAAATTAAAAGAAGAAGCACTCAATTTATTAAAAATACATTTAGATAGGAAATCTTCAATACAGAAAAGACAAGTCGTAGTCATGGCATCCTTAGATTTAAATGAGCTTTCAACCATCACAAAGTTAATACCAATATTTTCGGGTAAAACTAATGAATTGCAAACATTTTTATCAAATTTGGAAATGGTATTTGCATCTATTTCATCAGATAAGCATATTTCTTTTTTCAATTTTGTTTTCAAATCAAGATTGGGATTAAATGTACAAAACCGAATTAAACAAATACAGGTACCTACAACCATAGAAGAACTAATTAGAATTTTGAAAACAACATATAAATCATTAAAGACCTCAAACACTTTGCTGAATGAAATAACACGGATATCACAAAAGGATAACAACATATTGGGTTTTGCTGCAAAAATAGAGAAACTCATTACAGAATTAAACGAGGTGCAGGTATTAGAACAAGGTGAATCTAGTAGGAGCACTATAGTAAACACAAACAATAAAATAGCTTTCAATGCATTTTTGAATGGGTTAACCGACCCACAACTAATATCTACTATCTACGCAAGCCAAGTAACGACATTTTCTGAAGCTTTGAAAATTGCCGAAAGCGCTTCATCTCGTGTAGAACAACAACGGATACTACATTACAACACACAACAGAATCAAAATTCGTTAAACAGAAACTGTAGAAAATGTGGTAGAAACCATAATGGTAGATGCCCCGCAGATGGAAATAAATGCCATAACTGTGGAAAATTCAACCACTTTGCAAAAATGTGTTTGACCAAAACACCAGGCTACAACAACAGAAATTATAACAACAACGGTAACAATAATAACAGAAATCATAACAGCAACAATAACAATGGTAACATAAATTTTAACAACAGCAATAACAGAGGTAATAACAATAACAGAATTCATAATAACAGAGGCAATAACAACAACCAAAGAAGCCGAAACACAAACAACAGAAGTTATAATATAAATCACATGGAAGATCAGGGAAACTTCCAAATCCCGGAGTCAACCCGCACAGAGACTCCATTGGGAATGAACTAGACACGAAAAGAATCTATAGCATATCATCTAACCTCAGAAATTATGTAAATTTACATATCGCTGGCGTTAAGAACAGCCTTACGTTTTTGATTGATACAGGAGCAGATGTCTCGCTGTGCAAAGAACAATTTTTAGAAAGTTATGAGGAAAATCAAGATGATTATTGCAACTTAACAGGAATCACAGAAAATGTAATTAAATCACTGGGTTCTACAAAAATAAAAATTAAAATAAATAACGATGTAATTAGTCAAAAAATACAATTAGTAGAAAATAAATTTCCAATAAAAACGGATGGAATTCTTGGCAGAGATTTTTTAATGAGATATAAATGCAATATTGACTATGACAAATATGTGCTAACATTTAACATCAACAACGAAACAGTAATAATCCCGATACATGACAGTACTTACAAAATAAATGAAATTAGAATACCACAAAGAAGTGAAATAGTTTTACCATTCACAATCGAATTAGAAGAAGATGCCGTTATTACAAACAGAGAAGTTACCAAAGGAGTATTTTTGGCAAATGTAATAGTACCCAAATATGGAAATCAACATATAAAATTATTAAACGTTACCGATAAAATAGTAATCATAGAGAATCTGAAGATAGAAACCGTCCCATTAAAATATTACGATATATGTACCATTAATGAAAAGGAGAATGACGAACAAAGTTCGAACAGTCGTTTTACAAAACTTTTAAATACACTTAATCTGGATGAAGTAAACGATGAGAGCAAAAAGCAACTAATAAATATATTAAAGGAATATCAGTCAATATTCCATATTGAAGACGAATACTTAGGTATCAATAATTTTTATAAACAGACAATAAAATTGAACGACAATAGTCCTATATATATAAAAAATTATAGATTACCACAAACTCAGACAGCAGAAATAAATTCGCAAGTGAAGAAACTCTTGGAAAGCAACATTATTGAACCATCTTTAAGCCCATATAACGCACCACTGCTGCTAGTTCCAAAAAAAGCACAAACAGATTTAAAGAAATGGAGATTAGTTGTCGATTTTAGAAAACTGAACGACAAAGTTGTGAACGACAAATTTCCTTTATCTCGTCTAGATGACATTTTGGATAAATTAGGAAGAGCAAAATACTTTTCAACATTAGATATGACAAGTTCATTTCACCAAATTGAGCTTGATCAAAAATCTCGCCCGTATACAGCTTTTTCAACACCTGATGGGCATTATCAATATACAAGATTACCATTTGGTCTGAAGATATCTTCCAACAGTTTTCAGCGAATGCTAACAATAGCTTTATCTGGGTTGGAATCCGAAGCTTTTATATACGTAGACGATATAATAGTATTCGGATGCAGTCTAAAACATCATAACGAAAGTCTTGTAAAAGTATTTGAAAGGTTAAGAAAATACAATTTGAAACTTAATGCTAAAAAATGTTGTTTTTTGAAACCAGAGGTAATATATCTAGGACATTTAATAACTTCAGAAGGAATTAAGCCAGATCCAGAAAAATTTGATGCTATAACTAAATATCCCGTACCCAAGAATGCTGACGATGTAAGAAGATTTGTGGCATTTTGTAATTATTACAGACGATTTATTGAGAACTTTGCTGATATAGCGAATTGTTTAAACAAATTATTGAAAAAAGGTCAAAAATTCGAATGGACTGAAAGATGTCAAAGAGCATTCGATACTCTAAAAAATAAACTTATTAGTCCACCTATTTTGCAATATCCAAATTTCGAAAAACCGTTCGTCCTAACAACGGATGCATCAGAATTTGCTTTAGGCGCTATATTATCGCAAGGAGAAATTGGTGAGGATAAACCAATATCATTCGCAAGTCGCTCACTTAACAAATACGAAAGGAATAAATCGGTAATCGAAAAAGAATTACTGGGAATCTACTGGGGTATACAATCTTTTAGACTTTATTTATACGGCAGAAAATTTATCGTAGTAACAGACCACCGTCCATTAATTGCATTATTCTCACACAAAAACCCAAGCTCAAAATTAACCAGAATCCGATTGGAACTATCTGATTATGATTTCCAAATAGTTTATAAAAAAGGAAAAAATAAAACTAACGCAGACGCACTGTCAAGAATACAAATAGACTCACATATATTAAAAACAATGGTACCTCAAACAATTGACGAAAATATAAAGAAAACGCTGGTGATCACAAGAGATATGAAAAAGAAAATGATACAAAATGAAGAAATACAAAATGAGGAAATAAGAAATGAGGAAAATAGAAAGAAAAACAAACAGAGAAGAGATCGATCCAAAGAAAATGGTAATATAAATCCTGAAGAGTCTGATCAACTCAAAATATGGGATTGTACTTCCATAAAAGATATAAAACTTGCAAGAAAGCTAAAATTTATATTAGAAAAGTCGACCAAAGAATTCGTAGTGGAAAACAATTTAATCAAACGGCCGTCAGATGTAGCGATAATCCCTATTATTTAGATAATATGTTGGAGAAACTACCTTCTGTTTTAAGCAGATTGAATTGTGTAAAGTTCGCACTAGAAAAAAGTGACGAGATATTTAAGAAAATAAAAATAGAAAGATTGAAAGAAATCATAAATAAAGGTAAAGAAAAAGACGTCAGAATTCTACTGTATAAAAATCCTCAAAGAATTGAAAATGAAAATAAAAAACATGAATTAATTAAATTGTATCACAGCACACCATGCGGAGGACATTTCGGAGTTAGAAAAACTTTAATAAAATTAAAACAGAAATACATATGGAAGAATATGTTCAAAATGGTAAAAAATTATGTATTAAAATGTGACCTTTGTCAAAGAAATAAACAGGTGAGACACACCAAGGAACCATTATGTATCACAGACACACCAAAGGATAGTTTTTCTACTATAGTCATAGATACAGTTGGACCTCTACGACCATCAGGAAACTACCGGTATATACTAACTATGCAATGTGAACTAACCAAATACATAATAGCCGCACCAATGGAAACCAAGGAAGCAAAGTCAATAGCAAAATGCTTAACAGAAAACTTGATATTAAAATATGGTATATTTAAAACACTAAAATCAGATAGAGGAACAGAATTTGTAAACGAGTTGCTTAAGGAAATATGTAGTCTGTTGAAAATAGAACAAAAATTATCAACACCATACCATCATGAAACTCTTGGTACTGTGGAAAGAAACCACAGAGTTCTGAATGAATATTTCCTATCATTTGTAAAGGATGATAATTGGGAAGAGTGGATTCCTTACTATGCATTCGCATACAACGTAACACCTCATGTAGACACAGAGTATTCACCTTTTGAGCTAGTTTTCGGAAAATTACCAAGTTTGCCAGGGGATGAAGTCATGAATCATCCAAAGGTTTACAATTTAGAAAACTATGCTAATGAATTAAAGACAAGGTTAAAGCATTCTTTAGAAAATGCTAGAAAGTTAATAGAAATAACAAAAAGAAATAGAAGTATAGAATCGTACAATAAAATGAATAGGATAGATCTTAATATAGGAGATTTAGTGTTAGTAAAATTAGAAAATAGAAGAAAAAATGAAGCACCATACATTGGCCCTTATGAAGTAGTGAATATAGATAATGTTAATGTAGAAATAAAAATAAATGGAAAAACAAAAATTGTACATAAGAATTTAGTAAAGAAATATAAACATTGTAAACAAAACCAAAAATATTAGAACCTAAGAAAAAATTTTTTTTAGTTATGCCTATTATAAAAAAAAAAAAAAAAAAAAAAAAAAAATATAAAACTACAAATACTGAAATATAAGAATTACATAAAAATAAATTTTTTTTAATACAAACAATATATTTTAAAAAAAAAAAAATATTAAACAAAACTTTTGTATACATTTTTATTACAAACTGTAAAATCTATATAAAGCATATGAGTATTGTTCCACGCACACATCACATTACATAATAAATTAAAATTTTAAAATTCCAAACAAAATTATAAAATTTTAACTGAAAGATTGGGGGTGTAGTGTATCCACACAATTCATTCCTTCTTACAAATAATATTATTAAGTTAGGTCAGTAACATAACTGAATTGTTTTCGTTGTCACAATTATAAATTCTTTTTGTGTAATTCGATATTTTAAATAAACAACGGTCAACGTTCGCTTATTTATTTTGACAACAAAATCGACAGCAGTAGTTCAATGTACGTTATTACATTTATGCTGATCTAACAAATTCTTTAGTTATGAATAAATTCCTTAATACACTGGACACCGATATGAGTAATAATTAATGAAAATACAATTTGATAAAGTAATTTAAAGATTTCTGTGTGCCTGATACAATACCGTATCATTTGTATGTAAGTTAATGCTAAGTACTAGAATAAGTGATTGAGTGAACTTATTGTAGTCACTCAATATTAGGTTAAGTTTTATTCTCATAAATAGTATTTAAGCAAACAAAATTTGTAAATAAAAATCAATTATTATCCATCAACCTTCGCTTGTGTTTTACTTTTAGTAATAAAACATTACATGTTCCTTCGAAGCAAAATCCCGCGGATATATTATCGAGAGGCATAAAACCCCGTGAATTATCCAATAGCACCATGTGGCTGTACGGGCCATTATTCCTCTATCAACCTAAGGCGTTTTGGCCAAATACCACTAAAGAAGATTCAACAATTGATAATAACTACACAGCAACCGTTCTATCAACCCAAAGGCAAGCCGAAGAAGAGGCAGTGATTTACACCATCCAGTCAAAAAATTCGTTTTTACATGTTCAAAGGGTCATCGGGTATATGCTTCGATTTTTGAGGAACTGTAGACGACCTAAGAAATCTCGACCAGAACATACGCAGCTTTCGCCCCTGGAACTCGACGCAGCACTTAAAGGAATTGTGCGTCAAATACAAGCTTCTGATTTCGATGACATCAAAAGGGCACTCATAAGAGACAAGTTTGTACCCAAAACAAATCCTTACAGCTCACTAACTCCGTTTTTAGATGAAGAAGGAATAATTAGAGTAGGGGGGCGTTTAAGTTGCTCAGCACAGCCGTTCGATGCCACTCATCAAATGATGCTACCTAGTAATGATCCGCTTGTTAAACTTCTCGTGGAAAAAATACACAAGGAACATTACCACTGCGGCCCTCAGGCATTACTTGCACAAGTCAGACTGCGATTTTGGCCCATTAAGGGAAAAAGCCTTGTTAGAGCAGTCGTCCAACGGTGCGTACGATGCACAAAAGCAAAGCCAAACATGTATACTCAAATAATGGGAAACCTTCCAAAACTTCGAGTACAACCAGCTCGCCCATTCCTTAATTCGGGAGTAGATTATTGCGGCCCATTCTTTGTACATTTTTAAACCAGAGGAAAGCGACCTCAAAGGGCATATCTTGCAGTTTTTTGCTGTTTTGCCACTAAAGCAGTGCACTTAGAGCTTGTCACTGAATTGACAACCGAAGCTTTCATTGGAGCTTTGAAAAGGTTTATAGCGAGGCGAGGCCACTGTAAAACCTTGTACTGTGATAACGCAACTAATTTTGTTGGCGCTCGAAATAAACTGAACGTGCTAAATGATGCCATATATTCAAAACCAGCACAAGAATCAATAATTGAAACATGCAGCATAAAGGGGATTGATTTTCAGTTCATTCCACCAAGATCACCACATTTCGGGGGATTATGGGAGGCAGCAGTGAAATCTGCAAAACACATGCTAATGAAAAATGTTTCAACGGCATCACTCACATATGAAGAGCTCGAAACTGTGACGATCGAAATTGAAGCTATTTTAAACTCTCGTCCTCTCACTTCAAATTAATCAGATGCCAATGATCTTAATGCTATAACTCCGGGTCATTTCTTAATTGGTGAGCCGCTAACATCAAGCGTTGACGTACAGTCAAGAATTTCTAAATGTGGCTTACAAAATAGATGGCAACTTGTGTCACAAGTTAAACATAATTTTTGGGAACGATGGAGTAAAGAATACCTTAACGAGCTACAACAGCGATATAAATGGAAAGGCCCAATCAGTGAAATTCAACCAAACAACATGGTAATAATTAAGGAGGATAATGTTCCAGTGCTACAATGGCCCCTGGGACGCATAATTAAAGTTTACAAAGGTGACGACGGTTTAGTAAGGGTATGTGACGTAATGACACAAAGGGGAATCTTCAAACGCCCTATCCACAGACTAGCTCCACTATTTCCTTAAACTTGTGAAGACCAAAAGGTTCAACCGAATGAAATAACAAACTCCCCATCATTACCTCTAACAGAAGTAAAGCACTTAGATCATCTACCGCCGAAGAAACTCCAACTAAACGTCCACGCTTAAACTCAACATTACTGTTATCCATCTTGACTTTATTCTTTCTACCGATAGTTCTTGGAAACCAAATTAACATAACAAAATTCAAAAACAAACCGGGTATGTATTTTGAAC
Organism: Pollenia amentaria; assembly: GCA_943735925.1. Lineage (NCBI taxonomy): Eukaryota > Metazoa > Arthropoda > Insecta > Diptera > Polleniidae > Pollenia > Pollenia amentaria. Next base: position 75,350,282 of record OX031009.1, read on the forward strand.
ATATAAGCCTTGTGAAACTCATGTCTGTCAACTGGAAGATGATAGTCTACTTTGATCTCGAAACATACCAACATCAAATAGACATTTTAAATGATGGGACAAATTTGCTTCAAAATTTATGTGAAAGTACGACAAGCAACACGACATGCAAAATGTTTCTAGACTATTTTGAACATGCCAGGGACGATTTGCAGGCAGATTTTAATCTCTTCACTGTAAAAAGGAAGAAAAGAGGAGCAATCGACGTAGTTGGAAATATTGCTAACTCACTATTTGGCGTGTTGGACTCAAACTATGAAAACCAAATGTCATCAACAATTAAGAAGCTAGAGAAAAATTACGAGTACTTAGAAAAGCTTTTGAAAAATCAAACTTCGCTAGTCGACTCCACTATCAACATCAACAAGAAGGCTCAGCTCGACGTGCAAGCTAAATTTGAAGAAACCAGCAATATGATACACAATGTTAAGGTAGAACAACGAATACTCATGCTCTCCGTTCAGCTGCTTATAGTTACTAACAATGTTCAACGAATACACTCCGCAATTATGGATGTACTTGTCGATAGCCACCATGACAAAATTAACCCTCTCTTGCTCACTCCTCAACAGCTCAATGAAGAAGTCAAGAAAATAAGAAGCCACTTGCCAGCACATCTGCAGTTACCAATTCATCAAAACAACTTACTTGAAGTGTACAAGCTCATCAAAGTCAACTGAATCATTGCTCAAAACCATGTAATATTCAACGTCGATTTACCCCTTACCCATCCACGAGAGTTCCAACTAATGCATGTTACTCCAATTGTTGCAACAATAAATAAAAAACTTACAGCCGTTAAGACATCAACTAAATTTATTGCCATCAGCTTACATAAAGACGAATTCTTTCCAATGTCACAACATGAAGTTGATGCTTGCTGGGATTTGAGTGATGCCGAACTTATCTGAACGAATATACCAGCAACATATCAAGCAACACGTCATCCAATGATCCATAAATGCGAACTTGGTCTATTGAATGACCAACCCGAACCGAGATGTGATTTTGAACAACTTGAAGACACCACCATATGGCAGCATTTATACCATTCAAACCAATATATGTATTCCACAACAGATACTATAAAATTGAATGCCGTATGCGGCAATGACATTCTACACATTACATTGGAAGCCAGCGGTTTAATAACTTTGCGTCCGGAATGTGTCATAAAAAATTATCTTATTACAATACAAGGTCATCAACAAATTGTTACTTCACTACAAACAACATTGGTTGGGCAAAACAATACGCCAATATGAACTTCAGCACACTCCACTCCAAATCCACAATACACGAACTTGAAGCAATGCAACAAGAGTTAACACAAATTCTTAACTCTTCACTCCCTACTGAAGAAGTCAGTCTTAGTACCCATGGAATAATTATCGGATACGTATCGATTCCATTGGTGTTAGTAATAGTTGTTGTTTTCATCTACAGATACAAAAGCGTTAAAAATAGTTTCAATCCAACCTCAACTTTTAGATCACAAACTACCGAGTGTTAATAAAACTGTTATTCTTCAAGATCACCTAAAACCGCCATCCATTCTGCAACTCAACCAGTCATCATGGGCATGCAAAACACCTGAAGATCAATCAACATTAGATACTCATCGACCTTCGGTCAACGTGGGGGAGCATGTTGACACTTACGTCAACTTATTAGTTGTTAATTTCATATTTTATTTATTTAAAATTTTTTTTTTTGTTTCTTTTTTTTTTTGTGACCTATTTTTCTTAATAATTATAATTTTATTTTTAACAATTCAAGTTGAATGTACCTTTGCATTTTTTGCTTAATAATTATAATTTTATTTTAAGCATTTTTTGCTTACTAAACATTCTTTTTTTGTGACCTATTTTATTTTCATTTATTTGAGTTGAATGTACCTTTGCATTTTTTGCTTAACAATTGTAATTTTATTTTTTATCAAGTTCAATGTAGTTATTCATTATTATTGTAAAACAAAAGTATTTAAGCGGAAATAAATGTAAATAAAGTCGTCAGAATACAATTGACAATCACATAAACAATCTTTTTTTTCCTTTTGATCAAAATAAAGAGTCACGGTTCAAGTGCCGGCGGCTCAAATTATTAACGGATCAAAACTTACAGGAGTCACGGTTCAAGTACCGGCGGCTCACAGTAGTGTTAATATCAAATAGTAACACTATTGCTAACTAATATTTCTGAGATTTTGTCGATATTTTTGTTATGATATTGCGGGTCGCTTGTTTTTAATACTCTTGATATAATTAATTATCAAAGTTGTTTGTGGGAATACTATTATTTATTAAAAGATTTTGTTTGTTGTGCTTAATTCCCTTTTTAAATAATTGATAAAAAAAAATACTGAAATTTATTGTTGGAGGATAAGCTGTTCCTATGCGCATTTCACTGGTTGCTAAGGCCAGATCATCAGGAAACGTTCTCCTAAATAATTTTAGAAAAGCCAAAGCTATCAGCAAACAAAACTACAGAGGGAATGAGAATTACCTACAAGCACTCAAAAAGTCTTGTTTCCAACGATATCAAAGCTTAAACAAAATACCAAACAATAAATCAGTGATGAGTTTTATATTTTCTTACATTTCCCGCTACAATTATTTGGAATTCTCCCAACATTAATTGTAGTTGTAAGTGGGTAAAGAAAGAACATATTTAAAACAAAAACAAAGTGCTTTTATTGTTTTCGCAAGAAATCAAAATAAAAACAATTTGCCAGTTCAGTTTTTTATGCACGTGCACTTGCTAAAATTTATTATCAAAGTTGTTTGTGGGAATACTATTATTTATTAAAAGATTTTGTTTGTTGTGCTTAATTCCTTTTGAAATAATTGATAAAAAAAATACTGAAATTTATTGTTGGAGGATAAGCTGTTCCTATGCACATTTCACTGGTTGCTTAGGCCAGATCATCAAGAAACGTTCTCCTACATAATTTTAGAAAAGCCAAAGCTATCAGCAAACAAAACTACAGAGGGAATGAGAACTACCTACAAACACTCAAAAAGTCTTGTTTGCAACGATATCAAAGCTTAAACAAAATACCAAACAATAAATCAGTGATGAGTTTTATCTTTTCTTACATTTCCCGCTACAATTATTTGGAATTCTCCCAACATTAATTGTAGTTGTAAGTGGGTAAAGAAAAAACATATTAAAAACAAAAACAAAGTGCTTTTATTGTTTTCGCAAGAAATCAAAATAAAAACAATTTACCAGTTTAGTTTTTTATGCACGTGCACTTGCTTTCTTGCGAAAACAATAAAAGCACTTTGTTTTTATTTTTAATATGTTTTTTCTTTACCCACTTACAACTACAATTAATGATGGGAGAATTCCAAATAATTGTAGCGGGAAATGTAAAAAAAGATAAAACTCATCACTGATTTATTGTTTGGTATTTTGTTTAAGCTTTGATATCGTTGCAAACAACACTTTTTGAGTGTTTGTAGGTAATTCTCATTCCCTCTGTAGTTTTGTTTGCCGATAGCTTTGGCTTTTCTAAAATTATTTAGGAGAACATTTCCTGATGATCTGGCCTAAGCAACCAGTGAAATGCGCATAGGAACTGCTTATCCTCCAACAATAAATTTCAGTATTTTTTATCAATTATTTAAAAAGGGAATTAAGCACAACAAACAAAATCTTTTAATAAATAATAGTATTCCCACAAACAACTTTGATAACAAATTTTAGCAAGTGCACGTGCATAAAAAACTGAACTGGCAAATTGTTTTTATTTTGATTTCTTGCGAAAACAATAAAAGCACTTTGTTTTTGTTTTTAATATGTTTTTTCTTTACCCACTTACAACTATGTACAATTAATGTTGGGAGAATTCCAAATAATTGTAGCGGGAAATGTAAGAAAAGATAAAACTCATCACTGATTTATTGTTTGGTATTTTGTTTAAGCTTTGATATCGTTGCAAACAAGACTTTTTGTTTGCTGATAGCTTTGGCTTTTATATAATTATTTAGGAGAACGTTTCCTGATGATCTGGCCTAAGCAACCAGTGAAATGCGCATAGGAACAACTTATCCTCCAACAATAAATTTCAGTATTTTTTATCAATTATTTAAAAAGGGAATTAAGCACAACAAACAAAATCTTTTACCTCTTGATATAAAACTTTTTGCTGCGTTAATTATCTGGTTTTTGGGTTTTGTCGCGTTGTAATTCATAGATAATGATGAAGAAATTTTTTTTTTAAAAAATGCTAGGAAAATAAATCTAAAACAAACTTGTGGCAATAGAAATTTAAGTTTATTTGAAAACTACTTAATAAATTTAATAACTGTAGCATAACAATTACTAATCAGACACTTAAAAACAAAAAACACATAATTCAAGAAACATTTAATTTCCCACCAACGCAATCAAAACTAACCTTGAATTTGACGCCATTATTCTAATATACAAATTATATTAAGAAAATAAATGAATTGAAAGTGCATAGTAAAATCACATATGGGTTGAGTTTTATACTAATTGTTATTGCCATTATTGCACTTATATTGTTTTATATTTTAATAAAAAAGAAAAAAGTTGCTATAAACAAACCTCAAACCAAAAAAATAATAAAATATGTATGTAATAAAAAAAAAATTAAAATAAAAAAACCTGAATCATATCAAAAACATATAAATTAATCCTCCAACAATAAATTTCAGTATTTTTTATCAATTATTTAAAAAGGGAATTAAGCACAACAAACAAAATCTTTTACCTCTTGATATAAAACTTTTTGCTGTGTTAATTATCTGGTTTTTGGGTTTTGTCGCGTTGTAATTCATTATTCTGCCAGATGAAGTTTCCTTAGCGTACCATATAATCTGGAGGATATACTGAGGCAACATATTACGAGGGGTAGAGTAGGAATTTCTACTGACCTTAATGACCATGAATACATAATTTTACAATATAAAATAATTAAACTGTTTGGAGGATGCGGCCAAGTAAAATTCGTAAGATGCAATTATAACGCAAGGGATATGTCTTCCGAGGATGGGATTCGAGGCAAATATCGTAATTTCGAAGGATTGAAGCACAAAATTTACTATCCTAACTTGAGACTTTGGATACATAAAATTGTAAATAATTGCGAGGTTTGTACCGCCGGAAAATACGATAGAAGACCTATTAAAAAGAAATTTAGACACACGGAAACACCTTCCGATATTAACGAGATAGTTCATGTAGATACTTATGTAAATTCTAGGCAAAGTTTTATAATATTTATAGATAAGTTTTCAAAGCACGCTACGAGTTTTCACTTGAGTGAAAAAATAGCTCGACTCTGGTAGAAAAATTAAAACTGTATACATCGATTTTTGGAAAGATGAGGAAATTGGTGTGTGATAACGAATTTAACAATGTTAACGTGAAACAATTCTGCGAAAATGAAGGAATAGGCTTTCATTTTTCCAAGCTCAATAGTCACACTGGCAACTCTGTCGTTGAAAGACTAACTGCCAATTTCACGATGTCGAAAAAACGCTTTCTTTCGCACAAATACATATGAAACAAAAACAAATTTTTGAGAGTTTGTTTTTGATTTACACGTAGTTGTGCGAAAGAAAGCGTTCGTTCGCATTTAGTGAAATAACTAAACAACTTAGATTGATCACAGCAGTACCAAATGGCAATTATATGGATATTGATGAATTTGACGAAAATGTAATCGAAATTATTTTACACTATAAAGAAAATATCATCCTTAAGCATCTCCAAAAGAGCAATCATTGTTCGATTAAAAATAATCGTAGATACTTATTTGATAATAAAACAGAAACAATAGATAATAATGAAGAAATTTTTTTTTTAAAAAATGCTAGGAAAATAAATCTAAAACAAACTTGTGGCAATAGAAATTTAAGTTTATTTGAAAACTACTTAATAAATTTAATAACTGTAGCATAACAATTACTAATCAGACATTTAAAAACAAAAAAACACATAATTCAAGAAACATTTAATTTCCCACCAACGCAAATTATTAACGTTATCAAAACTAACATTGAATTTTACGCCATTATTCTAATATACAAATTATATTAAGAAAATAAATGAATCGAAAGTGCATAGTAAAATTACATATGGGTTGAGTTTTATACTAATTGTTATTGCCATTATTGCACTTATATTGTTTTATATTTTAATAAAAAAGAAAAAAGTTGCTATAAACAAACCTCAAACCAAAAAAATAATAAAATATGTATGTAATAAAAAAAAAATTAAAATAAAAAAAACTGAATCATATCAAAAACATATAAATTAATGATAAGTTGTAATAATTAATATCTGAAAATATGTTTTTTACAATATGTAATTAAATCCAGGAGAATTTCATACAAGGGGTGGAGGAGTTACATCCAGATCACCCCAACTAACAATATATAAAATGTAGGGAAAACTAGAAGTTAAAAGTTACATTTTATTTTTCATTCCCACATTTTGCCAGACTGCAACGTAAACATAAATTATTTTTAGAAACTATAAAAGTTGAAAAACAGCAACGTAAGTATAAAATCCTTTCGTTGCTTAAGTATAAAATATAAAATCCTTACGTTGCTTACCTCAGTTAATTTTAAAAAAGGTTGAACAAAAACCTAAGTTTCCGTTTGTTTTATTAATCAACATTTCTTGCGCGGACTAGGCAACTAACATACAACAGCGCTTTGCCATGACGCTGAGGGGAGCTGTTAACGACTAGTTTCTTTTTGCACTAACGAGCCATCCAAGCCCTCGGCACTGCTATCTTCACGTTGACCTTAAAAGGGCATAAGTCGCGCACCAACCACTGGTAAAGCCCCCACCTTACAAGGGGCGAACGTGCGGACTGGCATTTCGTGCTATATGAACTGATAACGGACCGGACAGTGTGCATTCCCACTACCGCCTTATTATCCTGACAAGATGAGTAACCTTCAGTCGCACACGTGTTCAGTATTCATGGCCTCCTGCGACGACGTATCCAGATATAGCATCTCAGTATATCAGAACCGTAGAGTGCACTTAAGCCCTCGCATCTCGACAAGATTGTTACCCAGGCGAAGTTTAATTTAAATTTTTCAGAATAAAAATCCACTTAATTGAAAACTGCAAATATAAAGAAAGAGATAAAATTCAGTTTTTCAGATTAATACTCAACTAAAATCAGTTTTGAAACAATCAAAGTTAATACATATATTTTCATGTACATATATACATAAACATATAAGACTATATTCGAAATAAAAATCACATATTATTAATACACATACCTAGATACCGCACTTTATCAAAAAAAGTGATTAATTCAAAATAAATTGAAAATTTTATTTACAAAAACGGCTTTCGATATCGATCGAAATCTTCATTTTATTTGTATTGCTATTTCGATCAGTATCGAATGTTAAAGGCTGATATTAAAAAACAGTTTGTCGTTACCATCTTGTTGATCAAAGGTTATATTTGTGGTCTTTTTTATAAAGACAAAACGAAAAAAAAAAAATATTTTTAAAAGTAAATATTGGCATTTGTTATAGCAGCGTGTTGGATATCATTTTTAAAATTATGTACAAAGCTTGACATATGTTTCTGCATTTCTGACATTACATTAGCTGCAGTAGACAATGGAAGCTCGTTTAATTGTAGTGCAATTGGCTTACCAAATGCTGAATACATTGTTTCATCATTAGAGCTAGCGTCCTTCGCTTTCTTTATTATTACATTTAAAGCGTTATTAAATTATATTTCTCATCTTAATTTTTTAATAGATTTCGATGATACAGGAGTACTTCTATCCAATAGAGCTATAAGTATTGTCTGCAGATTTGTATGCCGCTTTTGTTGGATACTGTTCGTTATCTTGGCTTCAATAAAAGCTTCGCTATCAATCTCTATAATATTTTTAGGATCTTCTTCATGCAATATTAATACAAACATAATAAACAACATAAATAAAATAATGCAAGTTATTTATCTACGCAGATGTAAGGGATTTAATAGTAATATTAAAATTAGATCCTTTAAGATTACTAATAGTTTTTCTTAAAACAACCACTGGGGCCAAAAAAAAAATCCATGTGGCTATAATAATATAAGTGTGGAATTTATATACATATGTATATATATATGTATATATATATATATAGGATCAGGTGTTTAATTTTTTTTACTTCAACTGTTTTGCGAATTCCTTCCAGGCATTATTTTTTATGCTTCCGTTTTTATATACTACATATAGGACTTGAGTAGTTCCATAAGCATGGAAACTGCTCATAGAGATCTATCATTTTAAAGGTTTCTTCATAATTTGCGTCCATTGCACAAATTGCTTTTAAATCTATTTTAATACAAAACAATATTATTTTTCTAAATACATATAATTTTTATTCACATACCTTAACCATGTTTTTATACCCTCTACCACTACTGTGGTGAATGAAGGTACACTAAGTTTGTCATTCCGTGTGAAACTTTTTTATAATACATCTAAGACCCCATAAATTATATATATGTTCTGGCTCCTTGAGTAATTCTAAGTCGATTTAGCCATGTCCGTCTGTCTGTCCGTCTGTTGAAAACACGCTCACTTTCGAAAAACGCAAAAGAAAAGAACAAACTTGATCTCAAATTGCTTCTAGTTATCCTAAGCAGCTTGGGATTGAAATCCAGCAACATCGGTTTAGTAGGATCTGAACTATGAATCAAAATGTGGAACCACTACCCAAAAAAATCGATAATTTTGATTCAAAAACTAACATAATTGCTGGAATAATGCACGGAATGACATAAAATTTTGCACGAATTCGCTTAATACGACTGCAAATCATACTGTTAAATTTCGTGAAGATCGATCCGCAATAAATAACGCTAGCATACTTAAATTTGGTAAGTCACAGTTTTATAATACCGCAAATCACACTGTAAAATTTTTTGAAGATCGGTCCATAATTTACACTAGGGCCCATATAAACCCTACTCCCGGAAAACAGTTTAGTACGCCTAAAACCGTAATAAATAACGCTATCATATTAAAATTTGGTACGTTACAGTTTTATAGGACCAGAAATCACACTGTAAAATTTTTTTAAGATCGGTCCATAATTTACACTATGCCCCATATAAACCCTACTCCCGGAAAACAGTTTAGTACGCCTAAAACTGCAATAAATAACACTATCATACTAAAATTTGGTACGTCACAGTTTTATAGAACCAGAAATCACACTGTAAAATTTTTTGAAGATCGGACCATAATTTATACTAGCCCTCATTTAAACCCTACTCCCGGAAAACAGTTTAGCACGCCTAAAACCGCAATAAATAACGCTAGCATACTTAAATTGGTACGTCATAGTTTTATAAGACCAGAAATCACACCGTAATATTTTTTGAAGATCGGTCCATAATTTACATTAGGCCCTCATTTAAACCCTACTCCCGGAAAACAGTTTAGCACGCCTAAAACCGCAATAAATAACGCTAGCATACTAAAATTGGTACGTCATAGTTTTATAAGACCAGAAATCACACTGTAAAATTTTTTGAAGATCGGTCTATAATTTACATTAGGCCCCATATAAACCCTACTCCCGGAAAACAGCTTAGCACGCCTAAAACCGCAACAAATAACGCTAGCACACTAAAATTTGGTACGTCACAGTTTTATAGGACCAGAAATGAAACTGTAAAATTTTTTGGAGATCGGTCCATAATTTACACAAGGTCCCATATAAACCCTTCTCGCGAAAAAGAATTTAGTACGACTAAAACCGCAATAAATAACGCTAGCATACTTAAATTTGCTACGTCACAGTTTCATAGGACCACAAATCACACTGTAAGATTTTTTGAAGATCGTTCCACAATTTACACTAGGCCCCATATAAACCCTACTCCCGGAAAACCGTTTAGTACGCCTAAGACCGTAATTAATAATGCTATCAAATTGAAGTTCGGGACGTCACAGTTTTATAGGACGAGAAATCACACTGCCAAATTTCGTGAAGATTTGTCCATAATTTACCTTAGGCTCCATATAAACCCTACTCTCGGAAAACAGTTTATTGCGCCTAAAACCAAATAAATCCCACTTTGGGAAAATAATTAAATTCACCTAAAACCATCACAGATATGGATATTGCGGTTAAATTTTTTACTTAAATTCATATGGCCAGAAAAAATATCATGCAAATTTGTGAAATTTACTGTTAACGCTAAAACTAATTACACTGCTGTATTGAAATTTATTCTAATTTATTTTTTGTTATACCAGAAATCAGTCTTCAGAATTTTGGGATGATTGGTCCATAATTTACCATAGGTCCAAAACAAATAACGCTCCTAAAAATTATTTTAGTTCGGCTTAAACTTTTACGAATCATGATATTTTGCTCAAGCCAGTTCAAAGTTCTAACAAGAAACGCATAAAATGTTCTTATTGTCGGTCAATAATTTAATTCAGGTCTAAGCCGAAACCAATTTTAATGCTAACGTTCGTTTTTGTGAAGCTTAGTTTATATATATATGTATTTATCACATAGAGCCCACTCCTGTCGGTGGAGGGTATCAAAGATTCGGCACAGCCGAATATAGCACTCTAACTTGTTTTAAATGATTCAGTTTCTGACAACTTATTTTGCACTATATTTTGCGCTTAAATTGTAATCATCAGCCCACGCGTATTTTCGACAAGTTGTATAAAAACAAGTTATAGTGCCCTTGTACATATATTAAATTATTGACCGACAATCAGGAAGTTTTATGGTTTCTTTTTAGAACTGTGAGCTGGCTTGAGTAAAATATCATGATTCGTAACAGTTTCAGCCGAACTAAAATGATTTTTAGGAGGGCAATTTGTATTGTACCTATGGTAAATTATGGAAAAATCATCCCAAAACTCTTAAGAATGATTTCTGGTATTACATTTCACATTTCAGAAGGCTGCTTAATATGGGATCTAAGGTAAATTATGGACCGTATATCACCAAATTGCATAATATTTTTTTTGGCCATTTGAATCTAAGTTGGACAAAATGTTACTGCAATATCTATATCTGCTACGGATTTAGGCGAATTTAATCATTTTCCTAAAATGGGGTTAGGCGTAATAAACTGTTTTCATAGAGTAGGGTTATATGGGGCCTAGGGTAAATTATGGACCGATCTTTAAGAAATTTGGCAGTGTGATTACTCGTCCTATAAATATATGGCGTAACGAATTTAATTATTATAGCATTATTTATTATGGTCTTAGGCGACTAACCACCACCATCTGGATAACTATCTTGCCGCGATGTGGTGGCTTAAATGCCGGCGGTAGTGTATGTCTTGGAACTTGATTCGGTACAGTCTAACCGGAACAAGTTAGAAGGCATAAGCTTTAAGGCCAGCATGACCAAGGGTTATCCATCCCATATCCCATCCTCATTACCTATAATCCTACCTACTCCCCCTTTGATTCCCTACATCCCCCACTTTTAAGGTCAAGGTGGCTGATAGCAGTGCCGAGGACCTGAATGGCTAGTTAGTGGTAAAAGAAACTGGTCGTGAACAGCTTCCCTCTGACGCCGATGTCAAGGGTCAGTTGTAATTCTAGCCTAGTCCGCGCAAGCCGTCACTGCGCGAGATGGTCCTTTTGTATACGTGCACACTCGTGGGCCCAAAAGTGGATAATATAAACTTTAAAAAACGAAATGAAGGAGTTGGCGCAGGGAATGTCTCTGTCAGCTCAGCAGGTTCGGGGTCAGATTCGGACTCCGACTTGCTGGGTATTCACAGAGATATTCTGCTGCAAGAGAGTCAGTTAATGACAGAACTGACAGTCATGACAGAGACGGACAGGATAGACTCACCAATCGACTCTCCGTCTCGTACAGGGGCATCGGAAAGACTCGGTGACCTAACTCTGGGCTCTGATGATGAGCACGAAATAACACTGATTTCGGCTCATGATGAGGGCCATAGGGTTGGGCCATCCACTTCCGGAGTCACACTCGGGATGGAGAGAGGATTGGCGAGTGTATCACAACTCGTTGTTCGGCAAGATACGGCAGAACAGGTCACGTTAGATAGCCGAACGAGCTACGAAAAAGCCGAGCTAGGAAAAGATAGCTAAGAAAGACTCCTCACTGCACGATGGGCGGGATAGGCATCTGCTGAGGAAGCACCGAAAGAACGTTGCTAGATTCGAACGAATCCACGGCTCTATCGGTGCCATCCTAGGGCTTTCCTATCCTGCGGGATACACAGCAAGGGCTGCTGGGGATACAAATGTTGTCAGTAAAGACAGCAAATCCCCAAATCACCCCCTGTTGATGAATCCTCGAATAAAACAGAGGATAAGAAAAAGAAGGGTAAAGGTTCAACGACTGGCCCTCTTAATCGTGACAGTATGGTCACAGTTAAGGGAGCTAGGCCTAAGAACCCACTACTAGTCGCGCGACGAGGGCTGGAAATGTCTCGGTAATTTCCGATAGTCACTCCCAAAAAGGAGTCACTAAAGGAAGGGTTGCTGGGACAGACCAGTCAACATCTGCAAGGAAATCGGGTGATCATCGAAAGAGCTCTGCTAAGGGCCCCAAAAAGGGGTAGTTAAGCGAGTGAGGTCTGGCGATGACCAGAAATCCCCTGCGGCTAAGAGGACTGGTCAGACTGTGGTCAGTTCTCTTAAAGATCCCCATAAGGAGATCAATAAGAGGACTGGCTCCAGAGAGGACCACCCCTCCACGTCAAAAAAACTAAAGGAGTCTTCGAGTAAGGACGGTATTCTAGCGGCTGTCATTGATCATAGGGATCCCGATGGAAGGATCAGTGTCGAGAGATGGCAGGTGCTAGAGAACAAGATACTCGACGAAATCTTTAGTGCCAAAGGAAGGCCGGACGAAGTATCGTTGAAAGGGGCTGACTGGGCAAGAGGTGTCAAAACTGTCAGTTGCGGCAACCAGAAAACCTTTGAGTTTTTAAAGGCTGCAATTGGTAAGTGTGGCAGCTCCTGTCCTGAAGCTAGTCTGTACGTTATACTCGCGTCTGAGTTGCCATTAAGTCCGGTAGTCACGGTATGGATATCTCCACCTATATAACCGGTGGAGGTCATACTGGGGGTACTGGCCAACCAGAACAAGGGACTCAATACAAGCCAGTGGAAGTTGGTAGCTTCACTGGGTTGTAAAGAGAACCAGGGAAGAGACTTCAGGTTCGCAGTGGACCGGGAGTCTCTTAAAAAGCTGAAATCGATAGGAAGGGTTGCAATATTCGGGTTGGGGTCTATCAAATTTAAGTTTCCTAAAAATGATAGACCCTAAGAGGCTGAAAGTGGTGCAGATAAACCTGCACCACTGTGAAGCAGCCTCAACCGAATTAGTAACCCACCTCATCGATAACAACGTGGACGTGGCCTTAATCCAAGAGCCCTGGATTAATAAAAACCGGGTAGTTGGATTAAGGGTCACGGGGTATAAATTGTTCGTACCCCACACAAATGAGAAGGTACGAACTTGTATTTTGGCGAGAACTGAGTATAAATTTATGTTTTCTCATTCTTACAGTAATGGAGACCTCACGGTTGTGACAGGAGAAGCCAAGGACAGAACGATCCTGGCATTAGCATCGGTATACTTGCCATACGAGGCTACCGATCCACCTGGTGAAAAAGTGCGAGAGTTGGTGGAGTACTTAGGCAGAAGTGGCTCGAGGCTGGTACTAGGGTGTGACGCCAATGCACACCATACCCAATGGGGAAGTGCCGACATCAACAAAAGAAGTTAGTCTATGTTTGATTTTATTATTGCCAGCAATCTTTATATCTGTAACAGGGGGAATACACCTACGTTCAGAACTAGGGATAGAGAGGCAGTGATAGACATGCCATTGACGAACTGAAGGGAATTAGTGGAGGATTGGAGGGTGGACCTGGGTTTTTCCTTCTCTGACCATAGTCGCCTGTCCTTTAATCTAATGTTTGAGAGGTCGAAAAGGTGTCCGTATAGGAATCCGAGAAGGACGGATTGGGATTACTTTTCGAGATTGGTGCAAAGTAACCTTAGAGTTACACACGACTGGAGGTCGACTTCGACCGGTGTAGAGCAACTGGTGAGCACCTTCACGGAGGTACTGACTAGTAGTTATGAGCGATCCTGTCCTTTGAACTTTCCGGGCAGGCGCACACAACCAAGATGGTGGACAGACGAGTTTAGGACTCAAAGGTCCACTATCAGAAGGTTGTTCAATAGAGCGAAGTATACGCGTAGGGAAGAAGATTGAAGTAACTTCAGATTGAGTTACAATAGATATAAGGGCGACATTAGGAGGGCGGAAAGGGACTCGTGGGTCAAGTTTAGCGAGTCAGTGGAATCTGTAAATGAGATGTCCAGTGTGGTGTGCTCTAATACATTTTACCAAATGTATGTGGGGCACCCTAATAAGTGTGCGTGAATACGAATTTGACACCCGACTTAAAAATAAAAACAATAATATTAAGGCACATGCATTTAGTAGAGAACATTGATCCATCAAAAATGCAAGATAAACAGTTTGGTAAATTGAGTGACGATTTTGTCGTTTAACTCAATTTACCTAACTAATTTTGATTGGTCAATAATTTTTGAGGGGAATTACAATAAGAATTTAGGTATAAGAAAATTTGTATAAAAAGGGGCTCACTGCCCAAAATAAATCAGATTAAAACAAAGAACTTCAAATCGGCATTAACTGCCTTGAGTTTAATTTGCTTAAAAATCGGCAAAAGCATTAGGGCATATCAAACTGCCCCTTTCAACTTAGCACCAGTGGCGTTGATTAGCGCCGGTAAACCTACAACAATACTAAACAATCACACCCCGTTACCTTACATGGCGATCCTGCCAAACATTTCTAAAGCAGAAATAAAGGAAGACGTACCTGAGGTACATAGCGTGCCAGCGCATATAAAAAAAGGACCACAGCCGATTACTATTGCAGAGTATCGGCAGACGCTGTCGAAAGGTAAGGAAGAAAAACTTACCGAGATTCCCAAAGTACACCTACCGCGGCATCGAAGGGGCGGAAAGTTGGTAAAGCTGCGTCGGAAGTTGGCCGCACTCAGAGGAGTAGTGAAAGCTGATCCACCACCATCCTGGCAAACGGCGTCCGAGGTTTGGCAGCTAATTGAAGCGTTGGAAGCTCAAATGGAGCAATATAAGAATAGGTCAAAGACTTAATATATAAACTGTTTTATTTATTTTATTTTTATTTTTTTATGATAACCGTGTATATAAAAGAAATGAATTGATTTTAATATAAAAAGAATTACACGATAACACGTTTATTGAAATAAGAAAATTTTAGTTTTGGTTACGAAAGTATGTGTAAATCACAGACAACTTTTGACCGCCCTAAGGCAAACATAATAAATGAAGTAACTTTAAAAGAAGACAAGCTAGACTTACAGACTATAGAAATTTACCTATTAATAATTACAGTAATAATGTAAGAAAAGATAAAAACCCATCACTGTTTTATTGTTTGGTATTTTGTTTAAGCTTTGATATCGTTGCAAATAAAACTTTTTGAGGGTATTGTAGGTAATTCTCATTCCTTCTGTAGTTTTGTTTGCTGATAGCTTTGGCTTTTCTAAAATTATTTAGGAGAACGTTTGCTGACGATCTGGCCTAAGCAACCAGTGAAATGCGCATAGGAACAGCTTATCCTCCAACAATAAATTTCAGTATTTTTATCAATTATTAAAAAGGGAATTAAGCACAACAAACAAAATCTTTTAAGTAATAATAATAATCAACTTTTTCATTCGCATTTATCAAATGCACAAGAAGACTTTAAAGAAACAGTATCTTAGCAAAGCCAATGACCTTAATACCATCCAAGTATATACAAATGTCATGGCAACAAATTCTTGAACAGTGTAGAGCAATAAAAGAAACATTCGACAAATCATACAAATGTCTGAATATAGATAGACAAACAGGATAAGAAACAGTAAACAAACACACAGAAATCCTTCTGGACTGTTTAGAAAAGATAAGAACAATACTAAACGTAAACTATCAAAGGCTAACACCTTCACATAAAATAGCAGCAGAAGGCTTTTTCCACAATATAAGAAATAAAATAATACAGATTGCAGCCAAGAAAAACATTAAGATACAGGTACCAGGAACTATCCAAGAAAGGATAGACATAAAAGCCACACTTCAGACAGGAAATATAGATAGACATAACACAATGCCGCAAACAGCCATTGAATTCTTGAACACAGCTTCTAAGCTCATCACGGATTTTGATGGTAAGTCCGAGAACTTGCGTTCCTTGTTAGACTCCCTAGCATTAGTTGACTCAATAAAAGAAACCCACGAATCCCTTGCAGTAACCCTCATAAAAACTAAATTAAAAGGAAACGCAAGAAACCTTATAAAAAACAATAATTTAACATTCTTAGTCGACACAGGAGCGGACATTTCACTATGTCGTATGACAACATACTTTTCAATTAGTAAACGCAGATTTTCCAATTGAGACAAACGGAATTATTGGACGGGATTTTTTAAGAAAATACTTCTGTAAAATTGATTACGAAACATTTACATTATCACTAATTGTGAACGATGAGTCAATAGTCTTACCCATGCAAACAAAAGCATACAATGAGTTGAAAATTACAGTACCACCACGAACTGAAATTATAAAGCCAGTTAAGTTAAACATTAAAGAAGATTGCGTCATATTCAACAATGAATTGGAAGACGGAATTTTTTTAAGTAATTCAATCGCACCAAAAAGTGGTATGACACACATAAAAATCTAAAATACAACAAACGCAACAGTAATTCTAAAGGTCATTCAACTACAAACTGACAAAAATGCAAAATCATCACTAATTAATATTTTTAAAAAATACCAAAACGTATTTCACTTGGACAACGAAAAATTAACTAGCAACAATTTTTACAATCAGGAAATCATAACCTCAGACAACACACCAGTATACATTAAAAATTGCAGACTACCACATTCACACACTGACACGATAAACGAACAAGTACAGAAAATGCTTAAAGATGACATTATAGAGCCTTCAATCAGTCCATACAATGCACCACTATTGTTAATACCAAAAAAAGGCACTGAAGACAAAAAGAAATGGAGACTGGTGGTAGACTTTAGAAAACTCAATGACAAAATTGTAAATGACAAATTCCCATTGACGAGACTAGAGGACATTTTAGACAAATTGGGAAAGGCCAAATGGTTTTCAACCTTGGATATGACCAGCTCTTTCCATCAAAAAGAACTTAACAAAGACTCCAGACCGTTTACAGCTTTTTCAACAACAAATGGACATTACCAATTCAAAAGATTACCCTTCGGTTTAAAGATATCTTCAAATAGTTTTCAAAGAATGCTGACAATAGCACTCTCTGGTTTGGACTCAGAAGCCTTTATATATGTCGATGACATTATTGTTTATGGTTGTAGTCTAAACCATCACAATCAAAATCTCATTAAAGTACTGGACAGATTACAATAGTATAATTTGAAACTTAATCCGAAGAAATGTTGTTTCTTACGACCAGAAGTTGTCTACCTAGGACACTTAATTACAAAGGACGGAGTCAGAACTGACCCTGCAAAATATAAAATAATAGAGAACTACCCGGTACCAAAAAACACGGATGACGTTAGAAGATTCGTTGCATTTTGCAACTATTACAGAAAATTCATACCGAACTTCGCAGAAATAGCAAAAAATTTAAACGCTTTACTAAAGAAATCTGTTAAATTTGAATGGAAAGACGAATGCCAAAAAGCTTTTGATAAACTCAAAGAAAAATGAATTAATCCACCTATATTACAGTATCCAGATTTTAATAAGCCCTTTATACTCACGACAGATGCATCAAATTTTGCACTAGGTGCAGTATTATCACAAGGTGAAATAGGACAAGACTTACCAATTTCTTACGCCAGAAAATCTTTGCAGAAACATGACATAAACAAACCAATCATAGAAAAAGAACTATTGGCAATCCATTAGGGTATACATTTTTTCAAACCATATTTGTATGGAAGAGAGTTCATAGTAGTCACGGACCATCGACCACTTATTTCATTGTTCTCTCACAAATATCCTTCATCAAAGATGACCAGGATAAGACTTGATTTATCAGATTATAATTTTTCAATTGTTTACAAGAAAGGAAAGATGAATACAAATGCTGACGCACTCTCGAGAATAGAAATTGACTCTGACATACTTAGACAAATGATACCACAAGAACATGACGAAAAACAAAAAAGAGTTCTAATAACAACTAGAGCCATGAAAAATAAAGAAAATGAGGCAAATAAAATAGAGGAATTGAATAATGAGGATATCGATAAGTTAAAAAATAGACGCGCGAAAAATAGATTGGAGGATTTCACATCCCAAAGGTGCCCCGGTAGGCTAGTTGGTAGTGAGGTAGCCTATAAGCGCCGGGGTTGCGGGTTCGATTCCCGCCAGAGACTCTGGTTTCTTTCCTGCAGACAAGCGTAGAGCTTCGCGGGATTAGTATAGGAATAATAAAAAAAAAAAAAAAATATATATGGGAATGTACATCCATCAATGATATTAAAAACATGAAAAAATTGCAATTTAATAAAATACAGTATAAAGAAAACTTAAGTATATACACGGAAAATAATATTGTGCACATAGGTCGGGATGATAATTCAACGAAACAAGTTTCGAATATGAAAAAATCTCGTACCCACTACAATGAAAATGATAAGCTAGCAAGACTCAGTGATAAATCTGCGAATCTAGGTTCGATACTGAAGAAACTGATTTCTAAAATTAATATAGAAAGTACAAGAGAATTAGCACTTTCAAGTCAAGATAAAATATTTAATTTGTATACAAAGGAAGAATTTAAAAAAGCATATGCACAAATAATAATCAACAACAAAAATCCTCAACTAAGAATATTGATATTTAAGCCTCCAATAAAAATAAAAGACGACATAATAAAATACAAGCTGATTGAAGAATTTCACAGTTCCTTGAGTTCCGGACACTTAGGAATTAGAAAAACAATCATTATGTTAAAACAGAAATATATTTGGAAAAATATGACCAAAATGGTAAAACAATTTGTATCATACTGTGACAAATGCAATAGAAACAAACAGACAAAACACATTAAGGAACCACTCATACAAACATCTACACCCAACAACAGTTTTGAAGTAATTTCAATCGACACTGTAGGACCACTACGCATATCAAACAATTACCGCTACATACTAACGATGCAATGCGAACTGACAAAATTTGTCATCGAACATCCAATGCAATTTTGAGATACGGACAATTCAAGGTACTTAAATCAGACAGGGGTACAGAATTTACAAATGAAACAATGCGCAACATATGCGAACTATTAAAAATAAAACAAATTTTCTCAACCCCATACCATCATGAAACATTAGGTGCTATAGAAAGAAACCACAGGGTTCTTAATGAGTTTCTGTTAACGACAGCAAATAATGATGAATGGGACACTTGGATCCCATATTTTACTTTTGCTTACAACACAGCTCCGCACATTGACACTGGCTATACACCATATGAATTAGTATATGGAAAGTTACCATGCTTACCATCAGACACCGCTATGAATGACAACACAGTCATATATAACTATGAAGACTATGTTAATGAATTACGAGTCAGACTACAAATCGCTCTTAACAGAGCAAAAGAAATTACAAATAAGGTAAAGAAAAAAAGAACATTGAACACTAAATATAGGAACAGCTTAAACATAGAAATAGGTGACCTAGTATTACTAAGAGTAGAAAATAGAAAAAAAAACCAAAGTCCATATAAAGGACCATATAGGGTTATAGGTAAAAATGGAGTAAATACTCTAATAGATTATAACGGACAGACAAAGGAATTCCACAATGACAATTTAAAACCTTATAAATCTCTATAATTTTAGAATAACTATTATTTAATTTGACATTTAATTATATATATGTCATAAATCTTAAGAACACTATATGTATATAATAATAAATAATTTAAGAAAAATTACTATACACAACTTTTATATTAAACAAAATTATACACCATTAAGAGTAATGTCAAAACATAACTTATAATTATGCAATATATTTTTTTAGAAAACTTAAGTCAAAACATAACTTATAATTATGCAATATTTTTCTCTTAAGAGTGAGGGTGTGGTATGCCCTAATACATTTTACCAAATGTATGTGGGGCACCCTAATAAGTGTGCGTGAATACGAATTTGACACCCGACTTAAAAATAAAAACAATAATATTAAGGCACATGCATTTAGTAGAGAACACTGATCCATCAAAAATGCAAGATAAACAGTTTGGTAAATTGAGTGACGATTTTGTCGTTTAACTCAATTTACCTAACTAACTTTGATTGGTCAATAATTTTTGAGGGGAATTATAATAAGAATTTAGATATAAGAAAATTTTGTATAAAAAGGGGCTCACTGCCCAAGATAAATCAGATTAAAACAAAGAACTTCAAATCGGCATTAACTGCCTTGAGTTTAATTTGCTTAAAAATCTCCTTTTGCCCTCATTAAGTTGAGATCGGCAAAAGGATTATGGCATATCAAACTGCCCCTTTCAACTTAGCACCAGTGGCGTTGATTAGCGCCGGTGAACCTACAACAATACTAAACTATTCACACCCCGTAACCTTACACCAGGTTCAGGAGAATTTTATCAAGGACCCTGTAGTCCCGGAATTTATTCAGAGACCGGACAACTCATGGACGGGATCTAGCTCTAAATCTCTCCCTTCTAGGGAGAGTTGGTCAGGTAGGAGCAGATTATTTAGTGGATTTGCTATTTTCACTAACGGCTCGAAGATGCGAGGCACGGGTGCGGGGGTCTACATTGAGGATCTGGACATCAGAATGTCATATAGGCTTCCTGACGACTGCAGTGTTTTTCAGGCGGAGGTTCTGGGGGTCTTGAGGGCCGTGGAACTGATGAGGGACAACATTGATAGGGGCTCGGAGGTCACTATATACGTCAACAGCCAGGCGGCCCTTATGGCCGTAAGGGGCTGTTACGTGAACTCCAAGCTAGTTGACGGTTGCAAGAGGGCTCTGGAGGGAGCCTTAGGAGATTATATGTTGAGATTGTACTGGGTGCCTGGTCACTGCAACATAAACGGCAACGATATTGCTGATGAGTTGGCGAGACAAGGCTCAGAGATGGAGGATCCTAATCATATGGAGGTGGTTAGGCCTCCAATAGGATTCTACTTTTGGAAGATTAGGGAATGGATTCTGGACGCGACCAATAGGGCCTGGGGGAACCGAACGGACTGCCGGATATCACGGACGCTGTGGCCGGTGCTTAGGAAGTCCGACTCGGAGTTGTTGCTGGGCAGAAGCAGGGTCAGTGCAGCAGGCTGAGGTGGCTGGGCAGTAGATTCCTAGGCGATTTAGAGGACGTCCCGGGATGTGGGCTCGAGAGTCTGATAGGATTCGTAATGGGGATGGCCTGGCGTCGCAGCAGGAGACTGGGAGCTAACCGAACATAGGGCGGATTGGTGTTGTGTTGAGTGAGGCTTTCCTCTCGGGTTTGACCAGATCTTCTTTTTCTTATCTATTCTTATCTTTTCTAATGCTTTTGCTGTTTCTCTTCACCTTCTTTTTCAGCTACTTATCTATAAACAAGGCATCACAATGGACCATATTGGTCTCTGGGTGAGGGTGTGAAGGAGACTTCACACCAGCCTTTCTACCTACCTACCTACCTAGGCGTACTAAGCTGTTTGCCGGGAGTAGGTTTTATATGGGCCTAGGGAAATTATGGACCGATCTTCACGAAAGTTAGCAGTGTGATTTCTACACTTATATAGTTGTGATATCCCACATTTGGTTATGATTGCATTATTAATTACGATTTAAGGCGTACTAAGCTGTTTTGTGAGAGTAGGGTTTATATTGGGCCTAGGGTAAATTATGGACCGATCTTCACGAAGTTTGGCAGTGTGATTTCTAGTCAAATTTATTTTTCTTTTCCTTTTAATTCCTATGCTAATCCCGCAAAGCTCTTTTCTTGTCTGCTGGAGACCAGTGTCTCTGACCGGAATCGAACCCGCAACCCCAGCACTGATAGACTAGCTCACTACCAGCTAGCCTACTCTGGCGGGCTGATTTAATTATGATAGCATTATGTGTTACGGTTTAAGACGTACTAAGCTACTTTCCGGGAGCAGGGCTTATATGGGGCCTAGTGTAAATTATGGACCGATGTTCGCAAAATTTTACAGTGTGATTTCTGGTCCTATACAGCTGTGCCGTACCGAATTTATAATAGCATTATTTATTACGGTTTTAGGCGTACTAAAGTGTTTTCCGCGAGTAAGGTTTAAATAGGGCCTATGGTCAATTATGAACCTATCTTAACGAAATTTAACAGTATGATTTGCAGTCGTATAAAACGAATTTTTGCAAAATTCCGCGTATTATTCCACCATTCATGTTAGTTTTTGTATCATAATGATTAATTTTTTTGGGTGGTGGTTCCACATTTTGATTTATAGTTCTGATCATACTGAACCGATGTTGCTGGATTTCAATCCCAAACTGCTTAGGATAACTACAAGCAATTTGAGACGAAGTTTGTTTTTTTCTTTTGCGTTTTTCGAAAGTGAGCGTGTTTTTAACAGACGGACATGGCTAAATCGACTTAGAATTACTCAAGGAGCCAGAATATATTTACTTTATGGGGTCTTAGATGTATAATAAAAAAGTTTCACACGGAATAACAAACTTAGTATACCCTCATTCACCACTAATGGCGGTGGAAGCTATACAAATTAATAAAAAGCAACAAAAAAGCGTGTGTCACACTTAAACGTCAAATTATGTTTTAAAATAGCTTTCAAGACAGATTGCTTAACGACGCTGTTAAAATACAAACAAAACACATCGTGCTAGTGTTAATGTTAAGTATTTTGACAAAGTTTTTCTGGCGCACAAAAAAAATTACTCGTGAAGACGGCTTTAAACAACATTGCGTGGTAGCCCTGCTAAATATGCGGTCCATACCGGTGTCCAGTACCCATGTTATGTAACTGTAGTGAGAACTTCTCGCGCCGAAAAGATGTGAAAAAAAGTATTCTATCGTTTGTCGAAAAGTGAAAAAAGGGTGTCTGTAACTCATATCGAAAACTATCAAAAGTGATTACGTCGTTACCAAGGCGAATTAATTTACCAGGTTTTTTTTTTTTTTTTCTTTATTTATTTATTGAATCTTCATATATTAAATATGAACTAACAATAATTAATCAAATCTTATACTAATACTTTATTTTTGTCCTGCCAATGCTAGACGAAAATTTTTCTCCTCACTGTTTCTGTTCACATATGTTTAGCGGTCTTCCCTTCGGATGAGTCCTGCGGTATCTCTTCTCCTTAATCTAGAGTGTCCACTGTCATTTAAAATATTTCGAGCAAGTGGATTTGGGTGCGACTCAAGCCTTTTTAAATATTTTGCTGCGTACTTCGTTATAATAGTTTTTACTAATGGCACATTGAGATCCTTGTGAATATTAGAGTTTTTAACATACCAGGGAGCGGCTGTGATTATTCGAAGAAGTTTATTTTGGCGCCTTTGAATTTTTTCGATATTTGAGGCCGAGGCAGTGCCCCATAGCTGAATACCGTAGCACCAGATTGGCTTCAATATAGAGTTATAAAGTAGAAGTTTGCAGTCGAGGCTAAGAACAGAATTTCTTCCAATAAGCCAATATATTTGAATTGCTTTTAGTTTCATTTGTGTTAGTTTTGTTTCTATATGGCATTTCCATGTCAAACGCCGATCTAGATGAATACCGAGATATTTTACATACGATTGCTGGGGCACTAATTGATTATTGATTTTAATAGGGGGACATGACTCCCGACGCAAGGTGAATGTTATATGTACGCATTTTTGCTCATTGACCTTTATCCTCCATTGTTTTAACCACTTTTCCAGTTCAAATATATGATCCTGCAAGTAACGGGATGCTTCATGACAGTTTTCGTGTACGCTTATAAAAGCTGTATCATCAGCAAATGTTGAAGTTAGGGTGTGGTTGTTTGTTGGCATGTCTGAGGTATATATAAGGTATAAGAGTGGGCCCATGATGCTTCCCTGAGGGACTCCAGCGTCAATTGGCTGAGGAGAACTTATAAAATCACATTCTTTAATAATAAACTTTCGGCCGACTAAGTAGCTTTCTAACAGCTTGTGTGTGTTTGCTGGTAAGTTTAGCTTCAATTTATGTAATAACCCTTCATGCCAGACTTTATCAAAAGCTTGGGAAACATCGATGAAGAGGGCGGAACAATATTTTTTTTCTTCAAAGGCTTTTCTTATGGCGTTTACTATACGATGGGTTTGTTCGATTGTGCTATGTTCTCTTCTAAAGCCGAATTGATGGTTAGGAATACATCTATTTACATTTAAAATTGGGGCTAATTTTGACACTAACAGCTTCTCAAACAGCTTTGATATATTAGACAATAAACTTATAGGTCTATATGACTCAACTTTTGTAGGATCCTTTCCTGGCTTAGGTATCATTGTAACTAAGGATACTTTCCATTCTTGTGGGTAGTATTCAAGGCGTAAAATGGCATTAAAAATTAAAAGAATAATTTTCTTTGCTATGCTGGGTAGCTCTAATAGCATTTTGTTGCTGATCTTATCAAAACCAGGGGCTTTCTTGGGGTTTAAATTATGAATAGCCTTTTCGATTTCTTTTATCTCAAATCTAAGTGGAACAGCAGCTCTAACAGCAACTGGTGGCAACTCGACTACAATATCGGGAGATGTATGCGGGGTAAATACGTTTTTCAAATGATTAACAAAAAGATTTCCTTTTTCTTCATCATTTCGTGCCCAACTTCCATTTAAGTTTCTTAATGGTGGTTTAGTGATAACTGGTCTTTTAAGATTTCTAGCTGCACGCCATAATGAGTAGTCTGATTGAGTAGTTGCATCAAGTTCCTTAAGATATTTTTCCAGGGAAGCCGTTTTCTGAGACTGCAGTAACTTTCTTAGCCTTTTTGTGCACTCTTTTAGTAAATTCTTAAGTTGAGGGGATCTATGCAATTGCCATTCTCTTCGAGCTCTCCTTTTTTCAGTCAAGAGACGCTCAACATCTGCAGAATATATTTTACTATTTTTGGTTTTTTTGAGGGTTATACTAGAATGTTGAACAGCTAGTTTCAGATAACTGTCAAAATTTACAATAGAAATATCCACATTCTCCGGTGTACTAAGCGGAATATTTTCAGTGCAGTGGGTACTGAGATATTTTTTATATTTTAACCAATTTATTTGAGTGGCTGACGTCACTAAGTTATCAGACGGAGATACAATTCGATTAGGATTTGTTATTGTAAGAATTGTAGGTGTGTGATCAGAAGATAGTTCTAAGGAAGCTTCAACATAAATCGTTTCTGCGGGGATGTTTTTAACCACTCCAAAATCGATAACATCTGGAACTTTTTGCTGATCAGTAGGCCAATATGTTGGTTGTCCGCTCGCGACCACATTTAGATCCATTTTACAAATTGTGTTAAACAAAACACGACCCTTAGGTGTAATAAGTCGTGAACCCCAGAAAGTGTGTTTAGCGTTATAATCGCCAGCAGCCAGGAAGCAAGGTCCTAATGATTTGAAATATTTATGATATTGGCTTTCTGATATAGAAAATCTAGGTGGGGAGTATAATGATGAAATTACTATGTTTCGATTTAATTCCTCAACGCAAATGTTCGTTGCTTGGAGAAAGTCTTCACGATGATCACTCATTAAGTAGTGTTTTACTCGGTTCTTTATCAAAATGGCAGAACCGCCACAAGCTCTGTCTCGAGGGTCCTTGGTATCATATAATATATAACCATTGATTTTAAACGTATTTCTTGAGGTCAGATGAGTTTCAGAAACCATCATAACATCAATTTGTTTATTTTTAAGGAAGTATTCTAGTTCATTTTTGTGTTGGCGGATGCCGTTTGCGTTCCAAAAGCAAATTTTTAAACAGTTCATGGCTTGTTTAGTACAGCTTGCAATAACATCGATTGCATTCTTAACATTTCTTGCATCATGTTACCCATTGTGTTAGTAAAATTGTTAACTGTTTGCACTAATGTTTCCATAGTTTTTTCTAGCCGAGTTAAATTAGAAATGGGAATTTCGTCGTTATTTGGTACATCACCTTGCAGTTGCATAGGATTAGATTTTAATACATTAGCGTACGAGGTTCTGTTATTATTTGGCTGAGGCATCTGGACGCCGTACGTGTTTGCTTGATTAGTTGCCTGCGTTTGAGGGGGATTAAGTTTCTGTCCAACAGAACGCTTGACAATCGAATATACCGGGCAATTTTTTTAATAATTTTGGCCGCCGTCAACGATATGTGTTACTGGCGTTCTCAACGTCTGTAAGTTCCCATCGGCTTCGAGTGGAATATTATGACATTTATAACGTACGGTGCAAGGCGAATTCATTTACCAGGTGGCGTTAAAAGCAGAGTTGTGCTACTTTTTTCTTACTTGTTGTTACTTGTTGTAGTATCGACACCACCGTACCAAGGCGAATTCAACTGCAGGTGGTGTCGATACTACAACAAGTAACAACACCAAAAACACAACAATGTATTTCTTTGTTGCTTTCGTTGATCGATATGTCAAAAATACAAGTAACTTTTGACATTTCTCTCTCCAAGTAAGAAAAAAAGTAGCACAGCTGTGCT
Organism: Pollenia amentaria; assembly: GCA_943735925.1. Classification (NCBI taxonomy): domain Eukaryota; kingdom Metazoa; phylum Arthropoda; class Insecta; order Diptera; family Polleniidae; genus Pollenia; species Pollenia amentaria. The sequence continues at coordinate 75,377,119 of OX031009.1, forward strand.
TTCAACGCCACCTGGAAAATGAATTCGCCTTGCACCGTACGTTATAAATGTCATAATATTCCACTCGAAGCCGATGGGAACTTACAGACGTTGAGAACGCCAGTAACACATATCGTTGACGGCGGCCAAAATTATTAAAATTGAAAAATTTTCAATGACGGAGGCGAAAATAGAACCGTCGGCTATAGCAAAAAATGTAGAGTGCGACTTTTTTTGTTGTTTAAAAAAATAGCTTTGAAAATATCCGTATATTTTTCAAAAATGTTAAAAGCAAAATAAATTAACAATGAAAAAATCAGTCAAAAATAAAATACTTATCTCTCCATGTTATTATTCATTCCATTTTGCTTATTTCATATATTTTTTAGTGGTTATATTTTTTCTCATCCCGTTTTTATGCGTAAGTTTATTTGACAGTTCAAAGTGGGAACTTTCTCACAAAAATGTTACACACACTTTTTCTGTAAATTGGCGAGAAATTTCCTTACGTGACAGTTATTACTCGCCAAAAATGTTACAGACGCAGTTAAGTGAGAAAAAACAGCTGGTTGTTTGAATTTATGGCATTTTTGTTTCATTTCTCACTGGTTAGGAGTTTTCCCCAAAATTTTGTGGGTTTTGTTTCACTTAGTGCAAATTTAGGATTATAAATTCTTATGGGGGGGGGGGATATTTGGGGGACATAATTTTATATTTGGGGGATATTTATGGGATATTGGCTGTGGTCCATGGCATAAATCAGTAAAGATTTTTACTGACCATTTTGGATGAACCCATTTTCTCGGAAACTGTCCGAACGATTTTTTGCACGCATCGCTTAATTTGCCCAGAAAACTATATACTTTCAGAAAATATACAGTTTATACCGTGCAAAAGGCCGTGGTCCATGGCATAAATCAGTAAATATTTTTACTGACCATTTTGGATGAACCTAGATTTCTCGGAAACTGAACGAACGATTTTTTGCACGCATCGCTTATTTTGTGCAGAAAACTATTTAATTTCAGAATATATACAGTTTATACCTTGCAAAAGTCTGTGGTAAATATTTTTTGTATTTTTATTAAAAATATAAATACATTTTTACTTCCCCTTTTTAAATTCCTAAATTCGACGTTAACTTATTGTTCATATTCTGCAATTCGACGCTATCTTGGCTCAATTCGACGCTATCTTGGCTCACGTATTTATTTTCAAGATGTCATTAAGAACATTTTTGCATAATTTTTCAAACATTTTTAACTGCTAAATTTAAAGATTTTTTCATATTTTAATTAATTTTTATGAATAATATGGTGTTCGTAATGTTTTCTGATGTAATTTTGCATGTTTTGTTATTGTTTTGTTTTCAAGATAGCACGCGGTCAAAACAAAAAAATGTTGTTTTTTGCGGTTGATTTCGGTATTGATTTGTTCACACGCGTAACAATTTATACAGACCATGGTACAACTACACAAGGTAAACTCGTTGCTACAACAAGTACAACAAGACAGAAACAACAGGCAATTTGTTTTTGTATTTTCTACCCCAGACGTCAAAAAAATAGCAACACTGCATTCAGTAAAACAAAACACAAATTGAAAAAAAACGAACAAGACAACACGTGCAGAAAAATAAAAAATCTATAATTTTTTACAATTTATAATTTTTTGTGTAGTTGTACCATGGTTCAATGCAATTTATTAATTAAAACTAAATACAAACATAGAAAATTATTAACCGACTTATATTAGAATTTCCGTCTTTTCAATATTTCCGGTCTCCAGTTAACAGGATGTGATTCTTCTGTGGCCTCATTGTCTTCCTTATAAATTTTAATTGTTTTATCGGCTTCAGCTGTTATTAAACGTGAACCTGATTGATCGAAACACATGGCAAATATGCCAGCCTCGCTGTCCATAGAGCCTGGCTGAACGGGATATATTTTGTACAAAGTTACCTTCAGGACAACGACATTGTTTTATATTGTCGGGCGATGCAGAGCCAAACATGTACATGGTGGGGTGTAAAACTATGCTACGTACAGATTTTTTATGATTTGTTAAAGTACATACACTTTTGCTAGCCGCCAAATCCCATAATTATTAATTTGAGGATTTGAAGCTTGGGCCACCACACTAGCCACAGTATTGGTGTGGCCTGTCAAAGTGTGTATATTAGCCTTTGTACGTAGGTCCCAAATTCGAGCTGTGGAATCTCGACCGGAAGTAGCTAGAACATCAATAGTTGGATGCAGTGCCAAGGAATAGACAGCCGACAAATGTCCATGGTAATGTCTAATAACTTTATTGTGCTCCAAATCCCAACATTTGACCTGGCGATCTTCACCACAACTGAAAAGATATGGATGTTTTGCGCTCACGGCCAAACCTCATTCATTTCCTGGTTCTACCGCAATACATCGTACCCAACCTAAATGCCCTGAAATAACGCGGGCCAACTTCCAAGGAGCATGCCAGGTGGGTTTAGGTATAGTAGGAGCTTTTTAAGGTATTAATTGTACATTGCTACCTCCACTGGCCGAACGCATGCCGGGTGCTGAGACTAATGAACTACTAACAGGAATATCGCCATTTTTATTGTTTGCTGCTTATAAAACCATATTACTGTCTTTTGAGTGGCTCACACCAATGGAGCCATCTGTAATAGCTAAAGGTTTTTCCGGCCCTTCCAAAGCCGTCATAGAAGCACGACTATTTTCATATTTTTTTGCCTCTGCAGCTTGGATAACACGATTGAATACCAAACCGTAACTATCGCATACCTTAATAGCTTTCCTGACTTTCTCTCTAGGAAATAAATTATTGAAATAATACTTATAATGTATGTTCTAGACATATATTTAAGTATTTAAACTTACAATTTTTCATCAATTTCTGGAAGAGCGCCTTGATTGGAAACGAACATGTCGTGAGTCCTTTTTAAGGAACGAAAAATTAAAGTATGAACACTGTTTCTTTGAACTTCATCCATAGCTGTGATTCGTTGTTTTTGAAAGTGGTATTCTTTGCCAAATATTTTGTTACAACTATTTGAACTAATAAAAAAAGGGGTAAACTGCTGACAAACATCTGTGCCAACGAGTCTACCTTGTGTAGTTGTACCATGATACAGACAAACGAAAAATTTGCTCACTTCTAATCATCTGTTAAGTTGAACGTAAAATTACCAAACAAATGGAAAGGAAAAATTGAGAATTTAAAAATTGTGAGTGTGTTAGTAAAAAAATGAGAGTGAGAGTAAATTAAAAGACAAAAAATCGATCGTATGGCCTCCAAGTTAGTAATACTTGTTTTTGGTTGAGCAGAAATCGTTTTTGAAAAATAAAAAAGAAGACGTTTTAAGTGTTCATGAAAATATACGTGTCACAACTTTAATCTTACACCTGAAATATTCCAACTTTTAATTCCGATATGTACAAAGTTAACGAAAATGACTTGGCAACACTCGATATTTTTGAAGAGACTATTCCAATATATAAAAAGAAGCAGATTTCTACTAACTCTATTTTGATTTATATATGCATGTACATGTATTACAGTCTTTGTTAAACTGTTTAGAAATTGTCTTTTAAGATATTTTATTGAATAAAAATATTCAAGAAACTTGAAATAAATATTTTTGGGGCAATTTCAGTAAAATGTTAAACATTTTGCGATTTTTTGCTTCATTTATGCATTGGTACTAGACCGTTAATTAAAACTGAGTCAAGTTAAACTAATTAAAATGAAATTATGATATAATCTTTAACATTTAGGGGGATTAGGGGGTTAATTACCTGGCAGCACTGGTCCATACATTTTATTAAATTTAAGTATGGCAATCTCATTTTAAATTTAAGAACACAAACATGGTGAAATTACTACAAGGTGGCAGCACTACGTGTTGTTGTACAACAATACAACAAAAGCAGGCAAATTTGTTTGTGTAAAGAACCCAATGCTGTCAAAAATTATGTACAACAACGTTGCCATGGGGGAACTGTTACATGTTTATGGCCTGTTCAACGATTTCGAAAGAACGACTTCGATCGCATTCTACGCGATCGAAAACTGATTTGGGTTAAACTAACTCTATTCTATAAGAACATTCGTACAAACGACAACTCGAAAGAAAACGTAAGTACTTTCATACAAAAAGCGGTTTATCAATATCGACAATGACGTCAATGCCATGGCGAAAATGGTTGAAAATGTTATTATGCTAGGAATGAAAATGTTCATTCCAGCTAAAAATGCTTCGAATAAACCTAGGTCCAAATCCTGGTTTAATCAGACGTGCAAATCAGCAGTCAGATCCAGAGAGGAAGCATTCAGAAATTGGCGTGTCAATAAAACCGCTGATACTGAATTGCTACGCAAAATGGCAAGGTCGTCGTGTGCCAAAGTGCTAAGACGGGAAAAAACTCTTCACGAGCAACGTCTTCGTGCCGAAGTTCTTACTGCTCCCCGGGGCAGTAAAAGCTTCTGGTCATTCGTTAAAAGAGTAAGGGTTAATGCTAGTTCTTCAATACCAACTCTTTTAAAGGATGGCCAAACATTCACGAACCTGGTTGATAAGGCTAATTGTTTTGCCGAATTATTTGCAAATAATTCTAACTTACCAGATAGCAATCAACCACTACCCGAACTCGAAAAAGTATCCGTAACTATGCCTAAAATATTTTTTCGGGCTCGAGCTGTTAAAAAGGTTCTTGCGGATCTCGACATAAACAAGTCTCCTGGCCCGGATGGTATACATGCACTGGTCTTGAAGCAGTGCTCTTCGACGCTAGCTCGTCCCTTAGCAAATCTTTTCAGCACTCTATACCATGCTGGTGAATTTCCCGTCTGCTGGAAAGTTGCTAATGTAACGCCAATTCCTAAAAAAGGAGTGGCTAATAACCCTGAAAATTACCGCCCAATTGCAATTTGTTCGGCACTTTCCAAAGTTATGGAGAGTATGGTAAATCACCATCTTGTAAAATTTTTAGAGTCAAATTACCTACTAAGCGACCGCCAGTATGGCTTTCGTAGAAGTCGTTCTACTGGAGACCTACTGGCCCTGTTATCAGAAAAATGGTGTCGTTCCATTCACCATTTTGGCGAAAGTAAGGTAATTGCTTTAGATATTTCCAAGGCGTTTGACAGAGTCTGGCATGGTGCACTCTTGTCTAAACTTGTTGCATTTGGTGTCGGTGATAATTTCTCTCGATTTATATCGAGCTTTCTCAGAGATCGCACTATACGGGTTGTTATAGATGGTGTTTCATCAAACGAGTTCAAGATTCATTCAGGGGTACCGCAAGGCTCCGTTCTTTCTCCTACTCTATTTCTTATTTTTCTAAATGACCTCTTATGTCAAACTTCCAACCCTATCTATTCTTTTGCAGATGACAGCAACCTTTGCCATTCGTATTCATTTGGTTACAGACCAGGCGTGTCCGATGTTTGTGCTATGAGACAGAACATGAATGATACGCTTGGCCGTGACATAGACATAATCTCAGAATGGGGTCGTGCGAATAGGGTCGAATTTAATGCCCAAAAGACCCAATGTTGCGTACTAACGCATAAACGCGCGACGGATCAAGGTGCCTCATCTGTATGTATGGGTGGTATAAATATTGAGGAAACAGAATCTCTTGATGTTCTGGGCATGAGGATACAATGTGATGTCCGATGGACAGAACATATATTCAAGGTGTCGAAAGAAGCATTCAAGTGCCTCGGTTTTTTGAAACGGTGTAAGATATACTTCACTCCATCTGATCTCCTTACTATTTATACCACCTATATCCGACCGAGAATGGAATACAACTCTCATGTGTGGGCCGGTGCTTCAAAGTCTATTTTGGAGCTTCTCGACCGCGTGCAGGAGAGGGCGAAGGTTCTCATTGGCGACAGTAGGGTATCCAATTCTATTGACTCCCTTGAGCACCGTCGCAATGTGGGTTGTACTTGCCTATTTTATCGGTACTACAACGGGATGTGTTCTGATGAAATTAGGAATTTGTTTCCCGAGACCCATAGCTTTGTTCGTAATACACGTTTTTCCTCAAGAGCACATCCTTTTGTGGTCGATTGGCCGGTGAATCGTACAACGCATTACAGGGAAAATTCGTTTTTTGGCCGGACAGTTCGTATGTGGAATAACCTTCCTGCTGAAGTCTTCCCTCTCACTTACAACATGAAAAAGTTCAAGTCGAATGTTCACAAACACTACTCCCTCTTTCCTCCTTCCCATAACCTATTTTCCTAGTTCCAACACAATGCATTGCATTAGTAGGGGTCATCGCCTGAGTGCTGGTCCCAACAAAAAAAAAAAAAAAAAAAAAAGAAGGTATCGTCAAGGTTACGAACACAAATGTCAAAACCACTCACTTTGTGTTTTGTTGTCAAATCGTTGAATTTAAAAAAAACAGGAAAAATTTAAGAGTAATTTAAATAAATAAAAAATAAAAATGGAGAACAAATAGTAAGGACATATGTAAAATAACAATATTTTATTGATTGTTTAAACGTAAAATTATAGTTTAAACAAGTAAGAAAGTAAAGTCGGACAAGCCCGACCATATTTGAGAATGTACCCTATTTGGGACCTATGGGCAATCATGATTCATTTAATTATATTCATTTAAAAGTTCGTGGTGCCGAATATTATTTAGATATCTTCATCTAAATATATGAGATTTTAAGATGGGAGTTTATATGGCTTATATTGGACCTACCAGGACAACATTTTGTTATGACATACAAGCCATCGTAAAAGTCATTGTCGCCAATTTGTATGTAAAAACTAACATTTGGAAAGTAGTTATGGCATTAAAAGCTATTTTCGGGAGTATTATTTGTATGGGAGCTATGGTCAAATATAGACCGATTCCAATAAAATATGGTAAGATGATTTTGATTGCAATAAGTAGTAGGGAAATGGGGAGGCAGCAAAAATTCTGCCTCCCCATTCTATATCCCACAGAGGGAGCATTTTGCTTTTTATTTAAAGCAGCAAAATTCTGCCTCCCCATTCCATATACCACAGAGGGAGCATTTTTCTTTTTGTTTAAAGCAGCAAAAATTCTGCCTACCCATTCCATATACCACAGAGGGAGCATTTTGCTTTTTATTTAAAGCCGCAAAAATTCTGCCTACCCATTAGTTTTTTTCCCATATACCACAGAGGGAGCATTTTTTTGCTTTTTATTTAAAGCAGCAAAAATTCTGCCTAACCATTAGTTTTTTTCCCAATGTATTTTTCCATAAGGAGGAGTTTTGAATATAAATAAAATAAAGAATTTTTTGAGTAGTTTTAAATATAAAAAAGAGTAATATCAAGTTGATCATATTTATATTTTCTTAAATGAAGAGAAATTTAAAAAATTCTGTAATATGCTTTAATGTATTATTTGAGTATTTTAAAATAAGTGAGAGTAATATGTAATATAGTTTAAATATTCAACATATGTAAGTATATAAATTCAACATATGTAAGAATATAGCATATTTTGAAAAATGATCTATGGTTATTGAACTTTTTAGAACCTTCCGTTCAATAGGGTAAGAAATGCAATCGTATGCATTTTTAAAGTTTAAAAATTAACCTTGAACATTTAAAAACTTCTGTAATATGTTTAAATGTATTGTTAAATTTAAAAAATTATGTAATATGTATATATGTATTGTTTGTTTAATGTTAATCAAAGCATATTTTGAAAAATGATCTATGGTTATTGAACTTTTTTGAACTTCCGTTCAATAGGGTAAAAAATGCAATCGTATGCATTTTTAAAGTTTAAAAATTAACCTTGAACATTTGTTAAATATATTTATTTTATTAGTCTATAGACTACTTTCAAAGTGCGTAAACATTTATTAAAAAAAAATAAGCTTATACACTATAACATGGCATCGTTCAACTGCAAATTCTGTAAATCGGTTTTCGAGGAAAATGATATGCTCGACACTCATGAAGAACATCACTGCCGTGAATGCTTCAAATTTTTCCCCAAAATAAATCATCTAAGGGAGCATGAAAAGTCGCATGCTACTACATCTCTGAGATGTAATAGTGGAGAACAGGTGATTGAAATGTCCAATTTAAAAAACCTTAAATGTGTGAAAAGGGCATTTAAGGATAGAATCGTCACATACCTCTATGAAAATCAAAAGGAAGAGATTCTACATCCACAAGAGTTTTTCAATGGAATTCTTGCGGATCTTTTAAAAATTCTTAATGGAAGTCTGAAAAAACACGTTACTATAAAGTACAATCTAGAGCTGGAATGCGAATACATACAAATAAAAAATGAAGATATATACATTCGGTCTATTACCCACAGATCTAAAATGCAATTCCTGACTTTAAGCGACGACGTGGAGGACTCCCTCAAAAATCAATTTTTTAATATATGTACAAAAATGTCCGAATTTCAGGAGAGGGATAACGGGTGGTCTCTATTAAAAATAAAAATTTTGGAAATTAATATAAATAAATCATCGTTTATGAGAGGTGCCAAATATATTCCAACACCACAGTGGATAAAAAAAAACAGGGAGTTTTTAATTTTCAAAATGATGATGACTACTGCTTTAAATGGAGTATTATTGCTTCATTTTTAGGCAATAATCCAAATTTACTGAAAGAAGTAAATATATTAGAGGAGAAGATACAAATAAAAGATAGTCTGATCAATTTTCAAACATTGGAGTTCCCTCTAAAATTGAAGGATATTAAGATATTTGAGCAAATGAATTCAAATATAAGTATTAATGTATTTGGTTGTGAGGGAAGTCAAATTGTGGGGCCATATTACCTTACCAGTGAAATGAAAGCTCATCATATAAATCTACTTCTTTTAACGGATGAAGAATGGTCCCATTATGTATTAATAACAGATATTTCAAGGTAACAAATATAAATTACAAAACTTTAATTCAAAATATTAATTTTGTTTTATTGTATAAATATTTTAGGCTAATAAGAAGTAGCTTAACTTCTCATAAGGGACGGATATATCTTTGCAACGCATGTCTTCAATACTCTGCAAATGCGAAAATTATGAAAGATCATGAAGAAGGTTGTAAGAAAGTCGTCTCCAAAATGCCGAAGGCGGACGAATGTGTGTTACAGTTTAAAAACTACCATAAACAATTAGATGTACCATTCGTCATATATGCAGATTTTGAGGCTTACTTGGAGAAAATTGATGGCAGTGATGAGCATGGTAATATTCAAAAACACGTAGCGTGTGCCTTTAGTTATTACATTAAGTGTAGTTTTGATAATAATTTAGACAAATTTAATATTTATTTTGGTGAAGATGCTCCCAACGTATTTATTGACAATTTAATTAAGGACAGTAAAGAAATTTTCACGGACTACTTATCTAAACATCAAACCATGACAGCACTTTCTAATGTTGAGATAACTTCACATAATCTCGCAACAAATTGTCATATTTGTGAAAAAAGCTTAGGGAGTGACAAAGTAAAGGATCACTGTCATTTGACTGGTAAATACAGAGGAGCAGCGCATAACTCTTGTAATCTTCTATACCAAATTGCTAAGTTTATACCGGTATTCTTTCATAATTTTTCTTCCTACGATTGCCACTTATTTGTAAAAGAATTATCAAAATTTGAGGGTGATATAAAAGTAATTCCTCTCAACAAGGAATTATATATATCATTATCAAAATTTATACCAATGCAAAATAATAATAGCTTTGAAATTCGGTTTTTAGATTCTTTTCGATTTATGGCATCTAGTTTAGAATCTCTTGCAAACAATTTAAATGACAATGATTTTCAAATTCTCAATAAAGTGTTTCAACAGAAAAATGAATTTGATTTAATAAGAAGGAAGGGAGTATTTCTTTACTCTTACATTGATTCAATGGAACGCTTTAATGAAACAAATCTTCCCACTAAAGAAAAATTTTACAATATTTTAAATAATACTAACTGCACCAATGAAGACTATGAGCATGCTCAAGCTGTTTGGAGAACTTTTAAATGTACTAACTTATTAGATTACACAAAATTATATTTAAAAACAGACGTTCTTTTATTAACTGACATTTTTCAAAATTTTCGACACATTTGTAAAAGTATTTATAAACTTGACCCATGTCAATATTATACTGCCCCAGGACTGTTATGGGATGCTATGTTAAGAACAACAAAAATAGAGTTAGAACTGCTAAGTGATGTCAATATGTACAATTTTATACAAGATGGTATTAGGGGAGGCTTAGTGCAATGCTCAAAGAGATATTCTAAAGCAAATAACAAATATTTAGAAGACTTTGACAGTAGTAAGCCTTCAGAGTATTTAATGTACCTCGACGCTAATAACTTGTATGGATGGGCAATGTCAGAATATCTTCCGTATGGAGAATTCGAATGGAATTATGAAGAAGACATTTTAAATATGTTGGATGTTGCTAATATATCAGATACGTCTGAAATTGGTTATTTCTTGGAGGTAGACTTAGAATACCCCGAATACTTACATGAAACACATAATGATTTACCATTTTGTCCAGAAAATAAAATAGTTGGTGAATCTAAATATAGAAAGCTAATTGCAGACTTAACATCAAAAACAAAATATAAAATTCAATATAGGGTTCTTAAACAATGTTTGAAAAATGGATTAAAATTAAAAAAAATTCATAGAGCGTTAAAGTTTAAACAATCTCCATGGCTAAAAAAGTATATAGATTTAAACACATACCATAGAACATTAGCAAAAAATTCGTTTGAAAAAGATTTTTTCAAACTTCTTAACAATGCTGTTTATGGGAAAACCATGGAAAACGTTCTTAATCGTACAGATGTTAAAATAGTTAGTGATTGGGAAACTACAAATCGTAATCATTTAGGAGCTAGAGCACTAATTTCTAAGCCAAATTTCTCGAGTATTACACAATTTTCCAACAATATGTTTGCAATTCAATTAAAACTTATGCAAATAACTTACAACAAACCAATTTATTTAGGCTTTGCTGTGCTAGAACTCTCTAAATGGAAAATGTACGATTTTCATTATCAGTACATGAAGCCAAAATTTCAATCCAATTTAGCCTTAAATTATATGGATACAGATTCATTTATCTACACAATAAAAACAGAGGATTTTTATGCTGATATTTATGATGACATTGCTTCAAGGTTTGACACATCTGAGTATCATCCGAATAATATTTTTAACCTACCATTATTAAATAAAAAAGTTATAGGTATGATGAAGGATGAAAATAGTGGAAAAATTATGAAAGAGTTTGTTGGACTTCGATCAAAAATGTATTCATTTAAAACAGTTGGTATGAATGAAATAAAAAAGTCTAGAGGTGTTAAAAAGTCGTGCATAAAAAACCTTTCAATGGCAGACTATAAAAAATCCTTGTTTGAAAAAGTAATACTCTCTGACACAATGAATACATTTAGATCTAAGTTTCATCAGCTGTATACTCAAAAATTACACAAGATTGTCTTGAGTTATGCGGATGACAAAAGAATTATCGCTTCGGACCAAATAAATACTTATGCAAGAGGGCATTTTAGACTTCAGTCTAACTTTGACAACTTGTTTACAGAAATAGACAATTTTTTAAATGACTCATCTGACGATGAATATTTAATGAACATAGATATTTAAATTAATATTTAATAATTATGATACCATATAAATGTACAAAATTTATATTACATATGTACATATATAAAATAATTTTTGAGTATAAAAAAAAAAATAAATAAATAAAACAATATACATATGTTAATAAATATACTTTTATTAAAAAATTTGGAATTTTATTTCTAAAATAAATTTTTAAACATTTTGCCATATTACATTTTCAGTATCGTAATCTAATTTCTTTCGATTTCTTGTTACACGAGGAGAGTATTGATAAGGTAAAGTGGATTGTTTCATATTTGAATAGTTATCAGTTTTGGATAATATTCTAATTTTTGGAGTTCCTTTTTCCGAAAAGCTTTTAAGACGCTTAGCTACGGAAGATGCAGAAGAAGGATTTAATTTTTGTATTGTTGTATCCATATCGTTCTGGCCATCATTATTTGTGTAAATATCTTCAGGCAAATTCAAATCTGTTTGCAGTGCTATACTACTCGATTGAGGTGTAATTGTTTGAGTTTCAATATGCTTTTTATACACCTTTTTAGTTTGAGTTTCATTATCGCGCAAATTATACATTGTTGGTAGTTTATTCTGATTAGATGATCGTTGGGATCCAATTAAATATTTAGCAAGTTCTTGTTTAATGTAATACCATTTGTTTATATCCTTTAGTGTATGTGAACCATATATTGGTAAGAGTTTCCGATGTAAAAAATCTGAATCAGTATATTTAACTTTAAATTTTTCGTAAGTTGATGGATGAAGAACTATAAGTTTTGATAATTTATTTGACATTTTCTAAAATTTTTCCAATGACTCCACTTAATATTGATGTAATAATAATGGGTAAAAATCCTCCCTTTTGAATAAGATGTTTCCTCTTTTGACGCATAGAGGTTTGTGATGAGCAAACTTTCCTCAAAGTATTTTTATATGGTCTAAGTTTTTCAAACACATTTTTGTTTATTTTATGATTTCTGTTTATAATATTTAAAATAATTTCATTTAAAGTTTTGATAACAACATTGTCAACATTTTTCAAAATTGCATTTCGTAGTTTGTGATCCGCTTTTTTAAGAACATAGAGAATATGTTTGTTCTCCTTCAGTAACTTCAGATTTGAAGTCATTGTTTATATTCGCATATATATAGTAATCTGTATCAAAAATATTTGATCTAAATCTTAAAGCGTTAGGTATTTCTTGAGTAAGATCAACTATTAAATAACCATGAGCCTGTTGTGTACAATGATTATATACATCTACTAAAGATTTTGAGTTTTCTGGATAAACTTGACGAGCTAAATGTTGGAATTGTGTCTTATCTCTTGGATTTTTAAACATAACTATATATTTGGAGTTTAATGAAATATCTCTCGAATAAGTCCCTTTATGAAAAATATTTTGTGTAACTAAAATTACACTTAAGTTTCTATGATAAGATCCTTTTGTAAATAGTTCACAAACTTTCTTATTTGATGATTCAAGCATTAAATCATCCAATATAATTAAAGTAGAATCTTCGTCATTCGTATTGAAAGTCTCTGGAATTCCTTTAACAAACTCTACATTTTCTATATTTGGAAGTGAATTTTTTTCTGAATAACACCATATGATTCGGTCTATATCTTTAGATATTAAGTTTTGTTTTTTAATTAAATTTTTAATAAAAGTAGATTTTCCACAGCCTGAGGGACCACAAACCATCATTGTAAATGGGTATATAAACTGATGAAACATGTTTGCGCTCTTAAAAACCATTTGTTAATAAATTAAAAAGGAAGAATATTTTAATTAATAAGAGTAAAAAAAATCTTATTGACGAAATTCATAGTCAAGCTAGAAAAAACTTTAAGCGACGTAGGTTTATTCAAAAGGGAATTTAAGATACTTGGCAAATAGACTTGGTGGAGATGATACCATATGCAAAATTTAATAAAGGTTTCAAGTATATGCTTACTGTAATAGATGTTTTCTCAAAATATGCCTACGCTCTGCCATTAAAAACTAAAACAGGATTTGAGGTTTCAAAATCATTTAAAAGCATTATAAAGTTAAACAGTAATAAAGCTCCTAAAAACCTACATTCAGATCAAGGAAAAGAATTTTACAACAAATATTTCAAAACTCTTATGAAAGAGCTAAATATTAATCATTATCATACATATTCAAACTTAAAAGCGTCAATAGTTGAACGATTTAATAGAACTTTAAAAAATAAAATGTGGAAACAATTTAGTATGCAAGGAAACTATAACTGGATAGATGTATTAGATAAACTGTTGAAAGAATATAATTCATCTTATCATCGAAGTATAAAGATGAAACCTAATTTAGTTAACAAGCGAAATGAAAAAAAACTTTTAAAAACTGTATATAATAACTTAAAAGTTTTTAAAAATGGGAAATTTAATATTAACGATTTTGTTCGCATAAGCAAATATAAAAATGTTTTTGAAAAGGGATATACACCAAATTGGTCTACAGAAGTTTTTAAAGTAAATAAAATTAATGCAACCAACCCTGTCACCTACCAGCTAAAAGATTTTAATGGAAATATACTGCCCGTTCGCCGATATCGAACGTTAACGTTCGCATAGAAAATCACATTTAAAACAAAAACAATTTTCGAAATTTTGTTTTTGTTTTAAATGTTATTTACTATGCGAACGTTAACGTTCGATATCGGCGAACGGGCAGATAATTAAAGGCGGATTTTATCAAGAGGAGTTATTAAAAACTAAAGTTCCTAACATCTTTTTAGTTGAAAAAATCTTAAAACGTAGAGGTAAAAAACTATTTGTAAAATGGTTGGGTTTCGGAAAAGAATATAATTCATGGATTAATCAAACAGATTTTAGTTGATAAACTAAATTTTTCATATATGTATAACACACAACTTATAATATTTAACATTTCTAATAAATATGTCTTCAAGCACAGAGGATAATAGTATTTATGTTACTTTATTAAGTAACGATTCAGTAAATTTATATAAAAACACTTCAAGTACTTTCACAAATTTATTAAAGCAATCTCTTACCATGAGTGACCAGTGGGAAGTCGGATTATCAGATATATCTTTTTCGATAACGAATAAACAACTAAATATGAATCAAAATATACTTAAACGTAAAAAACGCAACATTTCAAATTTTAATAATCAATCTGTAAAAACATTGAAAATTGACTATAATAATGAATATGATGAAATTAAAACAAAATTTAAAGAACTAATGAAAGCATCCGACGAGCTAAAACTAAAAAATATTAATAAAACTTCAAAACTTTTAAATACATCAAACATGCAAATTGAATCTAAAAACGAATATGATGAAATTAAAACAAAATTTAAAGATCTAATGGAAACATCTGACGAGCTGAAACTAAGAAATATTAATAAAACTTCAAAACTTTTAAATACATTAAACATTGTTAAACCCCAATCTAATATATCTACAAAAGAAAAAGATACTCGTAATGTAAATATAAAATGTTCAAACATAGAAAAAAATGTTCAAATTACTAGTCCAGAATCTACAACAACTTATGAAAAAGATCCCATATTATCGTCAGCAAATTATATATTCGAAAAATCTTTGAACAAATTCTCTGACAACATAAATCAGTTTATCAATAAAATTGAATCTTCTGATATAAATGAAAACATATTTATTTATACTGATATAATAAAACCTCGACATGTTGGTAGTAAAAAAATTAAATGTTTAAAAATTTTTTCAGTAACAACATTGAAAAACTATATACATTTCAATAGAATTGAATATTTTCCTCTTGAAGCCTATAATATAAATGATATTTCCATAATGATTCGAAATGATGAAGGAGAAGAGATAAACTTTAATAAATTAGTTCCCGTTTATTGTACTCTACACTTTAAAAAAAATGTATATAAAATAGTTGCGTAACAAAACAAAATTAATCATTTTTATTACAACCATGGATGTGATTTATACAAGTTATTATAATAATCAGTCTGGAGAAAATATACAAAATATTGGTGAAATATATCACGCACCAAGAATTTTACAATACGGTCGTGGTATTGGATCCATATTTTCGGCTGTATTTTCACATCTTAAACCCTTATTTAAAACGGGGATGAATATATTAAAGAATAAATCATTAGATATTGGAAAGGAAATTTTAGAAGAAATTGGAACGAAGCCAATAAAAGAAATCTTACTAAACAAAGGAAAAAAGGTCATACAAAATATAAAAGAAGCTACTATTGATAAAATGAAAACAATGCAGAAAGGTAAAGGTCGACGTATAAAACTCAAACGTTTAAAGCAAAAGCAACAGATTAAATCAAAACGTTGTAGAGGAAAGAACTTTAGGGATATTCTTGGGAATTGGAAATGTCAGGATTTATAGAATGTATGAAGAGTGAGTTGGATTTATTTGAATCTCCTCCAATTCAAACTAGCGTTGTTAAAACCGAAGAAATTTGCTACAATCCAATTGCATCACTAGATAATTCTAGCACAATTGAATTTGTATCGCTAGGTAATGGTGAAACATATCGTGATCTTAATAGTATTTATCTTCGACTGGTTATTGAAATAAAAGGAAACGGAGGAGTTGTTAATAACTTACTGCACTCCTTGTTTAGAAATTGTATTGTACACCTTAACAATAAAAATGTATCACAACCTGACAATAACTATCACTATAGAGCTTATATAGAAAAATTGTTAAATTATGGAAATGATGCTAGATCAACGCATCTTGAATCATGTGGCTGGGCTATTGATATAAATAAAATAAATTCATTAGTTGAAAAAGAAAATCCTGGTTTAGACAAGAGAAAAAAACTATTTAAGGATGGAAAAAGAGTAGAGCTTTTTGGAAAACTTCATGTTGATGTATTTAACCAACAAAAATATTTGCTTAATAATGTTGATCTGAAGGTAACATTAAATATGGAAAACCCAGAATTTTACATTTTGGAAGGTGGCGATAAAAATTAATCTTATATTAAAATACATGAAGCTAATTTATATATAAACCATCTTACTATTAATCATAATATTCTAATGGCTCATCATAATGTATTACAATCAAGAAATGCAATTTATCCCTATAAAAGAGTGGAAATAAAATCGTTTACAATACACCCTGGAAATCACTCATTAAGTTTAGATAACGTGATACTAGGACAATTACCAAATTTTTTAATTTTCGGAATGGTGTCTAATAAAGCATATACTGGGGAGAAAAAAGAAAATCCATTTAACTTTCAACATTTTAATTTACAAAGATTTAATTTGGTTGTAAATGGAGTACAATTTCCTGCACAACCAATTGAACTTAACTACAATAACGGAGGAATAATAAGTACTCGTGGTTATCAAACACTATTTAAAGGAACTGGAATTCATCATTTCGATAAAGGTCATCAAATAACTAAAGAACTTTTTGATAACGGATATTTTTTACTTGCTTTCGACTTGACACCAGATCATAATAATAATTCTAATTGCGGTAATTTAATAAACCAAGGAACTATTCGTATTGAAGGGCGTTTTGGCAAACCAATTATTGAAGCAATAACGTGCTTAGTATACTGTGAATTTGATAGTGTTATAGAAATTGATAAAACGCGTAATATTATTCAAACATTATGAATTCAATAAATATTAAAAATACTTTGAAGTCCAATAATATAACAAAATATAAATTTAAAGGTGTATTTGCATGTAATAAATTACCAACACAACCAGTTTTAAAACCGTCATTTTACGTTGCCAACACTGATCCATCACATAAGCCTGGACAGCATTGGGTTGCTTTTTATTTTCCTAAAAACAAACCTGCCGAGTACTTTTGTTCTGCTGGCCAATATCCAAATAAATACTTTAGATTATTTTTAAATAAAAATTGTTAAACTTTTACTTATAATAGTCTTCGAATTCAGAGTGAAACTTCAATTTTATGTGTCGTTTATTGTTGTGTATTTATTTATTTAAGATGTAAAAACATAAGTTTCAAACTAATTTTAAAATGATTTAATTATTTTAATTTATATTACAATGATATTTTAGTTGTAAGTTTATTTAAATATATATTTAAGAATTTTTAAGAATATAATAAAAGATAACAAAATAAATACACATTTTTGTTTTTATATTTGCTCCATATTAAATATAAACTTATAATTATTAATCAAATTTATTACATTAATTTTTCTTAAGTAGTATACCGTGCACCTGCACGGAATCGGACCCTCCTTACAATTTGTATTATGCCATGGGCAGCAATCAAAATGAGGCACGTTTAGTCCTTCATCGACGTCATCTACACCGTAGTCCTCATTTTCCTCTATCATTGTTAAATAATGATATATGCACTGCCTGTGCTCAAACATGAGCACATTTTCGTAGTCTTTTAGGAACGTTTGAAGATATTGTTTAAAATAAGACATTTTTGGTCTTGTTTGTTTGGATTCCTTTTGTTTAATGTTCCTCATTTAAAATTTTGTAGATACAGGTGTGATATATCAGAAGAACTTAAACATCACTATAGATATATATATATATATATATATATGTATTGCAAAACCTTTATTAATTATGACTATCAGCTTCTTCTACATTGGACTGTTAGAAATTTCACAGCTTAACCCATTGCACCCCCATACGCTAAGAATTTCCAAGAATAAATAGTAACATCTGCAGATCCTTAGATTTTTGCTTCCAGCAGGATGCCATTATTTTTATGATAGGATTTTTCCATCATTTATTTAGTTTCCAACCTTTTGAGTTATTATATGTACATATATACTTTTTAATATATTTGAATACAGTCGAATTTCCCTATAATGAATCTGTTGCTATTGGATCAGAATATATCTTCATTATTAATATAGAAAGTTTATAATACAATAGAAATATATTTTTGACATTTATTCAAAATATTCTGGTATTTTTGTTAGGATTGCATTCTTCCAAGTCGTCCTTCATCAATATCCTCAAAAAGACTATTATAAAGATTTTTGTGTTAAATAATAAATTACTTGTCTTCTACATCACATACATAATAGCATTTTTTATAAAGTGTTGGAATATAAATTGTTTAGCTATATTTTCTGTTAATCCTTTTACGGCTTTATTAAATACTAATAGTATTTTTTTTTAGGATAAGTGCTTCTTTGTACAACATTTTCATTCACTGAATACGGGGGCTGCTATCAATACTACTCTTAATTGAAAAACTTTCATTCTTCATATTTAAATTTTTCAGAAATTAACTAATTAAAATTTACTTCTTGCTACATATTAATTATACGATTATTGTCTTAATATTCTATTATAGTATCTTAATATTCAATTATTCCTGTAATTTTTAACAATATATTTAAATTTTTAATATTTTAAATGATTGTTTAACTTAATACTATCATACTTTCGTTGATGATACGTCGTTTTGTTTCAGAGAATTTAAAATAACGCAACACACATAACTAAATAAATAACAATAAAAATAATAAATAAGATATTGGGAGTTATTTCAACATTTTTTATTTTTCGAATTTATTCTATGAGTTAAATTTCAGTTATGTATTTTATAAAGCTTTTTTGTAATAGTTCTATTTCTTAAATTTTTCAGGAATTACTTTATACACTATCATAGAATAAATTCGAAAAATCAAAAATGTTGAATATAATAAAAATAATATTTTGTTATAAAAAATATATCGGATCTCGCATTTTTATTCTAAATATTTAATACTCTAATATCTCATATAATTTCCATTTTACAAGGTTTTTTGCTTCTCATGTAAACTTATGATATTTGATTTTACAATATTCTGCATTTAAGATGACGATATGTGCAGTTCTCTTAGTTTTTTTTTATTTCAATAATATTTGCCTACAAAAAAAAAACAACACATACATTTTGGTTCACCAGTCAAGAAATAATTTTACATAAAAAAAAAAAAAAAACACACAGGCTAATCGTGCTGCCCAGCGGTGAAAATTGCAAGCGATTCACTTTTTAGGCCTTTAAGAAGGTTCACAATTAAATTGTAAGTAAACTTTTACTTACTCCACTCTGCCTTCTTTGAAAAGGTCTTTTAGAAAAGTTTTTATTAAATATTTTACAAATTCAAATTTTTCTTTTCTCAGATAAGGCCTGTCGCAATCGTTTTATTAGTAGTTATGTTAGAACGTGTTGCAAGTTTAGTTATTAATTGACTTACTTCGTATTATTTGCCACAACAATAAAATTTGGATAAAGCTTTATTCTTAAATCTTTTTAGAAACCCTTCCAGAAGTGCTTAAAATTGATGCAAAAGTGCAAGGTGTTGGTCTCCAATGACACACCTTGTTAATTGGTAATAAAGTTAGCATGCGGCTGGGAGATCTTTAGTCTGCAAAAAGGCCTTCTATTAGGCCTCTTTACTACTTGATTTTCTTGAATTTTAACGTGAATTTTTTCAAATTTTTTTTTGTTACTTATATTTCTGCACTCCTGTTATAAAACTCAACTTCAAATTATATTTTGGGTTCTTTTCTCAATAAATAAACTACGCAGACACTAAAAAAAACATATCATGTTAGCTAAAAGTTAACTACGTGTTCACTAAAAAGTACAGATAAGTACCTCAAAAGAACTTAACACGGACTCTAAAATAAGTTCGGTAAGTGTTTCTGTTCGTCAGCTCACAATAGTTATGTACCATATTTTGTTTGTGTACAAATGCACAAACAAAAAAAATAAGATTTAGAGTTTGTGTGGTAAGACAAGTACACTGCGTAAGTGTACAGTTTTTTTTCGAACTCTGGATGAGACACAACTTTCTGGTAACAAAAGGTGGTGGTTTCCAAACAAATAACACTGTGATTGCGGTAAATCTTTTTAATACATTGTGTTGCTATTATTTTGGCAAAATTTTCGATTTTTTGCAACTTTATTTGGATTATACACAGGTTCGTTTTAATGTGTGTATGTATGTATGATGCGACAAATAAATTAACTTTGAATTTACTTACGGTTTCTTTCCTTGCTTTTTTAAACTTGTTCCATATACAACCATATGTACCTACGAACGTTCATCAGACCTCCAATGTTTTTTTTGTAGCTTACTTCTTAATCTAGCCTCGTGCCAAAAATTGCTGTGGTTTCTTCTTGGTGTCATACACTTTTTGATGCCTCCTTTTCCTTTTGGGCTCCTTGGCCGCTTTAAATTTTTCCAGGTACCAAATCGCTTTTCTTTTAATTTTTTCCAAAACCGTTCACCTATATACCAAAATACACTCACAATACAAATTTTGTACAATTAGTTTTTTATTTTCTAGAACTTACTAGTTTTTTTTTTATATTTTTTATTAATAAATTGCAATTGTTTTTAATTTTTCTTATAGTTTTTCTTTTTTCCTTTCTATCCTATAACCACTGCTTTTAGCTATCAACGCACTAAAACTGCCAAAAATTCTTGTGCGCTAACTTTGGTGGTTTGTTTGTATGTAAAAAGCTTTTTGAGCTTTTATTGAGAGAGCTTGGACTGTATATTTTTGAGGGTGGCCACTAGTTATTTTTCTTTAATTTTTTTGGCAAGAAAGGACCATGTTTAAAATGTGGCTTATTTTAGACACAATTAAAAAGAAATGAGGGCGTTAGTTTAATTTAAGGAAAGGAAAAAAAGAGGAAAGGATGAAAGGGTGTTGGGGTGATGGCACCGTACACGACTAGGTCTCGACAAGACAGCACCAAAGACGAGTGCGCCTTTGAGAAGAGGGACAGGAGGGGATTCCTGATTGAGTTGGAGATTGTGGGCAGGAGGGGATTCCTGTTCGGTTTGAGATTTGGGTCAGGAGGGGGTTCCTGTGCTCGGGGCGTTTTAAATAAAGAAACAAACGACAATTATCTTTAGTTCAGTGTACTTACATCTGGTTTTATTTCTTATACTTATTTATATTTTGTTAGTTTGTACAATGGTGGTAAAAGTTGTTGAATGTGTTGATGGGGAGCCGAAGCTTGGTTTGGTAGCTCAATAGGAACTGAACCAGAATACCAAAAAAACCCGAATTAAAAAACCTTACTCAAACGCGGCGAATATACAAAAAAAAGGAAATAATTCACAATAGGCTAACTCAGAGCCGGAAACCTTAATATAATCTTGTTTTACTTTAAACACAAAGCATCTTCAGAGATTCAATACCTATTGGCGAGAGGACACCTGGCGAAATTTCTACGTTATTCGCACCTCCAATAAAAATTTGTAAATCAGATCGTGATGCATACTTGGAAGACATATTTATGCCGCTATACTCATTGGATATCAACTTTTTAAAATATTCCGATGGTATAAGTCTTAATAATGAAGAGCGACGAAAGTTGGACAAACTACTAGCCTCCCACCAAGATATTTTTGAAGAACCCACTGGGGCTACGCCATTTGCTGTTCATCGGATTCATACGGAGGCACATGATCCAATAGCGATTCCTCCATACCGCTTGTCGCCGACCAGAAAAATCGCTCTCAAAGAAGAAATCTCTAGAATACTCAAATTGGGAGTTATTACTGAGTGCCAGTCAGCATGGACTGCTAATATACCAAAGAAAACTGGTGGAATACGGTTATGTATAGATTATCGTGAATTGAATGCTATCACAAAACCAGATCGTTACCCCTTGCCAAGAATGGATGATATTTTACATGAAGCTAAAGCTACCAGCTTTATGTTCACACTCGATCTCCAATGTGGTTATTGGCAGATCGGAGTCCATCCTGATGATCAGGACAAAACAGCGTTTGTTACCCCATTTGGAATGTACAAAATCACCAGGATGCCATTTGGATTACGAAATGCTCCAGCCACCTTCCAGAGGCTTATTGATCGTATGAAGATATCTCTGGGTGATATAGTCCTTCTAGCGTATTTAGATGACATCATATCCTGCTCATCCACTTTTAAACAACACTTGAAAGATTTGCAACGAGTTTTCCAACGACTTCAAGAATTTGGACTTAAAGTTAATCTTGAGAAATGACGATTCGCCTGTAATGAAGTGAAGTATTTGGGCCACGTGCTAACTCCTAAGGGTATTATGACTGATCCAGAAAAAGTATCTGCATTACGACAACGTAAAGAGCCTAGAAATGTGAAAGAACTTCTTTCATTTTTGCAAGCCTGTTCTTGGTACCGGAGATTTATTCCATCTTTTGCGGACGTATCCAAACCATTAAGCGCCTTATCCAAGAAAAATGTCGTGTGGTGCTGGACCAGGGATCAACAAAATGCCTTTGAGCAATTAAAGATGCTCTTTACATCTGCGCCTATTTTAAAGCAGGCTATGGACAATCGATCCTTCGTTTTGAAAACAGATGCTAGTGGTTATGCTCTTGGGGTAGTGCAGATGAGCACCCCATAGAATATGCCAGTAGACTTCTGTCTAAAGCAGAGCAGAACTACTCCACCATAGAACGTGAAGCCCTCGCCATTATTTGGGCCGTCCAAAAATTCCGGGGTTACATAGAGGGAGCCCCTGTTAAACTTATTACGGATCACCAACCATTAAAATGGCTAATGAATATAAAATCACCAACTGGGCGCCTAGCTCGATGGGCGCTCTTACTACAACCATTCAATATAAAAATTTAATACAAACCTGGGAAAACTAACGTCGTTGCCGACACTTTATCCAGACCACCCTGCGAAGATGAACATGATGACTCAGCCCCATGCGAAATTTGTGCCTTTTCAATTTAAATGCCCAGAAAGAGTGCAAGCCAAATAAGAGAAAGCCAACATAAGGACCCATATCTCAGGAAAATTGTGGAAGCTTTTGAAAATAACCATGACGAAATATCACACTGGTCCAAAAGAGGTTTTGTCATGAACGATGGTGTATTGTATTGCTATAACAATGATGATTCAGACGATGCTCAACTAGTGGTACCTAATGATGAGAGAATGGAAATTTTAAAGTATTACCACAATGAAGAGACTGCAGGTCATTATGGTATCGACTGAACCATAAACAAAATTACTTCTAGATACTACTGGCCAGGAATACGTAAAGATATCGAAAGGCATGTAAAGGTATAAAGCAACATATTTGAGGCCAGCCGGTTTATACCAAACTGTTTCCAGTAACCAACGATTTGAAGTGGTTGCAATAGATTTATTCGGCTTATTGCCCGTATCTCCAAGGGGATTTCAATGGATTTTCATCGTAGAAGATATTGCCAGCAGATGGGTTGAACTTTTTCCCCTAGAAGTGGCAACCGCAGGAGCATGTGCCAAAGCATTAATAGACGAAGTATTTTTACGTTATGGAGTACCACGTAAAATAATAAGCGACAACGGTGTTCAATTTGTTTCCGCTGTCATGCAGAAATTAGTATTTTGCCTAAACATACAGCATATATTAACGCCAGTTTATCACCCTGAAGCCAATCCAGTAGAGCGAAAAAACCGTGACCCAACTAGCAATACTGGTAGGAAATACTCATCAATTATGGGATGAAAAATTGCCTAGTATACGTTTTGCGATGAACACCACCTTCTGCCAAAGTACAAAATATACGGCTGCATTTTAACATTTGGACGAGAGCTCCGAATACTTGATGATGTCCGGCACGATCTCAAAGCCATTATTCAATCCGAAAATTTTGTGGCGGAAATCACTCCATACCTCCACACACTTATAGATGTGTTTAAAGATTTCAAGGAAAACGTGCAAAAACAGCAAGATCATAACAAATATAATAGTGATCCTCATCGACGCAATCCAGATTCACTTAAAATTGGGTCCAGGGTATTGGTAACAACACATGTGCTAAGCAACACCCATAAAGGAGTCACATCAAAATTTGTACCGAAGCGTGATGATCCCTACGTCATAATTGCCAGAAGGGGGACAACAGCTTATGTAATTGCTCATCAAGACGATCTCACTTTACCACTGGGAACTTACCATGCATCGGCTTTGACGCCTGTAGTGGGCAGTTCAGATGAATGCCTTCAGCCTGTGCAAATGCTAAAACGAAGAGGACGACCTCGAAAGCCCTAGCTGATGCCTCACCGGGACGTCATCGGCATCAGAGGGGGAGTCTGTAGCAGCTCACATTTATTTTTATTTATTATTATTATTATTTTAATCATTTAAACGTTAATTTGAATTATTTATATACAACCCTGAACATTTTTTTAAACTTAATACTACATTTACACCTAGACAAAATCTAGTACTTAAGAGATTTTGAGCGAAATCTTGTTCATTTCTACTAGATTTCCCATACAAAACAAAACCTAGTTCGTCACTAGATTTTGGCAAAATCTCACGAAATCTTGCAATACTCAACGATACAACTATGAATTTCATACTAATGTACTAAAAAATACAGCTCTGAACAAGAAAAATCTGACAGTTTGGCAAAAAAAAAAAAAAAAAAAGAGCGGGGAAAATAAATTTGCGGTAAATTAATAATTAACAAAAATAAACATTTGTGAAAATGGATAGGCCAATAATAAATAAGCGGTATGAAAATTATATTAATATAAACTGTGTAGCATTACAAAGGCCTTAATTTACATAAAACGTACCTACAAAAAGGAAAAACAGTGCAATTCCAATGAAGATGCGCTTTTAATAAGTTTTTATTTGTTTTGCAATAAAATTGTTACATTTAAAAATTTGCAATTTTGTCTCTTATTTGTTCACCTTTTGGGTTATAGTCGTAAGTAAACTCCTCGCCATTTGGCTGATTTTTTCCGTATCAAACGTCTTTTCCCAGGTATCATTTATTGCGGGTAGAATATTTGCAGCAGTTTGTGAAACCTTATATTTAACAAATGCTGGTGTTTTTTTCCTTTTCTACTTTTTTTTAATATAATAAAATTAGTTTTTGGCTTTCCATATTTGCTAATAAAAGTTTACAATACAATTTCTTTCATTTTTCAATCAGCTGTTTTTATTATGAAAATGAAATCCGACAATTTGTCAAAAAGCACTGGTGTAAACGCCAAAAAATGTCTTTAAGATTTTAACTAAAATCTACTAGATTTTGTGTAGGTGTAAATGTAGTATAACGGAGTTTAACGTATATTTTAAATACAACACTGTGGTGGTACTTATTTTTGCAACTATGCAGCTATCACATCTACACTACGTATTTTAACAACTAAGATAATGTAAACGTTTAGAAATCGGTGTGAACAAATCAATACCGAAATCAACCGCAATCAACAACATTTTTTTTGTTTTGACCACGTGCTATTATTATTGTTTTGAAAACAACACCACGTGCGTGACAAACAATAACAAAACATGGAAAATTATATTCAAAAACATTACGAACACCATATTATTCATAAAAAATTAAAAAATTAATAAAAATAAGAAAAAATCTTTAAATTTAGCATTTTAAAATGTTTTAAAAATTATGCAAAAATGTTGTTACATGAATAAAATCTACAAATTAGGGCTATTAAGGCCGCCAGTTGTCACTTTCGACAAATCAAAACTTTAGGGGGTATTCCATATTAAAGAAAAAAAATTCAAAAATTTACCAAAAAGTTGTTTCATGAATAAAATCTACAAATTTGCCGGTTTATAAAATCCGATAACTGATTTTGAAAGCTTGTTACTAGGGCTATTAAGGCCGCCAGTTGTCACTTTCGACAAATCAAAACTTTAGGGGGTATTCCATATTAAAGAAAAAAAATTCAAAAATTTACCAAAAAGTTGTTACATGAATAAAATCTACAAATTTGCCGGTTTATAAAATCCGATAACTGATTTTGAAAGCTTGTTACTAGGGCTATTAAGGCCGCCAGTTGTCACTTTCGACAAATCAAAACTTTAGGGGGTATTCCATATTAAAGAAAAAAAATTCAAAAATTTACCAAAAAGTTGTTACATGAATAAAATCTACAAATTTGCCGTCTAATTGTTTGCACTATCACTTGTTCGCTAATATTTCTTAAAGGCTGTTTAAATTAAAAACAAATTCTGTTTAATTCGGAATTTTTAAGTTAAACAAATATTATAAATTAAACATGAGTTTTCTGGTTTTCACTACACAATTTTTCGTAAAATTTTTCGTGGTATTGCCACACTTTCTATGTAATGCTTTTGTTTAGTAACCAGAGTTGCCGTCTTATGTTATTTCTAACGAAAATTCGTCATTTTTTTCAATGTGGAGATGCGACTATTTATTTTATTTTGGTTACTTTTTTTCTTAAAATAATAATACTTATAAATATTTTTTTATTTTTCTTGATAAACTTTTAAATTAGGTTTTTTTTTAATTTTTAAAAAATTTATTAACCTGTTTTCATTACGTTTTTAGCATAACACAAATTGTATGCACTCCTAAAATCCCTAAAATTCGCCAAATTAAATTTTCTTAAGAATTTAGTTAAGAAAAAATAGCCATATGTGATTTTTATATTAGAAACGGCCATGTTCTCGAAATCGAAATCAGGTAAAGTAAAAACCAATGGAGATTTTCTTTTAATTCTTTTTGTTAATTAGCTTAGTTTTTTCCGATTTTAAGAGTAGTATGAAATGTATAAAAGCGCTTTTGAATTATAGTCTTACAACCTAATGCAAAAAAAAAAAGATTTAATTGCACATTTGGTGGGTCTAATGTGTTGGTTAAGTAATGTGAACTTTAACTGTTTTTTGCATTAGGGGGTTAATCTTTTCTTCCAAATACAGTTTAAATAACATTTTGAATGTAAAATTTAAATGAATATAGGAAGAAAAAATGCAAATGTATAAAAAATCTGGCTTTCAAAAAGTTAAAATATGCTATGTTTGCTTTATGACAAGCAAATATGCTTGTTAAAAGCAGTTAGCATATATTTTCTAAATAGTTTCAATTATGTTTTGCTAATATTGTTGTAACTTATACTATATTCACACTGTTAAAGTTTAACATGTTTCAACAACTTTTTTTAAGAAAACTGTTCAGACTACAATTATCAGGTTTTGATTTGACACCTTGTCAGATGCTTTAATTGCTGCACAAAAATATGTAAAATACATTTTAAAAATTGATAAAAATTAATTAATACTATCTTCGGGATTTTATTTAAATTAGATTAACGATGCAATTATAAACATTGATAAGTTATTTTAAAAAACAAAAAAGGAATAAAATAAGAGCCGTTGCGCTATAATTACAAATATAATGCACTGGAAAAGCAATTGAAACTTCTATTGTTATATGCGGAGCAATTATATAGATTCAGATATGAAAAAAGGTTTTGGCAATTGGTTACT
Organism: Pollenia amentaria; assembly: GCA_943735925.1. Taxonomy (NCBI): domain Eukaryota; kingdom Metazoa; phylum Arthropoda; class Insecta; order Diptera; family Polleniidae; genus Pollenia; species Pollenia amentaria. The sequence continues at coordinate 75,405,007 of OX031009.1, forward strand.
ATTTTAAAATCAGCTATTGACAGATGTATTCATTTTATTATCCATAGGGCCGTACAAAATAATTTGGGAAGTGGACCGCCGAATTCTTAGTGATAAAGGCTTTAAAAACAACAAATCTAGATGTTTGTGCCTGGATTTGCATTATTCTTTTGCCGTTATTTGAATAATTATACCCTTTTATAATTTTTTATTATTCTTTTTTCCGTTATTTGATTAATTATAGTTTTTTTTTTCAATTTTCCCAAACACCCCTTTATTTTTTAATTCTTTATTATTGTTTAATTTATGACGTACCGTCATTCAAATATGTTCAATAAAAACCTAAAATCAAAAAGCTACTGCATATACTTGAAAACATACTCCGATCCCTGACTTACTTGTTTTGGAGAGTAAAATTTTTAAAAACGTAAATTCTATTAAATATGTATATGGGAAATCATCTAAAATTAGCATGTTTTGCTCCTAAACACTCAAATTTGGCTATTAATCTACCTTTCATTAAAATGTTTTAAAAATATTTAGGTTAAAAAAAAAAAAAATTTGTAATAATTTTTTCCAGTGTATGGTAATTTGTTTCATTTCATTCTATCCTATGATTTGTCTGGTAGCACTGTTTACCTACAGAAAAAAACTAACATTTCAATGGACGATCGTAACTTCTTCGTAAATTTTATATTTTACCCTTTTTTATTTTTAGGAATCTTGGAGACTAATTTTGGTAACTATATGGGTAACTACAGGTCGTTCCAATTGTTTTAAACATATTGCTTATATATTTTTCTTTCCAGCTTTCAAAAACTAGTGGGTTTGTAAAATATTTGCTTTTTCGGCTAACCGACGCAGAAAAAGAAGAAAATGTAAGTTGAAAAAAGTGGCGCAAACCTATTCTACATATGTGTCTAGGTATACAACATTTATTAAAAAATTCGGCTGAAATGCAGTTTACATGGCCCACGAAAAAATATGTGCCACCTTATTCATAATTAAAAAAAAGACCAAAATTAAAATACATACATTTAATTTAATTGGGCAAAATTAAAAACTAGAATTTCATCTCACAAATCAGACATAAAGGCGGTAAACAGGCCATTGGAACAAAAAACTGCACTGGCAGCCCACTGTGCATTGAGTGGACATCAACCAGATTTTGAGAATGTAAAAGTATTGGTACAAGAGAATAACTACAATAGAAGATATACGCTTGAAATGCTGCACATTACAAACCTACCAGAAGAGAAAAAATTAAACTACAAAAGAGACACTGAGAACGTAGCTCAGATTTTTAAACACACCATAAACAAATATAGATATAAATGCCACACAAAATAACACTAGCAATCCAAAGCTTACAGCGCACAGTGACAACAAGAATTTTTTAATTTTTTAATTTGTTTTTTATTTAAATAAGTATGTTTTTATTGTTATTTGCTATTTATTGTTTGATGTTTCTAATAATTTATAAACAATAAATTTGTGTATATATTTTTGATTAGATCCCCTGAAGATGAGCAACGGAGTTGCCTCGAAATATTGGGTACAAAAATAAAAATATTAAAAATTAAATTCAAAATTGTTTTTTAATTTAAATTAAATGACCTCAAGCCGAACCAAATATAACCTACAACAACAAAAAAGGTCAACAATACATACTGTTAACATACTACACGGAAGGCACACCGAAATATAGTCAACATGACTCTTTACAAGAAGATTAGACAAAAATACAGCAAAAAGACAAATGGTATTATTAGGAACTACACTAAACACAACAAGCAAATGGCAAGTTTAAAATCATCCGTAACTTTTCTTATCAAGTGTAAACATGTAGGTATCATACCAAACTTTATCATAAACTCGACAAAAAACATAAACAATATGTTTGTAATAAATAACAAAATACCGCCAAATTTAAAATCTGATTTAAATAAACACATATCCAATTTCCACCAACAAATATTAAAACTACTAATACAACAAAAACACAAACTAATTAAAGAGACTAACGAATTATTATTGAAAACAAAAGAGATAATAGGAAGATTTTTAGAAGACGATGATAGAAAATTATTTTTTGAAAGTGAAAACATTATTTACAAAAACGTCATGAGTACCAATAAAACAAAGCTTATAAAAAAATTGGAATCTCTTAAGAGAAAACAAAATAAAGAGTTAAATATGAGATTTAATGAAGACTGGTTTGTAAACAATACAGACATAGACATACCTACAAACATACAATGGCTACTCTCCTTAGGTCCGAAACATGCATTACCGAATACTGGAAAGTCATTCCCATTGTTCAAATGCATTGCAGAGGGGGAAGAAGTTGTAAGAACAAAAGAGAATAAAGAACAACAAGAGATTTCAAGATCAAAGCTAGTATCGTTGATAGATGACCACTTGAGCAAGACAAAATTAAGCTTAAGAGATAAATTTATTTTGGACACAGTGGGACATACGGCAAAATATTTAGACAGAAATAAGGATATATTAATATTGATTGCGGATAAGGGAAACAAGACTGTTGCAGTAAATAAAAAGGACTATGATTATAAAATGAGAACCATATTAGGAGATATGTGCACCTACAGAAGAATGAAAAAGGATCCTACATTAATTTTACAAAATAAGAACAAAACTTTAATTGACAAACTTTTTCATATGAAACTTATTAACCAAACTGAAAGGAATAAATTAATTACAAAAGTAGCTATTGCACCAAGGTTATACGGACTACCAAAGATTCATAAGGAAGGAGTCCCTTTAAGACCTACTGGCGGCCTTAATAGCGCTAGTAACAAGCTTTCAAAATCAGTTATCGGATTTTATAAACCGGCAAATTTGTAGATTTTATTCATGTAACAACTTTTTGGTAAATTTTTGAATTTTTTTTCTTTAATATGGAATACCCCCTAAAGTTTTGATTTGTCGAAAGTGACAACTGGCGGCTTTAATAGCCCTAGTAACAAGCTTTCAAAATCAGTTATCGGATTTTATAAACCGGCAAATTTGTAGATTTTATTCATGTAACAACTTTTTGGTAAATTTTTGAATTTTTTTTCTTTAATATGGAATACCCCCTAAAGTTTTGATTTGTCGAAAGTGACAACTGGCGGCCTTAATAGCCCTAGTAACAAGCTTTCAAAATCAGTTATCGGATTTTATAAACCGGCAAATTTGTAGATTTTATTCATGTAACAACTTTTTGGTAAATTTTTGAATTTTTTTTCTTTAATATGGAATACCCCCTAAAGTTTTGATTTGTCGAAAGTGACAACTGGCGGCCTTAATAGACCTAGTAACAAGCTTTCAAAATCAGTTATCGGATTTTATAAACCGGCAAATTTGTAGATTTTATTCATGTAACAACTTTTTGGTAAATTTTTGAATTTTTTTTCTTTAATATGGAATACCCCATAAAGTTTTGATTTGTCGAAAGTGACAACTGGCGGCCTTAATAGCCCTAGTAACAAGCTTTCAAAATCAGTTATCGGATTTTATAAACCGGCAAATTTGTAGATTTTATTCATGTAACAACTTTTTGGTAAATTTTTGAATTTTTTTTCTTTAATATGGAATACCCCCTAAAGTTTTGATTTGTCGAAAGTGACAACTGGCGGCCTTAATAGCGCTAGTAACAAGCTTTCAAAATCAGTTATCGGATTTTATAAACCGGCAAATTTGTAGATTTTATTCATGTAACAACTTTTTGGTAAATTTTTGAATTTTTTTTCTTTAATATGGAATACCCCCTAAAGTTTTGATTTGTCGAAAGTGACAACTGGCGGCCTTAATAGCCCTAGTAACAAGCTTTCAAAATCAGTTATCGGATTTTATAAACCGGCAAATTTGTAGATTTTATTCATGTAACAACTTTTTGGTAAATTTTTGAATTTTTTTTCTTTAATATGGAATACCCCCTAAAGTTTTGATTTGTCGAAAGTGACAACTGGCGGCCTTAATAGCCCTAGTAACAAGCTTTCAAAATCAGTTATCGGATTTTATAAACCGGCAAATTTGTAGATTTTATTCATGAAACAACTTTTTGGTAAATTTTTGAATTTTTTTTCTTTAATATGGAATACCCCCTAAAGTTTTGATTTGTCGAAAGTGACAACTGGCGGCCTTAATAGCCCTAGTAACAAGCTTTCAAAATCAGTTATCGGATTTTATAAACCGGCAAATTTGTAGATTTTATTCATGTAACAACATTTTTGCATAATTTTTAAAACATTTTAAAATGCTAAATTTAAAGATTTTTTCTTATTTTTATTAATTTTTTAATTTTTTATGAATAATTTGGTGTTCGTAATGTTTTTGAATATAATTTTCCATGTTTTGTTATTGTTTGTCACGCACGTGGTGTTGTTTTCAAAACAATAATAATAGCACGTGGTCAAAACAAAAAAAATGTTGTTGATTGCGGTTGATTTCGGTATTGATTTGTTCACACGCGTCGTTTAGAACTGCTATAAGAGGAGCAGCACTTGTGTGTAGCAATCATTCTTCGTGGGTAGAATTTAATTAGCATTCTGACATCAAGATCATTGTCTAGGCTTATTGCAAGTACCGGACGTGAAATTTACTATTGAAATACGAACGAACTAATAAAGTATTATTTAAGAGTGAAAATACAGAGTTTTTTTATTTTTTTTTTAATTTAAATGAAAACATACAATCTTAGAAATACGATAGTTTCAATATTAAAATAATTTCGTAAAATTTGTGATTTAACGAAAAATCCAACAAGTTAGTGAAACACGCCATATTAGGATTCAAATTTAAGGCCTTATTTTGAGTAATATAATTAAATGTAAGATGTACTTATATGCAAAATTCTGATTCACACGACGTCTAAAACGAGCAAAATCAAGACTTCTTTAAACGTGAATACATTAAAATATTACAGTTACAGTTTTATTTCTTTTATTTATTACATTTCGCACTTTTTCAACAATGCTGTATTAAGTCAAAATTTTCAGTAGAAGCAAAACAATTGTTAATTTCACATTAAAGGCATATCAACTACGGTTCCATTACCAAAAAGTAGACAAAATATCCACTACATATATTTTTACAGAGGGTAATATTAAGTTGCATGTTGATTTTTTTCAAATAGTGAAAAAATATAAATTTTGAGTTAATGCACTATTGTGGAACAAGTGCGATATATTTATTTTTATATATTTATAAGATAATAAAATTTTTCGGTTTCGAGGGATTTTGGTAAAAAAGTTTGGTCGAACAGAAAATTTGCAGTGGCAACGCTGATCTGCAACAAATAAAACAGAAATATTATGAAAAAATTACTAAAAAATTCATAATTAAAATTTTAATGTTACATGAATTAAAAACCATTATTTTTCCACTTTTTCTTCACTGCATGTCCTTTAGAGGTTTAAAGAAACAGGCGTACAAGTGCATATCAAACATTAACAAATTTTTAAAACGTACGCACAACGTGTTCACAGACAAAATTATTTTTGTTTTTATTTATTATATAAAAAAACACATTAGCACAACTAAAGACGCACATATAAAACCCAATTACGATTTATTTTTTTTCAATTTTTATAACTTTTTTACACAATTTTCATTTAAAAACCGCACAAAAATGATTATTTTTTTAACGTACAATAATTTTTTTAAAGAATGTAAACATAAGTAAAGCAAAATGACAGACTGTGGTTTTCACCACAGTTCATGCAAAAAATAACCAGATGCCGTAGTGCTGCCACCTTCTAGTAATTTCACCATGAACACAACTTGACATGTGCAAGTTTCACATTTTTCTTTACAAAATTTAAGTAACTCGAACCTTTAAATTAATTATTAAAGAAATGGCTGGTTTTTTAGAAATTGATTGCAATTTTTTGACAGTCAGAAGGAAAATTCAGAAAGTTGGGTATACGTATTTAAATACAAAAAAGAAACTTTACTTTGATCACATAGAACGGAGTGAGTCTGAAGAGAAATTACTAGCCGATGAGTTTGTAGTAGATATCAATTATTTAAAATCATTGGATCCGAAAGAATGGAAGGACCAGGACCATTATGCGGTTTTAGGTTTGGGGAAATTAAGGTATTCAAAAATGAGATTAACTATGGTAAAGTATATAATGTAAGTTTTAAATTTAGGTTTGAGGCTTCTGATGATGATATTCGGCGGGCATATCGGAAGATGGTTTTACAGCACCATCCCGACAAACGTAAAGCAAAAGGAGAAGATGTTAAAACAGATGATGATTACTTTACTTGCATCACTAAGGCATACGAAACTTTAGGTATAAAACCATTTTTTGTTGAAATGAAAAAAAAAATATTTTAATTTTCGCAGGAACTCCTAAAACAAGACGCGCTTTCGACTCTGTTGATCCAGAATTTGATGATTCTTTTCCAACACAGCATGACATTGAAAATAATTTTTACGAATGCTTCCAAAAGTATTTTAATCTCAATGCTAGGTGGAGCGAAAAAAAAAATGTACCTTCATTTGGCGATGAGAATTATGCTCGTGAATACGTTGATCGTTTTTATAGCTTTTGGTACGATTTCAAATCTTGGCGGGAGTTCAGCTACTTGGATGAGGAAGATAAGGAAAAAGGTCAAGATCGTGACGAAAGAAGGTGGATTGAAAAAGAAAATAAGACGGCGCGCATAAAAAGAAAAAAGGAGGAAATGTTGCGCATTCGTGCTCTGGTTGACTTGGCTTATAATAATGATAAGCGTATACAAAAATTTAAAAACGAAGAGAAGGAACGTAAGCTGGCAGCGAAAAGAGCAAAAATGGACGCCGTACAGGCTCAAAAGGCAGAACAAGAAAGGGCTGTTCGAGAGGCACAGTTGGCAAAAGAACGATCTGAAAAGGCAGAGCAAAGGCGCATTGAGCAAATACGTATTGAAAAAGAACAGTTAAAAAAGTCCTTAAAAAAAGAAAGAAAACTTCTTCGCGATAAGGCAAAAGATAGCAAATATTTTGGCAATAATGATAAGGAAGTTCTTAAGAATATGGAAGGCGTTGAAAAAGTTTGTGAAACTTTTACCTTTCTCGAACTACAGGAATTGAACAAAAAAATGTCCGAAAAGAGCGTTAGAGATGCATTTTTTTCTGCACTTAAAACTGCAGAAATGAAAATCAAAGCTGAATTGGAAGAAATGAATCAATTGCAAAATAAAAATAAAACAGGTTCAGAAAAGCCAGAATTTGTAATTAAAGAAGTTAAAAAGGGTGAGTTGTGGTGCAATGAAAAAGTTCAACTGCTGATAAAAGCTGTTAATTTATTTCCCGCTGGCACGTCCCAGCGTTGGGAGGTAATTGCTTCCTTTATAAATCAACATTCGTCAGGCAACGATGTTTTAGCACGAGATGTACTTAATAAAGCAAAGGCTTTACAAAACAGTGATTTTTCAAAAAGTTCGTTAAAATCGCAAGCAAATGCAAGTGCGTACGAAAGTTTTGAAAAATCTAAGAAAGATATCGCAGTTCCTTCAGATATAACAGTCAATTCTGAAGTAGGCATTACGGATAACAAAAGTGACACCAAAGAAAATGAAACATATGGTAATATAGGCAGCAATTCTAGAACCGCGCAACCTTCAGCAACTAACTCCATAAAGATCACAAAATTAAACGCTTCTATAACTGTAAAAACTTGGACGAAGGAGGAACAGGCTTTATTGGAACAAGCTATTAAGACATATCCAATATCTACACCAGATCGTTGGGATCGTATTGCAGAATGTATACCTAACAGATCAAAAAAAGATTGCCTCCGCAGAGTCAAAGAACTTGTTGAATTAGTCAATTCTAAAAAAGAAGCTCAAAAAGCTGTGAAATGATTTTATACTATAATGTCTATTTTACTAAAGTAAAGTTTTCAAAAAAATGTATTGTAGAACAAACTAAAATTCTGAATTTTCGTTATCTTAATTTTTAGCCTCGCATATATGTAGGCTTTCTTACAAAGTAGAAAAGTGCTTAAATGCATACTGTTGCCAATTGTCTACATACCAGTTCTAGCTAATTTTCTTTATGTTCCTATGTGTGTGCATTAGACTGGCCATAGCGTTATATAGAAAAAATTAAAAATGTTAAATCCAAAAGTTTTCGCACTGAAAAATATGAGGTTGGAGATAACAATAATTATGCATATTTTTTTTTTTTTTTTTTTTTTTTAATTCCGAGTACCTCCGGGTACTCCAAAATTGTCCAAAAATAGTGACAAATGGGTAATGTAATAAAAGTTTGGGCTCAACCCGGAGGTACTCGGAATTAAAAAAAAAAAAAAAAAAATATGCATAATTATTGTTATCTCCAACCTCATATTTTTCAGTGCGAAAACTTTTGGATTTAACATTTTTAATTTTTTCTATATAACGCTATGGCCAGTCTAGTGTGCATTCATAAAAGCTCGTTGATAAGTACACACAAGCAATAAGAATGAAAAAAACCTTACTTTGTTTTTAGTTGATTTGATTTATGTATATTTAGCTCTTTTGTTAAAATCAAATTTTGTATTTTTGTGTTATCTGTGAATCGTGGAAAAATCATTGAAAAATTAAATCTGTGGATAGGTAAGCTGTGACCTGGTGATCTTTAATTTAATAATCTTATTGAGTAAATGCAATATTTTTTGAAAAAAAAAAAAACAGTAAGTTGCCAAATGTCTACAACATGCGTTTGTGACAAATAATAATAGACGGTTACAATTTGTTTGTTTTTTTTATAGCTTATTGAGACTGATTTTCAAAATGCCTAGAAGATTAGGTGACAAAGATATAGAGAATTTCCTCGTTTTTCTTGAGGATGGCGATATAACAGAAGATGAAGAGGATATTGATAACGAAAACGAAATTGAATATTTTACGGACAAATTTCTATTGGAAGAATCGGAAGACATTAGTGATGATGAAAATGAGCTAGGCGATGAAGATTTAGTTTTAGAAGAACAATTAGGCCAATTGTTGAATGAGGATCAGTTAGATAATCCGGCTCAAAGTACCTCAAGTATTCCTGGTGTTGTAGCCTGGAAGGAAGGAAATAGAAACCTTGTATGGAAAAAAAGTTTCGAATACAACGATTATCTCACAGGTTTTGTGTGGGAAATACAAATCTTTCCAAACGATTGTCAACGCTTCAGACCCCATTCTAAATGTTTTTCGAATTTATAAATGAGTATATATTAACAATTTTTTTTGCAAAAAAAAAATATTTTTTAGCAACATTTTGAAATTTTTGTTTTTTAAAAATTCATCAAAAATGGGAAAGCTTAGCTACGCTTCTAATTTTTTCCAGACATAAAAACGAAGTTGCAAACAAAAAAAGCCATAAACGATTAAAATCTGTTAAGAAATTTTGATTTTATTCACAAAAGACGAAAATTTTTAATTAATTTAAGCATTTCATGAAACGCAATATTTAAATGGGATCCCCCTAAGAAATGGAGGTAAAGGGCAAGTATGTATGTCTCGCGAAAATATGAGAAAAAAACTAATTGAGGTCGGTCATACATTATATACCACTAGGGGCGACGCTTGGGCAGTTATGGGACATTTTTTCAATATATTTCTAGACTGCATTGAACATTGTGTATGGAGCACCATTAATGATTGGAGATAGCGCCATATTTGTATGGTTGAAATTCTTAAATTTGGCCCCTGAAGTGCCTAGGATACCCCTAAATGGGTCAAATGTATGACCAACACCACTTTGTTTTCATTCCCAATCATTTATTTCTAACATACCAGCCCGCTACCTCCATTCATTAACTGCACTCCCATACATAATCACCCTTATCGAGGTTGTCGTAGTCGTCTCGAAAATTAGACGTTTTTAAAAAATGGAATTGCGGTTGTCAAAAACGACAAATGTACAACTCTATGCAAATCTACTACAATTTTCGTACAAATTAAACAAAATGAATAATATAAGAAAGTAAGTATTCAAATTAATTTATTTATAACAAATTTGTGTTTAAATTAGTTTTTTTATTATTTTAGAATACAAATCACTAACCAAAAACAATTTGATGGAAAAAAATCCACATTTGGCCAAAGGATTCAACAAGGGTTTGCACAAATTCGAACAAAGTTGCGGATCAATTAAATAAATATGGACCTCCAATTCGCAAAGGTGAAGGCTGCTTGAAGGTGTGCGCTGACCACAAATTTAAATAAAAAAAAAAATCGTACACAACAAAGCAGAATGCCGAGCCACCGGAGGAGGCCCATTTAAGCAGTATATTTTAACACCAACTGAGGATGCAGCTTCTTAATTATTGCAATTAGACTCAATAATAAATCCTGGACAAACATTTGGAACCCAACGTAGATTAAGTGCTTCAAAAGGACCTGAAAATAGTGTTGATTTAAATTCTTTAAATGAAGAAAGTTGTGGTGAAAACGAAGAAGAACCACAACCAGTAACTAAGCAAACGTCATCTTCAAAACGCACCTTTAATAAAAAAATAAGACTGAAAAAAAACGAACTACTTTCTGAGCAATTAAAAATACAAACGCAGTTATATTCCAACGTAAAGCGATCATTAGCTGAAATTGAAAGATATAGCCGGAAGACATATAAACTTAAGGAAGAAAAGCTTCAACTGTATAAGGAAGAATTAAAGAGAAAGGAAGACAATAGAAAATTCTTCATGAAAATGAAATTAGATGAAATAGATATTAAAAGACGAAAAATTAAATTGGAAGAATGTAAAAGTGGTTACCAAACATGAATATGTACAAGTGGTTGTAGAATGTTATTTAGTTTTTGTTATTTTTTTTATTACTGAATTTTATTATTTGTTATAATTATTAAACGTGACAATAAAAATGAATTTACTAATTAAGTATCATCAACAGTTATTTCCGGTATTTCATATCCCAAATGAATTTCGTGGCATTGAAACTTGTAATGAATACATACATTATGCAAAGCAGCACAAACCGCAGTAATTAAACCTGCAAATTGTGGAGAGTAATGCAATTGTCTTGAACCTAATATGCACCGAAATCTATTTTTTAGAACTCCTATGGTCCGTTCAACTATATTTCTAGTTTTTGAGTGTATATGGTAAAAATTACTTTCTGGACATCCTTCCTCAGTGGATCTAAAAGGTGTTATTAAGTATGGTTCTAGTGGGTAACTAGCATCTCCTAAGGAATTAAAATTAAATCAAATCTGTAGCTCTAAATCAAACAAAATTTTATATTCACCTAATAACCATGTATTTTTTCACCGTTTTCGTACTTATCTCTTAATAATGGTTTCAAATCACTAGCATTCTATATTAACGAATTGTGAGATGACCCTGGATTATGGGTTGAAATATATCTTGTTCTTTGTTTATGATCACACACCTGCAATAAGATATTTTAAGTAGTTTTAATTATGGTACATTGTTATACTGACCACTGTTACATTGAGACTGCAGAAGCCTTTCATGTTGTAATATTTGAAACGTTCTTCCTCTCTAGGTGGTAAAATGTTTACATGTGTGCCGTCTATACACCCTATAACTCCAGGAAAACAGGTTTTTCTGTAGAAATTTTCTTTTATTTCATCCATGTGAAAATAAATCCATCTTGGGCAGAGGTCATCGCACATCACATCAACGCATTCTTTAAAAACTTTACTGATGGATGATTGAGAGAGACCAATATTGAAATCATTGCCAGCTGACTTTTAAGGGCATAATAAACCACACAAATTGCTTGGCAAACATGCACTATGTTTTTGCTTCTGTTTGCCAATAAACTACACAATCATATATCGTACAAACATTAATTTTTCATTTTTGTTTTGCTTGCAATGAATGCTGACGACGATTGTGCGGCGGCAATTTTGCCCGCTATTTGTTAAAAACACCGAAGAAATATAAAAGAAAGAAAAATAATTTGTAGTAAAGAGTGCTCTAAACAAAAAACTGTTTGGGGTAAACAATGCTGTTAAAAAAATTAGAATTTACGGCTGTAAATAATTTTATTGCTTTTTCTTCTACATCTTTACTCTGCAAAGTTTTCGCTGAAATGATTAGTTTTAGCACTAGACACAACAAAAAGTTTGACAAATATCCAACATGTCTGCCAAATATTAAAAAATTTTAATATTTCTACAAACATTGCTTCAAATGATTGTCCAAACAAATATTAAAAAATTTTAATATTTCTACAAACATTGCTTCAAATGATTGTCCAAACAGCAAACATCCCCATTAATTAATTTCTAACAAAATAAAATAATTTCAATATGTTGGATTGTTGTCTTAATTGCCGTCGGATAGCAATTAACTCCCTCACGTTAGATTCTACATCTTCGTCAGATGATAAAAACACTGCCACACTTAACATTTTTTATGCAATAAATAGAAACTTTTAAAATCAAATTTGTTATTTAAATTTATTTTACGTGCGCCCAGATAGCGTCGATAGTTATCCACGAAAACGCGAAATTGAATTGGTGCTTTTGGGGGGTTCAATTGAAAAGAATTTAATGCTTTTAGGAATTAATATGATGATGGGAGTTTTGAATTTGGGAATTTAAAATATGGGAATTTAAAAAATTAGGGTGTATTTATAAAGAAAAGAAATGTATCTATAATTAAAATAAATGTATTAGTAATTGAAAGAAATGTATTTATAATTACAAAAACATTTTTTAATTATTAAAAAAGACTTTCGTAAACATTTTACAAAAAAAAAAAAGATTAATAAAATGATGAAGTATCTACACATTAAAACTATTTAAACCGAGTTTGGTCTATTATTTTTTCGGGGTCTTAGAGGTAACGTCAAGGAAAAAACTTAATAGATTATGAAAGTAGACGTTCCACAGAATATAAAAAGCTTTCCGTGCAAAAAATTCATCGCGCAGTTTTCCAGAAATCTGGTTTCATCCAAATTGGTCAGTAAAATCTGGGATTAATTTTTTCGGGGTCTTAGAGGTAACGTCAAGGAAAAAACTTAATAGATTATTAAAGTAGACGTTCCATAGAATATAAACAGCTTTCCGTGCAAAAAATTCATCGCGCAGTTTTCCAGAAATCTGGTTTCATCCAAATTGGTCAGTAAAATATGGGATTAATTTTTTCGGGGTCTTAGAGGTAACGTCAAGGAAAAAACTTAATAGATTATGAAAGTAGACGTTCCATAGAATATAAAAAGCTTTCCGTGCAAAAAATTCATCGCGCAGTTTTCCAGAAATCTGGTTTATCCAAATTGGTCAGTAAAATCTGGGATTAATTTTTTCGGGGTCTTAGAGGTAACGTCAAGGAAAAAACTTAATAGATTATGAAAGTAGACGTTCCATAGAATATAAAAAGCTTTCCGTGCAAAAAATTCATCGCGCAGTTTTCCAGAAATCTGGTTTCATCCAAATTGGTCAGTAAAATCTGGGATTAATTTTTTCGGGGTCTTAGAGGTAACGTCAAGGAAAAAACTTAATAGATTATGAAAGTAGACGTTCCATAGAATATAAAAAGCTTTCCGTGCAAAAAATTCATCGCGCAGTTTTCCAGAAATCTGGTTTCATCCAAATTGGTCAGTAAAATATGGGATTAATTTTTTCGGGGTCTTAGAGGTAACGTCAAGGAAAAAACTTAATAGATTATGAAAGTAGACGTTCCATAGAATATAAAAAGCTTTCCGTGCAAAAAATTCATCGCGCAGTTTTCCAGAAATCTGGTTTCATCCAAATTGGTCAGTAAAATCTGGGATTAATTTTTTCGGGGTCTTAGAGGTAACGTCAAGGAAAAAACTTAATAGATTATGAAAGTAGACGTTCCATAGACTATAAAAAGCTTTCCATGCAAAAAATTCATCGCGCAGTTTTCCACAAATCTGGTTTCATCCAAATTGGTCAGTAAAATCTGGGATTAATTTTTTCGGGGTCTTAGAGGTAACGTCAAGGAAAAAACTTAATAGATTATGAAAGTTGACGTTCCATAGAATATAAAAAGCTTTCCGTGCAAAAAATTCATCGTGCAGTTTTCCAGAAATCTGGTTTCATCCAAATTGGTCAGTAAAATCTGGGATTAATTTTTTCGGGGTCTTAGAGGTAACGTCAAGGAAAAAACTAAATAGATTATGAAAGTAGACGTTCCATAGAATATAAAAAGCTTTCCGTGCAAAAAATTCATCGTGCAGTTTTCCAGAAATCTGGTTTCATCCAAATTGGTCAGTAAAATCTGGGATTAATTTCTTCGGGGTCTTAGAGGTAACGTCAAGGAAAAAACTAAATAGATTATGAAAGTAGACGTTCCATAGAATATAAAAAGCTTTCCGTGCAAAAAATTCATCGCGCAGTTTTCCAGAAATCTGGTTTCATCCAAATTGGTCAGTAAAATATGGGATTAATTTTTTCGGGGTCTTAGAGGTAACGTCAAGGAAAAAACTTAATAGATTATGAAAGTAGACGTTCCACAGAATATAAAAAGCTTTCCGTGCAAAAAATTCATCGCGCAGTTTTCCAGAAATCTGGTTTCATCCAAATTGGTCAGTAAAATCTGGGATTAATTTTTTCGGGGTCTTAGAGGTAACGTCAAGGAAAAAACTTAATAGATTATTAAAGTAGACGTTCCATAGAATATAAACAGCTTTCCGTGCAAAAAATTCATCGCGCAGTTTTCCAGAAATCTGGTTTCATCCAAATTGGTCAGTAAAATATGGGATTAATTTTTTCGGGGTCTTAGAGGTAACGTCAAGGAAAAAACTTAATAGATTATGAAAGTAGACGTTCCATAGAATATAAAAAGCTTTCCGTGCAAAAAATTCATCGCGCAGTTTTCCAGAAATCTGGTTTATCCAAATTGGTCAGTAAAATCTGGGATTAATTTTTTCGGGGTCTTAGAGGTAACGTCAAGGAAAAAACTTAATAGATTATGAAAGTAGACGTTCCATAGAATATAAAAAGCTTTCCGTGCAAAAAATTCATCGCGCAGTTTTCCAGAAATCTGGTTTCATCCAAATTGGTCAGTAAAATCTGGGATTAATTTTTTCGGGGTCTTAGAGGTAACGTCAAGGAAAAAACATAATAGATTATGAAAGTAGACGTTCCATAGAATATAAAAAGCTTTCCGTGCAAAAAATTCATCGCGCAGTTTTCCAGAAATCTGGTTTCATCCAAATTGGTCAGTAAAATATGGGATTAATTTTTTCGGGGTCTTAGAGGTAACGTCAAGGAAAAAACTTAATAGATTATGAAAGTAGACGTTCCATAGAATATAAAAAGCTTTCCGTGCAAAAAATTCATCGCGCAGTTTTCCAGAAATCTGGTTTCATCCAAATTGGTCAGTAAAATCTGGGATTAATTTTTTCGGGGTCTTAGAGGTAACGTCAAGGAAAAAACTTAATAGATTATGAAAGTAGACGTTCCATAGACTATAAAAAGCTTTCCATGCAAAAAATTCATCGCGCAGTTTTCCACAAATCTGGTTTCATCCAAATTGGTCAGTAAAATCTGGGATTAATTTTTTCGGGGTCTTAGAGGTAACGTCAAGGAAAAAACTTAATAGATTATGAAAGTTGACGTTCCATAGAATATAAAAAGCTTTCCGTGCAAAAAATTCATCGTGCAGTTTTCCAGAAATCTGGTTTCATCCAAATTGGTCAGTAAAATCTGGGATTAATTTTTTCGGGGTCTTAGAGGTAACGTCAAGGAAAAAACTAAATAGATTATGAAAGTAGACGTTCCATAGAATATAAAAAGCTTTCCGTGCAAAAAATTCATCGTGCAGTTTTCCAGAAATCTGGTTTCATCCAAATTGGTCAGTAAAATCTGGGATTAATTTCTTCGGGGTCTTAGAGGTAACGTCAAGGAAAAAACTAAATAGATTATGAAAGTAGACGTTCCATAGAATATAAAAAGCTTTCCGTGCAAAAAATTCATCGCGCAGTTTTCCAGAAATCTGGTTTCATCCAAATTGGTCAGTAAAATATGGGATTAATTTTTTCGGGGTCTTAGAGGTAACGTCAAGGAAAAAACTAAATAGATTATGAAAGTAGACGTTCCATAGAATATAAAAAGCTTTCCGTGCAAAAAATTCATCGCGCAGTTTTCCAGAAATCTGGTTTCATCCAAATTGGTCAGTAAAATATGGGATTAATTTTTTCGGGGTCTTAGAGGTAACGTCAAGGATAAAACTAAATAGATTATGAAAGTAGACGTTCCATAGAATATAAAAAGCTTTCCGTGCAAAAAATTCATCGCGCAGTTTTCCAGAAATCTGGTTTCATCCAAATTGGTCAGTAAAATCTGGGATTAATTTTTTCGGGGTCTTAGAGGTAACGTCAAGGAAAAAACTTAATAGATTATTAAAGTAGACGTTCCATAGAATATAAAAAGCTTTCCGTGCAAAAAATTCATCACGCAGTTTTCCAGAAATCTGGTTTCATCCAAATTGGTCAGTAAAATATGGGATTAATTTTTTCGGGGTCTTAGAGGTAACGTCAAGGAAAAAACTTAATAGATTATGAAAGTAGACGTTCCATAGAATATAAAAAGCTTTCCGTGCAAAAAATTCATCGCGCAGTTTTCCAGAAATCTGGTTTCATCCAAATTGGTCAGTAAAATATGGGATTAATTTTTTCGGGGTCTTAGAGGTAACGTCAAGGAAAAAACTTAATAGATTATGAAAGTAGACGTTCCATAGAATATAAAAAGCTTTCCGTGCAAAAAATTCATCGCGCAGTTTTCCAGAAATCTGGTTTCATCCAAATTGGTCAGTAAAATCTGGGATTAATTTTTTCGGGGTCTTAGAGGTAACGTCAAGGAAAAAACTTAATAGATTATGAAAGTAGACGTTCCATAGACTATAAAAAGCTTTCCATGCAAAAAATTCATCGCGCAGTTTTCAACAAATCTGGTTTCATCCAAATTGGTCAGTAAAATCTGGGATTAATTTTTTCGGGGTCTTAGAGGTAACGTCAAGGAAAAAACTTAATAGATTATGAAAGTAGACGTTCCATAGAATATAAAAAGCTTTCCGTGCAAAAAATTCATCGCGCAGTTTTCCAGAAATCTGGTTTCATCCAAATTGGTCAGTAAAATCTGGGATTCATTTTTTCGGGGTCTTAGAGGTAACGTCAAGGAAAAAACTTAATAGATTATGAAAGTTGACGTTCCATAGAATATAAAAAGCTTTCCGTGCAAAAAATTCATCGTGCAGTTTTCCAGAAATCTGGTTTCATCCAAATTGGTCAGTAAAATCTGGGATTAATTTTTTCGGGGTCTTAGAGGTAACGTCAAGGAAAAAACTAAATAGATTATGAAAGTAGACGTTCCATAGAATATAAAAAGCTTTCCGTGCAAAAAATTCATCGTGCAGTTTTCCAGAAATCTGGTTTCATCCAAATTGGTCAGTAAAATCTGGGATTAATTTTTTCGGGGTCTTAGAGGTAACGTCAAGGAAAAAACTAAATAGATTATGAAAGTAGACGTTCCATAGAATATAAAAAGCTTTCCGTGCAAAAAATTCATCGTGCAGTTTTCCAGAAATCTGGTTTCATCCAAATTGGTCAGTAAAATCTGGGATTAATTTCTTCGGGGTCTTAGAGGTAACGTCAAGGAAAAAACTAAATAGATTATGAAAGTAGACGTTCCATAGAATATAAAAAGCTTTCCGTGCAAAAAATTCATCGCGCAGTTTTCCAGAAATCTGGTTTCATCCAAATTGGTCAGTAAAATATGGGATTAATTTTTTCGGGGTCTTAGAGGTAACGTCAAGGAAAAAACTAAATAGATTATGAAAGTAGACGTTCCATAGAATATAAAAAGCTTTCCGTGCAAAAAATTCATCGCGCAGTTTTCCAGAAATCTGGTTTCATCCAAATTGGTCAGTAAAATATGGGATTAATTTTTTCGGGGTCTTAGAGGTAACGTCAAGGATAAAACTAAATAGATTATGAAAGTAGACGTTCCATAGAATATAAAAAGCTTTCCGTGCAAAAAATTCATCGCGCAGTTTTCCAGAAATCTGGTTTCATCCAAATTAGTCAGTAAAATCTGGGATTAATTTTTTCGGGGTCTTAGAGGTAACGTCAAGGAAAAAACTTAATAGATTATTAAAGTAGACGTTCCATAGAATATAAAAAGCTTTCCGTGCAAAAAATTCATCACGCAGTTTTCCAGAAATCTGGTTTCATCCAAATTGGTCAGTAAAATATGGGATTAATTTTTTCGGGGTCTTAGAGGTAACGTCAAGGAAAAAACTTAATAGATTATGAAAGTAGACGTTCCATAGAATATAAAAAGCTTTCCGTGCAAAAAATTCATCGCGCAGTTTTCCAGAAATCTGGTTTCATCCAAATTGGTCAGTAAAATATGGGATTAATTTTTTCGGGGTCTTAGAGGTAACGTCAAGGAAAAAACTAAATAGATTATGAAAGTAGACGTTCCATAGAATATAAAAAGCTTTCCGTGCAAAAAATTCATCGTGCAGTTTTCCAGAAATCTGGTTTCATCCAAATTGGTCAGTAAAATCTGGGATTAATTTTTTCGGGGTCTTAGAGGTAACGTCAAGGAAAAAACTTAATAGATTATGAAAGTAGACGTTCCATAGAATATAAAAAGCTTTCCGTGCAAAAAATTCATCGCGCAGTTTTCCAGAAATCTGGTTTCATCCAAATTGGTCAGTAAAATCTGGGATTAATTTTTTCGGGGTCTTAGAGGTAACGTCAAGGAAAAAACTTAATAGATTATGAAAGTAGACGTTCCATAGAATATAAAAAGCTTTCCGTGCAAAAAATTCATCGTGCAGTTTTCCAGAAATCTGGTTTCATCCAAATTGGTCAGTAAAATCTGGGATTAATTTTTTCGGGGTCTTAGAGGTAACGTCAAGGAAAAAACTTAATAGATTATGAAAGTAGACGTTCCATAGAATATAAAAAGCTTTCCGTGCAAAAAATTCATCGCGCAGTTTTCCAGAAATCTGGTTTCATCCAAATTGGTCAGTAAAATCTGGGATTAATTTTTTGCACGGAAAGCTTTTTATATTCTATGGAACGTCTACTTTCATAATCTATTTAGTTTTTTCCTTGACGTTACCTCTAAGACCCCGAAAAAATTAATCCCAGATTTTACTGACCAATTTGGATGAAACCAGATTTCTGGAAAACTGCACGATGAATTTTTTGCACGGAAAGCTTTTTATATTCTATGGAACGTCTACTTTCATAATCTATTTAGTTTTTTCCTTGACGTTACCTCTAAGACCCCGAAAAAATTAATCCGAGATTTTACTGACCAATTTGGATGAAACCAGATTTCTGGAAAACTGCACGATGAATTTTTTGCACGGAAAGCTTTTTATATTCTATGGAACGTCTACTTTCTAATCTATTAAGTTTTTTCCTTGACGTTACCTCTAAGACCCCGAAAAAATAATAGACCAAACTCGGTTTAAATAGTTTTAATGTGTATATACTTCATCATTTTATTAATCTTTTTTTTTTTTGTAAAATATTTACGATTGTTTTTTTTTTTATGATAACAAAAGTCTTTTTTTATAATAATTAAAATATGTTTTTGTAATTATAAATACATTTCTTTTCTTTATAAATACATTTCTTTTAATTATTTTAATACTTTTCTGTATATATATTACATTTTTATTATTGTTGATTACTTATTTTATTTAATTTTTGCGTAATTATTTGCTTAGAATTCAAATTCTCATTTTTATTCGAACGCCCTAATTTTTTAAATTCCCATATTTTAAATTCCCAAATTCAAAATTCCCATCATCATTTTAATTCCTAAAAGCATTAAATTCCCATTTTCAATTGAACCCCCCAAAAGCACCAATTCAATTTCGCGTTTTCGTGGATAACTATCGAAGAAATAGCGTCTAATTTGGGAATTTAAAAACCGGGAAACCAAAATACCCAAATAATGGGTATTTACAGTATAAACAAAAAGTTAGCGTCGAATTTAGGAATTTAAAATTGGGAAGTACAAATATAGGAACAAATCTAGTTTACCGACGCAGCTCCAAATAAAAAAAAAGTACCCAGGGTGATGGAAAATGGAAAAATAAGAAGAAAAAATTAAATAAAAAAGTTGGCGCAAACGCTTAGTTTTCGAGTTATGGACGTTTAAAGTTTTCATATAAATATGTGATTTTCCACTACAATTCTAAACGTATATGGCCAATATTGGTATCATTTTAAAGCTCTTGAACAGATTTTTCTGGATATACATAATTTATTTCAAAATATTAAACTCTTTAGATCACATTACAGTTTTTTTCATTTTACGTCGAAATGTTACGGAAGTGCACTAGGAAAGAATGTAGTTTATTTAAAAAAAGTGTAATAAAAATTTTATAAAATAACAAACACTAGCATCACAAAAAAAAATTCTTTGCATAGCTAGCCTTTGGCCGGACGCAAGGATGTTCTTCTCTATGGTATAATAAACACTGGTTTCACTTACTAAAGCTTCCTTGCATAGCCGGCCATCGGCCGGGCGCAAATATTTTCTCCCCTATGGTATAACTTATACTGGCTTCGCTAACTAAAGATTCTCTGCATAGACAGCCTTTGCCCATGGGCAAGGATTCGCTCCTCATTAGTATAACATAAACATAAAGAAGGTTTTACTTGTATTTTAATTAAAATTCTTAAATAAATTAGTATGTAGTATATACATACATTAAAGAATTAGAAAAAATTAATAAATTTGTTTTTATGCTTACTAAAAAACTTTTGTATTTTGCAAACTCGTCCCACTTCTTAATAAACTAAAAATATTAAAATAAATTCTGTATGTCCAGAAAGATCTAGTGAAACGCTTTGCAATGATACCAATATTAGCCATATACATTTGGAAATGTGCTGCAAAATTACATATTTATATAAAAACTTAAAACGCCCATAACTCCAAAACTAAGCGTTTGCGCCAACTTTCTTATTTTTCCATTTTCTATCACCCTAGCTAATTTTTTTTATTTGGAGCTGCGTCGGTAAACTAGATTTAAGCCCAAATATATTTATATTTTTAATAAAAATACAAAAAATATTTACCACAGGCTTTTGCAGGGTATAAACTATATATTTTCTGAAAGTAAATAGTTTTCTGGACAAAATGAGCGATGCGCACAATAAATCGTTCGGACAGTTTCCGAGAAATCTGGGTTCATCCAAAATGGTCAGTAAAAATCTTTACTGATTTATGCAATGAACCACAGGCTTTTGCACGGTATAAACTATATATTTTTTGCACGCATCGCTCATTTTATCCAGAAAACTATTTACTTTCAGAAAATGTACAGTTTATACCGTGCAAAAGCCTGTGGTAAATATTTTTAGTATTTTTATTAAAATATAAAAATATTTTTAATTCCCCTTCTTAAATTCCTAAATTCGACGCTAACTTTTTGTTCATATACTGTAAATCCCCATTATTTGGATATTTTGGTTTCCCGGTTTTTAAATTCCCACATTCGACGCTATTTCGTCGACGCTATCTTGGCACACGTATTTATTTTCTAATTGCCGATGAACAGCTGTTTTTATTTTGACAGTTTTAGAAAACGGGCGCCAAGATAGCGTCGATAGTTATCCACGAAAACGCGAAATTGAATTGGTGTTTTTCCCCCCGGGTCAATTGAAAATGGGAATTTTATGCTTTTAGGAATTAAAATGATAATGGAAGTTTTGAATTTGGGAATTTAAAAAATTAGGGGGTTCAAATAAAAAAAAAAAGATTAATAAAATGATGAAGTATCTACACATTAAAATTATTTAAACCGAGTTTGGTCTATTATTTTTTCGGGGTCTTAGAGGTAACGTCAAGGCAAAAGCTAAATAGATTATGAAAGTAGACGTTCCATAGAATATAAAAAGCTTTCCGTGCAAAAAATTCATCGAGCAGTTTTCCAAAAATCTGGTTTCATCCAAATTGGTCAGTAAAATCTGGGATTAATTTTTTTGGGGGTTTAGAGTTAACGTCAAGGAAAAAACTAAATAGATTATGAAAGAAGACGTGCCATAGAATATAAAAAGCTTTCCGTGCATAAAATTCATCGAGCAGTTTTCCAGAAATCTGGTTTCATCCAAATTGGTCAGTGAAATCTGGGATTAATTTTTTTGGGGCTTTAGAGGTAACGTCAAGGAAAAAACTAAATAGATTATGAAAGTAGACGTTCCATAGAATATAAAAAGCTTTCCGTGCAAAAAATTCATCGAGCAGTTTTCCAGAAATCTGGTTTCATCCAAATTGGTCAGTAAAATCTGGGATTAATTTTGTTGGGGGTTTAGGGGTAACGTCAAGGAAAAAACTTAATAGATTATGAAAGTAGACGTTCCATAGAATATAAAAAGCTTTCCGTGCAAAAAACTCATTGAGCAGTTTTCCAGAAATCTGGTTTCATCCAAATTGGTCAGTAAAATCTGGGATTAATTTTTTTGGGGGTTTAGAGGTAACGTCAAGGAAAAAACTAACGAGATTATGAAAGTAGACGTTCCATAGAATATAAAAAGCTTTCCATGCAAAAAATTCATCGAGCAGTTTTCCAGAAATCTGGTTTCATCCAAATTGGTCAGTAAAATCTGGGATTAATTTTTTGGGGGGTTTAGAGGTAACGTCAAGGAAAAAACTAAATAGATTATGAAAGTAGACGTTCCATAGAATATAAAAAGCTTTCGTTGCAAACAATTCATCGAGCAGTTTTCCAGAAATCTGGTTTCATCCATATTGGTCAGTAAAATCTGGGATTAATTTTTTTGGGGGCTTAGAGGTAACGTCAAGGAAAAAACTAAATAGATTATGAAAGTAGACGTTCCATAGAATATAAAAAGCTTTCCGTGCAAAAAATTCATCGAGCACTTTTCCAGAAATCTGGTTTCATCCAAATTGGTCAGTAAAATCTGGGATTAATTTTTTTGGGGGTTTAGAGGTAACGTCAAGGAAAAAATTAAATAGATTATGAAAGTAGACGTTCCATAGAATATAAAAAGCTTTCGTTGCAAACAATTCATCGAGCAGTTTTCCAGAAATCTGGTTTCATCCATATTGGTCAGTAAAATCTGGGATTAATTTTTTTGGGGGTTTAGAGGTAACGTCAAGGAAAAAATTAAATAGATTATGAAAGTAGATGTTCCATAGAATATAAAAAGCTTTCCGTGCAAAAAATTCATCGAGCAGTTTTCCAGAAATCTGGTTTCATCCAAATTGGTCAGTAAAATCTGGGATTAATTTTTTTGGGGGTTTAGAGGTAACGTCAAGGAAAAAACTAAATAGATTATGAAAGTAGACGTTCCATAGAATATAAAAAGCTTTCCGTGCAAAAAATTCATCGAGCAGTTTTCCAGAAATCTGGTTTCATCCAAATTGGTCAGTAAAATCTGGGATTAATTTTTTTTGGGGGTTTAGAGGTAACGTCAAGGAAAAAACTAAATAGATTATGAAAGTAGACGTTCCATAGAATATAAAAAGCTTTCCGTGCAAAAAATTCATCGAGCAGTTTTCCAGAAATCTGGTTTCATCCAAATTGGTCAGCGAAATCTGGGATTAATTTTTTTGGGGGTTTAGAGGTAACGTCAAGGAAAAAACTAAATAGATTATGAAAGTAGACATTCCATAGAATATAAAAAGCTTTCCGTGCAAAAAATTCATCGAGCAGTTTTCCAGAAATCTGGTTTCATCCAAATTGGTCAGTAAACTCTGGGATTAATTTTTTTGGGGGTTTAGAGGTAACGTCAAGGAAAAAACTAAATAGATTATGAAAGTAGACGTTCCATAGAATATAAAAAGCTTTCCGTGAAAAAATCCATCGAGCAGTTTTCCAGAAATCGGGTTTCATCCAAATTGGTCAGTAATATCTGGGATTAATTTTTTTGGGGGCTTAGAGGTAACGTCTAGGAAAAAACTAAATAGATTATGAAAGAAGACGTTCCATAGAATATAAAAAGCTTTCCGTGCAAAAAATTCACCGAGCAGTTTTCCAGAAATCTGGTTTCATCCAAATTGGTCAGTAAAATCTGGGATTAATTTTTTTGTTGGTTTAGAGGTAACGTCAAGGAAAAAACTAAATAGATTATGAAAGAAGACGTTCCATAGAATATAAAAAGCTTTCCGTGCAAAAAATTCATCGTGCAGTTTTCCAGAAATCTGGTTTCATCCAAATTGGTCAGTAAAATCTGGGATTAATTTTTTTGGGGGTTTAGAGGTAACGTCAAGGAAAAAACTAAAAAGATTATGAAAGTAGACGTTCCATAGAATATAAAAAGCTTTCCGTGCAAAAAATTCATCGAGCAGTTTTCCAGAAATCTGGTTTCATCCAAATTGGTCAGTAAAATCTGGGATTAATTTTGTTGGGGGTTTAGGGGTAACGTCAAGGAAAAAACTTAATAGATTATGAAAGTAGACGTTCCATAGAATATAAAAAGCTTTCCGTGCAAAAAATTCATCGCGCAGTTTTCCAGAAATCTGGTTTCATCCAAATTGGTCAGTAAAATATGGGATTAATTTTTTCGGGGTCTTAGAGGTAACGTCAAGGAAAAAACTTAATAGATTATGAAAGTTGACGTTCCATAGAATATAAAAAGCTTTCCGTGCAAAAAATTCATCGTGCAGTTTTCCAGAAATCTGGTTTCATCCAAATTGGTCAGTAAAATCTGGGATTAATTTTTTCGGGGTCTTAGAGGTAACGTCAAGGAAAAAACTAAATAGATTATGAAAGTAGACGTTCCATAGAATATAAAAAGCTTTCCGTGCAAAAAATTCATCGTGCAGTTTTCCAGAAATCTGGTTTCATCCAAATTGGTCAGTAAAATCTGGGATTAATTTTTTCGGGGTCTTAGAGGTAACGTCAAGGAAAAACCTAAATAGATTATGAAAGTAGACGTTCCATAGAATATAAAAAGCTTTCCGTGCAAAAAATTCATCGTGCAGTTTTCCAGAAATCTGGTTTCATCCAAATTGGTCAGTAAAATCTGGGATTAATTTCTTCGGGGTCTTAGAGGTAACGTCAAGGAAAAAACTAAATAGATTATGAAAGTAGACGTTCCATAGAATATAAAAAGCTTTCCGTGCCAAAAATTCATCGCGCAGTTTTCCAGAAATCTGGTTTCATCCAAATTGGTCAGTAAAATATGGGATTAATTTTTTCGGGGTCTTAGAGGTAACGTCAAGGAAAAAACTAAATAGATTATGAAAGTAGACGTTCCATAGAATATAAAAAGCTTTCCGTGCAAAAAATTCATCGCGCAGTTTTCCAGAAATCTGGTTTCATCCAAATTGGTCAGTAAAATATGGGATTAATTTTTTCGGGGTCTTAGAGGTAACGTCAAGGATAAAACTAAATAGATTATGAAAGTAGACGTTCCATAGAATATAAAAAGCTTTCCGTGCAAAAAATTCATCGCGCAGTTTTCCAGAAATCTGGTTTCATCCAAATTGGTCAGTAAAATCTGGGATTAATTTTTTCGGGGTCTTAGAGGTAACGTCAAGGAAAAAACTTAATAGATTATTAAAGTAGACGTTTCATAGAATATAAAAAGCTTTCCGTGCAAAAAATTCATCACGCAGTTTTCCAGAAATCTGGTTTCATCCAAATTGGTCAGTAAAATATGGGATTAATTTTTTCGGGGTCTTAGAGGTAACGTCAAGGAAAAATCTTAATAGATTATGAAAGTAGACGTTCCATAGAATATAAAAAGCTTTCCGTGCAAAAAATTCATCGCGCAGTTTTCCAGAAATCTGGTTTCATCCAAATTGGTCAGTAAAATATGGGATTAATTTTTTCGGGGTCTTAGAGGTAACGTCAAGGAAAAAACTAAATAGATTATGAAAGTAGACGTTCCATAGAATATAAAAAGCTTTCCGTGCAAAAAATTCATCGTGCAGTTTTCCAGAAATCTGGTTTCATCCAAATTGGTCAGTAAAATCTGGGATTAATTTTTTCGGGGTCTTAGAGGTAACGTCAAGGAAAAAACTTAATAGATTATGAAAGTAGACGTTCCATAGAATATAAAAAGCTTTCCGTGCAAAAAATTCATCGCGCAGTTTTCCAGAAATCTGGTTTCATCCAAATTGGTCAGTAAAATCTGGGATTAATTTTTTCGGGGTCTTAGAGGTAACGTCAAGGAAAAAACTTAATAGATTATGAAAGTAGACGTTCCATAGAATATAAAAAGCTTTCCGTGCAAAAAATTCATCGCGCAGTTTTCCAGAAATCTGGTTTCATCCAAATTGGTCAGTAAAATCTGGGAATAATTTTTTCGGGGTCTTAGAGGTAACGTCAAGGAAAAAACTTAATAGATTATGAAAGTAGACGTTCCATAGAATATAAAAAGCTTTCCGTGCAAAAAATTCATCGCGCAGTTTTCCAGAAATCTGGTTTCATCCAAATTGGTCAGTAAAAAAAAAGATTTCTGGAAAACTGCGCGATGAATTTTTGCACGGAAAGCTTTTTATATTCTATGGAACGTCTACTTTCATAATCTATTTAGTTTTTTCCTTGACGTTACCTCTAAGACCCCGAAAAAATTAATCCCAGATTTTACTGACCAATTTGGATGAAACCAGATTTCTGGAAAACTGCACGATGAATTTTTTGCACGGAAAGCTTTTTATATTCTATGGAACGTCTACTTTCATAATCTATTTAGTTTTTTCCTTGACGTTACCTCTAAGACCCCGAAAAAATTAATCCGAGATTTTACTGACCAATTTGGATGAAACCAGATTTCTGGAAAACTGCACGATGAATTTTTTGCACGGAAAGCTTTTTATATTCTATGGAACGTCTACTTTCTAATCTATTAAGTTTTTTCCTTGACGTTACCTCTAAGACCCCGAAAAAATAATAGACCAAACTCGGTTTAAATAGTTTTAATGTGTATATACTTCATCATTTTATTAATCTTTTTTTTTTTTTGTAAAATATTTACGATTGTTTTTTTTTTATGATAACAAAAGTCTTTTTCTATAATAATTAAAATATGTTTTTGTAATTATAAATACATTTCTTTTCTTTATAAATACATTTCTTTTAATTATTTTAATACTTTTCTGTATATATATTACATTTTTATTATTGTTGATTACTTATTTTATTTAATTTTTGCGTAATTATTTGCTTAGAATTCAAATTCTCATTTTTATTCGAACGCCCTAATTTTTTAAATTCCCATATTTTAAATTCCCAAATTCAAAATTCGCATCATCATTTTAATTCCTAAAAGCATTAAATTCCCATTTTCAATTGAACCCCCCAAAAGCACCAATTCAATTTCGCGTTTTCGTGGATAACTATCGAAGAAATAGCGTCTAATTTGGGAATTTAAAAACCGGGAAACCAAAATACCCAAATAATGGGTATTTACAGTATAAACAAAAAGTTAGCGTCGAATTTAGGAATTTAAAATTGGGAAGTACAAATATAGGAACAAATCTAGTTTACCGACGCAGCTCCAAATAAAAAAAAAGTACCCAGGGTGATGGAAAATGGAAAAATAAGAAGAAAAAATTAAATAAAAAAGTTGGCGCAAACGCTTAGTTTTCGAGTTATGGACGTTTAAAGTTTTCATATAAATATGTGATTTTCCACTACAATTCTAAACGTATATGGCCAATATTGGTATCATTTTAAAGCTCTTGAACAGATTTTTCTGGATATACATAATTTATTTCAAAATATTAAACTCTTTAGATCACATTACAGTTTTTTTCATTTTACGTCGAAATGTTACGGAAGTGCACTAGGAAAGAATGTAGTTTATTTAAAAAAAGTGTAATAAAAATTTTATAAAATAACAAACACTAGCATCACAAAAAAAAATTCTTTGCATAGCTAGCCTTTGGCCGGACGCAAGGATGTTCTTCTCTATGGTATAATAAACACTGGTTTCACTTACTAAAGCTTCCTTGCATAGCCGGCCATCGGCCGGGCGCAAATATTTTCTCCCCTATGGTATCACTTATACTGGCTTCGCTAACTAAAGATTCTCTGCATAGACAGCCTTTGCCCATGGGCAAGGATTCGCTCCTCATTAGTATAACATAAACATAAAGAAGGTTTTACTTGTATTTTAATTAAAATTCTTAAATAAATTAGTATGTAGTATATACATACATTAAAGAATTAGAAAAAATTAATAAATTTGTTTTTATGCTTACTAAAAAACTTTTGTATTTTGCAAACTCGTCCCACTTCTTAATAAACTAAAAATATTAAAATAAATTCTGTATGTCCAGAAAGATCTAGTGAAACGCTTTGCAATGATACCAATATTAGCCATATACATTTGGAAATGTGCTGCAAAATTACATATTTATATAAAAACTTAAAACGCCCATAACTCCAAAACTAAGCGTTTGCGCCAACTTTCTTATTTTTCCATTTTCTATCACCCTAGCTAATTTTTTTTATTTGGAGCTGCGTCGGTAAACTAGATTTAAGCCCAAATATATTTATATTTTTAATAAAAATACAAAAAATATTTACCACAGGCTTTTGCAGGGTATAAACTATATATTTTCTGAAAGTAAATAGTTTTCTGGACAAAATGAGCGATGCGCACAATAAATCGTTCGGACAGTTTCCGAGAAATCTGGGTTCATCCAAAATGGTCAGTAAAAATCTTTACTGATTTATGCAATGAACCACAGGCTTTTGCACGGTATAAACTATATATTTTTTGCACGCATCGCTCATTTTATCCAGAAAACTATTTACTTTCAGAAAATGTACAGTTTATACCGTGCAAAAGCCTGTGGTAAATATTTTTAGTATTTTTATTAAAATATAAAAATATTTTTAATTCCCCTTTTTAAATTCCTAAATTCGACGCTAACTTTTTGTTCATATACTGTAAATCCCCATTATTTGGATATTTTGGTTTCCCGGTTTTTAAATTCCCACATTCGACGCTATTTCGTCGACGCTATCTTGGCACACGTATTTATTTTCTAATTGCCGATGAACAGCTATTTTTATTTTGACAGTTTTAGAAAACGGGCGCCAAGATAGCGTCGATAGTTATCCACGAAAACGCGAAATTGAAGTGGTGTTTTTCCCCCCGGGTCAATTGAAAATGGGAATTTTATGCTTTTAGGAATTAAAATGATAATGGAAGTTTTGAATTTGGGAATTTAAAAAATTAGGGGGTTCAAATAAAAAAAAAAAGATTAATAAAATGATGAAGTATCTACACATTAAAATTATTTAAACCGAGTTTGGTCTATTATTTTTTCGGGGTCTTAGAGGTAACGTCAAGGCAAAAGCTAAATAGATTATGAAAGTAGACGTTCCATAGAATATAAAAAGCTTTCCGTGCAAAAAATTCATCGAGCAGTTTTCCAAAAATCTGGTTTCATCCAAATTGGTCAGTAAAATCTGGGATTAATTTTTTTGGGGGTTTAGAGTTAACGTCAAGGAAAAAACTAAATAGATTATGAAAGTAGACGTGCCATAGAATATAAAAAGCTTTCCGTGCATAAAATTCATCGAGCAGTTTTCCAGAAATCTGGTTTCATCCAAATTGGTCAGTGAAATCTGGGATTAATTTTTTTGGGGCTTTAGAGGTAACGTCAAGGAAAAAACTAAATAGATTATGAAAGTAGACGTTCCATAGAATATAAAAAGCTTTCCGTGCAAAAAATTCATCGAGCAGTTTTCCAGAAATCTGGTTTCATCCAAATTGGTCAGTAAAATCTGGGATTAATTTTGTTGGGGGTTTAGGGGTAACGTCAAGGAAAAAACTTAATAGATTATGAAAGTAGACGTTCCATAGAATATAAAAAGCTTTCCGTGCAAAAAACTCATTGAGCAGTTTTCCAGAAATCTGGTTTCATCCAAATTGGTCAGTAAAATCTGGGATTAATTTTTTTGGGGGTTTAGAGGTAACGTCAAGGAAAAAACTAACGAGATTATGAAAGTAGACGTTCCATAGAATATAAAAAGCTTTCCATGCAAAAAATTCATCGAGCAGTTTTCCAGAAATCTGGTTTCATCCAAATTGGTCAGTAAAATCTGGGATTAATTTTTTGGGGGGTTTAGAGGTAACGTCAAGGAAAAAACTAAATAGATTATGAAAGTAGACGTTCCATAGAATATAAAAAGCTTTCGTTGCAAACAATTCATCGAGAAGTTTTCCAGAAATCTGGTTTCATCCATATTGGTCAGTAAAATCTGGGATTAATTTTTTTGGGGGCTTAGAGGTAACGTCAAGGAAAAAACGAAATAGATTATGAAAGTAGACGTTCCATAGAATATAAAAAGCTTTCCGTGCAAAAAATTCATCGAGCACTTTTCCAGAAATCTGGTTTCATCCAAATTGGTCAGTAAAATCTGGGATTAATTTTTTTGGGGGCTTAGAGGTAACGTCAAGGAAAAAATTAAATAGATTATGAAAGTAGACGTTCCATAGAATATAAAAGGCTTTCGTTGCAAACAATTCATCGAGCAGTTTTCCAGAAATCTGGTTTCATCCATATTGGTCAGTAAAATCTGGGATTAATTTTTTTGGGGGTTTAGAGGTAACGTCAAGGAAAAAATTAAATAGATTATGAAAGTAGATGTTCCATAGAATATAAAAAGCTTTCCGTGCAAAAAATTCATCGAGCAGTTTTCCAGAAATCTGGTTTCATCCAAATTGGTCAGTAAAATCTGGGATTAATTTTTTTGGGGGTTTAGAGGTAACGTCAAGGAAAAAACTAAATAGATTATGAAAGTAGACGTTCCATAGAATATAAAAAGCTTTCCGTGCAAAAAATTCATCGAGCAGTTTTCCAGAAATCTGGTTTCATCCAAATTGGTCAGTAAAATCTGGGATTAATTTTTTTTGGGGGTTTAGAGGTAACGTCAAGGAAAAAACTAAATAGATTATGAAAGTAGACGTTCCATAGAATATAAAAAGCTTTCCGTGCAAAAAATTCATCGAGCAGTTTTCCAGAAATCTGGTTTCATCCAAATTGGTCAGCGAAATCTGGGATTAATTTTTTTGGGGGTTTAGAGGTAACGTCAAGGAAAAAACTAAATAGATTATGAAAGTAGACATTCCATAGAATATAAAAAGCTTTCCGTGCAAAAAATTCATCGAGCAGTTTTCCAGAAATCTGGTTTCATCCAAATTGGTCAGTAAAATCTGGGATTAATTTTTTTGGGGGTTTAGAGGTAACGTCAAGGAAAAAACTAAATAGATTATGAAAGTAGACGTTCCATAGAATATAAAAAGCTTTCCGTGAAAAAATCCATCGAGCAGTTTTCCAGAAATCGGGTTTCATCCAAATTGGTCAGTAATATCTGGGATTAATTTTTTTGGGGGCTTAGAGGTAACGTCTAGGAAAAAACTAAATAGATTATGAAAGAAGACGTTCCATAGAATATAAAAAGCTTTCCGTGCAAAAAATTCACCGAGCAGTTTTCCAGAAATCTGGTTTCATCCAAATTGGTCAGTAAAATCTGGGATTAATTTTTTTGTTGGTTTAGAGGTAACGTCAAGGAAAAAACTAAATAGATTATGAAAGAAGACGTTCCATAGAATATAAAAAGCTTTCCGTGCAAAAAATTCATCGAGCAGTTTTCCAGAAATCTGGTTTCATCCAAATTGGTCAGTAAAATCTGGGATTAATTTTTTTGGGGGTTTAGAGGTAACGTCAAGGAAAAAACTAAAAAGATTATGAAAGTAGACGTTCCATAGAATATAAAAAGCTTTCCGTGCAAAAAATTCATCGAGCAGTTTTCCAGAAATCTGGTTTCATCCAAATTGGTCAGTAAAATCTGGGATTAATTTTGTTGGGGGTTTAGGGGTAACGTCAAGGAAAAAACTTAATAGATTATGAAAGTAGACGTTCCATAGAATATAAAAAGCTTTCCGTGCAAAAAACTCATTGAGCAGTTTTCCAGAAATCTGGTTTCATCCAAATTGGTCAGTAAAATCTAGGACTAATTTTTTTGGGGGTTAAGAGGTAACGTCAAGGAAAAAACTAACAAGATTATGAAAGTAGACGTTCTATAGAATATAAAAAGCTTTCCATGCAAAAAATTCATCGAGCAGTTTTCCAGAAATCTGGTTTCATCCAAATTGGTCAGTAAAATCTGGGATTAATTTTTTTTGGGGGTTTAGAGGTAACGTCAAGGAAAAAACTAAATAGATTATGAAAGTAGACGTTCCATAGAATATAAAAAGCTTTCCGTGCAAAAAATTCATCGAGCAGTTTTCCAGAAATCTGGTTTCATCCAAATTGGTCAGTAAAATCTGGGATTAATTTTGTTGGGTGTTTAGGGGTAACGTCAAGGAAAAAACTTAATAGATTATGAAAGTAGACGTTCCATAGAATATAAAAAGCTTTCCGTGCAAAAAACTCATTGAGCAGTTTTCCAGAAATCTGGTTTCATTCAAATTGGTCAGTAAAATCTAGGATTAATTTTTTTGGGGGTTAAGAGGTAACGTCAAGGAAAAAACTAACAAGATTATGAAAGTAGACGTTCCATAGAATATAAAAAGCTTTCCGTGCAAAAAATTCATCGAGCAGTTTTCCAGAAATCTGGTTTCATCCAAATTGGTCAGTAAAATCTGGGATTAATTTTTTTGGGGGTTTAGAGGTAACGTCAAGAAAAAAACTAAATAGATTATGAAAGTAGACGTTCCATAGAATATAAAAAGCTTTCCTTGCAAACAATTCATCGAGCAGTTTTCCAGAAATCTGGTTTCATCCAAATTGGTCAGTAAAATCTGGGATTAATTTTTTTTGGGGGCTTAGAGGTAACGTCAAGGAAAAAACTAAAAAGATTATGAAAGTAGACGTTCCATAGAATATAAAAAGCTTTCCGTGTAAAAAAATCATCGAGCAGTTTTCCAGAAATCTGGTTTCATCCAAATTGTTCAGTAAAATCTGGGATTAATTTTTTTTGGGGGTTTAGAGGTACCGTCAAGGAAAAAACTAAATAGATTATGAAAGTAGACGTTCCATAGAATATAAAAAGCTTTCCGTGCAAAAAATTCATCGAGCAGTTTTCCAGAAATCTGGTTTCATCCAAATTGGTCAGTGAAATCTGGGATTAACTTTGTTGGGGGTTTAGGGGTAACGTCAAGGAAAAAACTTAATAGATTATGAAAGTAGTCGTTCCATAGAATATAAAAAGCTTTCCGTGCAAAAAATTCATCGAGCAGTTTTCCAGAAATCTGGTTTCATCCAAATTGGTCAGTAAAATCTGGGATTAATTTTTTTGGGGGTTTAGAGGTAACGTCAAGGAAAAAACTAAATAGATTATGAAAGTAGACGTTCCATAGAATATAAAAAGATTTCCGTCCAAAAAATTCATCGAGCAGTTTTCAGAAATCTGGTTTCATCCAAATTCGTCAGTAAAATCTGGGATTAAGATTTTACTGACCAATTTGGATGAAACCAGATTTCTGGAAAACTGCTCGATGAATTTTTTGCACGGAAAGCTTTTTATATTCTATGGAACGTCTACTTTCATAATCTATTTAGTTTTTTTCTTGACGTTACCTCTAAACCCCAAGAAAATTAATCCCAGATTTTACTGACCAATTTGGAAGAAACCATTTTTCTGGAAAACTGCTCGATGAATTTTTTGCACGGAACGCTTTTTATATTCTATGGAACGTCTACTTTCATAATCTATTAAGTTTTTTCCTTGACGTTACCTCTAAGAGCCCGAAAAAATAATAGACCAAACTCGGTTTAAATAATTTTAATATGTAGATACTTCATCATTTTATTAATCTTTTTTTTTTTTTTTGTAAAATGTTTACGATTGTTTTTTTTATGATAACAAAAGTCTTTTTTTATAATAATTAAAAAATGTTTTTGTAATTATAAATACATTTCTTTCAATTACTAATACATTTATTTTAATTATAAATACATTTCTTTTCTTTATAAATACATTTCTTTTAATTATTTTAATTCTTTTCTGTATATATATTAGATTTTTATTCTTGTTGATTACTTATTTTATTTCATTTTTGCGTAATTATTTGCTTAAAATTACAAATTCTCATTTTTATTTGAACACCCTAATATTTTAAATTCCCAAATTCAAAACTCCCATTATCATTTTAATTCCTAAAAGCATTAAATTCCCATTTTCATTTTAACCCCCCAAAAGCACCAATTCAATTTCACGTTTTCGTGGATAACTATCGACGCTATGACCAGGGCTGTCAGATGTGGCGATTTCTCGCCAAACGTGGCGATTTTCAAACTTGTTTGGCGACCTATTTTTCGGTTTGGCGACATGGCGATTTTTTGGCGATTTATAAAATAGTTGGCGATTTTGTTGGCTATTTTTGATGAGCCATGAATTTGTTTTGAAATTTGTTAAGTTCAATAGGAAAATATTAAATTTTTTTTATTCTAGTATTTCAATGTATGAAATTTGATGCATTCATATGTATGACAAGTATTTAAAACTAATTTATATTGAAATGGCTGATGAAGATAATGAAAATCATCGCGAAATTTTTTTTACATTTAAATGTGCTCTTGAAGGAAGTAATAAGTAGAATTCTTTAAAAAATTGATATTATTAAAGTTTATGAACATTTTTCCACTATAAAATATGACAAATTATCACTGATAAAGTATTTTTGATATTTTAAAATTTTGTATGAATCCTAACGTACCTTTGGATGTTAATGAAACACAATGGAAAAATACCGTTTGTTAAAAGAGAATTTAAATGATGATATTCAATCTAATTTAAATCAGTTTAGGGCAACAATTTATAGCTACAAGGAACTTGCATTGACTGTTCTTTATATGCTGGTTATTACAACTAGTAATGCCTGTGTTGAAATAATGAATACCACTAAAATTCGCCTTCGAAGTAGAAAGCGATATGAAATTTTCGACACGTTTTAACGAGTTATAAGTTGAATGTAAACAGTACATGTTGCATTTCTTTTGTTCCTTCACAATGTATTCCAAAAAAAGAACACAAAAAGGGAGTCTTCTCGGTGAAGTATATAGCGTTTAAGACATATCATAGAACTGCAACTACATACAAATGTATTGTATATCCAATATTTGTTTAATACTTACCGCAAAAATTCTTTTTTTGTCGCTTTGAGTAGACTACTATAAAATATTTTAAACATTGCATTTTGTGGGCTCCACGAAAAGCCCCCCAATGAAATAACGCTCAAACGAGAAATGAAATATTCCCCAAAATATTTTCATACATTTTTGGGTGTTTTTTCATATGAAATAACTCCCAATTTTTTTGGGCCGTTTTTCATTTTTTTTTGGGAATTATTTTATTCCTCATTTGGGGTTTTCAAATTATGAAATAATCTCCAATGAAATAACATCCGACAAATTTTTAAAATTCGGGGCTTGTTTCATAGCGTGTATAATTTGGGTGTTATTTCATTTTTTATTCGGGGGTTATTTCATTTTTAAAGCTGTTGGTTTTTGGGGGTTATTTCATATTATTTGGGGTTTATTTCATTTGCTTAGTTTGATCTTTTTCCTTTTTTTTTTGAGAATTCAAGTAACTGTTTTTTGGAATAACAACATAAAATATTTATTTCAGTTGTGCATCGAAGTTGGAACGCTTTACATCATCATCTATTAATATTTAAAAAAAAATGGAATTCGAAATTGCTGTGGAAAACAAAGAAATTGCAATTTGCTATATTCTTTAAGTGAAAAATTGATTTGCTTGTGAACAGTGGAGGTAGTTCTGTAAAGGCCAAACGTAAAAGGCAAATTGTCTTTCAAACTGCAAAAATAGAGCAGGGCTACAACGATCTCCGGGGCTGATCTGAAATAGCCTCCATCGTATAAGGGAAAATAACTTAGTCCATTCACAAAACCAAAAGTAGTCACAATTAAACGAGCTTTGTATGTTCCTTCCTCAAAATAAAATTGATTATGAATGCTGACACACTTTCGAAGTTGCATATATCCTTATTATGAAGAAAACGCCTGCGGGTCTCCACACGATTCATTTCAATAATTTTGCGACTTTGCTGTTGGTCCATATTGACTTCAAGAAATCCTTGGTAAAACTGACTCTTTTATGAATTTTGGGCATAATTTCATTTTTGTTGCTGGTGGGGTTTATTTCATTGGGGTGTATTTCATTTTCATCATTGGGTGTTATTTCATATGAAATAACTCCCAAATATTGGTGGTTGTTTCGTTTTCGCTTTGGGGCTTATTTCATTTATTTTTCGATGTTATTTCATTCACTGTTTTTGGGTGTTATTTCTCTTTTTATGGGGTTTATTTCATTGGGGGTTATTTCCTGGGCGTTATTTCGTTGGGGGGCTTTTCGTGGAGCCCATTTTGTGCTTACTAATTATTTTTTACTTTGTTCTAAATAAAATTAAACAAAATATATATTGGCGACTTTTTTTGAATTTTTGGCGGATTTTAGCGATACGGAAGAAATTTTTTTTTTTTGGGATTTATAAAAAAACATTTTTAATTATTCTAAAAATACATATATTATTGTCAAAAACTAAAAAATAAATGCTTTGGCGATTTTGGCGATTTTTGACATTGATTTTGGCGAAAAAGTTCAAAATCAATCTGACAACCCTGGCTATGACCCCTTTCAGACAAGCAAAGTTTACTTTGCAAAGTCTTGAGTTTATTGAAGAGAAGGGAAAAGAGCATAGCGGGGGAGTACATACTTTGCTGTACTCACAAATTCGTTTTGTTTTTCGTTCGTAGATTATACCTGAAGTTGGCTGCAACTTTATATTTATATACAGCGTTACCAGAATCTTTGGAATGAAAATTGTCATATGGCGAAATAAATCATATTTTGAAGAGGAAAATCTTGATTTTTTTTTTCTTAATTTAAATTTTTTAAAACAAGGGCAAAATATTAAGAATTATTAATTTTTTTATAAAAACACTTCTTATTATTTAAATTGAAATACATAAAAACATAATTCGTCAGTATATGAAACTTTATAAAAATACATTTTTTCTTTTCACAAATATTTTTTTTATCAATATTCTAACTGCCTATTTCCGATGTGCGAAAGAGTTATTTACTTCTTAAGGTACGTTCAGACTAATGAAATATTTAACGAAAATATTTGTTCTGATATTTGCTTCAAACTGTGTGAAACAAAAAAATATTTTGTTTAATGTTCAAACTAAGCTCAAATATTTGACAATTTTTGTTTGATGAAACAGTTGGCAAACAGTGTTAAATAAAATAAATTAATTGGAAGACAATGGGTAACGGGAACATGGCTAAAATTTGCGAACTTGGAAACAAACCCTTTAATATATTTGATGTCGCTAAATCAGTTAAAAAACAAAATGTCGGGAAAAAATTTTTTGCAAAAATAGCGAAAATTCGCGAAAAATTTAGATATTTCAAACAAGCCATAAAATTTATTAAAAGTGCCTAAAACTATAAGGAATGGCCAAAATTCGATAAAAATTGCTAAATTAGCGGAAATTCGCAAAAATTTGCTAATAGCGGTATGATAGCAAAGCCTAATAATAATTAAAAATCGTTAAAGCTCTAAAGATTCACAGTGAAAAATCGCTTCTTCGCGAGCATGGCAAAAATTCGGTTAAAAAACAAAATGTAGGGGAAAAACAAAAAAAAATGTTGCAAAAATAGCGAAAATTCGCGAACCATTTTAATATTTCAAACAAGCCATAAAATTTAGTAAAAGTGCCTAAAACTATAAGAAATGGCAAAAATTCTATAAAAATTGCTAAATTAGCGGTAATTCGCAAAAATTTGCTAATAGCGGCACGATAGCAAAGTCTAATAATTATAAAAAATATTTAAAATTGTAAAGAATCCGAAAACTTACAGGAAAAATTGCTTCTATCCGGAACATTGCTAAAATTATTAATATCAAATAAATGTTTTCTCAAAAATTACTAAAATATTTGATTTTTTGTGTTCACACTATGTTCACATTGGACAAATATTTGTTTGCCGGCAAATACTTTTATTTGCTCAAAATCAGCTGTTATTTTATTTGATACTCAAAAATATTTTGTGTTCAGACTACGTTAATGAAATATTTGATATTATTTTTATAGAATTTATCTAAACAGGCTTTCAAGGTCATTTGTATTTAAATAAAAGATTATTTATTTATATATTCATCCTACGTTTCGTTGGTATTTTCCAACTTCATCTGGGATTTTTCAGCTTATTAAATCTGGCAACGACACAAAACAAAAATAAAATAATATATAGGAACAACTAAAATAAAGTTCCACATTACAATAACCAAACTTACATTCAATCTTTGTTAAATTTACATTTTATAATACAAACACACAAGTTTTACAACATAAAACACGAAGTTTTTAAAATAAAAAGTGATTAAATATTCTAGTTTATTACTACTAATGTATCACAGTTGAACTAAAACTAAATTATTGCGATTGTGTAATTTGCATTTCTTCCGTCTTTATCCTCTTTTCTATTTATTGCGTTGTTTGATTTTTCCTGTATTCGAAGACTTTCAAGAGTGTATCGTTTGTTTGTGTTTTTCTCTCTGTTCAATATTTTAACTCCTTCAATATCAATATAGTGTCCAGTATCAAAACAATGCGTTGACAACGCTGTTGTTAATTTCTGTTTGTTTATATCAGTTTCATGCTCTGCTATTCTCGTGCCTAAGCTTCGTTTTGTTGTCCCTATGTATATTTTCCCACACTTTTCGTCTCGTTTGCCTACACATGTAATTTCATACACTACGTTGTTTAGTTCTTTTTTTTATCAATTTTGGTTTTTGTTTTTGTAAATAATGTAGAAATTGTTTTGTTGGGTCTGTGTCCTAATTTAACTTGTTCATCTTCTATAATTTCTCTAAGTTTTTGATTATCGGTAAGTTTTGGTAAGTATGATACACTGTAGTATTTAGTGTTGATGTTTGCTTTCAAATATTTCATCAGTCTGAACGTACATTTAAAACAAAAAAAAAAATTTTTAGAATTTGCGAAAGAAGGAATTCTTTCGCACATTGGAAATAGGTTATAATATGCCTTTTTTTAATATTTTTATGTCCAGAAATAATGATGCAATTTTGTGTATTCTAGATACTGGGTACAAAAGTGTGCAGCACCAACACACACCAAGCTGATGGAAAACTTCATTGTTTTAAAAATTTACTGTTTTAATTAAAGTAAAAATCAGAATTTCTAAATATAAAAAATCATCATTTGAGATAAAAATCTTTAATCATATTTTTGTTAAAAAAAATAATCCAAAATATGATAAAATCATCATTCTGGCAACGCTGTTTATATAATATATTCAAACAAGAGAAAACAAAAATTTGTCAAATTAAACTTTGTGTGTCTGAGCACCAAACAAAGTTTAAAAGAGAATTCAACAGACTTTGTCAAAGTAAACTTTGCCTGTCTGAAAGGGGACTATCTTGGCGCACGTTTTCTAAAAACGTGAGCCAAGATAGCGTCGAATTTGGAAATTTAAAAACCGGGAAACGAAAATACCCAAATAATGTGTATTTTCAGTATATGAACGAAAAGTTAGCGTCGAACTTAGGTATTTAAAAAGGGGAAGTAAAAATATATTTATATATTTAATAAAAATACAAAAAATATTTACCACAGGCATTTGCACGGTATAAACTATATATTTTCTGAAAGTAAATAGTTTTCTGGACAAAATGAGCGATGCGTGCAAAAAATCGTTCGGAGAGTTTCCGAGAAATCTGGGTTCATCCAAAATGGTCAGTAAAAATCTTTACTGATTTATGCCATAGAACACAGGCTTTTTCACGGTATAAACTATATATTTTCTGAAAGTAAATAGTTTTATGGACAAAATGAGCGATGCGTGCAAAAAATCGTTCGGACAGTTTCCGAGAAATCTGGGTTCATCCAAAATGGTCAGTAAAAATCTTTACTGATTTATGCCATGGAACACAGGCTTTTGCACGGTATAAACTATATATTTTCTGGAAGTAAATAGTTTTCTGGACAAAATGGGCGATGCTTGCAAAAATCGTTTGGACAGTTTCCGAGAAATCTGGGTTCATCCAAAATGGTCAGTAAAAATTTTTACTGATTTATGCCATGGAACACAGGCTTTTGCACGGTATAAACTATATATTTTCTGAAAGTAAATAGTTTTCTTGACAAAATGAGCAATGCGTGCAAAAAATCGTTCGGACAGTTTCCGAGAAATCTGGGTTCATCCAAAATGGTCAGTAAAAACCTTTACTGATTTATGCCATGGATCACAGGCTTTTGCACGGTATAAACTATATATTTTCTGAAAGTAAATAGTTTTCTGGAGAAAATGAGCGATGCGGGTAAAAAATCGTTCGGACAGTTTCCGAGAAATCTGTAGCCCGTTTCTGTATTTCTCGCATCGTAAAATTTCCCGCATGAAACAAGTGAATTATGACAAAAACAGTGCAATATGAAACAAAAAATGGTTTATCTCACATAAGTGTTTCTGTATTTTTACTTTGCGAGAATTATCTGTCATTAAATAATTTTCCAGCAATTATTGGAAGGATGTGAGAAAAAGTGTTTCTGTAACAATATCTTGCAAAAAGTTTCTCACAAGAACTGTCAAAATAAGTCATATTTGAAATTGATGCGAGAAAACAAAATTTAAAAAAATGGAGCCCAAATTATGTATGTATGTACACAAGAATGTGTATTATTTTATTTTATTTTAAAAGAAAGAATTTAAATGATGAAAATAAGTATACAAAACACAATTGTTATATTTTGTTATTTAAATTTTTTTGGCCTTTCATTGTGTTTGTTTTATGCAGGGCTGCCAGATAATTTTTTGAAAAAAACGTCAATATCCTAAGAAAAAATAAAAAAATCGTCTATTTTTTTCGGACAATTTAAAATTAATTTTGACGAATTTGGTTCGATTTTTATCATATAATCACAAATTTTTATCATATAAACACATAATCAAAAAAAAAAAAAAAAAAAAAAAAAAAAAACATTAAGTTCATGGGTAAAATACATATTTTATACATACATAAGCTTGAGGTCTATTTAAATAAAATTATTTATTTTATTTTCCTTAATCCGATAAGAGTTTAAAATTTCAGATTGTTATTTTTCCCTGCAGAAATCACACAAAGGAGTGACAAAATATCATATTGAAATAAAATAAACACCTTTGGACAAAGTAAAAGGCAAAAATTTCCTAAAGTGCATTGACTGAAAAATGGGGTAATAGTTTAATCTTTTGATCACACAAACAAATGTATTAAATAATCCAAGCAAATAAAAATTAAACAGTTTCCGTTCGAAATTTTGCTTTTGCCGATACATTTTTTAATCTGCCTTGTTTTTAAAGATATCGGTTTTCTGTGGTGCCTAATACACAAACATATAAAACTATTTAAAATTGTTTTATTTCAAAGACTGAATCGTCACTAGAAAAAAATCAGCAAATTGTCACTTTGCCAATTTTGGAACCAAAAAAAATCGTCAAAATGTCGATAACTCTTTAAATCTGGCAGCCTTATTTTTATTATATATATTTCTTTCGTTGACGTTTCGCTTGCATTTGACACTTAATGACTGGAAGTATTCCAGTTAAAACAGAATATGTGTTGTC
Source organism: Pollenia amentaria (assembly GCA_943735925.1). Taxonomy (NCBI): domain Eukaryota; kingdom Metazoa; phylum Arthropoda; class Insecta; order Diptera; family Polleniidae; genus Pollenia; species Pollenia amentaria. Next base: position 75,446,538 of record OX031009.1, read on the forward strand.
TGTTCTCGCATTTAAATACAGAAACACTTTTTTCTCACAAATCGAGAAACGATGGAATTTTTTGTTTCACACTTAATATGAGAAAATTTGCGATGCGAGAAATACAGAATCGAGCTACTGGGTTCATCCAAAATGGTCAGTAAAAATCTTTACTGATTTATGCCATGGAACATAATACATGATAAAAAAATTGATTTTTTTTTTAAAAAAAAATTATGTTTCAATAATTATGTTTTAAATATACTAAAATTCTGTCTTAATGATAATAATTACATCATATACGATAAAAAAAATTTTAATCAAATATTTGGTATGCCGATGGGTAACCCACTTTCACCAACTATCGCTGATATAGTCTTAGACACTCTACTCGACGAAACAATTAAGGAATTGCAAGATAAAAATATCCGCATAAAATACATAGCAAAATATGTAGATGATATTTTGGCCATAGTAAAATTAGACGATAAAGATGAAATCCTAAAGACTTTTAACAAATATTATGAGAAAATTCAGTTCACAATTGAGATACAAACCAACACAGGAATTGCTTACCTAGATACGAAACTACGCATTAGTGGAAATAAAATAGTTTTCGACTGGTATGCAAAAGAAACTTCATCGGGAAGAATCATGAATTTTCATGCAACACAACCACGGAACCAAATAATTAATACTGCCAGAAATTTTATTGACAGAGTACTTAACATTAGTGACAGACAATATCACTCAAAAACATAGAAAAGATAAACAACATTCTAACAAACAATAGCTTTCCTAAAAACCTTATTAAAACTTTAATAACAAATACAGTAAGCAAAATGAATAACAAAACATCTGGCCACTCTAATGCCGACAAGGAGAAAAAACAATTTTACAGTGTAAAATACATACCTGGACTTACGGATAAACAGAACATCAAAGACACAATAGAGAAGAAAAAGATATGGTTTGCTTACAAACCTAACAAAACTTTAAGCACAATATTTACAAACGTGAAAACACCAATAAATAAACAACAACAAAGCAATGTTGCTTACGAAATACCATGTAAGGGGAGAAAAGAACAAAGCTGCGATTTGATTTATATTGGTACAACAAAGAGAACATTAGAAACAAGAATAACAGAACATAAAATGGACATAAACAAATTGAAGGAAAGTACAGCTTTAGCACAACACATAAAAATTACAAATCATACAGCAGATTTTGACAAAGTACGAATATTGGATAGAGAAAAAATCGAAAAGAAAAGATTCACAATAGAGACGTTAAGGATACAACAGAAAAAAAAGACAATGAACTTAAAAGAAGACACACAAAACATTAATGCCATACTGTGTTGGAATATCTAACCTGTGATATAATTTTTCAAGTTTGTGTTTAACTTAATATTTCATGTTTAATGTTTCTTATGTTTGTCTACAACAAATTAGTGTTCAATGTAATAAAAAATTAATTATTATTGTAAGTCATAATTAATTGTTGAAAAATGTTTATTGTAATATTATGTTAAATATATTTTCTTTAATTTAAATAGACGAATCCCTATATATTTTCTGAAAGTAATAGTTTAATCTTTTGATCACACAAACAAATGTATTAAATAATCCAAGCAAATAAAAATTAAACAGTTTCCGTTCGAAATTTTGCTTTTGCCGATACATTTTTTTATCTGCCTTGTTTTTAAAGATATCGGTTTTCTGTGGTGCCTAATACACAAACATATAAAACTATTTAAAATTGTTTTATTTCAAAGACTGAATCGTCACTAGAAAAAAATCAGCAAATTGTCACTTTGCCAATTTTGGAACCAAAAAAAATCGTCAAAATGTCGATAACTCTTTAAATCTGGCAGCCTTATTTTTATTATATATATTTCTTTCGTTGACGTTTCGCTTGCATTTGACACTTAATGACTGGAAGTATTCCAGTTAAAACAGAATCTGTGTTGTCTGTTCTCGCATTTAAATACAGAAACACTTTTTTCTCACAAATCGAGAAACGATGGATTTTTTTGTTTCACACTTAATATGAGAAAATTTGCGATGCGAGAAATACAGAATCGAGCTACTGGGTTCATCCAAAATGGTCAGTAAAAATCTTTACTGATTTATGCCATGGAACATAATACATGATAAAAAAATTGATTTTTTTTTTTAAAAAAAATTATGTTTCAATAATTATGTTTTAAATATACTAAAATTCTGTCTTAATGATAATAATTACATCATATACGATAAAAAAAATTTTAATCAAATATTTGGTATGCCGATGGACCAACTTTCACCAACTATCGCTGATATAGTCTTAGAAACTCTACTTGACGAAACAATTAAGGAATTGCAAGATAAAAATATCCGCGTAAAATACATAGCAAAATATGTAGATGATATTTTGGCCATAGTAAAATTAGACGATAAAGATGAAATCCTAAAGACTTTTAACAAATATCATGAGAAAATTCAGTTCACAATTGAGATACAAACTAACACAGGAATTGCTTACCTAGATACGAAACTACACATTAGTAACAGACAATATCACTCAAAAACATAGAAAAGATAAACAACATTCTAACAAACAATAGCTTTCCTAAAAACCTTATTAAAACTTTAATAACAAATACAGTAAGCAAAATGAATAACAAAACATCTGGCCACTCTAATGCCGACAAGGAGAAAAAACAATTTTACAGTGTAAAATACATACCTGGACTTACGGATAAACAGAACATCAAAGACACAATAGAGAAGAAAAAGATATGGTTTGCTTACAAACCTAACAAAACTTTAAGCACAATATTTACAAACGTGAAAACACCAATAAATAAACAACAACAAAGCAATGTTGCTTACGAAATACCATGTAAGGGGAGAAAAGAACAAAGCTGCGATTTGATTTATATTGGTACAACAAAGAGAACATTAGAAACAAGAATAACAGAACATAAAATGGACATAAACAAATTGAAGGAAAGTACAGCTTTAGCACAACACATAAAAAATACAAATCATACAGCAGATTTTGACAAAGTACGAATATTGGATAGAGAAAAAATCGAAAAGAAAAGATTCACAATAGAGACGTTAAGGATACAACAGAAAAAAAAAGACAATGAACTTAAAAGAAGACACACAAAACATTAATGCCATACTGTGTTGGAATATCTAACCTGTGATATAATTTTTCAAGTTTGTGTTTAACTTAATATTTCATGTTTAATGTTTCTTATGTTTGTCGACAACAAATTAGTGTTCAATGTAATAAAAAATTAATTATTATTGTAAGTCATAATTAATTGTTGAAAAATGTTTATTGTAATATTATGTTAAATATATTTTCTTTAATTTAAATAGACGAATCCCTATATATTTTCTGAAAGTAATAGTTTAATCTTTTGATCACACAAACAAATGTATTAAATAATCCAAGCAAATAAAAATTAAACAGTTTCCGTTCGAAATTTTGCTTTTGCCGATACATTTTTTAATCTGCCTTGTTTTTAAAGATATCGGTTTTCTGTGGTGCCTAATACACAAACATATAAAACTATTTAAAATTGTTTTATTTCAAAGACTGAATCGTCACTAGAAAAAAATCAGCAAATTGTCACTTTGCCAATTTTGGAACCAAAAAAAATCGTCAAAATGTCGATAACTCTTTAAATCTGGCAGCCTTATTTTTATTATATATATTTCTTTCGTTGACGTTTCGCTTGCATTTGACACTTAATGACTGGAAGTATTCCAGTTAAAACAGAATCTGTGTTGTCTGTTCTCGCATTTAAATACAGAAACACTTTTTTCTCACAAACCGAGAAACGATGGAATTTTTTGTTTCACACTTAATATGAGAAAATTTGCGATGCGAGAAATACAGAATCGAGCTACTGGGTTCATCCAAAATGGTCAGTAAAAATCTTTACTGATTTATGCCATGGAACATAATACATGATAAAAAAATTGATTTTTTTTTTTAAAAAAAATTATGTTTCAATAATTATGTTTTAAATATACTAAAATTCTGTCTTAATGATAATAATTACATCATATACGATAAAAAAAATTTTAATCAAATATTTGGTATGCCGATGGACCAACTTTCACCAACTATCGCTGATATAGTCTTAGAAACTCTACTTGACGAAACAATTAAAGAATTGCAAGATAAAAGTATCCGCATAAAATACATAGCAAAATATGTAGATGATATTTTGGCCATAGTAAAATTAGACGATAAAGATGAAATCCTAAAGACTTTTAACAAATATCATGAGAAAATTCAGTTCACAATTGAGATACAAACTAACACAGGAATTGCTTACCTAGATACGAAACTACGCATTAGTGGAAATAAAATAGTTTTCGACTGGTATGCAAAAGAAACTTCATCGGGAAGAATCATGAATTTTCATGCAACACAACCACGGAACCAAATAATTAATACTGCCAGAAATTTTATTGACAGAGTACTTAACATTAGTGACAGACAATATCACTCAAAAAACATAGAAAAGATAAACCACATTCTAACAAACAATAGCTTTCCTAAAAACCTTATTAAAACTTTAATAACAAATACAGTGAGCAAAATGAATAACAATACATCTGGCCACTTTAATGCCGACAAGGAGAAAAAACAATTTTACAGTGTAAAATACATACTTACGGATAAATAGAACATCAAAGACACAATAGAGAAGAAAAACATATGGTTTGCTTACAAACCTAACAAAACTTTAAGCACAATATTTACAAGCGTGAAAACACCAATAAATAAACAACAACAAAGCAATGTTGTTTACGAAATACCATGTAAGGGGAGAAAAGATCAAAGCTGCGATTTGATTTATATTGGTACAACAAAGAGAACATTGGAAACAAGAATAACAGAACATAAAATGGACATAAACAAATTGAAGGAAAGTACAGCTTTAGCACAACACATAAGAAATACAAATCAAACAGCAGATTTTGACAAAGTACGAATATTGGATAGAGAAAAAATCGAAAAGAAAAGATTCACAATAGAGACGTTAAGGATACAACAGAAAATAAAAAAGACAATGAACTTAAAAAAGACACACAAAACATTAATGCCATACTGTGTTGGAATATCTAACCTGTGATATAATTTTTTAAGTTTGTGTTTAACTTAATATTTCATGTTTAATGTTTATGTTTGTCTACAACCAATTATTGTTCAATGTAATAAAAAATTAATTCTTATTGTAAGTCATAATTAATTGTTGAAAAATGTTTGTTGTAATAGTATGTTAAATATATTTTCTTTAATTTAAATAGACGAATACCTTGATAAAGTGAACATAACATTCACGAAACGTTGGGAAAATATGGATTAAATGCATTTTTAATTACATATAGAACTTTAGGCCGTATTAGCTAAAATAAAATCTAATTTAATAAACAATTACATTGACCAAAAAACAAAAATAATATATAAATAATATCGAATAGCTCGCCGAAATTGAAATTTATTTAATTAAATTTAATTATTTTAACAACATAATCGACAATAACATAGAGGAGAAACATGAAGGGATTTTTTAAACATATAATTTTTAAATATAACAACGAAACATCCAGGACAATGAAAGAATACTGCAATGAAGTCAAGAAATTAGCAAACCACCAACAAAGGCTTAAGTTTCTATTGTCATGCAGAAGTTATGGTATTATACCAAATCACACAAAAAATACCACAACACAGGTAACACATCTTTTTCAGTGTCATACTATAAAGGCACAACTAGGCAAAGTTCAATATAATTTTCACAAAAAAATCTTGAACCTGGAAATTTCACAAACAAATACTAATATTAACATTATTAAAAGGAAACTTTTTCATCTTGAGACTGGGTTCAAGAATATGGTAACAACTGACGATTTTAACATTTTTATTTAGAAACAAGCAGATAGAGCGAGACATATAACTACGAATACGAAAGAATGACATATAAAGAAACTAAATACACTAAAAGAAAGACACTTTGAAATTCATGGCCTTAAGTTTAATGATCAATGGTTTGAAAACAGGACTAACTTAGTCATTCCAATTGAATGTAAATGGATATTATCATTAGGGAAACAATTTGCCTTGCCGATTAACAGAGCTAATTTCTCAGCTTTACACATAATTGCGGATATTGAACAGTGTGTTCAGGCAATAGAGGACAATACGGATAGAGAAAAAGAAGTGGTCAGAACTAAGCTGGCGAATAGAATCTCGGAATTTAACAGAAGAGTGGGAAATACACCTAGGGAAAAACTGATTCTTACAGTTTTTGAGAAGACGAGAAAATTTCTGAAAAGGCACAGTAACATTATGGTAATACAAGCAGATAAGGGAAATAAAACGGTTGCGATGTATAGAACTGATTACGAAAATAGGATGCAAACGTTATTAGAAGACAAAAACACATACCGCGCATTAAGAATTGACCCAACACCAAAATTACAAAGAGATAATAATAATATCATAACGAACCTACACAAGAATGAATACATAGACTCATGGCAAAAACGACGTCTTCCTTGTTCAGCGGCAACAGCCCCAAGAATCTACGAATTACCGAAAATCCATAAAACTGGAATCCCTCTGAGACCAATTGTTTCCTCAATGCAGGTTCCATGCTACCATCTTTCCAAATACCTAGGACAAATTTTAAAATACTTAATTTCGAGCAACTACAATATAAAACATTCATCACATTTAAAATTACAGTTAAAAAACATAAACATCTGCACCGGAGAGATATTGGTATCTTTTGACGTCGTATCACTTTTCACAAACATCCCAGTTCATACTGCAATTAGGAACATAATGGCAAAATGGGAAGTTTTAAAAGATTTCACTAGAATTCCCAAATCCAAGTTTTTAAGTATACTAAAATTCTGTCTTAATGATAATAATAACTTAATATACGATAAAAAAAATTTTAATCAAATATTTGGTATGCCGATGGGTAACCCACTTTCACCAACTATCGCTGATATAGTCTTAGACACTCTACTCGACGAAACAATTAAGGAATTGCAAGATAAAAATATCCGCATAAAATACATAGCAAAATATGTAGATGATATTTTGGCCATAGTAAAATTAGACGATAAAGATGAAATCCTAAAGACTTTTAACAAATATTATGAGAAAATTCAGTTCACAATTGAGATACAAACCAACACAGGAATTGCTTACCTAGATACGAAACTACGCATTAGTGGAAATAAAATAGTTTTCGACTGGTATGCAAAAGAAACTTCATCGGGAAGAATCATGAATTTTCATGCAACACAACCACGGAACCAAATAATTAATACTGCCAGAAATTTTATTGACAGAGTACTTAACATTAGTGACAGACAATATCACTCAAAAACATAGAAAAGATAAACAACATTCTAACAAACAATAGCTTTCCTAAAAACCTTATTAAAACTTTAATAACAAATACAGTAAGCAAAATGAATAACAAAACATCTGGCCACTCTAATGCCAACAAGGAGAAAAAACAATTTTACAGTGTAAAATACATACCTGGACTTACGGATAAACAGAACATCAAAGACACAATAGAGAAGAAAAAGATATGGTTTGCTTACAAACCTAACAAAACTTTAAGCACAATATTTACAAACGTGAAAACACCAATAAATAAACAACAACAAAGCAATGTTGCTTACGAAATAACATGTAAGGGGAGAAAAGAACAAAGCTGCGATTTGATTTATATTGGTACAACAAAGAGAACATTAGAAACAAGAATAACAGAACATAAAATGGACATAAACAAATTGAAGGAAAGTACAGCTTTAGCACAACGCATAAAAAATTCAAATCATACAGCAGATTTTGACAAAGTACAATATTGGATAGAGAAAAAATCGAAAAGAAAAGATTCACAATAGAGACGTTAAGGATACAACAGAAAAAAAAAGACAATGAACTTAAAAGAAGACACACAAAACATTAATGCCATACTGTGTTGGAATATCTAACCTGTGATATAATTTTTCAAGTTTGTGTTTAACTTAATATTTCATGTTTAATGTTTCTTATGTTTGTCTACAACAAATTATTGTTCAATGTAATAAAAAATTAATTATTATTGTAAGTCATAATTAATTGTTGAAAAATGTTTATTGTAATATTATGTTAAATATATTTTCTTTAATTTAAATAGACGAATCCCTTGATAAAGTGAACATAACATTCACGAAACGTTGGGAAAATATGGATTAAATGCATTTTTAATTACATATAGAACTTTAGGCCGTATTAGCTGAAATAAAATCTAATTTAAGGACTACTCATATTAGAAAAAAGTTTTACTTTTCTGAAATGAGGAATTTCGGTTTTTTTTCTTAGTAATTTCAATAAACTAAACCGTTTTTGAGTTACGCGAACATATGTTGTGCAACCTCCTCCATTTTCGAAATAACTATATATCTAGAAAACCAGAGCCAATCTCAAAAAACCGCGGGCATCACTGGATTCAGCGTACCCGAATTATATTAAAACGCCATGTGCCCGGCTTGTCTGTTTTTTCAACTAGAATAGTGTTATTAATTATACTATTATGAAGAATGTGGCAATGTAGAAAAGATAATTTCAATGACATTTTGACTTAAAATTTTTTAAATGCGATTTTTGTGCCATTTACAAAACAAAAGAATTACTAAGAATTTATGCTATTCCAAAGAAATAGGCATACAACATTACCACACTTTCACTTTGGGGGAGGAATTTGGGAAAATCCATAGTTACCGATTAAAAAAATCTTATAATTAAGAAATACAGTCATGAATTTTTACATCTTTGCATTTTATTTTTTAATCGGTCTTGTAAAAAACTTAAGTAACATATTCTATTGTTATACCTGGAGCAGATAGAAACATAAATCGTGCCGTGCCGGCTTTGTTTTTTTTACAAAACATGGTCATGTATACTATAACAGTATAAATAGGAGTTTCTCAACCCCTTCATTGTCATATGGCAAGTGCTTGCGGAAGTGATTAGTGATGCTTAAAGCTTTGCCAGTCTTGTATCTAATCAGTTATAAAGATTTGTGAATAAAGAAAAATGATTTGTAAAAAAAGTTCCAAAAAGAGTTACGGTTTTTACCCTTTAAACGTCCGAATTTCGAAATAGTACCAAATTCGCATTTGGATTTTTTAGATAAGTTTCAAATGTGACATAACCCTTTTTTCTATGTTAACAACGATAAGTATTAAATTTTTTTTGTATCACTTTTAGTTTTGGAGATATAAGGTTACCGAATTTACCCGTTTTACCCTTTTTTACCCTCTAAACATTCGGATTTTTTCAAAATCCCGTCATAGTAGATCGATTTGGGGAGAGACCAACTCCTGGTCCAAATTTCAAGTTTTTAGCTTCAGGCGTTTAGGCTATGCGATGATGAATCAGTCAGTCAGTCAGTCAGTAACGTTACAATTTTATATATATAGATAGGTAGATGAAGAAAAAGGTTTTGAAAAAAATAACAGAATTGGGTACGATTTTCACCCCTCAAACGCTCGAATTTCAAAACGCAACAAATATGTATTTGTATTTTTAGATAAGTTACGAATATGATATATTTTTTATTTTAATGTTTATTGGTTTAAAAGATAGAAGGCATAGCAATAAAGTTTTAAAATACAGGTTTTACCCGTTTACTCCCAAAAAGGCCAAATTTCAAAAAAGTACCAATCACCTGTCCGCTTATTTTTTTATTGAACAACAATAATTACCAAATTTTTTTGGTGTCTTTTTAGCGGCATATGAGGTAAGTAGGCACGATCTGGCGAGAGCACAGCCTCCGGTCCAAATGACAACTTTTTAGCTTCTGGAGTTTAGTATAAGTGATAATGAAGCATTCAGTAAACTTACACTTTTATATTATATAGATAGATGAAGAAAAATATTTTAAAAAAAGTAACAAAATTAGGAATGATTTTCACCTCTTTAGGGATCAAATTTCGAAAAAGTACCAAATTCGTATTTGTGTTTTTTAGATGAGTTACGAATGTGATATAATTATTATTTCTTTGGTTATTGGTTTAAAAGATAGACGGCTTAACAAAAAAGTTTCAAAATACAGGTTTTACCCGTGTACTACTTAATTCAATAAAGTGGTAGACACCTGTCCGCTTATTTTTAATGAACAATAATAGGTATTAAATTTTTTTGTATCTCTTTTAGCTTAGCAGATATGAGGTTAGCGAATTTCCGGTTTTACCGCCTTTTTTTTATAGGTCCAATATTAACAAAAATTAAAAAAAGTACCAATTAAAAAACGAAAAAGAACCAAAAAGATCCCTCTAACAAATTCTCATTCACTCAGGACCTTGAATGTTTAATTTTATGTTAATAGGTCTAATACTAACGGAAATTCAAAAAGTACCAATTGAAGAGCCAAAAGTACCAAAATATGCCCTCATAGGGTTTTAAGTACTCAGGACATTGAATGTTGAAGTTTATGTTTCTAGGTCCAATATTAACGATAATTAAAAAAATTGCCAGTTGTAGAACCAAAAAGCTAAAGTAAGAAATTAATATTCCGTATTTCCCCTTTTTGGTACTTTTTTCTCCCCATTGAAGCATAAAAAATTTCAATATTGTAGTGTGAGCCTATGATTTAATACGTATATGCCAAGGAATAAAAAAATGTTTTGTAAAAAAGTACCAAAAATAGTTACGGTTTTTACCCCTAAAACGTCCGAATTTCGAAAAAGTACCTAACACGTATTAGGATTTTTTGGTTAAGTTTCAAATGTGATATAACCCTTATTTGTATGTTTATTAGTATAAAAGATAGATGGGGTGACAAAAATGTACCAAAATACAGATTTTACCCGTTTACTCTGTATTTCCCCTTTTTGGTACTTTTTTTCTCCCCATTGAAGCATGAAAAATTTCAATATTGTAGTGGGAGCCCATAATTTAATACATTTATGTCAATAAATAAGAACCCTCTAAGAGGGACCTTCTTGGTACTTTTTCGTTTTTTAACTGGTACCTTTTTATTTTCGTTAATATTGGATCTACAAACATAAAATTAAAAATGCAATGCCCTGAGTGAATGAGAATCTGTAAAAGGGGCTCTTTGGTGCTTTTTGTTCTTTACCTGTTACTTTTTGAATTTCCGTTAAAATTGGACATATAAACATAAAATTAAACATGCAAGTTCCCAAGTGAATGAGCATCTGTAAGAGTGGTTTTTGGTACTTTTTCGAACTGTATTGGTTGCCAACAGGTACTGATTGAATTTTTGGTAGTATTGCAGCAACAAACATAAAATTAGACAAGCAAAGCGTTGAATGAGCATCTGTAAGAGGTAATTTTTGGTACTTTTTTGTACTTTATTTTGTGCTTTTATTGTTGTTCATTAAATAAAAAAGAGAACAGGTGAATGGTCCCTGCAAGAAATGAATGATCAAAACTAATACATAACCAATTTTTTTACCAACACATTTACAATTATTTTACTTTGAATTGCTACTACTGGCGTTGCCATTAGTGTGGTTTTGTGTAACAAATTGGGATTATGTTTACTAGCAAAAATTTTATTAATATATTATGCTTATACATATTTACATTTTACATATATCTGGTAACACGTTTTAAAATATTAATTGATTGTAAGAATTTAACTAAATTTGTATTAATTTAGTTTAAATATAGTAAAGGCATTTTGGAGATTGTGGTATTTAAAAATATGTAGGGAACATTTTTTTGCCAGTGGCAACGCTGATTACTTAAGGTAAGCAATACGTATGTAAAGCTGGGATCACACGATTGCCGCAAATGCACCAATATGACACAATTTTGATTGTGCTTTATTGACGCACAATAATGAAATTGCCCCAATAAAATATTCTAAAATCACACGATTGCCCTGAATTGTACAAATTTGATTGCCGCTAGTTGGTACAAAGCGAAATGGGTACAATAATTGCCGCAGCACAGTCACACGATTGTTCTTACTTGTGACAACTGCGAAAACAGCTGTTGTGGTAGCTTTTTTATTTGTTTGGAAGATCTAGTTGGCTTGTTTATTAAAAAAAAGAAAATTGTATCATATGTACATTCAAACAAATTTTTTAAGTAATATACATAAAATTCCAAAAATTAAACAAAGTAAAATTCTATTTTAAATATATAAAGAAATATTTATATATAAAAATAAATTCGCTTTAAAGAATTTCAATACAATTTGCTTCGTTTTCCTGTATATATTCTTTTATATTGTCCTGAACAGCTATTGCACTAATTTAAAAAAAAATTCTATATCAAAAGTTATTTTCGGGAATACAAAATTTAGTATTAATTTATTTATTAATGAGTTGCTAAATTCCCAATTTTTATTTTTGATAAATTTAATTTTTATATTTAACTAGCTTAACCCGGTGCGCTTCGCTACACTGACCCCGCACATTTTTATATTGAAATTTATAGTTTACTATAATAGTAGCTTTAACCACGTTTGAAGACTCTCCCTTTAATAGTTCTTCAGTTGAGCGATATTTAATGTATGCATCCTATGGGAGGTATTTCCCCCCCTGCGCCTACCCGCTTTATTTTTATTTTCAAAAGTGTAGTATACCATAAGAGTGACTTTTAGAAAGTTTGAACATTCTCACTATTACAGTTCTTAAGATATGCGATGTTAAACATTGGCGTCCTATGGGGTATTCCTATACCCCCGCTGCTATTTTATTTCAATTCCGGGGCTCAGAAGATCCTACTACAAAAAGTTCAGCAAAATGCGTGCAGCGGCTCTTAAGATATGCGATAATTAATATTGGCATCCTATGGGGGGTACCAATTCCCCTGCCCCTATCGAAAAAATAAGTAGCCTATTTTATTTTTAGGGCTCACGTGATGTTACTGTAAAAATTTCAGGAAAATCGGTTCGATAATTAATATTGGCATCCTATGGGGGGTACCAATTCACCTGCCCCTATCGAAAAAATAAGTAGCCTATTTTATTTTTAGGGCTCACGTGATGTTACTGTAAAAATTTCAGGAAAATCGGTTCGATAATTAATATTGGCATCCTATGGGGGGTACCAATTCCCCTGCCCCTATCGAAAAAATAAGTAGCCTATTTTATTTTTAAGGCTCACGTGATGTTACTGTAAAAATTTCAGGAAAATCGGTTCAGTAGTTTCGGAGTCTATTAAGCGACAAACAAACATACAAACATACATAATTCATTTTTATATATATAGATTTATTCCTACTAAAAGAAACACACAAAAGTAAATTGATTAAAAAAGGCAAATATTGGCGCGTATTGTGTTGTTTAATTGCCGCACAAGAAACCAATAAATATTGGTACATTTTTGTCATTTTTATTGACGCGCGGTTGCATATCAAGTAGTCACACGATTGCCGCACCAGGGTTGCATTTTATTGGTAAAAGTAAGCACAATATTGCCCTCGATTGGTACATGAGGCAATTGATTGTGCAGTCACACGATTGGGGTATTAAAAAGCGTGAAAATTGGTGCATTGTGGCAATCGTGTGATCCCAGCTTAAGAGTAAAACAACTAAAGTAAAGAGTTGCGTTTTTGCATGTTTAATGTGTAATATAAAAAAAAAAAATTTTGTGTAAAAACATATTTAAAAAAAAAAATTTATAAAATTAAATTTTATGTGCGCGTAGACGTGTGAAAAAATAAAAATTTTAAAAAACAACACAAGGAAATTGAAAGTGATAAGACAAAGAAAAGCAAGAAATAATTAATAAAATAATAATTAATAAAACAATTTTATGTGCGCATAGACGTGTGAAAAAATAAAAATTTTAAAAAAATAAAAAAAGCAAATTGAAAGTGACATATTGATAAGACAAAGAAAAACAAGAAATAATTAATAAAATAACACAAATAAAAAAAAACAGAAAAGTCTAAAAAAGTAAAAAAACAAATCACAAAAAAAACATGGATAAACAACCCAACAAAAATAAGATAAGTATTGTTGAAATCTATTGTAACTCTACTGTCAATACTAATGTAAACATCGCTGCTATAAATTCTATGATTTTTATAACTATCAAATTTTCTCCATTTTTATTTTTTTCTGTATCTCGATTTATTCCTAACCTAACTTTTAATTGAACAAGTACATTATTTTACCTTCAGTATTATATTGAAATAAATTACATTGAATTAGACAACACGGTGTTTTTCTTACTCACATTTACAATCCTCGACTTCTGCGTTAACATACATAGTTTTTAACAAAATATACAACAAAGGTTATGGGCCCAGAAGCCTTAAAATAAAAGTCTAGATTGGTTAAATAAAAGTGAGGTTATATTGAACATTATTGTCTGGGTTTTTATTGTTTTTCGTCCGGTGTTGAAAAAAAAACAAGGGGGAAAAAAATGTCGTCTGCAGTATCCAGTATTGATAAATTGGATGGCGATAATTATGCTACTTGGTGCATACACGTAAAGAGCTTACTTATCACGTTAGATCTTTGGGAAACTATTGTTGAAGACTGCCCAGCGGAAAAACCCGCAAAATGGGTTTCGACAGACGCTAAGCTCTAGCTACAATCAATTTGACAGTCAAACCAAGTCAGCTCATTTACATTAAAAATTGTTTAACGGCACGCGATGCTTGGAATGTTTTAAGTTCAATTTATAAGGCGGACACAGCGTCTAGGAAGGTAAATTTGTTCAAAAAGTTAGTGCGTTTTAAATTCAACTCCAATGAAAAATTCGCCACACAAGTAAACGAATTTGTCTCAACAATTGATGGATTGAAAGAAATAGGAATCACCCTTAATGATGACATGTTGTCTCTTTTATTGTTATGCAGTCTTCCTGACGAAATGGAAGGTTTTGTGATCGCTATAGAAAGCCGTGACAAGCTGCCAAAATGTGACCAATTAATTGCCAAAATTCTCGAGGAAGAAATGCGACAAAATAATAAAGTAAACGACGGACCTAATGAAACTGTGTTTGCGGCAAATTCACGAAAAGAATATAAAAGAAATAAAAAAATGTTTAACAGCAACAACAACCGTCATCATGATGTTAAAAACACATCACCAAAGGCAAATCAACAGAACGAAAAGAAAAATGCTGATGGTAATGTATTCAACAACAATAATATTAAATGTTATCGCTGTTGTAAAAAAGGGCACATTAGATCTCAATGTAGAGGAAATAACGAAAGAAGAGAAATTGATTTTGCTTGTGCATTAAGGGAGAGTAAATTAATGTTAAAAGAGTTGTGGACTCTAGACAGTGGTGCATCGTCACATATGGTTAACAGCAAAGAGAGTTTTGAGACTTTAACAGAATCCAAACAGAACATATTTTTGGCATCAGGCGAAAGTATTTATGCAGAAGGAGTTGGAAAAGTAAAATTAAAAACAAATTTTTGCACACTCACATTAAATAATGTATGGTCCGTTCCACAGTTACATTCCAACTTTTTATCAGTTAACAAAATTATTAAGTCTGGTCATATCATCAAATTCGCCGCAAATAAAGCAACTATGAAAAGTAAACAAAACCAAAATATTCTAATAGCTTAGTTAGTTGATGGTATGTTTATAGTAAATGTCAATAAAATAAACGACCTGGAAGTTGTAAATGGTTTAATAATTGAAAACGTTGTGAAAAAGTGGCATCAGAGATTCGGGCACTTAAATATTGGCGATCTAAATAAATTATCAATAAAAAATATGGTAAAGGGGTTAGATGTTAAGATGCCAAAATCTATACAGTGTATTAGTCCCAATTTACACTAGGGACATTTCTTGCCGGACATTTTTTGAATTCTCTTTTAATCTTACCTGTAGCGTTTACATATGAAACATTAGAAGTCAGACAGAAATTTTATACTTGTTTCTTTCTTTTCTTCATTCGTAAAGTTTGGCGGCTTTTTCTTGTAGTGTTTATTATAATAGTCTGTGGTGTTATTTTGCAAATTTAAATTGCCAAACATTTTTGTAAAATTAAAACCCGAGTATTATATTTATTTACCACAAAAATTTATTTTTATTAATTAATTTTTTGTTTTTACTTTAATTTATTAGTTTATTTATTTAGAAAGCACAAGGCAAGTTAACAACACCACAAACATAACACAATACAAGCCAAACTGACGACAAATTGAGAAAAATAATATAAAGCAACAAGATGTAAACTACGAAAAGTAAGAAAGAGAAATGAAAAATTGTCCAGTACAGATAGTCATGTACTACACACTCTACCTTTTCGACCCCTCGCCGTCAAACTTCGTCTGTCCGGCAAGAAATGACCCTAGTGTAAATTGGGACTTACATGTGCTGAAAACAAAATAACAGCGAAATCCTACAAAAATTATTCGAATATACAAACAAGTGATGTTTTAGAACTGGTCCACACTGACTTATGCGGCCCGATTGGAATAAAATCAGTAGGTGGATCGTCATATTTTATAACATTTATTGACGACTATTCGCGTTACGTGTCCACGTATTTCCTTAAACATAAAAATAATGCTTTTGATGCATATACTCATTTTTCTGCGCTCGCGGAGAAGCAGACTGGCCGCCAAATAAAAATTGTGCGTAGTTACAATGGAAAAGAATTCATAAATTCTACATTTAAAAACCATTTTGATGAAAAAGGAATAGTCCATCAAACGACTGTAAGTTACTCGCCACAACAAAACGGTGTCGCCGAACGTGCGAATAGAACCCTCGTAGAAATGGCCCGTTGTTTGTTGAATTCATCGCAATTACCACAGAGTTTATGGGGAGAAGCTATTAACACAGCTACGTATTTAAGAAATCGCGCACCAACAAGTGTTCTTGGTGATATTACGCCTTATGAAAGATGGTGTGGAAAAAAACCGTCGGTATCCCACTTTAAAACATTTGGTTGTTACGCAGTGGTTTTGTACAAGGATCCCAAGCCTAAAGGTAGTAAATTCTCACCCAAGGGCACAAAAATTAAGTTTGTTGGCTATCAGCCTTATACAAAAGTATACCGTTTATATAATCCAACTACAAGAAAAATTTGTATTGCTCGTGATGTCGTGTTTTTTGAAGAATCATTTGAGAAGGCTCCAGAAATAAGGGATGAAAATGAGACATTCGATGTTGAAATTTTCAAGAATATTGATTACAAATCTGAAGATGTATCCAGTGGGTCATGTGTGCAAGAGGAAAAGCAAGAAAATAAAGCCAGTGATCGAGAATTACTAAATGAGAATGAGGCAGGGGTGAGTGATGAAACTGATAGAGAGGAATCCCCTATTTCGAACAACAAAAGGAAACGAGGCAGGCCAAAGGTGCTAAGAGCTGGTGGTAAGGGAAGGCCGAGAAAAATTTATTGCACAGATGCTGGTCCACAAGTTCTGAATTCAGTTATTGAAATCCCTACTACGGTGGCAGATGCGTTAAATAAGGATGATTCTAGCAAGTGGTTGAAAGCTATGCAGGTGGAATACGAATCCCTGATTAAAAACGAAACCTGGCAACTGGTTAATAAACCTAGTGGAAAAAATATTATTGGCTGCAAATGGGTTTTTTCTTTAAAATACAAACCAGATGGCACGATTGAAAAGTATAAATCGCGACTAGTGGCACAAGGTTGTTCACAAAAATACAATGTAGATTTTGAAGAAACGTTCGCGCCAGTTGTTCGACATTCAACCATAAAGTTATTGTTAGCGTTGTCGGCAAAATACCAACTACTGGTTAATCACATAGACATTGTGGCTGCATACTTAAATGGTAACCTTGAAGAGGAGGTTTATATGTATCAACCTAAAATGTTTGAAAGCCAAGATTATCCAGATAAAGTGTGCAAATTAAAAAAGGCTTTGTATGGCCTGAAGCAGGCAGGTCGCGAATGGAATAAAAGAGTTAGCGATATATTCTCGAGATGTAAATCCGATTCCTGTGTTTACGTAAAAAGAACTGAAGCTAAAATTTGTCTAATTGCTTTGTATGTAGACGACATGTTGGTGGCGTGTTCGTCTGAGTCGGAGATGAAGAAAATTATTTTTAATTTAAACCAACACGTGGAAGCAATTGATCGCGGTCCTATAGCAGTTTATCTTGGTATGGAAATAAATCGTGATGGTCTAAGGGGAGATATATCTGTTCATCAAAAGAAATACACCGAAGAAATACTGCAAAAATGGCACATGAACGAATGCAAACCGGCAGCAAATCCGTGGGCAAGCGGAACAATTCTTACGAAGTGTAAAGAAAATTGCGGGGATCTAGATACAAGAAACTATCAGAGCCTTATTGGCGCTTTAATGTATCTTGCCATTATCTCGAGACCTGACCTAGCTCATGTGGTGTCAAAATTGTCGCAGTTTAACTCTCATCCCCATAAGGAGCATTTTCAAGCAGCAAAACACGTGTTACGTTATTTGAAGAAGAATCCTGTTGGTAAAATTAAAAATTCGGCTAATATTGAAAATTTTGTATGTTTTACAGACTCTGACTGGGGTAGCGATACCAATGACAGAAAATCATATTCTGGTCATGTTATATTTAAAGCAGGTGGACCAATTGCTTGGGAGTCCCGGAAACAACCAGTAGTGGCTCTTAGTACTATGGAGGCAGAATATATCGCCTTATGTCAGGGGACAAAAGAAGTTGCATTTATTCGTGGTCTGCTTAAAGAAATGGGCTTTAAGGAATACATTGACAACCCTACTCCGATGCTCTGTGATAATCAAGGTGCCGCATTTATGGTGAAGAATCCAACTGTCCAAAAGAAAAGTAAGCATATCGACATCCGTTACCACTATATTCGCGAAAAATTTGAGGAGAAGGAAATCGATATTCAATACGTCACATCGGATAAAACGCAGCCGATATTCTAACTAAGGCTTTAACTAAGCAGAAACATGTAAATAATTGTAATCTATGATTGAAATGTAGTTGTTATAACTAAATATCTTTATTTGTTTACATTTGTCTTGAGGGGGAGTTTGTTTAAATCTATTGTAACTCTACTGTCAATACTAATGTAAACATCGCTGCTATAAATTCTATGATTTTTATAACTATCAAATTTTCTCCATTTTTATTTTTTTCTGTATCTCGATTTATTCCTAACTTAACTTTTAATTGAACAAGTACATTATTTTACCTTCAGTATTATATTGAAATAAATTACATTGAATTAGACAACACGGCGTTTTTCTTACTCACATTTACAATCCTCGACTTCTGCGTTAACATACATAGTTTTTAACAAAATATACAACAAGTATAAATAAAAGGCATTTTGAAAACTGTCTTTCAAAAGAAAAAGGGACATATGAGTCCAACATAAAAAAATATAAAAAGTTAATGGAAAAAGAGCTTAAAGTTAGTGCAGAATGTTCTAAACAAATAGAATCGATTCCCATTGTAACTACTGAAGCAGTAGCATCCAGATCCGCAGGTTTTTTTTCAAATGAAGTTGAGTGGTCTCAAAGTTTATCAAGTGCTAGCGTTCATAGTGAATCAGGTGCTTATACATCCGCTTTTGTAGAAGCCGCGGGAAATAGCGATGGTAAGCCAAAATGTGAGGAGTTAAAATCATAGGCAGTTAGGAATAAAATATCTCAAAGTGCGTTAGAGGATTTGCTGCATACTTTAAAAAAAATAGGTGTGGAAGATTTGCCGTTGTCTGCCAAAACTCTTTTAGGTACCAGTAGGGAAAATATTCATATTTCTACCATTCCTGTTGGAGAATTTTTATATTTAGGTATTCAGAAACATTT
Organism: Pollenia amentaria; assembly: GCA_943735925.1. NCBI lineage: Eukaryota > Metazoa > Arthropoda > Insecta > Diptera > Polleniidae > Pollenia > Pollenia amentaria. Next base: position 75,466,308 of record OX031009.1, read on the forward strand.
CCTTTCAAAACCATTTGACTATTTAAATCAAGAAAAGGAAGTTTCTATCGACGTTGGAATAGATGGGTTAAAATTATTCAAAAGTTCGAACAGGGCCTTGTGGCCTATTCTTGGATCAATCGTAGGCTTTCCTAACGTCCGTCCATTTATGATCGGTTGTTTTTCAGGTTTTACGAAGCCAAAAAATTTGGATTCTATTATGAGAGATTTTTGTGCAGAGGTGAAGGGACTTAAAGAAAATGGTGTAAAAGTTGGTTTAAATGAAAAGTTGATGCGGTTCAATGTTCGCTTATTTGTGTGTGATTCTCCTGCCAGGGCATTTATTACAGGTGTAGTTTCTCATAATGGGAAGAATGGTTGTTCCAAATGTTGTCAGGAAGGGTTATACAAGGACAAAAGGGTTTGTTTTTTAAAAGAAGCCGGTCTTCCAAGAACGGATGCAACATTTCAGGCAAGGTGTAATCCTTCTCACCACAGAGAAGAATTTAAAGTCAGAAAAAGTGTTTTAGAAGATTCTGGGTTTGGAATGGTTTCTCAGTTTCCTATCGATAGTATGCACTTAGTTGATTTAGGAGTTACTAAAAAACTGCTTAAACTGTTAATTTCCAAAAAAAAAATATAACATCTGAATTTTGCCGTACACCTAGGAGTTTAGATGAACTTAGTAATTGGAAAGCTACGGAGTTTAGGCAGTTTTTGTTATATACTGGTATTTTTGTTCTAAAAGATTGTGTCAGCAGTGATCAATACTATCACTTTTTACTATTACACAGTGCTATAAGACTTTTGTCTTCTGAAAGGTCGCATACAATAGAGGCAGATATTTCCCAAAAGCTTCTAGAAGATTTTGTAAATTATTTTGGCTTATTATATGGTGATCAGTTGGTAAGTTTTAATGTGCATGGATTACTTCATTTAGCAGACTATGTCAAACAGTTTGGACCACTGGATTCTTTTTCGGCATATAAATTTGAAAATTATATGCAATATATATAAAAGATTGTGAAGAAGCCCAACAAAATTTTGCAGCAGATATATTGCAGGCTCGAAGAAACGCATGGAGTTAAATCGGATTCTCGGAATGTTTTAAGTTTGGGAACATTTGTTTTAAATCCTAAAATAGAAAAAGACAGTTTTTGCTTCAGCAAAAAGATTGGGCCCATGAAGATCATTAGCAAACAAAATCTTGAAGAATTTGTATGTAAAGTTTTCCGCAAAACTGAAAATTTTTTTGAACAGCCTTTTAAGTCTTTTAGTGATCTAGGCATTGTTGTTGCAAATTACTTAAATAGTCAAACCGTTTAAGTTAAAGGGGAAGAAATTGATTATAAATATTTTGGTATTCCGCACGGCGCACAGTGGCGCCCGTAGAGCAAACGAGGTTGCAAAAATCAAAATTTTCATGAGCGCCGACAAAATTTTGAATAAACCCTTGTTATAGGAAACTTTTCAACGATTTTAAATATGCCACTCTTAATAATATCACATTTTTAGTTTAGAAGATATAACCGTTCAAAGTTGACCGACTTTCGGTTTTCAAAAAAACACACAATTTTTAGTCAATTTGTTGCGATTTCAGGTGTAATATCACGAAAAATAGGCAACGAATCGCCTAATTTGTTGTTTGTATTGATTGATGTATTTATTAAATGTATAATGATAAAAAATTAACTGTTTGCTTTGTGTTTCTCCTGGTAAATCACTATTTAAAAACTATCCGTTTTTTCACTATTTTTCAACTTTGACGGAAAATAAAAAAAATCTATATTTTTCTATATTTGCTATATTTTCAAAACCTGTTCTTTGATTATTTCTTTACATAATTCAAAAGGACATGGTTGCAGAAAATGTATGGCGTCCATCCCTTATATGTTTTGACTGACAGTAGTTTGATATAATAGTTTGAAAAAAACTACTCATTGAAATTAGCAGGTACGTACCTCATTTAAACAATACTTTGGCGTACAAATGGTCAAGAACAATATTGACTTATGGTCCCTACAGGTAGGCACAAATCTTATTTGGACACGGGCATAATATCAAAATTGCATTATTCAGCCTAAATCCATATGTATGCAGGGAACAGGTAAATTTTTAGGCATGGTAGCATAAGACTATATATTGCAAAATAAGCATTATGCCTGGATTAGTCTACGGCTGAAAGTTGGCTCAACAATTACTGAAACCATTAAACAATTTAAGTACTGAAAACATGGCGTTGAACAATTTAAAATTATTTGAACTGTTTAGAAAGTCAACCACACCAAATTTTTTCACGGAAGCTGCTTTAGAAGAACTTGATAGCTTATACGGAAATATTGAGAGAAGCGAAATTATAAAAAATAATTTTTATCTGATATATGCAAATATTAAGGCAAAATGGGTGAAATCTAATCGAACCATTTAGAACTTCAACTCCAAATACGAGGACTGGCTTAATGAAGACACCATCCTGGATATATTGGCAGTAGATAAACCCACCACATCAACCAGAGGAGCAAAAGGAAGGCCAAAAAAAAGTATTGAGGAGTGTTCAATTTTCACAAGAAAAAGGAAACTTGCCGATGCCACCAACGACTTGACCACGAAGCATTTATCGGACGCGCTGTCTATTAAATATACAAAGGATAGTGAAAGAGTTAGGTCGCAGATAACCAAATCTGTTGCTGATGCAAGCCCACTGCGACTAAAAAGGATTAAGGAAAGCATTCCTACGCCCACAAACGCACACATTAAAAAGTATGGTTCCGAAGAAGCCTTGGCCTTGTTTATGGACTTACAACTTTCCAAAGAGAAATATGAGAAACTGCGGGCATCTTTAACGCGACACGGCGCTGACGTTTTACCCGGATACAAGCATATTACGCAAGCCAAAATAAATTCACGACCACTGCATACGGAGTTTACGGAAGTCTCTGCGAAAGCCAATCTGCAGGATCTCATGGGCCATACAGCAAAACGGTTGTTGGAGAGTCTTCCTGAAAATGAGGTAAAAATTCTTCCTGAGAAGTTGACATTGATCAGCAAATGGGGCTGCGATGGATCATCCGGACAAAGCGTTTATAAGCAAAGGATATCTTCCGATGACGCTACAATATCGGACGGAAATATGTTTATGGCATCTGTTGTTCCTTTGCAGCTAAAATCTGATGTTTCCCTACACTGGAAAAATCCACATACGTCATCAGTGCATTATTGCCGACCAATAATGTTTCAGTTTGCAAGGGAATCGGCAGAACTCATAAGGACCACGGTGAAGGACATTGAAGAACAAATAAGCAAGATTAAGTCTACAAAGCTGCAAATTGGAGAAGAAAAATATATTGAATGCAATTACGAGTTCCACCTGACCATGGTTGACGGAAAAGTCGTAAACGAACTGACAGGAACAACCCCAACAATGTCATACCCGATTTGCAAAAAGAGTCAGAAGAACTTTGGTAATTTAAACGATTCTACAAATGAGGAGAATTACGAATATGGAATGTCACCATTGCACGCAAGGATAAGGTGTATGGAATTCTTGCTAAAACTGGCGTATATCCTACCACAAGAGGAGGAAAACTTCGATGAAAATACATCAATAAAGGATAAGGAAAATATCAGAAAGAAGCAAATACAGGATGCTTTTTTTAAACATGGTTAGTCTTTAAGATATACCTTCTCTTACGAATTGTGATGAATATTTTACAGAAAATTGAAATAATAAATTTAAAAAAAAAATTATTTTTTTTTTAATTTTTTGGGTAATAATTTAAAACATAAAACCCTAAAGACAAAAAAAAATAAAAACAATCTAAAATTGTAAAAATAATTTTTTTAGTTACCATAAAATTGATTTTTCTACTAATTTTAACTTTGATAACCCATAAGTAGGCCCCTACAAAGCGTAGCATTTCATAGGCTGAACAGTTATCTATCATATGCTGTTTAAACTGTTGAATTATCTTAATCGGTTCAAAAGATATGATTTTTGCAACGAAAAAACTCAAATGGCGCCACTGTGCGGCGATAAGTTTCTGCTTATACCCCTCCTTCACCACCTGTTCCACGAATTTTGTTATTAATAATAATAACTGTCGTGTGCACCCTGTAGGTTTGCATAAATTAAAAAGTAGTAGGCAACGCGAAACAGAGTAAAAATATTGTGACAGCTGGAATGAAAAAAAAAATGTAAGCGAAGGTAAACAAAAACAAAAGGCAGGAACAAATTGCTGAAAAAGAAGGAACCATATTGGCTTGGGCTAGGTTTCGTGGGCGATAAAAACGAAAATGTCGGTCCCTTTTACCTTTTCTTTTGGCGGCGTAAAGAAGTAGATGGAGTAAGTGGCCAACGTTGCAGCAGAGTTTTAATAAAATAATTCCATAAAAAAACAAGTTTTTTTCAACAAAGTTTGTGAGTTTTCAATTTATTGAAAAACAAAAAAAAAAAACATTTTAAAACTTGAAGAATAAAAACTAAAAGTGTAAAAATTAAAAGAACTAAAATTACAAAGTTTAAAAGTTCAAGTAAATTACACAAAAAGCTCAAATAAAAACATAAGTGACAATTTTTCTTTTCAAACTCGAAAAATAAATAAAAGTAAATACAAGCCTAAAGCTAGAACCAAACCGCCAAAAGCCACAACATCCCGTACTCCATCCATCGAGGGATAAGTTTTTTTGCACCATCACTCGTGAGGTGCTCCTGGTATGACATTGGTTTTCGACACCCGTAAGTAACAGTCACTCGTACGGCTATACGGACCCGACAGTCCCTTTTAGTTAATTTCTAGAAAAAGAAAAAAAAAAAACAAAATATTTTAAATTAAATATATTTAAATATATATAAGTAGGTAGGCATACCCGTCGTGTTGAATCGAAGCCATTCCGTTTGGGGACTTTAAGCCGAACGTGCGCGCAAGTAAGGGGTGAGCTCAGGCCTAATTAAGAAGAGATAGAATCGGTAGTTTATTTTAAAAAAAATCCAGGGCATCCCAAAGCTTATATATATAGAAAAAAAAAGAAACAAAAGCAAAAGAAAAATTAATTAAAAGGCGTTGTGAATAATTTTACACCATAATTTTACAAACGTACCGAAATCGCGCGAACTAAAGGACAGAAAGACGGACGGACAGAAAACCAGCAACTACCTGCAGCAGAGCTTCTTTCTTGGGGGCCAGACAGTGAAAACAAATTTATCTACCTGAGGGCGAAAGAAATGAGTCGTCCTTAAAGGCAAAGTAAAAATAGGAAAAACCAACAGGAAATTAGAACGACATAAATTTTAATTTTAAAATTCTGTTTAAAGCAAAATAAATTTTGTTCTTAGCTTGAATAGTCTTGGTAATTTTGCTAAACTGGTTTTTGTAAATTATGTAAACATAAATAAAATTAATTTAAAATCTTTTTCAATAAGTTACCCATTTTTATAATGTATTAATGAAAATTTAGAAGTGTTATCAATTAAAACATGATTGGCTAAACCTAAATAATAAATATAGTATTAACCGATAGCTGGTATGATTTTTTGTGTTAGTGTGTGTGTAAGGTACAGATAGCCGGCAAGAACCACCCCATCCGGCGAGCTTCAGCCGAGCTAAACGCGGGCATACCAGCGCCGCTGGCAATCTGGCCACTCCGTGTTTTTCCCTGTTTCTTTCTGTTTGTTTCACAAACAGATGACCACTACACCACTACAAAAATGGCGCCCAACGTGGGGCCCGAAGTGGGTCCATAGCCTAAATAGTTAATTTTTTTTTTGTCTTAATTTTTGATTTTTCTTTTTTAGTTATTTTCCCAGTCGCGTATGTCCAGTTAGGTTTAAAAAGAGTCCCTAATTTGCTGCGACGCAGCTGAATGAGTAACTCAATTTTTTTTATTTTAGAGTGCACTACTCAATAGAAGTGAAACTTTAATTCTGCATGACCAGTATTGCTCCCACTTATGTAAGTCCCGGTCACAGGACAATAGGTCCGGCGCGTGTAGATACATATGGTGTGGGCAATGAGGTCATGCAGGATTAGGGGTTCACCAGGCTTTCATGTCCTGACAGCTTGAGGCTCTCAAAAATTATTTGCAATTTTTGCTCGAATCTAGTAAACGCTCAAGTTGTGGGGAAATGATAGCTGCCTCCAGCCATAGCTTTTACGATAGTTGAAAAAGTATTTGTTTAAGAACTTACGTTTTTATCCCACTGCGAGATATCTAGGGCAGTCCTAAAGTGCTAGGGTAATAAGATACCGCCTGTTAGATGCACCCTTGAAGTCTAGCGGTGTGAGGGCAGATGCTTTAATTTTTGTTCACCAAGTTTCCTAGATTTTACTCTGCATCTCCTGAAACTAGTGAGATGAAAAAAATTAGGTCATATCTATACACAAATCAGCAAATTATTTTTGCGATATCTTACCTGCAAGCTTTATTTTCCTGAAAAAGCCGCCCGCATGTACATACATATTTAATTTTGTTTTTTTATTTTTGCTTTTCTTGGGAGGAAAGGGAATTGTATTTTTATTTACTTTGTGTTGAATTTTTAATTTTTCTAAGTAAATTAGTTTTTTATGGTTTTAACTCGTCGTGCAAGTCGCCTAATTCAGCAAAATGACGCCATGGCGACCACAAGAAACAGTGTGACAGGTAGCACCGATACCCCTACCATCGTGTCGATCACTACTTTGAATAATCCCACTGCCAGTATCACCACCGTGACAGCAGCTCCTTGGACAGGACATCCCATCTTCAGCACCCAAACATCCCACGATATCCCCGCCATTTCTTAGCGAGGCAGCCCAGAACATACGCAGAGAGGTGCGTGAAAGTGTTTTCGGCCTCCAAAGGGGAGAGTCACAGAGGCCTGCTAGCGATCTACAAAACCTAGTGGAAGCGTCGGTTGGTTTGTGCCAAGTACAGTTGGTTAAGGAAGTCGATGAGAGGATTCAAAGAGCTCTCGACGAGATGAAACAGCTCATTCTGTCGCAGGGCGCACGCGGCCAAACATCTATGCCGGCGAATGTAGCACCTGGCAGCCATGAATTACCGCCACGGCCCAGAACCTCTTTAGAGACACAAGCAACGGTGTATGGGCAACCAGCAGCACCACAAGCACCTCAGGCTTATATGCAACCACCGCTTTTGATCCCTGTTCCTAATTATAGGCCCATCGGCCAAAATGCGGCCGAAAGTGGGGGGCCATATGCACCACAAACACCAGGTGTAATGCCTTATCAGCCACAGCAGTTGCTGCGACAGCAGTAGACTCATTTGCCATTTTCTCAACCGCTAGAACAACAGTATGGTCAGCCACAGCAAATTTTACAACCGCAAAACCCTTTGCCGTATGCCCAACCGTCAGCTCAAGCGTATGGTCAACAGCCGCAGTTGTGGTCGCAGGCAGTGCCAGGCCAGCAGCACAGTTATCAGCGGTATAGTGGTTCTTAGCCTGGGTATCCACAGGAGGCTTGCTCAGGGCCAGTCCCGCAGCCGCAACAACAGCAAGGGTACAACTTGGCCATGGCTATGCCAGGGCGGCCCGAGTCGTTGGACAAAATTAAGTTGGCCAAGTGGGGAGTCAAATTTGACGGCACGAATAAAACCATGAATGTGCAAGAGTTTATTTTTCAAGTGGGAGCTCTGAGGAGGGAGTACAACTGTTCTGACAGCGAGATTTTACGTAGTTTCAATCTCTTACTCCTATCCCTACTATCCCTAGACTGGTATTGGGACTATCGCAAAATTGTGCATATAAATACATGGGAGGAACTTGAAAAAGCTATCTTGGCCCAGTATCGACGTTTCGAGCAAGAGCATCAAATTCAGATGAAAATCCTAAATAGAAGGCAGCTACCCAATGAGCTATTTGATGATTTCTACAATGCTGTAATTAGATTGCGAAAGCAGCAACAGCAGCCCTACGATGAGGAACAACTTGTAGAAATTATGAGGGGCAATTTAAAGCCATTACTAGCCCAAATGATGTTTGCCGTACACTTGAAAACCTTATCCGAATTTTGTCGGGAGGTAAGGCGGACAGAAAGCCTAATTGCTAACCAGCGTCAAATGTATCAGCAACGCCCAGCGCAAAGGGTGAGTGAACTGGCGTGTGAGGATGAGGATCCGTCATTGATCGATTTCGAGGTAGATGGTATTCGGTCTACAAGCAGTTACACTTGCTGGAACTGCAAAGTGGTCGGTCATAGTTTTGTTGATTGTCCCGAGCCCATAACTAGGCAGTTTTGTTTTAGGTGTGGTAGGGAAAATGTGGTAGCGCCTAAGTGTCCGAAATGTCAGGGAAACCGGTCCCGGAACCCGTCTCGGACTGGGGAGACGCGGTCAACCGAAGTGTAGGCCCAGTCGAACAGCAACAACAACAGCAATATGAAGAGAAAATCAAAGTGTTGCGAAATCCGAATAGGTCTTTGGTAGAAGCAAACCCTGATCCTAGGCTTAGGGAGCTCAAACCGTTACATGTTCGGATAAGGGAGTATAGTGAGGCCAAAAATAGAATATTTGGTAGGCCATCGAAGAGAATAGCAAAAGCCCGGGAGCGTTATAGGGTCCGAAAACGTTTACGGCGTGACATTTCGTGCGCTTCGCTTTATGAGGGTGAAGATTCGCGGCTTTATACTAAAATAAAGTTAGGCGGTCAGGATATTGTCGGTCTTTTGGACAGCGGTGCCACAGTCACGTGTCTCGGCAAAAATTGTATGGAATTTGTCGCTAAAACCGGTCTAGAAACACACGACTTTCGAACGGTTATAAAAACCGCGGACGGTACGGTACATCCGATAGTTCCGTGATGCGGCGAATGTCATCACGTTTTATTTAGTGCCTACTTTAAGTCGAGAGCTATTCTTGGGGGTCGATTTTATGAAGGTTTTTAAAATGTTTGCCTGTATAGAAAGTCTAACAACTAATGGTATTAGTCTCTGTGAAGAGGCCGAGGATACTCTAGATGTCGTGGCACATAAGCTGACAGCTGATCAGCGACAAAGGTTAGATTTGGTCATATCGATGTTCCCCTGCTATAGTAAGAAAGGTCTAGGTAAAACAAAATTAGAAACGCATTCGATAGATACGCGTGAGGCAATTCCAGTTAAAGACCGTCATTACCCTGTCTCCCCGGTTGTCCAAAAGTTAATGTTTGCGGAACTAGACAGGATGCTTGACCTTGGTGTCATTGAGCTTAGTGAGAGTCCATGGAGCCATCCGGTTACTCTGGTCCGCAAGGGTGAGAAAAACCGGTTGTGCCTGGACGCTCGCAAGCTTAATGCATTAACAGTCAAGGATGCCTATCCATTGCCGCACATCGAAGGTTTGCTCAGTCGGTTGGGGGACACAATATTTATATCCAGTGTCGATTTAAAGGACGCTTTCTGGCAGATACCACTAGACCCGTCTAGTAGGGAGAAAACTGCATTCACCGTGCCAGGGCGACCACTTTACCATTTTACGGTCATGCCTTTTGGACTGTGTAACGCAGCCCAAAGGTTATGTCGTCTAATGGATAAAGTGATCCCTGCGGCACTGCGTGATAGTTTTCGTCGACTTAGACGATCTTTTGATAGTATCTCCAGATTTCGAGACACACCTGGAATTGTTAAAGCGGGAATCTATTAGTTTGGCGGAAGCAGGTCTGACCATCAATGTGGCGAAATCTAAGTTTTGTTTTAAGGAGCTAAAATATCTAGGGTATATAGTAGGAGGTGGTAAACTAAAACCTGATCCGGCTAAGGTCGAAACTATTACTCGTTTTGCTTATCCTAAGTCAGCAAGACAGGTGCGGAGTTTCATGGGGGCAACAGGCTGGTATAGAAAATGTATATCAGACTATGCTACCATTGCAGCCCCAATCTTTGAAACGCTGAAGAAGGGTAAGCAATTCAAGTTTTCAGAGGAAGCTAAGGTCGCGTTTGATCGTCTCAAGGAAGCTCTGATTTCGAGCCCACTACTTAATCACCCTGACTTCAGCAAGCATTTTTACGTTCAGTGCGATGCGTCTGATGTAGGTATTGGGGCAGTTCTTTTCCAGAAAGACGAATCTGATGGTGAGCACCCATTAGCCTATTTCTCGCACAAATTGACAACAGCGCAAAAAAATTATTCAGTGACTGAACGTGAATGCTTAGCTGTAGTTCTGGCGATTAAGAAGTTTAGGCCCTATATAGAACTGATGCCATTTACCGTCATTACGGACCATAGTAGTCTGAAGTGGCTTTTGGGTCATAAAGACTTAACCGGTCGTTTAGCAAGGTGGAGTCTTCATCTGCAAGCCTATGATTTTACGGTAGAGCACAGGCAGGGGAGGCAGAATGTAGTACCCGATACCCTGTCACGCTACGATATGGACGAAATCTCGCTAAATGTACCTATGATCGTGGATTTAAACTCGGAAGCTTTTCGGTCGGAAGACTACGTGCAGTTAATTTCTACCATCGAAAGTAATTCGGAACAATTGCCCGATTTAAAAGTCGTAGATGGTTTTGTCTATAAGCGTACCAAGCCGTATGACGGGGTAGCGCTTAATGAGGATTTCGCATGGAAATTGTGGGTACCTTTGGAGTTGACAGATGGTGTTATAAAGGCATGTCATAACTCCCCGCAAGCGTCTCATGGAGGCGTAGGTAAAACTTTGCATCACGTGAAAGAATATTTTTATTGGCCGAATCAAAGCGTGCAAGTAAGGAATTTTGTGTTAAATTGCCAAACATGCAAAGAAGCAAAGCCCGCGAATGTAACGCTGAGACCACCGATGGGTTCGGAAACGCGTAGCGAAAGACCTTTTCAGAGAATATTTATAGATTTTCTAGGTCCTTACCCGCGGTCTAAAAATGGGAACGTTTATATTTTTATTGTTTTGGACCATCTAACTAAATTTGTTTTTCTTAAGGCCTTGCCTAAAGCTAGTACCAAAAATGCTATAAAATTTTTAATATCGGAGGTTTTCCATAAATTTGGAACTCCTGAAACCATTGTCTCAGACAATGGAAAACAGTTTATTAGCAAAGAATTTGCTGATTTGGTTAACAATTTTGGTGTTAGGCACAGTAGAACCGCGATACATGCGCCCCAGGCAAACGCGTCTGGGACAAACATTTGTCCGAGATAGAATTTTCTTTAAGGTCGTCGGTACAGACTTCTATAGGAGTAACGCCATATCTTGCCTTATTCGGTATGAATATAATTGGCCATGGCAGCGTGTATAATTTAGCTCGTAAACTCAAGAGTTTAAATGAGTCCGAATTGGATATTGTGCCTAAGCCCGCGAGAATGGAAATGATTCGACAAGACATACGCGAAAGCCTACACAAAGCCTACGTCAGAAATGAAAGATCGTATAATACGCGGTGTCGTCGAGTTAAATTTATACCCGGTCAGGTGGTCTACCGTCGCAACTTTCAGCTAAGCGATTTTAAAAATAATTTCAACGCCAAATTCGCCCGGAAGTTTCTTGAATGCCGAATAGTAAAACCTGTAGGGGGCAGTCTGTATGAGATCGAAGATATGCAGGGGAAATCGTTGGGGGTATTTCACGCCAAAGATTTAAAGCAATAGCTTTAATATCTTTAAAGCAATAGCTTTAATATCTTTGGTGGTTCTAGTCCTAACGTTTCCGCCTAAATGTCTACCCGTCTAGAAAATCTTGTCTGCAATGTCGTCGTTGCCTATCCGGCCGATAAGTAGCCGTAAATTTAATAACCTATTTTTCCGAATTTTTTCCTATTTTCGATTGCCCTGAATTACCCTCGTATTCATAACCGATTGGTAAATGTAACAAACGTTTATTAAGTAAAATTTTCCTACAAAATTTGTTTTGTAAACCTCTATTTAATTTAAACACATTGGGGGACGATAAATTCGCGTCTGGTATAGATATTTATGGATTCTGATCTGAACTGGGATTTGAACACGCTTTTCATCCATGTAATTGGCCTGTGGATTCAATCGCTGTTCAGAAAGAATAATTATGTTCTTTTATTTTTTTTGTTTTGTTTTTTTTGCTCGACTAAAGCTTACGTTTCTAAATTGGCTACATGTGTAACCGTTATTACTCTATTGGGGCAACTCCATCGTCACCCTGGAGAACTATGCTATTAAGGGCTAAGAGTTGTTAGGCCCCTAGAGCAATAACATTTTTCTGAGTCCGTTCTTACAGCGAGTCGAGAGCAAAATTAACAGTTTATACAATCCATATTTGTGGACAAACATGTAATTGTTCATTCTTACAGCATGAATCTCACGGTTCCTAACATGAATGATTGGTCGTACCGAATCGACAGTTTTGGTCAGTAAGCCATCAATAGCTAAACCTGACACAATTCTACCTAAAATCTGTTTTTATAACAAGGGGACGTAACGTAACTAATTTTCCTAAAATTTTCTTAATATTTGTATGTTCAGTACGTTTTTTTTCAAACGGAATTTTCGCGATAGTTATCGAAATTTTTTATTTTTAAATATAACTACATACATATATATGTGGATATTCTAATATATGCTACAAATATATATATATATATTTTTTTTTACTTATATAACTAGAGTTGTGCACTCACCCGTTTATTTCGGCTTCGCAAGCTTCGAATGTTGTTATTGTTGTTGCCTGAAAAAGAGGTTTCAAAAGACTTTAGTAATAATTCTTCTGTTAGCTTAATTTAAATTTATTGTTTTTTTTTGGTAAATACTTGCCAGTACCCATGAATTGTTTTTTTGTTGAGTTGGCCTTGCCTCCATGGGTTCGTCCTTCCAAGGGCAATTGGATTCCAAAGAACCTGGGGAAAAGGAAACATTAATAATCTTTTATAATTTTTATTTTTTTTTATTTTTTTTGTTGACGATGAACTTTTTCAGAGGGATGATTTTATGAATTTTTCTTCCTTGTTTGGTTTTCTCCTTCGGAAACTTTCACGTGTCAACAGTAAAACTTTTTTTTTCGCACTTATATTAAGTGTCCGAAAGGTCAATGGGTATCTCTCGCCAAAGATCGAAGGTTTTAACCTGCAATCCTTGGTGGTCTTAGTCCTTGCCTTTCCCATCTAGCTCTGTATTCAGGACTTACCTGACACTTTAGGAGCGTTTATTTTTAAATTTCTTCCCCAAGACTTAAAATATATATAAATATAATTAAAAATATACAAAAAAAAATTACAAAAAAAAAAATATATGAAAAAATTTACAAAAAATTTTGAAAAAAAAATTTACAAAAAATTATGAAAAAAAATTTACAAAAAAAAATTATAAAAAAAAATATACAAAAAAATATGAAAAACAAATATACAAAAAAAAATTTAATTACAAAAAAAATAATAAAATAAAGTAATGTTTGCGGTTCGCACCATTTTTATCCACCACTGTAATTCTTAAAATTTAAAAAAATAAAAAATTTTTCCATCTAAAATTAATCACACACTAATTTTTGTTTTTGCACTTCGGTCAGTTGCTCTTTAATTTTTTTGGTCACGCAACTTTTGTTTTTCACTGCAGATACATTTTGGGGTTTTTATTCACTTGTTCCATATACACAGTCACTTTAATTTTATTTTCACTTTCCCAATAATTTATTTATTCACTTCACTTTTGGTACACACTGTAATTTTTAATGTCAAAGTTCATTTATACCGTTGCCAATAATATTTTAGAAAAGGTAATTTTTTTTATTTTTCGGCACATTATTTTTTTATTTTTGCCCTTCACTTTTTTTCCCGAACTGTAATTTCGAAAATGTAAGGAAAAAATCCAAGTTATACCGGCGCAAATCGGTTTATCAATAAAAAAAAAATTTTTAGTTTTTATTTCACTTTTGATCACACACTTTTGTCACTTTTTTGTTTAAACCTACACTTTTACATACTTAAAGTAAAAAAATTCATATCGCTTGGCTTGTTTTTGTTCTGCAACAGAGGCCTTCTTCTTGGTAATAACGGGAACCACATTCCTGATAAATATAAAAAAAGAACATTATTTTTACACACCAATCCCTATGCCAATTGAAATATTATTTTTTTACTTACCCGTATCACGCCAGAATCCGCAGCATCCTTGGGAATTTCCGGAAAAGAAAACCTAAATAAAATTTTTTTATCAATATTTTACCTAATTTGGCAATATTTTGCTAAATAAAAAACCATATAGTAAAAAAATAAAAAAATACCTACCATTGTTAAGCACAGCCATTGAAGAAAAATTTACACATTATTAGCTGCGTTCGAGAACACAAAAGTTTTTACTATTTTTTACTGAACTTTACTGCATTTTACTAAATTGCGTTCGCGTACACAAAATACAGTAAATGAGAACACAAATTGAGAGCGTTGAGTGACAGTTCTTGACTGAGTACTTACAAATTTTTACTGCAGAAATTTTTGCAGTAAAATTTAGTAAAACAAAAAAACATATGTTTCAAAAGGTAAACAAACAAAAGTAGCAAACAAAAGGCATACAAAATGTGAAAAAATTGTTTAAAAAAGAAAAGTTGAAATAAAACTAAAATAAAAACAAAAAATTAATAAATATCAATTAATTAGACTTGTTTGTGAAGATTTTATATGGTTAAATACCAACTTTTAAAACTTTGTTTAGTTATGTTAATTTTTTGGAGTTGTAAAAGTGTCAAGTACTCGGGTACTTAGAACAGCCCTTTTTTTAAAGTTATCAATAGTAAAAAAAGTATTCGTGTACTATTGATAAAATTTAGCCGGACACAAATTAGCAAATTCAAATAAAATAAGAAACAAACAAATATGAAAGATTACATAAAATAATTTGTTTGTATTTTCCAAAAATATTCGTGTTATAAAAAGTATTTAATCGAGTACCGATAAGAAAACGAGTTAAGCCGACAAAAGTGTAAAAATTTTTCAACACTTCAATTATTTGCCATCAGCTGTTGCCTTTATTTTACGAATTTTTACAAATTTTGCGTTCGCGTACTTTTTTGGACAACAGCTTTTTGTGAGATCAAATTTTTAAGTTTACTCATTTACTGCATTTTACTGTAAAAGTACTCAAACGCACCTATTATGTGCGTAGTTTTTTATTTTCTCTCCTCCCGTTCCCTTTCATTGATACCAGTAGCTCGTTTCTGTATTTCTCGCATCGCAAAATTTTTCACATTAAGTGTGAAACAAAAAATTTCATCGTTTCTCGATTTGTGAGAAAAAAGTGTTTCTGTATTTAAATGCGAAAACAGACAACACAGATTCTGTTTTAACTGGAATACTTAAGTGTCAAATGCCAGCGAAACGTCAACGAAAGAAATATATATAATAAAAATTGCCAGATTTAAAGATTTATCGACATTTTGACGATTTTTTTTGTTCCAAAATTGGCAAAGTGACAATTTGCTGATTTTTTTCTAGTGACGATATCGCCAGATTTAAAGATTTATCGACATTTTGACGATTTTTTTTGTTCCAAAATTGGCAAAGTGACAATTTGCTGATTTTTTTCTAGTGACGATTCAGTCTTCGAAATAAAACAATTTTAAATAGTTTTATATGTTTGTGTATTAGGCACCACAGAAAACCGATATCTTTAAAAACAAGGCAGATTAAAAAATGTATCGGCAAAAGCAAAATTTCGAACGAAAACTGTTTAATTTTTATTTGCTTGGATTATTAAATACATTTGTTTATGTGATCAAAAGATTAAACTATTACCCCATTTTTCAGTCAATGCACTTTAGGAAATTTTTGCCTTTTATTTTGTCCAAAAGTGTTTATTTTATTTCAATATGATATTTTGTCACTTCTTTGTGTGATTTCTGCAGGGAAAAAAACAATCTGAAATTTTAAACTGTTATCGGATTAAGGAAAAATAAAATAAATAATTTTATTTAAATAAACCTCAAGTATAAAATATGTATTTTACCCATGAACTTAATGTATTTTTTTTTTTTTTGATTATGGGTTTACATGATAAAAATTTGTGATTATGTGATAAAAATCGAACAAAATTAATTTTAAATTGTCCCAACAAAATAGACGATTTTGTTTATTTTTCTTAGGATATTTACGTTTTTTTCACAAATTTATCTGGCAGCCCTACATAAAACAAACACAATGAAAGGCTAAAAAATTAAAATAACAAAATATAACAGTTGTGTTTTATATACTTATTTTTATCATTTAAATTCTTGCTTTTCAAATAAAAAAAATAATACACATTCTTGTGTAAATACATACATAATTTGGGCTCCATTTTTTTAAATTTTTTTTTTCTCGCATCAATTTCAAATATGACTTATTTTGACAGTTCTTGTGAGAAACTTTTTGCAAGATATTGTTACAGAAACACTTTTTCTCACATCCTTCCAATAATTGCTGGAAAATTATTTAAATGACAGATAATTCTCGCAAAGTAAAAATACAGAAACACTTATGTGAGATAAACCATTTTTTGTTTCATATTGCACTGTTTTTGTCATAATTCACTTGTTTCATGCGGGAAATTTTATGATGCGAGAAATACAGAAACGGGCTACAGCTGTTCATTCACAATCAGGTTGGAGTTGCCACAGGGTAGTTAAATTTGATAGGATGGTGAGTTTCTGACCAGAGTTACCGTGCAGTTTTTTTTTATTATGGGGATTTATAAAAGCCCAAAATCCCAGAAAAACGTGAAAACTAAGGGTATACGTATGAATCAGGGCGCTTGTTTTCCCTCCCATCCTCTATCCAGAGATGGAATGTGCGTAGTTTTTTATTTTCTCTCCTCCCGTTCCCTTTCATTGATACCAGTAGCTCGTTTCTGTATTTCTCGCATCGCAAAATTTTTCACATTAAGTGTGAAACAAAAAATTTCATCGTTTCTCGATTTGTGAGAAAAAAGTGTTTCTGTATTTAAATGCGAAAACAGACAACACAGATTCTGTTTTAACTGGAATACTTAAGTGTCAAATGCCAGCGAAACGTCAACGAAAGAAATATATATAATAAAAATTAGGCTGCCAGATTTAAAGATTTATCGACATTTTGACGATTTTTTTTGTTCCAAAATTGGCAAAGTGACAATTTGCTGATTTTTTTCTAGTGACGATTCAGTCTTCGAAATAAAACAATTTTAAATAGTTTTATATGTTTGTGTATTAGGCACCACAGAAAACCGATATCTTTAAAAACAAGGCAGATTAAAAAATGTATCGGCAAAAGCAAAATTTCGAACGAAAACTGTTTAATTTTTATTTGCTTGGATTATTAAATACATTTGTTTATGTGATCAAAAGATTAAACTATTACCCCATTTTTCAGTCAATGCACTTTAGGAAATTTTTGCCTTTTATTTTGTCCAAAAGTGTTTATTTTATTTCAATATGATATTTTGTCACTTCTTTGTGTGATTTCTGCAGGGAAAAAAACAATCTGAAATTTTAAACTGTTATCGGATTAAGGAAAAATAAAATAAATAATTTTATTTAAATAAACCTCAAGTATAAAATATGTATTTTACCCATGAACTTAATGTATTTTTTTTTTTTTTTGATTATGGGTTTACATGATAAAAATTTGTGATTATGTGATAAAAATCGAACAAAATTAATTTTAAATTGTCCCAACAAAATAGACGATTTTGTTTATTTTTCTTAGGATATTTACGTTTTTTTCACAAATTTATCTGGCAGCCCTACATAAAACAAACACAATGAAAGGCTAAAAAATTAAAATAACAAAATATAACAGTTGTGTTTTATATACTTATTTTTATCATTTAAATTCTTGCTTTTCAAATAAAAAAAAATAATACACATTCTTGTGTAAATACATACATAATTTGGGCTCCATTTTTTTAAATTTTTTTTTTCTCGCATCAATTTCAAATATGACTTATTTTGACAGTTCTTGTGAGAAACTTTTTGCAAGATATTGTTACAGAAACACTTTTTCTCACATCCTTCCAATAATTGCTGGAAAATTATTTAAATGACAGATAATTCTCGCAAAGTAAAAATACAGAAACACTTATGTGAGATAAACCATTTTTTGTTTCATATTGCACTGTTTTTGTCATAATTCACTTGTTTCATGCGGGAAATTTTATGATGCGAGAAATACAGAAACGGGCTACAGCTGTTCATTCACAATCAGGTTGGAGTTGCCACAGGGTAGTTAAATTTGATAGGATGGTGAGTTTCTGACCAGAGTTACCGTGCAGTTTTTTTTTATTATGGGGATTTATAAAAGCCCAAAATCCCAGAAAAACGTGAAAACTAAGGGTATACGTATGAATCAGGGCGCTTGTTTTCCCTCCCATCCTCTATCCAGAGATGGAATACAGGAATGGTTGGGTTTGTCGTGTGCACCCTGTAGGTTTGCATAAATTAAAAAGTAGTAGGCAACGCGAAACAGAGTAAAAATATTGTGACAGCTGGAATGAAAAAAAATGTAAGCGAAGGTAAACAAAAGGCAGGCATAAAAAAAGTTGTTTAAGGAACAAATTGCTGAAAAAGAAGGAACCATATTTGCTTGGGCTAGGTTTCGTGGGCGATAAAAACGAAAATGTCGGTCCTTTTTACCTTTTCTTTTGGCGGCGTAAAGAAGTAGATGGAGTAAGTGGCCAACGTTGCAGCAGAGTTTTAATAAAATAATTCCATAAAAAAAACAAGTTTTTTTCAACAAAGTTTGTGAGTTTTCAATTTATTGAAAAACAAAATAAAAAACATTTTAAAACTTGAAGAATAAAAACTAAAAGTGTAAAAATTAAAAGAACTAAAATTACAAAGTTTAGAAGTTCAAGTAAATTACACAAAAAGCTCAAATAAATACATAAGTGACAATTTTTCTTTTCAAACTCGAAAAATAAATAAAAGTAAATACAAGCCTAAAGCTAGAACCAAACCGCCAAAGCCACAACATCCCATACTCCAACCATCGAGCGATAAGTTTTTTTGCATCATCACTCCTGAGGTGCTCCTGGTATGACATTGGTTTTCGACACCCGTAAGTAACGGCTATACTATTTATCGGACGCGCTGTCTATTAAATATACAAAGGATAGTGAAAGAGTTAGGTCGCAGATAACCAAATCTGTTGCTGATGCAAGCCCACTGCGACTAAAAAGGATTAAGGAAAGCATTCCTACGCCCACAAACGCACACATTAAAAAGTATGGTTCCGAAGAAGCCTTGGCCTTGTTTATGGACTTACAACTTTCCAAAGAGAAATATGAGAAACTGCGGGCATCTTTAACGCGACACGGCGCTGACGTTTTACCCGGATACAAGCATATTACGCAAGCCAAAATAAATTCACGACCACTGCATACGGAGTTTACGGAAGTCTCTGCGAAAGCCAATCTGCAGGATCTCATGGGCCATACAGCAAAACGGTTGTTGGAGAGTCTTCCTGAAAATGAGGTAAAAATTCTTCCTGAGAAGTTGACATTGATCAGCAAATGGGGCTGCGATGGATCATCCGGACAAAGCGTTTATAAGCAAAGGATATCTTCCGATGACGCTACAATATCGGACGGAAATATGTTTATGGCATCTGTTGTTCCTTTGCAGCTAAAATCTGATGTTTCCCTACACTGGAAAAATCCACGTACGTCATCAGTGCATTATTGCCGACCAATAATGTTTCAGTTTGCAAGGGAATCGGCAGAACTCATAAGGACCACGGTGAAGGACATTGAAGAACAAATAAGCAAGATTAAGTCTACAAAGCTGCAAATTGGAGAAGAAAAATATATTGAATGCAATTACGAGTTCCACCTGACCATGGTTGACGGAAAAGTCGTAAACGAACTGACAGGAACAACCCCAACAATGTCATACCCGATTTGCAAAAAGAGTCAGAAGAACTTTGGTAATTTAAACGATTCTACAAATGAGGAGAATTACGAATATGGAATGTCACCATTGCACGCAAGGATAAGGTGTATGGAATTCTTGCTAAAACTGGCGTATATCCTACCACAAGAGGAGGAAAACTTCGATGAAAATACATCAATAAAGGATAAGGAAAATATCAGAAAGAAGCAAATACAGGATGCTTTTTTTAAACATGGTTAGTCTTTAAGATATACCTTCTCTTACGAATTGTGATGAATATTTTACAGAAAATTGAAATAATAAATTTAAAAAAAAAATTATTTTTTTTTTAATTTTTTGGGTAATAATTTAAAACATAAAACCCTAAAGACAAAAAAAAATAAAAGCAATCTAAAATTGTAAAAATAATTTTTTTAGTTACCATAAAATTGATTTTTCTACTAATTTTAACTTTGATAACCCATAAGTAGGCCCCTACAAAGCGTAGCATTTCATAGGCTGAACAGTTATCTATCATATGCTGTTTAAACTGTTGAATTATCTTAATCGGTTCAAAAGATATGATTTTTGCAACGAAAAAACTCAAATGGCGCCACTGTGCGGCGATAAGTTTCTGCTTATACCCCTCCTTCACCACCTGTTCCACGAATTTTGTTATTAATAATAATAACTGTCGTGTGCACCCTGTAGGTTTGCATAAATTAAAAAGTAGTAGGCAACGCGAAACAGAGTAAAAATATTGTGACAGCTGGAATGAAAAAAAAAATGTAAGCGAAGGTAAACAAAAACAAAAGGCAGGAACAAATTGCTGAAAAAGAAGGAACCATATTGGCTTGGGCTAGGTTTCGTGGGCGATAAAAACGAAAATGTCGGTCCCTTTTACCTTTTCTTTTGGCGGCGTAAAGAAGTAGATGGAGTAAGTGGCCAACGTTGCAGCAGAGTTTTAATAAAATAATTCCATAAAAAAACAAGTTTTTTTCAACAAAGTTTGTGAGTTTTCAATTTATTGAAAAACAAAAAAAAAACATTTTAAAACTTGAAGAATAAAAACTAAAAGTGTAAAAATTAAAAGAACTAAAATTACAAAGTTTAAAAGTTCAAGTAAATTACACAAAAAGCTCAAATAAAAACATAAGTGACAATTTTTCTTTTCAAACTCGAAAAATAAATAAAAGTAAATACAAGCCTAAAGCTAGAACCAAACCGCCAAAAGCCACAACATCCCGTACTCCATCCATCGAGGGATAAGTTTTTTTGCACCATCACTCGTGAGGTGCTCCTGGTATGACATTGGTTTTCGACACCCGTAAGTAACAGTCACTCGTACGGCTATACGGACCCGACAGTCCCTTTTAGTTAATTTCTAGAAAAAGAAAAAAAAAAAACAAAATATTTTAAATTAAATATATTTAAATATATATAAGTAGGTAGGCATACCCGTCGTGTTGAATCGAAGCCATTCCGTTTGGGGACTTTAAGCCGAACGTGCGCGCAAGTAAGGGGTGAGCTCAGGCCTAATTAAGAAGAGATAGAATCGGTAGTTTATTTTAAAAAAAATCCAGGGCATCCCAAAGCTTATATATATAGAAAAAAAAAGAAACAAAAGCAAAAGAAAAATTAATTAAAAGGCGTTGTGAATAATTTTACACCATAATTTTACAAACGTACCGAAATCGCGCGAACTAAAGGACAGAAAGACGGACGGACAGAAAACCAGCAACTACCTGCAGCAGAGCTTCTTTCTTGGGGGCCAGACAGTGAAAACAAATTTATCTACCTGAGGGCGAAAGAAATGAGTCGTCCTTAAAGGCAAAGTAAAAATAGGAAAAACCAACAGGAAATTAGAACGACATAAATTTTAATTTTAAAATTCTGTTTAAAGCAAAATAAATTTTGTTCTTAGCTTGAATAGTCTTGGTAATTTTGCTAAACTGGTTTTTGTAAATTATGTAAACATAAATAAAATTAATTTAAAATCTTTTTCAATAAGTTACCCATTTTTATAATGTATTAATGAAAATTGAGAAGTGTTATCATTTAAAACATGATTGGCTAAACCTAAATAATAAATATAGTATTAACCGATAGCTGGTATGATTTTTTGTGTTAGTGTGTGTGTAAGGTACAGATAGCCGGCAAGAACCACCCCATCCGGCGAGCTTCAGCCGAGCTAAACGCGGGCATACCAGCGCCGCTGGCAATCTGGCCACTCCGTGTTTTTTCCTGTTTCTTTCTGTTTGTTTCACAAACAGATGACCACTACACCACTACAAAAATGGCGCCCAACGTGGGGCCCGAAGTGGGTCCATAGCCTAAATAGTTAATTTTTTTTTTGTCTTAATTTTTGATTTTTCTTTTTTAGTTATTTTCCCAGTCGCGTATGTCCAGTTAGGTTTAAAAAGAGTCCCTAATTTGCTGCGACGCAGCTGAATGAGTAACTCAATTTTTTTTATTTTAGAGTGCACTACTCAATAGAAGTGAAACTTTAATTCTGCATGACCAGTATTGCTCCCACTTATGTAAGTACCGGTCACAGGACAATAGGTCCGGCGCGTGTAGATACATATGGTGTGGGCAATGAGGTCATGCAGGATTAGGGGTTCACCAGGCTTTCATGTCCTGACAGCTTGAGGCTCTCAAAAATTATTTGCAATTTTTGCTCGAATCTAGTAAACGCTCAAGTTGTGGGGAAATGATAGCTGCCTCCAGCCATAGCTTTTACGATAGTTGAAAAAGTATTTGTTTAAGAACTTACGTTTTTATCCCACTGCGAGATATCTAGGGCAGTCCTAAAGTGCTAGGGTAATAAGATACCGCCTGTTAGATGCACCCTTGAAGTCTAGCGGTGTGAGGGCAGATGCTTTAATTTTTGTTCACCAAGTTTCCTAGATTTTACTCTGCATCTCCTGAAACTAGTGAGATGAAAAAAATTAGGTCATATCTATACACAAATCAGCAAATTATTTTTGCGATATCTTACCTGCAAGCTTTATTTTCCTGAAAAAGCCGCCCGCATGTACATACATATTTAATTTTGTTTTTTTATTTTTGCTTTTCTTGGGAGGAAAGGGAATTGTATTTTTATTTACTTTGTGTTGAATTTTTAATTTTTCTAAGTAAATTAGTTTTTTATGGTTTTAACTCGTCGTGCAAGTCGCCTAATTCAGCAAAATGACGCCATGGCGACCACAAGAAACAGTGTGACAGGTAGCACCGATACCCCTACCATCGTGTCGATCACTACTTTGAATAATCCCACTGCCAGTATCACCACCGTGACAGCAGCTCCTTGGACAGGACATCCCATCTTCAGCACCCAAACATCCCACGATATCTCCGTAAGTTCCGAAATGGCAGATCACACGGTAGTATCCCCGCCATTTCTTAGCGAGGCAGCCCAGAACATACGCAGAGAGGTGCGTGAAAGTGTTTTCGGCCTCCAAAGGGGAGAGTCACAGAGGCCTGCTAGCGATCTACAAAACCTAGTGGAAGCGTCGGTTGGTTTGTGCCAAGTACAGTTGGTTAAGGAAGTCGATGAGAGGATTCAAAGAGCTCTCGACGAGATGAAACAGCTCATTCTGTCGCAGGGCGCACGCGGCCAAACATCTATGCCGGCGAATGTAGCACCTGGCAGCCATGAATTACCGCCACGGCCCAGAACCTCTTTAGAGACACAAGCAACGGTGTATGGGCAACCAGCAGCACCACAAGCACCTCAGGCTTATATGCAACCACCGCTTTTGATCCCTGTTCCTAATTATAGGCCCATCGGCCAAAATGCGGCCGAAAGTGGGGGGCCATATGCACCACAAACACCAGGTGTAATGCCTTATCAGCCACAGCAGTTGCTGCGACAGCAGTAGACTCATTTGCCATTTTCTCAACCGCTAGAACAACAGTATGGTCAGCCACAGCAAATTTTACAACCGCAAAACCCTTTGCCGTATGCCCAACCGTCAGCTCAAGCGTATGGTCAACAGCCGCAGTTGTGGTCGCAGGCAGTGCCAGGCCAGCAGCACAGTTATCAGCGGTATAGTGGTTCTTAGCCTGGGTATCCACAGGAGGCTTGCTCAGGGCCAGTCCCGCAGCCGCAACAACAGCAAGGGTACAACTTGGCCATGGCTATGCCAGGGCGGCCCGAGTCGTTGGACAAAATTAAGTTGGCCAAGTGGGGAGTCAAATTTGACGGCACGAATAAAACCATGAATGTGCAAGAGCTTATTTTTCAAGTGGGAGCTCTGAGGAGGGAGTACAACTGTTCTGACAGCGAGATTTTACGTAGTTTCAATCTCTTACTCCTATCCCTACTATCCCTAGACTGGTATTGGGACTATCGCAAAATTGTGCATATAAATACATGGGAGGAACTTGAAAAAGCTATCTTGGCCCAGTATCGACGTTTCGAGCAAGAGCATCAAATTCAGATGAAAATCCTAAATAGAAGGCAGCTACCCAATGAGCTATTTGATGATTTCTACAATGCTGTAATTAGATTGCGAAAGCAGCAACAGCAGCCCTACGATGAGGAACAACTTGTAGAAATTATGAGGGGCAATTTAAAGCCATTACTAGCCCAAATGATGTTTGCCGTACACTTGAAAACCTTATCCGAATTTTGTCGGGAGGTAAGGCGGACAGAAAGCCTAATTGCTAACCAGCGTCAAATGTATCAGCAACGCCCAGCGCAAAGGGTGAGTGAACTGGCGTGTGAGGATGAGGATCCGTCATTGATCGATTTCGAGGTAGATGGTATTCGGTCTACAAGCAGTTACACTTGCTGGAACTGCAAAGTGGTCGGTCATAGTTTTGTTGATTGTCCCGAGCCCATAACTAGGCAGTTTTGTTTTAGGTGTGGTAGGGAAAATGTGGTAGCGCCTAAGTGTCCGAAATGTCAGGGAAACCGGTCCCGGAACCCGTCTCGGACTGGGGAGACGCGGTCAACCGAAGTGTAGGCCCAGTCGAACAGCAACAACAACAGCAATATGAAGAGAAAATCAAAGTGTTGCGAAATCCGAATAGGTCTTTGGTAGAAGCAAACCCTGATCCTAGGCTTAGGGAGCTCAAACCGTTACATGTTCGGATAAGGGAGTATAGTGAGGCCAAAAATAGAATATTTGGTAGGCCATCGAAGAGAATAGCAAAAGCCCGGGAGCGTTATAGGGTCCGAAAACGTTTACGGCGTGACATTTCGTGCGCTTCGCTTTATGAGGGTGAAGATTCGCGGCTTTATACTAAAATAAAGTTAGGCGGTCAGGATATTGTCGGTCTTTTGGACAGCGGTGCCACAGTCACGTGTCTCGGCAAAAATTGTATGGAATTTGTCGCTAAAACCGGTCTAGAAACACACGACTTTCGAACGGTTATAAAAACCGCGGACGGTACGGTACATCCGATAGTTCCGTGATGCGGCGAATGTCATCACGTTTTATTTAGTGCCTACTTTAAGTCGAGAGCTATTCTTGGGGGTCGATTTTATGAAGGTTTTTAAAATGTTTGCCTGTATAGAAAGTCTAACAACTAATGGTATTAGTCTCTGTGAAGAGGCCGAGGATACTCTAGATGTCGTGGCACATAAGCTGACAGCTGATCAGCGACAAAGGTTAGATTTGGTCATATCGATGTTCCCCTGCTATAGTAAGAAAGGTCTAGGTAAAACAAAATTAGAAACGCATTCGATAGATACGCGTGAGGCAATTCCAGTTAAAGACCGTCATTACCCTGTCTCCCCGGTTGTCCAAAAGTTAATGTTTGCGGAACTAGACAGGATGCTTGACCTTGGTGTCATTGAGCTTAGTGAGAGTCCATGGAGCCATCCGGTTACTCTGGTCCGCAAGGGTGAGATAAACCGGTTGTGCCTGGACGCTCGCAAGCTTAATGCATTAACAGTCAAGGATGCCTATCCATTGCCGCACATCGAAGGTTTGCTCAGTCGGTTGGGGGACACAATATTTATATCCAGTGTCGATTTAAAGGACGCTTTCTGGCAGATACCACTAGACCCGTCTAGTAGGGAGAAAACTGCATTCACCGTGCCAGGGCGACCACTTTACCATTTTACGGTCATGCCTTTTGGACTGTGTAACGCAGCCCAAAGGTTATGTCGTCTAATGGATAAAGTGATCCCTGCGGCACTGCGTGATAGTTTTCGTCGACTTAGACGATCTTTTGATAGTATCTCCAGATTTCGAGACACACCTGGAATTGTTAAAGCGGGAATCTATTAGTTTGGCGGAAGCAGGTCTGACCATCAATGTGGCGAAATCTAAGTTTTGTTTTAAGGAGCTAAAATATCTAGGGTATATAGTAGGAGGTGGTAAACTAAAACCTGATCCGGCTAAGGTCGAAACTATTACTCGTTTTGCTTATCCTAAGTCAGCAAGACAGGTGCGGAGTTTCATGGGGGCAACAGGCTGGTATAGAAAATGTATATCAGACTATGCTACCATTGCAGCCCCAATCTTTGAAACGCTGAAGAAGGGTAAGCAATTCAAGTTTTCAGAGGAAGCTAAGGTCGCGTTTGATCGTCTCAAGGAAGCTCTGATTTCGAGCCCACTACTTAATCACCCTGACTTCAGCAAGCATTTTTACGTTCAGTGCGATGCGTCTGATGTAGGTATTGGGGCAGTTCTTTTCCAGAAAGACGAATCTGATGGTGAGCACCCATTAGCCTATTTCTCGCACAAATTGACAACAGCGCAAAAAAATTATTCAGTGACTGAACGTGAATGCTTAGCTGTAGTTCTGGCGATTAAGAAGTTTAGGCCCTATATAGAACTGATGCCATTTACCGTCATTACGGACCATAGTAGTCTGAAGTGGCTTTTGGGTCATAAAGACTTAACCGGTCGTTTAGCAAGGTGGAGTCTTCATCTGCAAGCCTATGATTTTACGGTAGAGCACAGGCAGGGGAGGCAGAATGTAGTACCCGATACCCTGTCACGCTACGATATGGACGAAATCTCGCTAAATGTACCTATGATCGTGGATTTAAACTCGGAAGCTTTTCGGTCGGAAGACTACGTGCAGTTAATTTCTACCATCGAAAGTAATTCGGAACAATTGCCCGATTTAAAAGTCGTAGATGGTTTTGTCTATAAGCGTACCAAGCCGTATGACGGGGTAGCGCTTAATGAGGATTTCGCATGGAAATTGTGGGTACCTTTGGAGTTGACAGAGGGTGTTATAAAGGCATGTCATAACTCCCCGCAAGCGTCTCATGGAGGCGTAGGTAAAACTTTGCATCACGTGAAAGAATATTTTTATTGGCCGAATCAAAGCGTGCAAGTAAGGAATTTTGTGTTAAATTGCCAAACATGCAAAGAAGCAAAGCCCGCGAATGTAACGCTGAGACCACCGATGGGTTCGGAAACGCGTAGCGAAAGACCTTTTCAGAGAATATTTATAGATTTTCTAGGTCCTTACCCGCGGTCTAAAAATGGGAACGTTTATATTTTTATTGTTTTGGACCATCTAACTAAATTTGTTTTTCTTAAGGCCTTGCCTAAAGCTAGTACCAAAAATGCTATAAAATTTTTAATATCGGAGGTTTTCCATAAATTTGGAACTCCTGAAACCATTGTCTCAGACAATGGAAAACAGTTTATTAGCAAAGAATTTGCTGATTTGGTTAACAATTTTGGTGTTAGGCACAGTAGAACCGCGATACATGCGCCCCAGGCAAACGCGTCTGGGACAAACATTTGTCCGAGATAGAATTTTCTTTAAGGTCGTCGGTACAGACTTCTATAGGAGTAACGCCATATCTTGCCTTATTCGGTATGAATATAATTGGCCATGGCAGCGTGTATAATTTAGCTCGTAAACTCAAGAGTTTAAATGAGTCCGAATTGGATATTGTGCCTAAGCCCGCGAGAATGGAAATGATTCGACAAGACATACGCGAAAGCCTACACAAAGCCTACGTCAGAAATGAAAGATCGTATAATACGCGGTGTCGTCGAGTTAAATTTATACCCGGGCAGGTGGTCTACCGTCGCAACTTTCAGCTAAGCGATTTTAAAAATAATTTCAACGCCAAATTCGCCCGGAAGTTTCTTGAATGCCGAATAGTAAAACCTGTAGGGGGCAGTCTGTATGAGATCGAAGATATGCAGGGGAAATCGTTGGGGGTATTTCACGCCAAAGATTTAAAGCAATAGCTTTAATATCTTTAAAGCAATAGCTTTAATATCTTTGGTGGTTCTAGTCCTAACGTTTCCGCCTAAATGTCTACCCGTCTAGAAAATCTTGTCTGCAATGTCGTCGTTGCCTATCCGGCCGATAAGTAGCCGTAAATTTAATAACCTATTTTTCCGAATTTTTTCCTATTTTCGATTGCCCTGAATTACCCTCGTATTCATAACCGATTGGTAAATGTAACAAACGTTTATTAAGTAAAATTTTCCTACAAAATTTGTTTTGTAAACCTCTATTTAATTTAAACACATTGGGGGACGATAAATTCGCGTCTGGTATAGATATTTATGGATTCTGATCTGAACTGGGATTTGAACACGCTTTTCATCCATGTAATTGGCCTGTGGATTCAATCGCTGTTCAGAAAGAATAATTATGTTCTTTTATTTTTTTTGTTTTGTTTTTTTTGCTCGACTAAAGCTTACGTTTCTAAATTGGCTACATGTGTAACCGTTATTACTCTATTGGGGCAACTCCATCGTCACCCTGGAGAACTATGCTATTAAGGGCTAAGAGTTGTTAGGCCCCTAGAGCAATAACATTTTTCTGAGTCCGTTCTTACAGCGAGTCGAGAGCAAAATTAACAGTTTATACAATCCATATTTGTGGACAAACATGTAATTGTTCATTCTTACAGCATGAATCTCACGGTTCCTAACATGAATGATTGGTCGTACCGAATCGACAGTTTTGGTCAGTAAACCATCAATAGCTAAACCTGACACAATTCTACCTAAAATCTGTTTTTATAACAAGGGAACGTAACGTAACTAATTTTCCTAAAATTTTCTTAATATTTGTATGTTCAGTACGTTTTTTTTCAAACGGAATTTTCGCGATAGTTATCGAATTTTTTTATTTTTAAATATAACTACATACATATATATGTGGATATTCTAATATATGCTACAAATATATATATATATATTTTTTTTTACTTATATAACTAGAGTTGTGCACTCACCCGTTTATTTCGGCTTCGCAAGCTTCGAATGTTGTTATTGTTGTTGCCTGAAAAAGAGGTTTCAAAAGACTTTAGTAATAATTCTTCTGTTAGCTTAATTTAAATTTATTGTTTTTTTTGGTAAATACTTGCCAGTACCCATGAATTGTTTTTTTGTTGAGTTGGCCTTGCCTCCATGGGTTCGTCCTTCCAAGGGCAATTGGATTCCAAAGAACCTGGGGAAAAGGAAACATTAATAATCTTTTATAATTTTTATTTTTTTTTATTTTTTTTGTTGACGATGAACTTTTTCAGAGGGATGATTTTATGAATTTTTCTTCCTTGTTTGGTTTTCTCCTTCGGAAACTTTCACGTGTCAACAGTAAAACTTTTTTTTTCGCACTTATATTAAGTGTCCGAAAGGTCAATGGGTATCTCTCGCCAAAGATCGAAGGTTTTAACCTGCAATCCTTGGTGGTCTTAGTCCTTGCCTTTCGTATCTAGCTCTGTATTCAGGACTTACCTGACACTTTAGGAGCGTTTATTTTTAAATTTCTTCCCCAAGACTTAAAATATATATAAATATAATTAAAAATATACAAAAAAAAATTACAAAAAAAAAAAATATATGAAAAAATTTACAAAAAATTTTGAAAAAAAAATTTACAAAAAATTATGAAAAAAAATTTACAAAAAAAAATTATAAAAAAAAATATACAAAAAAATATGAAAAACAAATATACAAAAAAAAATTTAATTACAAAAAAAATAATAAAATAAAGTAATGTTTGCGGTTCGCACCATTTTTTATCCACCACTGTAATTCTTAAAATTTAAAAAAATAAAAAATTTTTCCATCTAAAATTAATCACACACTAATTTTTGTTTTTGCACTTCGGTCAGTTGCTCTTTAATTTTTTTGGTCACGCAACTTTTGTTTTTCACTGCAGATACATTTTGGGGTTTTTATTCACTTGTTCCATATACACAGTCACTTTAATTTTATTTTCACTTTCCCAATAATTTATTTATTCACTTCACTTTTGGTACACACTGTAATTTTTAATGTCAAAGTTCATTTATACCGTTGCCAATAATATTTTAGAAAAGGTAATTTTTTTTATTTTTCGGCACATTATTTTTTTATTTTTGCCCTTCACTTTTTTTCCCGAACTGTAATTTCGAAAATGTAAGGAAAAAATCCAAGTTATACCGGCGCAAATCGGTTTATCAATAAAAAAAAAATTTTTAGTTTTTATTTCACTTTTGATCACACACTTTTGTCACTTTTTTGTTTAAACCTACACTTTTACATACTTAAAGTAAAAAAATTCATATCGCTTGCCTTGTTTTTGTTCTGCAACAGAGGCCTTCTTCTTGGTAATAACGGGAACCACATTCCTGATAAATATAAAAAAAGAACATTATTTTTACACACCAATCCCTATGCCAATTGAAATATTATTTTTTTACTTACCCGTATCACGCCAGAATCCGCAGCATCCTTGGGAATTTCCGGAAAAGAAAACCTAAATAAAATTTTTTTATCAATATTTTGCTAAATAAAAAACCATATAGTAAAAAAATAAAAAAATACCTACCATTGTTAAGCACAGCCATTGAAGAAAAATTTACACATTATTAGCTGCGTTCGAGAACACAAAAGTTTTTACTATTTTTTACTGAACTTTACTGCATTTTACTAAATTGCGTTCGCGTACACAAAATACAGTAAATGAGAACACAAATTGAGAGCGTTGAGTGACAGTTCTTGACTGAGTACTTACAAATTTTTACTGCAGAAATTTTTGCAGTAAAATTTAGTAAAACAAAAAAACATATGTTTCAAAAGGTAAACAAACAAAAGTAGCAAACAAAAGGCATACAAAATGTGAAAAAATTGTTTAAAAAAGAAAAGTTGAAATAAAACTAAAATAAAAACAAAAAATTAATAAATATCAATTAATTAGACTTGTTTGTGAAGATTTTATATGGTTAAATACCAACTTTTAAAACTTTGTTTAGTTATGTTAATTTTTTGGAGTTGTAAAAGTGTCAAGTACTCGGGTACTTAGAACAGCCCTTTTTTTAAAGTTATCAATAGTAAAAAAAGTATTCGTGTACTATTGATGAAATTTAGCCGGACACAAATTAGCAAATTCAAATAAAATAAGAAACAAACAAATATGAAAGATTACATAAAATAATTTGTTTGTATTTTCCAAAAATATTCGTGTTATAAAAAGTATTTAATCGAGTACCGATAAGAAAACGAGTTAAGCCGACAAAAGTGTAAAAATTTTTCAACACTTCAATTATTTGCCATCAGCTGTTGCCTTTATTTTACGAATTTTTACAAATTTTGCGTTCGCGTACTTTTTTGGACAACAGCTTTTTGTGAGATCAAATTTTTAAGTTTACTCATTTACTGCATTTTACTGTAAAAGTACTCAAACGCACCTATTATGTGCGTAGTTTTTTATTTTCTCTCCTCCCGTTCCCTTTCATTGATACCAGTAGCTCGTTTCTGTATTTCTCGCATCGCAAAATTTTTCACATTAAGTGTGAAACAAAAAATTTCATCGTTTCTCGATTTGTGAGAAAAAAGTGTTTCTGTATTTAAATGCGAAAACAGACAACACAGATTCTGTTTTAACTGGAATACTTAAGTGTCAAATGCCAGCGAAACGTCAACGAAAGAAATATATATAATAAAAATTAGGCTGCCAGATTTAAAGATTTATCGACATTTTGACGATTTTTTTTGTTCCAAAATTGGCAAAGTGACAATTTGCTGATTTTTTTCTAGTGACGATTCAGTCTTCGAAATAAAACAATTTTAAATAGTTTTATATGTTTGTGTATTAGGCACCACAGAAAACCGATATCTTTAAAAACAAGGCAGATTAAAAAATGTATCGGCAAAAGCAAAATTTCGAACGAAAACTGTTTAATTTTTATTTGCTTGGATTATTAAATACATTTGTTTATGTGATCAAAAGATTAAACTATTACCCCATTTTTCAGTCAATGCACTTTAGGAAATTTTTGCCTTTTATTTTGTCCAAAAGTGTTTATTTTATTTCAATATGATATTTTGTCACTTCTTTGTGTGATTTCTGCAGGGAAAAAAACAATCTGAAATTTTAAACTGTTATCGGATTAAGGAAAAATAAAATAAATAATTTTATTTAAATAAACCTCAAGTATAAAATATGTATTTTACCCATGAACTTAATGTATTTTTTTTTTTTTTTGATTATGGGTTTACATGATAAAAATTTGTGATTATGTGATAAAAATCGAACAAAATTAATTTTAAATTGTCCCAACAAAATAGACGATTTTGTTTATTTTTCTTAGGATATTTACGTTTTTTTCACAAATTTATCTGGCAGCCCTACATAAAACAAACACAATGAAAGGCTAAAAAATTAAAATAACAAAATATAACAGTTGTGTTTTATATACTTATTTTTATCATTTAAATTCTTGCTTTTCAAATAAAAAAAAATAATACACATTCTTGTGTAAATACATACATAATTTGGGCTCCATTTTTTTAAATTTTTTTTTTCTCGCATCAATTTCAAATATGACTTATTTTGACAGTTCTTGTGAGAAACTTTTTGCAAGATATTGTTACAGAAACACTTTTTCTCACATCCTTCCAATAATTGCTGGAAAATTATTTAAATGACAGATAATTCTCGCAAAGTAACAATACAGAAACACTTATGTGAGATAAACCATTTTTTGTTTCATATTGCACTGTTTTTGTCATAATTCACTTGTTTCATGCGGGAAATTTTATGATGCGAGAAATACAGAAACGGGCTACAGCTGTTCATTCACAATCAGGTTGGAGTTGCCACAGGGTAGTTAAATTTGATAGGATGGTGAGTTTCTGACCAGAGTTACCGTGCAGTTTTTTTTTTATTATGGGGATTTATAAAAGCCCAAAATCCCAGAAAAACGTGAAAACTAAGGGTATACGTATGAATCAGGGCGCTTGTTTTCCCTCCCATCCTCTATCCAGAGATG
The DNA here is from genome assembly GCA_943735925.1 of Pollenia amentaria. Classification (NCBI taxonomy): domain Eukaryota; kingdom Metazoa; phylum Arthropoda; class Insecta; order Diptera; family Polleniidae; genus Pollenia; species Pollenia amentaria. The sequence continues at coordinate 75,499,232 of OX031009.1, forward strand.
GAATGTGCGTAGTTTTTTATTTTCTCTCCTCCCGTTCCCTTTCATTGATACCAGTAGCTCGTTTCTGTATTTCTCGCATCGCAAAATTTTTCACATTAAGTGTGAAACAAAAAATTTCATCGTTTCTCGATTTGTGAGAAAAAAGTGTTTCTGTATTTAAATGCGAAAACAGACAACACAGATTCTGTTTTAACTGGAATACTTAAGTGTCAAATGCCAGCGAAACGTCAACGAAAGAAATATATATAATAAAAATTAGGCTGCCAGATTTAAAGATTTATCGACATTTTGACGATTTTTTTTGTTCCAAAATTGGCAAAGTGACAATTTGCTGATTTTTTTCTAGTGACGATTCAGTCTTCGAAATAAAACAATTTTAAATAGTTTTATATGTTTGTGTATTAGGCACCACAGAAAACCGATATCTTTAAAAACAAGGCAGATTAAAAAATGTATCGGCAAAAGCAAAATTTCGAACGAAAACTGTTTAATTTTTATTTGCTTGGATTATTAAATACATTTGTTTATGTGATCAAAAGATTAAACTATTACCCCATTTTTCAGTCAATGCACTTTAGGAAATTTTTGCCTTTTATTTTGTCCAAAAGTGTTTATTTTATTTCAATATGATATTTTGTCACTTCTTTGTGTGATTTCTGCAGGGAAAAAAACAATCTGAAATTTTAAACTGTTATCGGATTAAGGAAAAATAAAATAAATAATTTTATTTAAATAAACCTCAAGTATAAAATATGTATTTTACCCATGAACTTAATGTATTTTTTTTTTTTTTTGATTATGGGTTTACATGATAAAAATTTGTGATTATGTGATAAAAATCGAACAAAATTAATTTTAAATTGTCCCAACAAAATAGACGATTTTGTTTATTTTTCTTAGGATATTTACGTTTTTTTCACAAATTTATCTGGCAGCCCTACATAAAACAAACACAATGAAAGGCTAAAAAATTAAAATAACAAAATATAACAGTTGTGTTTTATATACTTATTTTTATCATTTAAATTCTTGCTTTTCAAATAAAAAAAAATAATACACATTCTTGTGTAAATACATACATAATTTGGGCTCCATTTTTTTAAATTTTTTTTTTCTCGCATCAATTTCAAATATGACTTATTTTGACAGTTCTTGTGAGAAACTTTTTGCAAGATATTGTTACAGAAACACTTTTTCTCACATCCTTCCAATAATTGCTGGAAAATTATTTAAATGACAGATAATTCTCGCAAAGTAAAAATACAGAAACACTTATGTGAGATAAACCATTTTTTGTTTCATATTGCACTGTTTTTGTCATAATTCACTTGTTTCATGCGGGAAATTTTATGATGCGAGAAATACAGAAACGGGCTACAGCTGTTCATTCACAATCAGGTTGGAGTTGCCACAGGGTAGTTAAATTTGATAGGATGGTGAGTTTCTGACCAGAGTTACCGTGCAGTTTTTTTTTATTATGGGGATTTATAAAAGCCCAAAATCCCAGAAAAACGTGAAAACTAAGGGTATACGTATGAATCAGGGCGCTTGTTTTCCCTCCCATCCTCTATCCAGAGATGGAATACAGGAATGGTTGGGTTTGTCGTGTGCACCCTGTAGGTTTGCATAAATTAAAAAGTAGTAGGCAACGCGAAACAGAGTAAAAATATTGTGACAGCTGGAATGAAAAAAAATGTAAGCGAAGGTAAACAAAAGGCAGGCATAAAAAAAGTTGTTTAAGGAACAAATTGCTGAAAAAGAAGGAACCATATTTGCTTGGGCTAGGTTTCGTGGGCGATAAAAACGAAAATGTCGGTCCTTTTTACCTTTTCTTTTGGCGGCGTAAAGAAGTAGATGGAGTAAGTGGCCAACGTTGCAGCAGAGTTTTAATAAAATAATTCCATAAAAAAAACAAGTTTTTTTCAACAAAGTTTGTGAGTTTTCAATTTATTGAAAAACAAAAAAAAAAACATTTTAAAACTTGAAGAATAAAAACTAAAAGTGTAAAAATTAAAAGAACTAAAATTACAAAGTTTAGAAGTTCAAGTAAATTACACAAAAAGCTCAAATAAATACATAAGTGACAATTTTTCTTTTCAAACTCGAAAAATAAATAAAAGTAAATACAAGCCTAAAGCTAGAACCAAACCGCCAAAGCCACAACATCCCATACTCCAACCATCGAGCGATAAGTTTTTTTGCATCATCACTCCTGAGGTGCTCCTGGTATGACATTGGTTTTCGACACCCGTAAGTAACGGCTATACGGACCCGACAGTCCCTTTTAGTTAATTTCTAGAAAAAGAAAAAAATTTTAAATTAAATATATTTAAATATATATAAGTAGGTAGGCATACCCGTCGTGTTGAATCGAAGCCATTCCGTTTGGGGACTTTAAGCCGAACGTGCGCGCAAGTAAGGGGTGAGCTCAGGCCTAATTAAGAAGAGATAGAATCGGTAGTTTATTTTAAAAAAAATCCAGGGCATCCCAAAGCTTATATATATAGAAAAAAAAAGAAACAAAAGCAAAAGAAAAATTAATTAAAAGGCGTTGTGAATAATTTTACACCATAATTTTACAAACGTACCGAAATCGCGCGAACTAAAGGACAGAAAGACGGACGGACAGTGAAAACAAATTTATCTACCTGAGGGCGAAAGAAATGAGTCGTCCTTAAAGGCAAAGTAAAAATAGGAAAAACCAACAGGAAATTAGAACGACATAAATTTTAATTTTAAAATTCTGTTTAAAGCAAAATAAATTTTGTTCTTAGCTTGAATAGTCTTGGTAATTTTGCTAAACTGGTTTTTGTAAATTATGTAAACATAAATAAAATTAATTTAAAATCTTTTTCAATAAATTACCCATTTTTATAATGTATTAATGAAAATTTAGAAGTGTTATCATTTAAAACATGATTGGCTAAACCTAAATAATAAGCGGCGGTAAGTAGGGGAAATAATGTTTGCAGGTTAGATTTGGGTCGTCGAGGCGATGACGTCATGGCGAGACGAAGATCTCGAGTGGTAGGGCAAATTTTTGTGTATAGGGTTGACTGGTATTGAGATGCAGGACTACTTTGAGCCCTGGAAAATATAGTATTAACCGATAGCTGGTATGATTTTTTTGTGTTAGTGTGTGTGTAAGGTACAGATAGCCGGCAAGAACCGCCCCATCCGGCGAGCTTCACCAAGCTAAACGCGGGCATACCAGCGCCGCTGGCAATCTGGCCACTCCGTGTTTTTTCTTGTTTCTTTCTGTTTGTTTCACAAACAGATGACCACTACACCACTACATAACAAAAATCCAAAAAAGTACCAAAAATTCTCTTATAGTTTTTCATTCTCTCTGGACTCTGCATGTTGAATTCTATTTTTTAGGTCCAATATGAACGAAATCCAAAAAGTATTTGATCACGACTGCCAGAATCAGCCCCAGACCTCAAGCCGAACATATATGTAAACAAAACACAATTTAACAAGAATAAATATATAGTAAAAAACCTTTCTTAAAAACAATATTTTATTTAAATGCACTAAAAAGAAAAATTTTACTTTAAAACTCTTATTATCAAATAATAACGTCATCACACAATTTAAATGATTAAAAAAACTTTTTTTATAACATATAAATTGTGTAATGACTTGCGACATGCTTTTATATCATATTAAAATGTATTAATATATTAATTAAAAACTATAAACAGTTCGATTAAATAAACACTATACTAATTATTGTTAAAGTTTATTTTTTTCTTTTTAGCGCATTAAAATAAAAGCTTGTTTTTAATAGGTTTTAATTTACTTTTAATTTATTTAAAACTCTAATTCGTATTATCAGCAAGCCCTTTCATTTTAGGAACGCATTAAAAAGAATTATTCAGCCATCTTAGCTGTTCCACCATGTTGAATTTAGTATAACGTCACACAGCAACCATGTATTGGCATCCAAACTGAATGTGTACCCAAAATTTTATCAAAATCGGTTGAAGATTTCTGCTTAAAATTTAGTTGCAAGATTTCACTCGAACAAACATACATACATTGAAAGTTAATAAAAGCTTTTGAAAAAGGTCTACAAACACACAAAACAAAAATAATATTAATAATAATAATAATATTAACAATAGTACAAATAACAATAATCGTATAATACATGAATTATTCGCAGATTATTTTTGAAACGGAGGAAATTGAGGCTATTAAGAACCAATCAATAAAACCGAGGTCGTCGTATACGTTAACAGATGGTAATGAGGCAGTTCACCAAACACCAAACAACAGTGGTAAGTTTTTTATAAAATACTAGAGTTTTCATTAAAACTTTTTCTCCATTTTAGACTTTCTGGCTCTTTTGCAGCAACTGTTAGATGGCCAAAAAAAATATAACCAGTCAGCTGGAAAAGATCCAAAATAACCAGAGGACATTAAGTTTAGGGTAGGCAAGCATCGTTCAATAGCAGGAGCAACTTGCACTTAAATTGGAGGCGATAGAAGCAAATGTAAGTTGTTGATAATTTTAGTCTAGGTTTTTATATATTTTAATGTTTAATGCTTACTAGGCCGCGACAAAGCCAGAACTGATGGCACAATCTAAGCTTATAATGGAGTGCAAAGTAGGCATAAAAAGAGCCCAAGAGTCCCTCCGCCGCATGACAGGAGAGACTTGTGATCAAGGGATTGATGAGATCGCCAGCATGCTCCCCTTGCGGACGACAACAGCTGTAAAAGTAATAGAGGAGAAGCTGGACTCCGATTACGCTCAGGCCATGGTAACAATAATAAAAAATTAAATATTTTAATTGCTCTAAAAGTTTTTAAACTTCTTCACAGAATTCCTATATTCATAAAATAAAAGGAGTTTCGTTGGATGCTGGCAGCGTCATCCTTGCATTATTTACGGATGAGCGTTGGCAAGTCTAACACTGCTTAACAAAATTGTAAGAGGTATGTATGTACATAAAATATTTGTCTCTTTGAATATTTAAAATTTGTGTCTTTTCTTTTTTACCTCATATTTAAGATGTTTTCCAGAACCTAGGAACCGTGGAATATGAAAAAAGCATTAAAAAAAGCGGTTGAACGCGCCCACCATAGGCTTAAACAAAAAAAAATATATAAAAGAAAAAGTTGTACAAAAATCAGGGACAGCAAATGAAGATAATTTTTCAAATTTGAAGTAAAAATATACTAATATAATCGTTGTTGTGTGCACTACCCTGACATGCATTTAATTTCCTTTTTTTAAGTTTTATTAAAACCCCCAACTTTACTATTATTTTCTGAGTTTTATTTATTATTTAGAAACACAAGTTATTTCTTGTGTTTTACTTATTCTTCAGAAATAAAAATTGTTTGAGTTTTATATTTATATTTATAACAGTTACTTTTTTAATAAAATTTGTTTATACTTAGTAAAGTCATTTTTAAATTGAATAAAATATAAAAAGAACTTAATTTTATTTAACAAATAAGAGTTTATGCACTTTTTTTGAGTTTTATTTTTCTTTTTGTAAGCAAAAAAATAAAATTCAAAAAGTAACTGTTATTTTGTAAACAAAAAAAAAACTAAATTACAATTGTTATTATGTACTGAGGAATTAATAAACCTCAAGAAATTACTTCTATTTCTGAGGAATAAATAAAAATCAGAAAATAGCTTTTATTTTCTAAGCTAAAAACAAAATTCAGGAAATAATGATTAAAAATAATTTTGAAAATAAAACTTATAACCGTTATGGCCTTTAAAAGAAATAGTTAATTTAATTTTTGATAATTCCTTAAAATTTTTAAAATAATAATTTTATAACAGGGACCGAAAATAACAGTTAATTTTACATTTCGAAACAAAAAAATCATATAGAAGTAAATGTGGGAAAACTGATTCATGTATACCATATTGAACCTTATGAACTAGTCAATGATAAAATATTATATTTTTTAAAATTTTGATATTTATCGGAACAAGAAAAAAAGTTATTTTTGATTTTTATTTTTTTGAGCAAAAATAACAGTTATAGTTTGATTTTTAATTTTTTGAACAAAAATAAGTAATTTTTTGATTTTTATTTTTTCGAGCAAAAATAAAAGTTATTCTCTTAAGAAATGTACGTGTAAAAATAATTTAATTGACTTTTAATATTATTTTAATATGCAATGATCATGGGGCTTTCTTATGCATAATTAAATAAATATTTAGTATGAATTTAATTATTATAACGTGTACATTTCTAGAGAATAACTTTTAATTTTGCTCGTAAAAATAAAAATCGAAAAATTACCTATTTTTGTTCAAAGAAAAAAAAAAACCAAAGAATAACTGTTATCATCTGACTTTAATGAAAATAGGAATACTTTTAACGGTCCCTGTTTTATGAATTTTTTTGCAATAGTCCTTTTCCTTCAATATTACACTTAGATTTTGCTTAAGCCAATCTTTGGTTAACATTGATGCTATAGATGTGTACATATACTTAGGAATGATTGTATACACTACCAGAATATCTTGTATTTTCTTAAGAATCATTCCTTAGTATATGTACACATCTATAGCATAAATGTTAACCAAAGGTTGGCTTAAGCAAAATCTAAGTGTAATATTGAAGGAATAGGACTATTGCAAAAAAGCTTTATAAAATTTAAATTAACCTCATAGAAAAGTGTGGCAACGCCGCGACATAGCGAACGTCTGAAATCTCGTGCTCAAGGTAGATTAAACAAAATTAAATATTTTCTCATATCGTAAGTTTTGTATCATAAAGAAACTTATTTTGAGTCGGAGTTTAAAACGCGCTCTTTATTGAGAGAATAAAAAACAATGCCCAGAAAACATAGACAAAGTTTGCCAAAAAATAAAATAATTTGTCTAGTTTGTGATACGCCAGTGTTGGAAAATGATGATGCCTTGCAATGTGATCAATGTAAAAAATCATTGCATGTTGTTTGTACGAAACTGGGAAAAAAGCAAATTGACAATTTACTGAGTGACTCCTCTCTTGAGTATAAATGTATAATGTGTCATCCAACTGATAGTGATGATGTAAAGAGCGAGCTTACAGAAATAAAAACCAAATTAAATCAGCTTGATGATTTACACGTTACGATGAAATTCATGTCAGATCAATATTAAAGGGAGTGAAAATTAACACGAAAAAAGATAAACAATTTAGAGAAAGAAAATAAAATGCTGCGTGATGAAATAAAATGCTTAAAATTCAGTGTAAAATATTTAAATGATGTAAGAGTTCAAAATGACTGCATCGTCAATGGCATAATTCTTGAAGATGAAAATGTCAAACCAACTGATATTGTATTGAATATTGCAAAAAAGACCGGTGCAAGCATCTCGGAAGCAGACATTAATGAAACATATTTTTTGGGGCGCGGAAAAACATCTACTCAAAAGAAGTCAGTTGTCGTTAAATTTAATAACAGAAAAACTAAAGAAGATTTTATGCAGAAAAAGAAAAATATGAAAGCTGTTACTGATTTGAAAAACGTCTATGTTAACGATTTTTTGAGTAAAGATACATTAGAGTTATTTAAACACGCAAAATCGCTTAAATCTGTTAGATATAAGATAGTTTATATTAGAAGTGGAAAATATTTGCAAAAAAAGATGAGAACTCAAGACAACTCATGATTAACAACATGGATGATGTATATCGATTATTACTTAAATATTCTGGGAATGCCTCGGAAAGAGATCGAGCTACTGGAAATGATTATGGGGACTCCGAGTATGATGAAGAGGACATAGCTCTTTAAATATTTACTTCAATAATTTTCTTCTCCTAAGCCGTTAATAGTTTTTTCAATTATTGTATTATTTTTTATCTTATTTTATTTTTAATGAATATAAAGTATTTTAATAATTTAAACTCATATAATTCATATATAGTCAAAAATAATTTAAATTTTTTTTGTATATTTTCTTTAAACTTCAGAAGTGTTTCCTCTTTAAGCAAATTTAATCGTTTCAGATATGAACTCAGTCGAATTGCCAAGCTTCCTGATATAATCACAATTCAGGAAACATGGTTCAGTAAGGACTGCATTCAGCTTTATTCACTTCCTGGGTATCAAGAAATACACTGTTGTAGAAGTGATGGATTCGGAGGAAATTCAGTATTTGTGAAGTCTGAAGTCAGACACAGGATTTTATTAAACTGTAGTGAAAGTTATGTGGATAGTATCTCAATACAGTTATCAGAGGTAAAGATAGCGAACAAACCACTAGTAATATTTTCAATTTATAGATCGCAAAAGTGCTGTATAGAAAATTTTTTTGAAAAAGTTGAGAGTATGTTAATCTCATGTAATAATAACCCATGCATTTTTACTGGGGATTTTAATATTGATATGCTGTCTGCAAGCAGTAGTAAAAATCGTTTAGTGAATATTTTTTCAGAATTCGGCATGCGTTCTTGCCATAGCATGATCACAAGGCCTATCAGTAACACTTGTTTAGATTGTGTGTTCACTAATATATCTTCCAAAATATATGTACAGTCAATTGAGCGACCACAATATCATTAGCTGTTGGATTGAAGTGATATCAAGGGAAAGAGTAATATTGACACAAAAACATATCAAATTGAATTACGGGAAATTGGGTACGTATTTAGATAATAATCTAAGAGACTTATCTCACAGTTCTTCTTCGATTATGTGTAATGAGTTCATTAATATTTTTTCCTCTGCTATAAGCAATAGTACGAAAACTACATCAAAAGCAGTACAAATTCGAAGGAAATTAGCTCCGTGGATAACAGATGATTTGCTGTCTTTAATCTCTTATAAAGAATCATTACTTAAGGCTAGAAGGAAAAATCGAAATTCGAATTCTGTAGATGAAAGGCTTAGAAGAATTAGCAAGATAATTAAAACATGTAATAAACAGTTGATGAACAATTATTATATAAATAATTTGAAATCAATTAATTGTGATCCCAGAAAATGTTGGGCTTTTTTGAATAGGGAACTGGGTCGAAATAAAAAAAGTCTACGGGAAGTTGAAAAATCTGTTGGAAGTGTAATTTATAATGATGATGAGAAAGCTACAGCGTTTAATAATTTCTTTTCCAGTATTGTTGAGAGCACTCAGGCGAATTTAGTAACCAACAGTGATGATGATATAAATTTTTTTCATACTCTGGTTCCAGTAAGTTCCACGTTTTCGTTGCAAAGAGTTTCCGAATTTGATATAGAAAATATTATAGGTAATTTAAAGAAAAATACATGTCCCGGTTACGATGGTATTACTCCCAAAATGCTTTTGTTGAGAAAACCGATTGTGGTTAAAGCTTTGAAAACTATATATAATTGTATGATTGAAGAGGGAAATTACCCTGACTGTCTGAAATACACAAAGTTATTCCCATACCTAAAGTCGTAGCATCTAACAAAATTGAAAACTTTCGGCCGATTTCAGTGTTATCCACAGTTGATAAAATTTTTGAAAAATTAGTAGCTATCTGGAGGCAAATAATGTTCTCTTTGGAAGACAATTTGGCTTTAAAATGGGCACAGGTACTGAAGAAGCAATTGTTAATGTCATTGAACATATTTGCGAACAACTAGACGGTGGATTTAAAGGGGGGGTCTTTTTTGATTATTCAAAGGCGTTCGATCTGGTCAACTATGAAATTTTAATAAAAAAACTAGAAGTTGTAGGAGTAACTGGAAATACTTTGGAAGTCTTCTCTAAATATTTGGCAAATAGGAAACAATTTATTCAGATTGGTGACTGTAGAAGCTCAATGTCAGTAGTTACATGTGGTGTTCCCCAAGGCAGCGTCCTTGGTCCATTATTATTTAAAATATATGTGAACGATGTTAAAAATATTAAATTTTTTGGGAAGCTTTTTATGTATGCGGATGACTTGTGCTTATTTTATAGATACCAAGATTTAAAGGTTCTACGAACACAAATTGAATATGACGCTGCTTTACTTATTGAATTTTCGCGACTTAACCGGCTAGTCTTAAATTCTACTAAGACTAAGGTAGTAAGATTTAGACCCTATGTTTTGGGACATGACGAAAACCTCGTAGTTCATATTGGTGGTAAAGCAATATCGGAATCGGAGAAGGTAAAGTATTTAGGCGTTGAAATAAGTCGGAATTTATTATGGGATGAGCACATAAATTCATTAAGGGCAAAAGTATCCTCTGGAATTGGTATGCTTTATAAGTTTAAAAACAAATTAGGAAGTGATACGAAGTTATTAATTTACCAATCCCTTGTACACTCTCATTTGACATATGTATCTTCCTATTGTATATGGCTACAGAATTAACCACAACCTTAAGGCTCTCCAATCCGCTCAGAATAAAGCACTGAAAATTGTATATAATTTACCATTGAGACATTCAACTTTAGATTTATTCACGGTATACGCGACAAATATTTTACCAGTCCATGGGTTATATAAAAAACAAACACTGGTTCATGTCTTTAAAACAATTAGATGAAATTCATCTCAGGGAGTACAATTTTCGCGTAATAGTGAAATTTCAGGACGAATAACTAGACAAGCTTCTAATTTAAGCTCAGTCAGATGCCGTCTGGAGTTAACAAATCAGAGAATTGCATATGCTGGACCACATGAATTTAATCAACTGCCTTTGAATTTTCGTAATATTCAAGAAATTTCTATCTTTAAAACATATATTAAAGATTATTTGCTACAGCAGATCGAAACACTTCTGATGTAGCTTCAATTGAACTTAAATTTATATTAATTTTTTATGTAAACATTTATGTATATACATATGTATATCATTGCTCAATAGTTTAATTTGTTGCCGTTAGCCTCTCCAAAGCTTTATAGGCGCTAAGGCATAACTAATTTATTGTATGTAGTAATCAGAAAATAATAAAAAAAAAAAAAAAAAAAAAAAAAAACATTAAAAAAATAAAAATTTTTAATATAAAAAAAGTAACAAACTAAAAGCAATAATATTTATTTATTTCGTAAAACGAACAAATATAGATTTTAATTTTAAATATCGAGAAAAATATGTATGAGAATTAATTGAGATTAATTGTGTTTTATTTAAACTAAAAATTACGTCAACAATGAAGAATATATACATCAGTACTGATTAGTCAGCTGTGTCCGGAATATACATCAGTACTGACTAATCAGCTGTGTCCAGTATATACATCAGTACTGACTAGTCAGCTGTGTCCATTATTAACATCAGTACTGACTAGTCAGCTGTGTCCATTATTAACATCAGTACTGACTTGTAAATAGTATAAGAGTAAACAGCTCCGATATATGTTTTATTAACGACAAAATATATAGGTTAAAAAAAGATGCAAAATCACACGTACACAAAAGTTTCCATCAGTTTTTTCATATTTGCCTTCTTGTTCTACGCGATGATGGATATTCGCATCAGCAATGCCATTCATATGACAGATCAAATGACTGTCACTGTTCTTGTAGGGGTACTATTTCGAAATTCGGCTCTTTTAGGAAGTAAAAGTGTAAAACCTGAATTTTGTTTTTTTTGTCCCCCATCTACCGTTTAAATCAATGCACATAGAAATAAAAATTATATAAAATTCGTAACTTATGTAAAAAATGCCAAGTGAACATTTTGTACTTTTTCTGAATTCGAACGTTTAAGGGGTAAAAATCGTACGTAATTTTGTTACTTTTTCCAAGATATTTTTTCTTCATCTATTTATTTTCATCGCACCGTCTAAACGCCTGAAGCTAAAAAGTTGACATTTGGGCCTGAGGCAGGCCTTTCGCCAAATCGATCACGCTGACCTCATATCTGCTAAGCTAAAGGAGATACAAAGAAATTGAATTCCTATTATTGTTCATTAAAAATAAGCGGACAGGTGTCTAGCACTTTTTTGAAATAACGAGTAAACGGGTAAAACCTGTATTTTTAAAAACTTTTTTGCTATGCCATCTATCTTTTAAACCAATTAACATTAAAATAAAAAATATATCACATTCGTAGGTTATCTAAAAAATACAAATACAAATTTGATGCGTTTCGAAATTCGAACGTTTAAGGGGTGAAAATCGTACCTAATTCTGTTATTTTTTCAAAACCTTTTTCTTCATCTACCTATATTATATAAAATTGTAAAGTTATTGCCTGATTCATCGTCGCACGACCTAAACGCCTGAACAAAAATGCTGAAATTTGCCCGAAAGGTTGGCCTCTCGCGAAATCGATTTCCTATGATGGGAGTTTCGGAAATTTTTATGGTTAAAGGGTAAATAAGGTTAAAACGGGAAATTCCCTAACCTGATGTTCATTAAAATAATAAGCGGTAAGGTGTCTGGTACATTTTTGAAATTAGACCCTTTTGGGGAGTAAACCTGTATTTTAAAACTTTTTTGCCAGGCCATCAATCTATTAAACCAATAAACATTGAAATAAAAAATATCACATTCGTAACGTATCTAAAAAAACAAATAAAATTTTTCGAAATACGAACGTTTAGAGGTACAAATCGTCCCTTTACAAAGTAGCGGGTTTAAACCTAGAAACATAAACTTTGGCGTAAAAATATGTCCACATAAGCAAAAGGGGCGTTAACGAAGTAGCGGGTTAAATGCTAGTTAATTATAATTTTATGAAGAATATGTTAATGCAGAAAATGTACTTTCAATGGCATTTTGACGTTAAATTTTTTAAATGCGGTTTTTCTGCCATTTACAAAACAAAAGAACAATTATTAAGAATTTATGCAATTCCAAAGAAATATGCATACAACATTACCACACTTTCACTTTGGAGGAGGAATTTTGGAAACTCCACAGTAACCGATTTAAAAAATCTTAGAATTAAGAAATAAAGTCATAAATTGTTACATCTTTGCATTTTATTGTGTGGACGAAACCGCACTAATCGGTCTTGAAAAAAATTAAGTACCATATTCTATTGTTATACCTGGAGCAGGTAGAAACATAAATCGTCCCGGCTTTGTTTTTTTACAAAACATGGTCATGAAGGTCTCGACAGGTACTTTGATTTAAACTATTACAGTATAAATAAGAGTTCCTCAACCCCTTCATATAGCAAGTGATTAGTGATGCTTAAAGCCTTTGACAGTCTTGTATCTAATCAGTTATATTGAAATATGTTACACATATTTCAGAAGAGGCGTGTAACAAGTTTAATTACTTTTGTTATATGTGTGGGAAATATAAAAATATGCCAAGTCGCCGTATTTTTGCTTTAAGCTTTAAGTGTTATATATGGTAAGAGTTGGACACCATCAATGCCATTTTAGAAGAATAACAACATGAAAAAAAATAAAAGAAACAAAATACAATACTTTAAAAAAAAAATAATTAGAGAAAATCTAAACTATCAAATTACAAATGAAATATTTATTAGAATCACTTACTTATTTTCAAACATAAATTCAATCTTAAGGGCGATGGTGTAGTGTATTTGTTTTGTCACTCTGTGAAATAGACCCTCTTATCTTAAAAAATAAAACATTATTAAGGCCCCTTTCACAATCTATGATTAAATGTTAATTGAAACATTGACCGTAAGTTAGCAACATTTGCTTTTCACAATCTTCGATGAACACGTAACCGAAACTATTTAACGAAAAAGTTGTTGTTAAGTTTTTGTTAAAATGAAATTCAAAAGAAAATGGAAAAAAGCAATACAAATTTTCAATCAAACAACATTTTTTTAGGTAATGTATAAACGAGAATAAAAAATGTTCTTAAAAATTGGAACCCTTTTTATTTCTCGGTATATCTGCGGTATATCTTGAAAAATTTTAAAAGCTTGATAAATTATTGGATGTTTAACGCAAATATTTGTTGCCAATATGTACATTTTATTTCGGACATGGTTCGTTTCAATAAACACACTTCCTTATGACAAATATGACCATTGATCCAAAAATCATAAAGCTATGTATTAATATTATGAATACTCCTTATAATAATTCAGAATTAAAGGTCCTTATAATGAAATAAAGTCAAATATTAAGCATCATTATTTCTTTAACAAAAAATGTTGGTTTATCGAATTTTTTTCACAGACGTACATACATACATACATACATATTTTTTTTTCATTCATTATTTATTTATTGAATCTTCATATATTAAATATGAACTAACAATAATTAATCAAATCTTATCATAATATTTTCTTTATGTCCTGCCAGTGCCAAACAAAAAAGATTTCGTCATCACGGTATCTGTTCACATATGTAGGTGTTTATCGCTCATCTGATTGGGTGAGTGCTGCAGTGTCTCTTCTTCTTAAGCGAGTGTGGCCGCCATAATTTAAAATATTTCTAGCTAACGGATTTGTAGTTTTTACTAATGGCACATTGAGATCCTTGTGGATATTTGAGTTTTTGACGTACCAGGGGGCGGCTGTGATTATTCGAAGAAGTTTATTTTGGCGCCTTTGAATTTTTTCGATGTTAGAAGCCGAGGCAGTGCCCCATAACTGAATACCGTAGCACCAAATTGGCTTTAAGATAGAGTTGTAAAGTAGAAGTTTGCAATCGAGACTAAGAACAGAATTTCTTCCAATAAGCCAATTAATTTGAATTGCTTTTAGTTTCATTTGAGTTAATTTAGCTTCTATATGCCATTTTAACGTTAAACGCCGATCTAGATGTATACCGAGGTATTTTACATGCGAGTGTTGGGGTATTATTTGATTATTTATTTTAATAGGGGGGCATGTTTCCCGACGCAATGTTATATGTGCGCATTTTTGCTCATTGATCTTTATCCTCCATTTTTTAACCACCTTTCTAGTTTAAATAGATGATCCTGTAAGTGACGAGATGCTTCTTGACAGTTTGCGTGTACGCTTAGAAAAGCTGTGTCGTCCGCAAATGTTGAGTAATGGGTGTAGCTGTTTGTTGGAAAGTCCGAAGTATAAATTAAGTATAATAGAGGGCCCATGGTGCCCTTGGAACTCCAGCGTTAATTGGCTGTGGAGAACTTAAAAATTCGCCTCCTTTAATAATAAATTGTCGACCGACTAAGTAGCTTTCTAACAGCTTGTGTATGTTTGCTGGTAAGTTTTGCTGTAACTTCAGTAGTAAACCTTCATGCCAGACTTTATCAAAAGCGTGAGACACATCGATGAAGAGTGCTGAGCAATTTTTTTTTCTTCAAAGGCTTTTCTTATGACATTTACTATTCGATGAGTTTGTTCAATTGTGCTGTGCTTTCTTCTAAAACCGAATTGATAATTTGGAATACATCCATTTTCATATTAAATCAGCTTTAATTTTGACACTAGTAGTTTCTCAAATAGCTTTGAAATATTATATAATAAGCTAATAGATCTGTATGACTCAAATTTTGTGTGATCCTTTCCTGGCTTTGGTATCATGGTTATTAAGGAGACCTTCCATTCTTGAGGGTAGTATTGAAGGCGTAAAATAGCATTGAAAATAATAAGAATAATTTTTTTTTGCTATACTTGGTAGCTCCAAAAGCATTTTATTACTGATCTTATCAATACCGGGAGCCTTCTGGGTGTTTAAATCACAAATAACCTTTTCGATTTCTCTTAACTCGAATTTTAGAGGAATAGCTGCATTTACAGGCAGTAACTCGAGTGCTATATCGTGAGACGTATTAAGGGTAAATACGTTTTTCAGATGATGAACAAACAGATTTCCTTTTTCAATGTCATCTCTTGCCCAACTTCCATTCAAGTTTCTTAATGGTGGCTTAGATATAACTGGTCTATTGAGATTTCTAGCTACACGCATTAATGAGTAGTCTGATTGTGGAGTTGCATCAAGTTCCTTAATATATTTTTCCAGGGAAGACGTTTTATGAGACTGCAGTAACTTTCTTAGCCTTTTTGTGCACTCTTTTAATAAAGTCTTAAGTTGGGGGGATCTGTGCAATTGGCACTCTCTTCGAACTCTCCTTTTTTCAGTCAAGAGACGCTCGACATCTGTAGAATATATGTTATTATTTTTGGTTTTTTTGAGGGTTATTTCTGGAATGTTGAACAGCTAGTTTGATATAACTGTCAAAATTAACAATAGCGAGATCCACGTTCTCCGGTGTACTAAGCGGAATATTTTCTGTGCAATGGGCACTAAGATATTTTTTATATTTTAACCAATTTATTTGTGTGGCTGACGTCGCTAAGTAATCAGACGTAGATACAATTCTATTTGGGTTCATTAAAGTTACAATTGTAGGTGTGTGATCGGAAGATAGTTCTAAGGAAGCTTCAACATGAATCGTTTCTGCGGGGATGTTTTTAACCACGCCAAAATCGATGACATCTAGAATTTTTTGCTGATCAGTAGGCCAATAAGTTGGTTGAGCCCCAGAAGGTATGTTTAGCGTTGTAATCGCCAGCAGCTAGGAAACAGGGTCCTATTGATTTAAAATATTTATACAATTGGCTTTCTGATATTGAAAATCTAGGTGGAGAGTATAAAGATGAAATTACTAAGTTTCGATTCTTCAACACAAATGTTCGTTGCTTGCAGATAATCTTCACGATGATCACACATTAGGTAGTGTTTAATTCGGGCTTATATCAAAATAGCAGAACCTCCACAAGCTCTATTTCGAGGGTCCTTGGTATCATATAATGTATAACCATTGATTTTAAACGTATTTCTTGAGGTCAAATGAGTTTCAGAAACCATCATTACATTAATCTGTTTACTTTTAAGAAAGTATTCTAGTTCATTTTTATGTTGGCGAATGCCGTTTGCGTTCCAAAAACAGCTTGCAATAACATCGATTGTATTCTTAACATTTCCTGCATCATATTACCGATTGTGTTCGTAAAGTTAGTTACTGTTTGCACTAGTGTTTCCATGGTTTTTCTAGACGATTTAAATTAGAAACTGAAGTCTCATCATTATTTGGCAAATCACCTTGCATAGGCATATGGTTTGATTTTAGGACGTTAGCGTAAGATGTTCTGTTATTACTAGGCTGCGGTACCTGAATGTCGTTAGTGTTAACTTGATTTGTTACCTGCATTTGAGGGGGATTAGGTTTCGGTCCAACCGAGCGCTTGACCATAGAGTATACAGGGCATCCGCTATAGTTGGCAGTGTGATTACCACCACAGTTGCTGCATATTTTTTACATTGGGGTCGTTTTTAGACTTATCGCAGGGAGCTGTACCATGCAATTCTACACAGTAGTATACCTTAGTGTGACCAAATTCTTGGCAGTTTAAACATTGCACGGGACCATTCCTTTTGTGCGGCTTCTCTATCGTTATTTTCCTATACAGGTAATATTTCAGACTGTAGATGGGATGAGTTTCGTTTTTTTAAGCTTAACGTCGCCGGGTTCTAACTCCACTCCAAATAGTGGATGGGGATATTTTTCTCTATTTCTCATATTTACTACATTTTTTATTTTGAAGCCCTTCTCTTCTAAAAACGTTTTTATCTCACCTGGGTCTACGCATGAATCAATGCCCTTTATCACTACCTGAAAACCTTTACTGCTCTTCAGTTGGTATGTATAAAAGTTTTTTTTTAGTGCTTCTAATTTAGTTATTACTTTACGAAAATCATCTTCACGATTTACTTGTATTTTTGTTTCATTTATACTAGCACGTTTTATTGCGGCTACATAAAAAGAATTTTCACCTATTACCGAGATCAAATTCTTTATTAAATCACTTGAGTTTTGCTCTCTAAGATATATCGCGGTGGCTTAGAAGATTTGATAACGTTTTGTGCTTCCGAGGATTCCTCGTCCAAAATTGCAAAACGATTTTGTGAACTTATTCTATCAGCTGTACCCTCTTTTAAAACTTTTGGGACCGAAGCAACCGCAGAAAATGTTGGTCTGCGACCCCGTTTAAGCACTGTTATGTACCTATCAATACCAACTTGCACTTGAGGCTTTTGACCACTTTTTACCTGTGATACTGAGTTTTCTATTATGTCTACTTTGGGAGTAATCTTTTCATCATTTATTAAAATTGTTTTTGCCGCTGAGGCGACGCTTGAAGGTTTTATATTTTTTATAGTATTGAAATCAACTGTATTATTAGACACAGAAGGTGATACTGAGTTTTCTATTATGCCTGATTTGGGATTAATATTTTTATCACTTATTTTTTTTTTTTTTTTTTTTTTCATTATTTATTTATTGAATCTTCATATATTAAATATGAACTAACAATAATTAATCAAATCTTATCCTAATATTTGCTTTATGTCCTGCCAGTGCCAAACACAAAAGATTTAGTCATCACGGTTTCTGTTTACATATATAGGTGTTTATCGCTCATCTGATTGGGTGAGTGCTGCAGTGTCTCTTCTTCTTAAGCGAGTGTGGCCGCCATAATTTAAAATATTTCTAGCTAATGAATTTGGGTGCAGTTCCAGCCTTTTTAAATATTTTACTGCATATTTCGTTATCATAGTTTTTACTAATGGCACATTGAGATCCTTGTGGATATTTGAGTTTTTGACGTACCAGGGGGCGGCTGTGATTATTCGAAGAAGTTTATTTTGGCGCCTTTGAATTTTTTCGATGTTAGAAGCCGAGGCAGTGCCCCATAACTGAATACCGTAGCACCAAATTGGCTTTAAGATAGAGTTGTAGAGTAGAAGTTTGCAATCGAGACTAAGAACAGAATTTCTTCCAATAAGCCAATTAATTTGGATTGCTTTTAGTTTCATTTGAGTTAATTTCGCTTCTATATGCCATTTCCACGTTAAACGCCGATCTAGATGTATACCGAGGTATTTTACATGCGAGTGTTGGGGTATTATTTGATTATTTATTTTAATAGGGGGGCATGTTTCCCGACGCAATGTGAATGTTATATGTGCGCATTTTTGCTCATTGATCTTTATCCTCCATTTTTTTAACCACCTTTCTAGTTCAAATATATGATCCTGTAGATAACGAGATGCTTCTTGACAGTTTGCGTGTACGCTTAGAAAAGCTGTGTCGTCCGCAAATGTTGAGGTATGGGTGTAGCTGTTTGTTGGCAAGTCCGAAGTATAAATTAAGTATAATAGAGGGCCCAGGATGCTGCCTTGTGGGACTCCAGCGCTAATTGGCTGTGGAGAACTTAAAAATTCGCCTTCTTTTATAATAAATTGACGACCGACTAAGTAGCTTTGTAACAGCTTGTGTATATTTGCTGGTAAGTTTTGCTGCAATTTCAGTAGTAAACCTTCATGCCAGACTTTATCAAAAGCTTGAGACACATCGATGAAGAGTGCTGAGCAATATTTTTCTTCAAAGGCTTTTCTTATGACATTTACTATTCGATGAGTTTGTTCAATTGTGCTGTGTTTTCTTCTAAAACCGAATTGATGATTGGGAATACATCTGTTAGCATTTAAAATCGGCGTTAATTTAGACACTAAGAGTTTCTCAAAAAGCTTTGATATATTAGACAATAAGCTTATAGGTCTATATGACTCAACTTTTGTGGGATCCTTTCCTGGTTTAGGTATCATGGTAACTAAGGATACTTTCCACTCTTGTGGGTAGTATTCAAGGCGTAAAATAGCATTAAAAATTAGTAGAATAATTTTCTTTGCTATGCTGGGTAGCTCCAAAAGCATTTTGTTACTGATCTTATCAAAACCAGGGGCTTTCTTGGGGTTTAAATCATGAATAGCCTTCTCGATTTCTCTTACTTCAAACCTTAGTGGAACAGCTGATCTAACAGCAACAGGTGGTAACTCGACCGCAGTATCGAAAGATGTATGAGGGGTAAATACGGTTTTCAAATGATTAACGAAAATATTTCCTTTTTCTATGTCATTTCGTGCCCAACGTCCATTTAAGTTTCTTAATGGTGGTTTAGTGATAACTGGTCTTTTAAGATTTCTAGCTGCACGCCATAATGAGTAATTAGATTGAGGAGTTGCATCAAGTTCCTTAAGATATTTTTCCAGAGAAGCCGTTTTTTGAGACTGCAGTAAGTTTCTTAGCCTTTTTGTGCACTCTTTTAGTAAATTTTTAAGTTGAGGGGATCTGTGCAATTGCCACTCTCTTCGAACTCTCCTTTTTTCAGTCAAGAGATGCTCGACATCAGTAGAATATATTTTACTATTTTTGATATTTTTGCGGGCTATGCTAGAATGTTGAACAGCTAGTTTGAGATAATTGTCAAAATTTACAATAGAAAGATTCACATTCTCCGGTGTTCTAAGCGGAATATTTTCAGTGCAGTGGGTACTGAGATATTTTTTATATTTTAACCAATTTATTTGTGTGGCTGACGTCACTAAGCAACCAGACGGTGATACAATTCTATAAGGGTTTGATATGGTAAGAATTGTAGGTGTGTGATCAGAAGATAATTCTAAAGAAGCTTCAACGTGAATCGTTTCTGCGGGGATGTTTTTAACCACGCCAAAATCGATGACATCTAGAATTTTTTGCTGATCAGTAGGCCAATAAGTTGGTTGTCCACTCGCGACCACATTTAAATCCATTTTAGACATTGTATTATACAAAACACGACCCTTTGGTGTAATGAGCCGTGAACCCCAGAAGGTATGTTTAGCGTTGTAATCGCCAGCGGCTAGGAAACAGGGTCCTAATGATTTAAAATATTTATAATATTGGCTTTCTGATATTGAAAATCTAGGTGGAGAGTATAAAGATGAAAGTACAAAGTTTCGATTTAGCTCTTCAACACAAATGTTCGTTGCTTGCAGATAATCTTCACGATGATCACACATTAAGTAGTGTTTGATTCGGGTTTTTATCAAAATAGCAGAACCTCCACAAGCTCTATCTCGAGGGTCCTTGGTATCATATAATATATAACCTTTAATTTTAAACGTATTTCTTGAGGTCAAATGAGTTTCAGAAACCATCATTACATCAATTTGTTTACTTTTAAGAAAATATTCTAGTTCATTTTTATGTTGGCGAATGCCGTTTGCGTTCCAAAAACAAATTTTTAAGCAATTCATGGCTTGTTAAGTACAGCTTGCAATAACATCGATTGCATTCTTAACATTTCCTGCATCATATTACCCATTGTATTCGTAAAGTTTGTTACTGTTTGTACTAGTGTTTCCATGGTTTTTTCTAGACGACTTAAATTAGAAACTGGGGTCTCATCATTATTTGGCAAATCACCTTG
Organism: Pollenia amentaria; assembly: GCA_943735925.1. Lineage (NCBI taxonomy): Eukaryota > Metazoa > Arthropoda > Insecta > Diptera > Polleniidae > Pollenia > Pollenia amentaria. The sequence continues at coordinate 75,520,337 of OX031009.1, forward strand.
CATTGGCATATGGTTTGATTTTAGGACGTTAGCGTAGGATGTTCTGTTATTACTAGGCTGCGGTACCTGAATGTCATTAGTATTATTTTGATGTGTTTCCTGAATTTGAGGTGGATTAGGTTTCGGTCCAACCGAGCGCTTGACGATAGAGTGTACAGGGCATCCTCTATAGTTGGCAGTGTGATTACCACCACAGTTGCTGCATTTTTTTACATTGGGGTCGTTTTTAGATTTATCGCAGAGAGCTGTACCATGCAATTCTCCACATACAACGCAAACAGGTGTTAAATGGCAGTATGCCTTAGTGTGACCAAATTCTTGGCAGTTTAAACATTGCACGGGACCGTTCCTTTTATGCGGCTCCTCTATCGTTATTTTCCTATACAGGATATATCTCAGACTGTAAATGGGATGAGTTTCGTTTTTTTTAAGCTTAACGTCGCCGGGTTCTAACTCCACTCGAAATAGTGGCTGGGGATTTTTTTCTCTAATTTTAATATTAACTACATTTTTAATTTTAAAGCCCTTCTCTTCTAAAAACGTTTTTATTTCACCTGGGTCTACGCATGAATCAATGCCCTTTATCACTACCTGAAGACCTTTACTGCTCTTCAGTTGGTATGTATAAAAGTTTTTTTAGTGCTTCTAATTTAGTTATTACTTTACGAAAATCATCTTCACGATTAACTTGTATTTTAGTTTCATTTATACTACCACGTTTTATTGCAGCTACATAAGAAAAATTTTCACCTATTACCGAGATCAAATTCTTTATTAAATCACTTGAGTTTTGCTCTCTAAGATATATCGGGGGTGGCTTAGAAGATTTTGTGACGTTTTGTGCTTCCGAGGATTCCTCTTCCAAAATTGCAAACCGATTTTGAGAACTTATTCTATCAGCTGTACCCTCTTTTAAAACTTTTGGGACAGAAGCAACTGCAGAAGAAGTTGGGCTGCGACCCCGTTTTAGCACTGTTATGTACCTATCCATTCCAACTTGTACTTGAGGCTTTTGACCGCTTTTCACCTGTGATACTGAGTTTTCCATCATGCCTGATTTGGGGGTAATCTTTTCATCACTTGTTAAAATCGTTTCTGCCACTGAGGCACCGCTTGCAGGTTTTATATTTTTTATTGTATTCGAATCAACCGTATTATTAGACACCGAAGGTGATACAGAGTTTTCTATTGTGCCTGATTGAGGGTTAATATTTTTATCACTTATTAAAATTGTTTTTGCCGTTGAGGCAATGCTTGAAGGTTTTATATTTGTTAGTGTATCACCCGTATTATTAAAAACAGAAGGTGAGAGGGATCGCGTACGAGTAATAGGTTTAGCCGTTAGGTATTTGCTATCATCGACTCTTTTTTTTATTTCTGCATTTGTTTCGTTAACACTCACTGTGATATATGCATTTCTATCATTATGCTTAATTGTTTTTGCACTGTTAGCACTCATAAGTTTTTTTTTTTTTTACTGTTTACAGTTGTGCTCTTCTTATTTGTTATTGTTTATCAACACCGAGAATAAAAAATGTGTATGTTTATGTATGTATGTACATACATGTATTTTTTTCTTTTCTTTTATTTACTTTTTTTTTTATACTTTATTTGTTCACGTTTTTATAAAAAAAATAAACCGTTTGCCGAGCTTAGAAAACACGTCTATCTTCAACGAGCGCGACAGACTGAATCACTTATTAAAATTGTTTTTGCCGCTGAGCCATCGCTTGTAGGTTTAATATTTTTTATTGTATTGAAATCAACCGTATTATTAGACACAAAAGTTGATACTGAGTTTTCTATTATGCCCGATTTGGGGTTAATATTTTCATCACTTATTAAAATTGCTTTTGCCGTTGAGGCAACGATTGCAGGTTTTATATTGGTTAGTGTATCAATGGTTTTATTAAATACAGAGGGTGAGATCGCGTGCAAGTAATAGGTTATTTGCTATCATCGATTCTTTTTTTTATTTCTGCATTTGTTTCGTTAACACTTTCTGTGATATATGCGTTTCTATCATTCTGTTATTTGTATTTACATTATTTCCACTCATAAGCTTTTTTTTACTTCTCTGTTTACAGTTGGGCTCTGATTATTTATTGTTTATCAACACCGAGTCTAAAAACAAAAAATATTTTTGTATGTATGTACATACAAATGTATATATATTTTTTTTCTTTTTCTTATATTTTCTCTTTTTTTTTTTAATTTATTATGAAAAATAAACCGTATGCTTCAACGACCGACGTAATGAGTGAAACAGAGTGAAATTCTAGTAAACAAACAAATACCCATTAGACAATTTCACCGCGTGGTTGCTAGCACAGAGTGAAATTCTAGTAAGCATACAAATACCCAGTAGACAATTTCACCGCGTGGTTTCTGACACAGAGTGAAATTCTAGTAAACAAACAAATACCCAGTAGACAATTTCACCCCGTGGTTTCTAACGCAGAGTGAAATTTTAGCAAACATACAAATACCCAGTAGACAATTTCACCGCGTGGTTTCTAACACAGAGTGAAATTCTAGTAAACAAGCAAATACCCAGTAGAAAATTTCACCGCGTGGTTTCTAGCACAGAGTGAAATCCTAGTAAACATAAAAATACCCAGTAGACAGTTTCACCGCGTGGTTTCTAAAACAGAGTGAAATTCTAGTAAACAAACATATACCCAGTAAGTAGACAATTTCACCGCGTGGTTCCTAACACAGGGTTAAATTCTAGTAAACAAACAAATACCCAGTAGACAACTATCCCCAGTAGACAATTTCCTGGAATCTGTCCCGTACAGCAAGTCCCATAGGTGTTTTCTCGTGTCTACCGTATCAACGACACAGCGCAGCACTACACCGCCCGAAGCTCGTACTGGCAAAGCAGTTAGGACCATACAGATTTAACGCACGAAGGAGTTGTTGAAGCAGCCGACACAGGAAACAACACAACAAATTATGCATAATCTTACCATTGAATTGTAAATAATAAAAGAGCATTAAATAAAACTGATTTATTGTTATTAACAACGAAGAAAAAACACACGTGTCATATTTTCTTGTAACGAACCTGACCAAAGGCTGAGTATACCGCAAATAAAGTCGTTACAGAACCTATAAAAATAAAAATTTTTCTTGGGACACACTAATGTACGTACCAAAAATAACTATTAATAGTTATCAGTATAAACAAAATGGATATAACACAAGAATGTATAGCAAATAAAAAATAAATTAATGAGTATAATGAATGAAAAAACCAACATTGTATTATATACAATGTTATATACAAAATAGGACTTTTATTAAAACAACAATAAAAGCAATGAATTTGAATAATAAACATGATGAATATAGCAATGAATTTAATAGCAAAAACAATATAAGTACGCATATGTAATAATTTTTTTACATTTCCACATTTCTGTTAGTAAATATTTATTAAAAACATGCATATTGTTAGTTAAAATAAGGTATCCTGACCCAAAATATGAATTGAGAAATAAGAGTTGATGTCGATATGATCATAGATATATGTAGAATGGGTAGAATGAACAAATAGAATGTTATATCGTTATTAGGGCTAGGAATTTTATATGAAGTAGTATAACGAGAGTTTAAAGAAATATTAAAGTCGCTATTTACTGGTTACACAGAGATATTTTGGTATATTATTTTGAAGTTTGCTTCCTTAAGTTTGCATTTAAAGAATCTTATAATGAAATAAATTTGAATGCGAATAAACATATTCGGCATATCCTCGTGTTTCAGACTGTCGCAACATAAAAATGGCTTTATTTGAATAAATTCGTCAAAAATTATTTGACGAAGGCCAACTCGGTGGCAATACATATTAAATAAAGACTCGCATTTGTCTTCCAATTGTTGTATGTAATCTATAAACTGTTGCGAAGGTTGAACCAACTTGTCAAACTGTTTTTCAAAAGTAAATAATTGGTTTACCATCGAAATGGGGTATAGGAAGCTTGCACTTATGCATTTTATAAAGCTTTAGGTAAAAGTACCCAGAAACGTACACAAAGGCACTTCTATCGAGAAATTTCTTTTCATTTAAGGAAACTTTGCTTAAATCAGCAGCTGCAACTTGAGAAGTAGGATTAGGCAAGGAATGAAATTCTTCCCAAATGCTATTGTTTTAACCAGGATACGCTTCGTCCACATTAGAAAAATCGATTATAGAATCGTTTGGCGAAGTAGCTTCGCTGTTGTCGTTGGCAACAACGTTTATGTAGCGGAATCCCCAGCGTTTGTTGTGAAACTTCCTTTTCCCTGTAAAGTGTTACCACCCTACTAGCTCATCCTCACCGGGCGTGTATTCTCAACCACTTAACACTTATTATGATTCACGCAATAAAAAAACAAAACTAACAAAACAACAACTTAAAAAATCAACACTTAATCACACAATTTATCTATATATGAAATCGTGTTTCTTCCCCCTGTCCCAACCTATGTCATCAAAATAAATGTTCATTTACGACAACCCCTTCATTTTTTCATTCTTACCCCTTCAGAACCACTGTACCTAAAATCCTTGTTAACCAATTTTTTTAACTACACTCAACTAACTTTTATCCTACGATAAAAACTAAGATCCTTTCTTTTATTTTATTTTATTCTTTTTTCCTTTTTTTTATTATGTTAATATATATAACAAATTTTCTTTTAAATCCTTCCTGACCTGGAATGAACCTTACTAATCTTGCACATCTGCTGTATCTTAAAGAACTCCTTTCGTATATTTTATTCATATTTTCCTTTCCCGGATTATTCTTAATCCATCCCTATCTTCTAATAATAAAAATTCACTATCATCAAGGCTAACTCTGTAAACCTATTATATCCAAATAAGGCCATAAATGGTGTTACTCCTATCGCTAAGTGTACTTAGTTTCTAAGATCCAGTTCAATTAAGGGTAGATTTAAATCCCATTCCCTGTTGTCATTTTCTAAATACAATCTGATGCAATCAAAACGCTCTGATTCACTCTTTTTGCTGCATTAGACTGCGGTGAGTGTACAGCAGTTTCTAAGAGCCAGTTCAATTGAGGGTAGATTTAAATCCCACTCCCTGTTGTCATTTTCTAAATACAATCTGATAACAGTCAAAACGCTCTGATTCACTCTTTTTGCCGCATTAGACTGCGGTGAGTGTACATCAGTTCTTAGGTGATTGATTTTATAACACTCTAACATTTTCTTAAATTCTTTGGATACAAACTGCTGTCCGTTGTCGGAATGAACCACTTCTGGAACGCCAAAATTATGAAATACATTTTCTCTCAAAAATCTAACTATATTAGCAGTAGTTTCCAACCAATGTTTTGACAATATTTTTAGCATCTTTTGTTTCAATAGGGTGTGTTATTACGTATTTCATTAATTCCAATTGCATAGTTATTATATATATCTGTAGCAATTTGCCATTCTTAAAGGTCCTACAGTATTTATCTCTATTGATTCGAAACTAGTGTTAGGTGTTTCAGTTATAATCATTTCCTATTTAATATATTTGTTTTGTTCATTTCTTAGACATTTATCGCATTTATTAATATAGTCTCCCACCATTTTTCTCATATTTTTCCATACATAACGTTGTTTTAATTTAAGCACGGTTTTCCTAATACCAAAATGTCCTGATATTGGTGAATTGTGGAATTCTTTTATAAAATTCATTTGTGATTTCTTATTTGTAATATATTGCAAAGGTTTGTATAATATGATGTTTAATTCGAAATTTTTATATATATTTGATTTCAATATTCTTTGTTATACCTCATTATAATTTTTATTTAAATATTTTATTGATATGAGCTCAACAATTTTATCTTCGCATGATAAAGCGAGATTTTTTATACTTTGCTTATGCATATAAATAATAAAGGGCTGCATGAATAACTTCATTCATGAACATACTGAAATGTTTATTCAATGAAGTTCTTATTTAAATAAAATTCAGACCACTGAACAAACTGTTGATTTATTCATGCTACTAGCAAACACATTTCGTTTCATATGGCAAACACAAACCCTTTGTTCAATGAAACGACTTTTGTTTCACAGTTCTCACTCTCTCTCATTTTTTTTATATAAATTCTCAATAGCAATGGTGCCACTTAGTAAATTTATGTAATTTTTTTCTTTTTTGTTACCTTTACAATAATATATGTAATTTGTAAAGCATTTTTTAAATTAAATTTAAATTTTTTTTCTAACAACTTTTTTATGTACTTCCAAGCACATTGCTGAAAAATGTTTTTGAAAATAAAATGAAATTTTTTCGAAGTTTAAAAATTTACATTAAAACAATTAATTTACATTTAAACAAAGTAAAAGGCGTGCCGCCTTGCGTTTCATTGAGCTTCTAGGCTCCAAAAAAGCTGAAGAGCTTACCAGTGAACAAAAAGCTTCACTGACATGGGCAAGAGCCCACATAGCTGGGCTGCCAAGTGCTCCTCCTTCAGTCCCTGCGAAGGTGACAATGCCTAAATAGCAACGTTCTGTGGAGGAAGCTGCAGCCGCGAAACAGCAACCAGGGACGAAACGTCCCAAGATTTCATCGAAATCGATGAATAAGTCCTTCAGCGAGGTGGCCAAAGGTCAGAGGTGGGGGACCTGGTAAAACAAAAATTAATGGGGGTGTTCTGGACGATCCTCAGGGAGAATCCAGGGCCACCTCCTCAATGCGATGATGCTGGCTGAGAGGTCTGGGAAGGTGCTAGGCTCGATGTGGTGTTAGTTGGTGAAATACCACGGAGGCCTAGATCGATTGCCACCATTCCAGCCGAACCATCGGAACCTGAGGGGATCTTGAAGATCATTCAGTGCTGCAAGGACGGCGATTGTGGTGATAAAGCAGCAATCCTTGGAACCACTGAGGGAGAGGCAGGGCAAGATCTACTATGGTCTTAGTACGGTCTTGGTCCGTGTCTACCGAAGTGGTAACAAGGGCAATCCGTCTCCTTCGGTTAGTGAGGCCAAGCAGCCTGAAGAAGGCATGGCTAGTGACGATGCCGTAAGTTCAAGTGACAAAGAGGACACGCAGTCTGTCTTGGAATTGGTGGGTGACCTCTTTGATCACTTGGGTGATATGGTTGATGAGGACGTACTTCTGGAGTCTGACCAGGAGGACGTCAACATCACAGTGGTCGCCAACAGCACAGTGGTGAAGGCTCTACAAATTAACCTCCACCACTCTAAAGCAGCATCTCCTGCACTGCTCCTCCGTGTGGTAGAAAAAGGGGAGGAGCTCGTGATGGTCCAAGAACCCTGGAATCATAAGGATCGGGTTTGCGGACTTAATCTCAAAGGCTACAAGCTACTGTTTGCGAAAGATACAGGTAACATAAGATCTTGTGTTTTAGCTAAAAATTCGTTGAATATCTTCATTCATTCTGATTTCAGTGATGAAGACATCACAACCGTTGCTCTCGAGACACGGGACGGTATAGTCTGGATGGTCTCGGGATATATGGCGCATGACCACGGACAGGACCCACCCAATCAGCTCATCCGTGATGCAGCAATGAGGGCAGCAGGCACTGGAACTCCGGTCATAATCTGTGCCGATGCCAATGCGCACCACACTATATGGGGTAGCACGAATACGAATGCAAAAGGTGAGTCACTATTCTCCATTATTATGAATTATAATTTAGGAATAGTAAATAGGGGCCGTGAGCCAGCATTTGTTGTTGCAAATAGGTGTGAAGTTCTCGATGTTCCGCTGGTTAGCATTGACCACATTGACATGATAGAAAACTGGATGGCTTTTAATGATTGTTCACTTTCTGATCATAGATATGTGGAATTTAGTTTGTGCTTAGGCCTGTAGGATCGAGCGCTATGTTAAATAGAAAATGAACGAATTAGGGGATTCATTCCTCCTCTCTGGTTCGGACTCTATCTGATCCTCCCCAGGTCGACGATATAGGAGGGATCGATGCGGCAGTGGGACGTCGGACCTCCAGAGGAATTCGACTGTGATTATTCCCTGGCTGATGTCTACATACAGGGGATGCATTAGATTTTCGTAATGACCTGTGACCTGGACCTTGTGTAGAGTGGTCTTTATCCCCAAGGGAGGTAAGACTTCTCACATTGAAGCGAAGGATTACAGACCGATAAGTCTTGCATCCTTTCTTCTCAAGACTCTTGAAAGAGTTATCGACATTCGCTTGAGGATGACCATCCCAAGGTGTTTACTCTCGACCTCTCAGCATGCCTACACAAAGGGTAGGTCTGTTGAGACGGCTCTCCACTCTTTAGTTGGAACTATTGAGAGATCACTCGAATTCAAGGAGTGCGCTCTGGTGGCCTTTCTCGACATTGAAGGGAGTCTATGTTCCATCCATGAGGAGTCTGGAGGTTGATGATGGCATATGTAGATTTGTGGATAATCTACTCAGGAATAGGGTTATTTGTTCCACGATAGGTGAGACCAGCGTTCAGAGACTGGTAAACAGGGGTACTTCCCAAGGGGGAGTATTATCCCCACTATTGTGGAACCTGACTCTGAACACCATGTTGACGGAAATGGACGACATGAGGATTAAAACTGTGGCGTATGATGACGATGTTGCATTGGCCATCACGGGGAAGCATTTGAATATAATGTCTCAGTGTATGGAGGCTGCATTAAAGGTACTTAGCACCTGGAGCGTATCATGCGGATTGGGTGTTAATTCGTCTAAGACGGAACTGGTACTCTTCACGAGGAAGTATAGGACCGAGGTCATGAGACTTCCGAGGCTAAGTGGGACTGAACTTAAGTTCTCTCATAGCGCCAAGTATCTGGGCGTAATCTTAGACAGTAAACTGTCGTGGGGGCTGAACATCCGGACGAGGATGAAAAAGGCAATTGTTGCTATATATGCATGCAGAGGTGCAATCGGCCGGAACTGGGGCATGGGCCCGTGGTGTGTCAATTGGATCTTTGAGGCTGTAGTAAAGCCGACTCTGTATTACGGTTTTGCCGTATGGTGGACTGCGCTGGACAAGGGCAGGTACCGTGCGATGCTTGAGAAGGTACACAGACTGTTCGAATTGATGATCACAGGATCAATGCGCTCCACTCCCATCAGGGCGCTGTTTACACTGCTAAACTGGCTACCGGTGAACATCACGGCCAGACAGATGGCTTTATGCTCGGCGATACGGTTGAACGCGGCACACGGCTGGTCGAACCGTGACTATGGCCACTCCAAGATAATGGGATGCTCGATTGTCCCTGATGAAGTGGACTACTGCACCCCTGAGCCATTCTTTGGTGCGAGGTACGCGACATATATAGCGGACGAAAGTGCGCTGTCGGTCATGGGCAAAGAGTTGGCGGAGGTTTTTACATTGAGGAACTGCGCGTAAAAGTTTGTTTGCGTCTGCCGAATGGATGTAGTGTCCTGCAGGCGGAAATCTCGGCTATAAAGCGGACAGCCAACTGGCTAAAGTATTATGGCGAATCGGGAGATATACGTATATTTACTGATAGCAAGGCTGCCATTGCTTCTCTTGTGGGTGTCTACACGACATCTAGGTTAACTGTGGAATGCCGGATGTCTTTGAATGAGATTGCTGAACATTCAGAGTTAACGCTTATATGGATACCAGGGCATTCAGACTGCCCGGGAAACCAGATAGCAGATGAGCTGGCCAAGAAGGGTGGTCGCATGGATGAAACATTCATTGATCAATTCATTGGCCTTCCAATGGCTCACTATAAGTAACTCATTCTGCTCGAGAATTATAGAATTGCGCAAGATGGATGGACCTCTGAGTCCAGGGCACTTTGGCCTGGCTATGATGAACGGAGAACCAAATATCTACTTAGGTTCAATAGGGACCAAATCAGGACTTTGGTGTCCGTCATGACTGGATACTGAAGAATGGCTCTGGAATTCAATGACTACTGTAGAAGTTGTCATGATGAGGAGGGCCCAGGGCTACGGGGCATCAGGGAAAAATACCTGCGAAAACCGGTGTTTCCAGTTTAAAGGATCTATCTAAAATAGAACTAAGATTGCTTCTTCTCTTCATTAGGAAGACGAATTGGCTCAACTTTTCAGTGACGCCATCTGAGTAACTGCTCTTTGGGATGGGCATTGGCGCTGGGTATCACAAAGGGACCGCTGAAGGACCCAAGTGAGCTGTCTCTCGATGGCTGCCCATGGAACCTAACCTTATCTATGCATTATTTGATGGTTTTATTACATCATCATCGAATAATTTTTGTACTTGATAATTTATTTCGTCATATCGATGCCTAACTTTCTCAACCTTGTATCTTAAAAAAATACGGTTTGGACTTTTTCATATAAAACGATTGTTTTTTTTTTGTGTTCTATTACTGTAACAACTTATTATTTCAATATTTTGTCTCAATTCTGTAAATATTAATAAATTATTGAAATAATAAGTTTTTGCAGTAATAGAACACAAAAAAAAAAAGGTTGAGAAAGTAAGGCATCGATATTGTGTATGTGGTAATCTATAATTTTTAATATATACTGGTGTTTTGTCCGAAAATTTCAAGTTCTCTGTCTAAAAATGATTTCAAGTTAGTTTCTCTCCTTCTAAATGAAAAATGTCTTGATAATCTTCAAAGATTTTTATCAATTCTGTTTTTGCTTTTACGACATTATTGTCAATTTTGAAAAAATCAAGTTACTTTTTAAACCTTTCTGTATCAATATTTATATTCTCTGGTCTATATGATTGTCTTACTAAAGTGTTATTCTTCAACGGTTCTATTATAATAAAACCACTGTTTGCTTTTGTATCTTCTTTATTACTGTTCTCATTGAACTTATTAAAACTAGCTAATAGCTCAAATACAAATACTGTGAGCAGCGACGTATACTCACAGACCGTGGGTCAGTGTGTAGGAATAATTAAAAAAAAGAAAAATGTCTATAATACGCGCTACTAACTAGCTGTTGGCACTTTGACCCTTAGTCATGAGTCTACGTCACACCTCCTTTTCTTAAAAAGAATAATCAATAATTAACAGTATTGATAATAATAATTATTCTACAATATTCTCCGGCTAATTTTCCCATGCTTAAATGCATTTCCCGCTTATTTACCTTGAGTTTAAAATCCCCGTTGTTTTTCTTTAATTTTTCAAACAAAAGTTCGCTTTTAATTGTCATTCGTTTATTTGCCCAATTCGGGTAATTGCATTAAAAATTATACTCCAGAAATAAAATGTCCCCTTATGTTTATTCGTTTATTCATTACTTTTCGATAGCAACACTGCAAAAAATGCAACCAAGTTTACATGGTAATCATAAGTATGTACATATATATGTTGTTTTTCTTTAATTTTTCAAACAAAAGTTCGCTTTTAATTGACATTCGTTTATTTGCCCAATTCGGGTAATTGCATTAAAAATTATACTCCAGAAATAAAATGTCCCCTTATGTTTATTCGTTTATTCATTACTTTTCGATAGCAACACTGCAAAAAATGCAACCAAGTTTACATGGTAATCATAAGTATGTACATATGTATGGGTACGCTTTTGTTTGTTTGATTTATTTTAAAGAAACAGTACATACATATGTATGTGCATGTTCTTTCGTGAATGTTTACTGTTTTAGTCCCAATTTCCACACTGCAAGTCTTATTGATCAGCTTGCTACTTTGTTGGCGAGAGTGACGAGGGGAAAAGAAACGAGTACTCAGCCTGATGTACTTGTCATAACGTTTTGTTTTCTCATTCGCAACGTAAAAAACGCACACGTACGTGTGTACTTCATACATAAAACAGTTATATATCAGCAATAAGATAAGCATTGTGAAAACGCCGAAGCAGATGCAAAGAAGAAAATGTGATAAGTTTATCAATAAGACTTGCATTGTGGAAATTGGGACTTATGAAATGGCTCCACGGAATACCGCATTAACAATAAAGCAAAATTTGTAAGTGATCTCTTTATTAAAAAAAAAAAGAAAAAACCAACAATCAATTGCCGGTTGAGTTTAAGTGTGACATTTCAACAATTAACAGAATCTTGAGAAATAAGTCTAAAATTCGTGCTTTCGCGGAATCTAACAAAAATATTCAATTGAAGGGCTACCGAAGATCTAGCCATACTGATGTGAAAAAGGCCCTAACGATATGGTTTAACCAAATGCGGTTGCAAAATGCTATCATTTCCAGCCAAATTGTAACGAATAAGGCAAAGGAGTTTGCTGTTAAAATTGAACTCACATTTCGAACCAAACAGGGGTTGGTAGTGGAGGTTTCACCGAGCACACTCCTTAAATTCGAGTGATTTCTCAATAGTTCCAACTAATGAGTGGAGAGTCGTCTCAACAGACCTACCCTTTGTGTAGGCATGCTGAGAGGTGCAGAGCAAACACTTTTGGATGGTCATCCTAAGGCGAATGTCGATAACTCTTTCAACAGTCTTGAGAAGAAAGAATGCAAGACTAATCGGTATGTAATCCTTCGCTTCAGTGTAAGAAGTCTTACCTCCCTTGGGAATAAAGACCCTCTACACAAGGTCCAGATCACAGGTACATACGAAAATCTAACGCATCCCCTGTATATAGCCATTAGCCACGGTACAACCAGAGTCGAATTCCTCTGCAGGTCCGCCGGAATTATACCATCCATACCCGGAGATTTATACGGGCCAAAGCTGTCGACAGCCCACTTAATCCTATCGTAGTCCATTGGGATGGACATAGGACCGAGCATCGATTCACAAACGCTGAGCGCTCATCTGCGCAAGCCATCAGCTTCACGAGACCCTGGAACCAGCCAGCATCATCGCATTGAGGAGGTGGCCCTGGATTCTCCTTGAGGATCGTCCAGAACACTCCCATTAATTTTTGTTTTACCAGGTCCCACTTGGTATGGGAGATGGCACCATTATCAACACCTCTGTCGCTGATAGCCCGCACAAGGTGAACTTTGGCCACCTCGCTGAAGGACTGTTTCATCGATTTCGATGCAATTTTGGGACGTTTCGTCCCTGGTTGCTGTTGTAAGGGTTGTATTAGGTGTTTCGGTGTAGAAAATGTTTCCCTATAGCACTTTAGTTTATTTACAGCTCAAGTGTGTTCTGAGCTACTTGGTAGGCTGCTACCAGTGATTCACCAGGAGCCTGAATATGAGAGTCAAAAACTGTCTTCAATTGCCAGATTGATTCTGCCTTTATTTGCCATTAATTTTTCTATTTATACAATTTTGTTAACATACTCTTACTTTACTATTATACAATTTTTAACATACTTAGAAAATATCTTATTACTAAAATTTTATTTGTTTGATATAGTTGGCAAATTTTAAATTAGGTCAATTCTCATATTTATTTATTTAATTTTTAAATTAGGTCAGTTCTCATATTTATTTGTTTCTTTTTTTTTATTTTAGCTCAATGTTTTTTATTTCATTTGTTTGCATTTTTGTTATATCTGTTGTTACTTTTTTTTCTTTGTTCTTTTTTTTTTTTGACTTAATTTTTGGTGACTAAGTGTCCGTACTTTACACCTTTCCCTTTTAGAAAAAAAAAAATTTTTATTACTCATAAGAAAGAAAAATTTTTGGAGAACAATGTTTATGTTATGATAGGCTAGTTTGAAATTGTATTTTTAAAAAGTTTCAATCTATTATTATGAACTTCTTGTATTTTTCCATTTAATTCTATTACACTATTTACATTTCGGGATTCTCTTATCGTATATGATCCTATATATGGACTCTGGTTCTTTCTTCTCTTACCTACTTTTAATAATACTAGATCTCCTACTCTAAAATTTTTATAATTACAATGTTTATCTACCCTTGCTTTCTGTGTTGCTTTGTTTTGTCCAAGCATTCTGCTGGCTGTTAGATTGGCGTCAAAATTATAGAATACTTGTTCTGCGAGTATCTCATTTGGTAGTGTGGCTAATTTACCAAAGACTAGCTCAAATGGTGAGTAACCTGTAGTGGTGTGAGGGGTGGTGTTGTAAGCAAAGGCGTAGTAAGGTAAAAATTCGTCCCAGTTGTAGTTGTCAGTAAAAGCTAACATGTATTCGTTTAGTACTCTATGGTTTCTTTCTATAGATCCTAAAGTTTCGTAGTGATATGCTGATGATTTCAAATGAGTTATCTTGAGTAACTTACAAATTCTGGTCATCAAGTCATTCACGAATTCTGTACCTCGGTCTGTCTTTAACGTGTTGAAAATGCCGTACCTAAGAATGATTTTTTCTCGCTTTGGCTATCACACTTGCTTCTTTTGTTTCTATTGGAATTGTCTCAATGTATTTAGCTAGTTCGCATTGTGCAGTCAGTATGTATCTATATCCATTGGAAATGCGCAGTGGGCCTACTGTATCTACTTGAACTGCATGGAATGGTGTTGTTGGTGTGCTAGTGATTGTCAAGGGATCTTTATTGTGCTAAGTTATTTTAATTTTAGCACAGTTTAGGCATTGTTTAACATAATCCTTTATCATTTTATTCATGTGTTTCCATAAATACTTCTGTTTTATTCTAATAATGGTTCTTTTTACTCCTGCGTGACCTCCCTGTGGTGAGTCATGGTATTCTTTTATAATTTTCATCTGCTCTTCCTTATCTTGCACCTTTATCGGCGGATTATATAATAAAATTTGTGTAGGTGTTTGCCGACCTTTCCATTTATTTTGCATGCTATTATATGTTTCAATGAGCTCCTTTTCATCTATATATTCAAATATCATATCGTCTTTCGCTAACGAAATTTTGTCGACGCTACTATCAGATAACACTATTGTGAGTTTCTGCAAGATTTCACCTAAGTCTAAATATGCATTATCACTGCACTGTGTTATTACAGTAACGTTTCTTTTATCATCAATTGTAACTTTTGGCAACCTTTGGCGCGCTTTAAATTTTCCTCTCTTTATAATTTCAAATTTCAATCTAGGTATACCTTTTATATCAGAAAAGAAATACTATTCCACATGTAGAGTTGATCAGGCTCTGTGTCATAAATTCTTTCTGTATCCCTGTCTCTAGACTTTCCTCTATCTTCCTCTGCATTCGTTATATCCTTTACCATGCTCCTTGTCACTATATCTATATTTTTAGGCAAAATTTCCTTTAATGCATCAGAGTCTAATTGTACTCTAGATAGTGCATCAGCGTTAGTATTAATCCTTCCTTGTTTAAAAACTATATTGAAATCGTAGTCAGCTAAATCTAACCTAATACGTGTTAATCGCGAAGATGGATTTTTATGTGAAATAAAGAAATGAGGGGTCGATGGTCTGTTACAACCGTGAATTTTCTACCGTAAAGGTATGGTCGAAAGTGTGTGATTCCCCAATAAATCGCTAATAGTTCTTTTTCTATTACAGGTTTATTCAATTCATGCTTGTTTAAAGATCTACTGGCGTAGGATATGGGTAAATCTTTTCCTATTTCTCCTTGTGATAGAATAGCACCAAGCGCGTAATTGGATGCGTCTGTTGTTAAAATAAATTCCTTTTCGAAATTAGGATACTGTAGTATCGGTGGGTTAGTTATTATTTTCTTTAGGTTTTCAAATGAACTCTCGCATTCATAATTCCAACAAAATTCTTTATTTTTCTTTAACAACGCATTAAGTGGTTTTGCTATGTGAGCGAAGTCCTTTACAAATCTTCTATAGTAATTACAGAAAGCTACGAATCTTCGAACTTCGTCAGAGTTTGTCGGTCTAGGATACTTTTTCACAACTTCACATTTGCTAGGATCTGCAGTTATACCTTTATCCGTTATCAAGTGTCCTAAATATACCACTTCTGGCTTGAGGAAATTACACTTTTCAGGGTTTAATTTTAAATTGTGGTCTCGTAAACGTTGAAAGATTTTAACGATGTTGTTGTGATGATTCAGTGAACAACCAAAAACTATGATATCGTCAACGTATAAGAATGCGCTTGCTGAAAGGTCCGTTTATGCTATCGTAAGCATCCTTTGAAAGCTATTTGATGATATCTTGATGCCGAAAGGTAGTCTTTTGAACTGGCAATGGCCGTTGTTGGTAGAAAATGCGGTTAATGGTCGTGACTCTTCATCAAGTTCTATTTGATGGAAAGAATTTGTCATATTCAGCGTGGTAAAATACTTTGCACGACCGATTTGGTCTAAAACATCTTCCAAGCGTGTTAAAGGGAATTTGTCATCAACTATCTTTTTGTTCAGTTGTCTGTAATCGACTACCAATCGCCATTTTTTAGTATCATCAGAACCCTTTTTATGTACAACAAGTAGTGCGGAGTTGTATGGACTTGTAGAGGGTTCCACTAAGTCGTTATCTAGCAATTTTTGAACTTGCTCTTAGATTTCCTCTTGCTGAACTTGAGGTAATCGGTAATTCCTAGTATAGGCTGGAGTCTTGTCTGAAGTTTGTATATGTTGTCTATAAAAATTGTTGGTAGATAATTTCTCTCCTTCCAAGTGGAAAATATCTTGAAACTCTTCGCAAATATTCTCAATGCAGGCAGTCGCTGACGATTCAAGTGTGGTCAAGTTTAACTTTTCTCTTAAATTTTTCCATCTTTCTTTGGTATTACTGTACCTTGTCGGTTTAACAACTTTGAACAGTGATAAAGGCAATAAGGATAGTTGTGGATTTGAGACTGTTATAGGCTTGCTTGTTGCGTTGAGCAATCTAATGTGTTGAATTCCTTCTTTAGGAATGATAGTATTACCCAAGAATAAGCCTTTTGTTAATTCGCTACTGCAGACTATACTGTTTTCACATATATTTAGTTCAATTGGATGTAGCACCTCAGTTCTAGGTGGTACGTAAACATTATTTAACTTATTTCTCATAGGCAAGATATATTCTATACCATTAGAAAGTAAGGTTACTGTTGCTGTCTCGTAATCGATTTTTGACATGAATTTCGTAAAGAAATCTCTACCTAAGATGCCGTCTAGCATGAGTGGAAAACTAGAAGTTACTACCTGAAATGAATGTTGTTCCAGTGACTCTGGACATTTAAATGTCATATCGCATTCTCCTACTGTGGTTATCGCCTCGTTTGTAATACCAGTTATTTTGCATGACTTATTGTTCTCTATATCTCCCTTTCCTATACACGACTCCTTGCAAAGTGAAATATCTGCGCCCGTATCTATTAAAAATCTTATGTCCGTACCGTCAATTGTCCTTCACTGTCCTTCAATGTGTGCGGCAAATGCAGTTATTGATTGGTTATTTTGATGTGCACGGGCTAGCTCTGAGTGCAAAGTTGCAGTGGTTTTAAATGATTTGAAACAATTCTTTAGTAAGGTAGACAATGCCTCGTAGGTTGTTGGGCTTTCGTATGAAACAATTTTGTTTTTAACTTTTTCTGATAGCTTTGTTGTCTGCTGTTGTCAATGTGTCATAATAAAATTTTGTTACCCCCAAAAAATTGGAGAGCTCTTTATGACTACCTGTGAACTCCTGAATTAGCTTAGAAGCTGTAACCAAATCGAAACTTGCCATAGTGTCAAAGTTGTCACTTGTGTCTGTTTCTGATATTTTAGGTTTGAGGAATGTCCGTATCTGTCCTACTAGTTGTTCCAATATTGCCACTTGCTCATCTAACAGACCAACTGGTGTGACCTTAATATTATGTATGCGTGTTTGCTGTATCAAATCTTCCTGTTCCTTAATGTAAGCAAGACTATAAGTTCTTTTCGGAGCCTTTTTTAAATTATTCAACAATTTTTGTAATTCTGATATCCCCATATATACCTTACAAAATTAATAATTTATTTTATCTCATTACAATGCTTGTGTGGCAGCAAGTTTAAGAACCTTTTTTTTTCATATAATATTTATAATACTCATTTAACTTAAACATAAATAAAATTAGTACTACAATCAAAGTTATTTGTTGCAGGTGATCGGACGTAGCCGTCAATGCTCCAGACCCATTATTATTAGTAGTAATAATGGCTTCCTTAGAGAACCATCCGCCCATTATACTGTTGCGCGTTTTCTGATCCCCTTTATCTGGGTTTTGAACTTTAGCTTATCCGCTTTGTTCACAGCAAGGTTTAGATCACGATACACGATTGCCAATTCCTTCCTCTTTTTAAACGCTTTGCCGGAACGTCTTGTTTTCTTCTTCTTTTGTTTTGGCAAGTTAACTGCAGTTCTATTTTGTGACTTCTGTTGGCGCTGGCGATACTCTTCGATCGTAATCCTCCTCGTCGTGGCGATGTACACAGGAGGGTATTGGTTGATTTGTGACACCGGTTCTGGGATGTACGGAATCAAATACTCTTCCCACTTTCTGAAGATCTGTTCGATTTGTTTGTCCGCTTCAAAGTTATCTTAAATTTTTTTTTCCATTAGCAAGAAAATTAGGACCAAAATATCAAAAAATATAAAAATATCAAAATATAAGGTACTTCCTTAAAGTGGCAGGATCGCCATGTAAGGGTTGTATCAGGTGTTTCGGTGTAGAAAATGTTTTCCCTATAGCACTTTAGTTTATTTACAGCTCAAGTGTGTTCTGAGCTACTTGGTAGGCTGCTACCAGTGATTCACCAGGAGCCTGAATATGAGAGTCAAAAACTGTCTTCAATTGCCAGATTGATTCTGCCTTTATTTGCCATTAATTTTTCTATTTATACAATTTTGTTAACATACTCTTACTTTACTATTATACAATTTTTAACATACTTAGAAAATATCTTATTACTAAAATTTTATTTGTTTGATATAGTTGGCAAATTTTAAATTAGGTCAATTCTCATATTTATTTATTTAATTTTTAAATTAGGTCAGTTCTCATATTTATTTGTTTCTTTTATTTTTTTTTATTTTAGCTCAATGTATTTTATTTCATTTGCTTGCTTTTTTGTTATATCTGTTGTTACTTTTTTTTCTTTGTTCTTTTTTTTTTTTTTTTTGACTTAATTTTTGGTGACTAAGTGTCCGTACTTTAAAGGTGTAAAGTACGGACACTTAACTTTACACCTTTCCCTTTTAGAAAAAAAAAAAAATTTTATTACTCATAAGAAAGAAAAATTTTTGGAGAACAATGTTTATGTTATGATAGGCTAGTTTGAAATTGTATTTTTAAAAAGTTTCAATCTATTATTATGAACTTCTTGTATTTTTCCATTTAATTCTATTACACTATTTACATTTCGGGATTCTCTTATGGTATATGATCCTATATATGGACTCTGGTTTTTTCTTCTGTTACCTGCTTTTAATAATACTAGATCTCCTACTCTAAAATTTTTATAATTACAATGTTTATCTACCCTTGCTTTCTGTGTTGCTTTGTTTTGTCCAAGCATTCTGCTAGCTGTTAGATTGGCGTGTCGCAATTTTGTTTTAAGTTCCGTCAAGTAGTCGTCAAAATTATAGAATACTTGTTCTGCGTGTATCTCATTTGGTAGTGTGGCTAATTTACCAAAGACTAGCTCGAATGGTGAGTAACCTGTAGTGGTGTGAGGGGTGGTGTTGTAAGCAAAGGCGTAGTAAGGTAAAAATTCGTCCCAGTTGTAGTTGTCAGTAAAAGCTAACATGTATTCGTTTAGTACTCTATGGTTTCTTTCTATAGATCCTAAAGTTTCGTGGTGGTATGCTGTTGATTTCGAATGAGTTATCTTGAGTAACTTACAAATTCTGGTCATCAAGTCATTCACGAATTCTGTACCTCGGTCTGTCTTTAACGTTTTGAAAATGCCGTACCTAACCTAGCATTTACACGTGAAAGTAATTTCATGAAAGTCGCAATACACTCACACTTTTTCACTAATACACTCCCATTTTTTTACTTTCCACTCAGCTTTCAACGATTTTTTCAAGAAAGTAATTTTTTGACACTTTCTGAAAGTAAAATGACAGAGCGGTAAACAAAGTTGCCCACTAAACAGACTTATACAAATTTACAGGATTGTGGTAAAATAATAATTGTAAATTTAATTTATTTTGTACACACAAAAAAATAATAATTTTAAATTTAATTTATTTTGTACACACAAAAAAATAATCTAGGTAATTTTACCAAGGCAAAAATACATAATTGATAATAATGGTCGCATCTTAAATATTTTATACTTTCTCCGTTTAAAAAAAAAATGTGTCGTTTGTTTCCAAGTGGATCAAGCAAATCAAAAATTTTAAACACGTTTATTTCGAAATGTATTTTTTGAATAATTACGACGTTGCAGCAAATGAGCGATATATAGATTTAGAAAGACAATCAAGTAAAATGTTTCAGTAGATAATTTAGTTAATTGTTATACATTATGAATTGATAAATAGCATATTACAATGAAATGAATAAGGAAGTTAATTTTATTTAAAGTGCGTAACTGAAAGAAGTATGTATATAGTCTTTTCAAATATGCTTACTTTACAACAAAATTTTACATGTTGTGCAACTTCAATAGAACAAAATTAGTTGCTTTTGTTTAAAACTATTAAACTTTTATTATTAATGTACGTCATTAGCTATTTGAGCGGTTTATGCAAGCTATTGCGGTTTTGTAACCAATATTGACATTACTAATGGCTTGGAAAAAGTTAGTGCTGGTTCAAACAGTTAAAGTTTCAGCCGTCAGGTCTTGAGCTTTTAGGATATAAGGGCAAAGAGAATTCCATTTCTTTTCCTTTCTATCCTAAAAACTCAAGACTTGACGGCTAAGACTTGAACAGTGTGAACCAGCACTTAAAACGATAATAATATACATACAATTTTTTATTTTAATGTGTCAACATTTTGATATATTGTTTTTAAGCAATATTTTCACAAAATTCTAAGCAGTTTGTGTTATGACAAACAAAATAAAACCTTGGTTGTGCGAACAAAGTAGAAGTGCCAAAGTTATAAAACAGGGCAGTTTAAACACCTAAAGTAAAAGTGTGGGTTAAATGTGCAACATGTTTCGCATATTTTTCACCAACATATCCACAAGAGAACTTGAAAATGTTTCCCACAGTTTTATTTTTTCTACAAACGAACACAAAAATGTAGAACATGTAACATTTATGCAACATATACCTCAGAAAATAAATCGTCATTAGATAATTTTCCAAAAATAAAATAACTTTCTTACTTTTTCGAACATAGAAATTACCTAATTTAATATGTAGTTATATTACCTAAGAAACTTAGATAAGTCCATGCTTTCCTTGCGCTTATTTAATTTTATACCATATTTTTAGGTAATTTAACCTATGTATTTTCTTGTGTGTATGTATGAATCTATTTATAATATTTTTCTTCAAATATACATAAAAAATGACATTGCGTGTTATAAAACACAAAAATGTTATTAAAAAGTTAACATAATAATTATTTCCAACTATTGCCCTATAAATTTGTGTATGTGATAACTTTGGCAACTCTCATTAGGTAGTAATCAAAACAACACGCATGAAGAAAAAATTAAAACATCAAAGTATAATTAAATTAATAAATTTATAATGTGCATACCCAATTTTATGGGATATGTATAATAAATCTTCCATTTCTAGTTTTTTAATTCTAGAAGTTAAATAATTTTTGCAACTTTTCGCTTTGATGGCATTTTAAAAATGAACTTTCACTTTCCTGTGTAATCGCACAAGAAATTTTCAAGAAAGTCGTCCATTTAATTGAAATTTTTATTTGTAATACGTATACAGAAATTTCATGAAAGTACTTTCGTAAATGCAGTGTAAGAATGATTTTTTCTACTATAGCTTTGGCTATCACACTTGCTTCTTTTGTTTCTATTGGAATTGTCTCAATGAATTGTCGCATTGTGCAGTCAGTATGTATCTATATCCATTGGAAATGCGCAGTGGGCCTACTGTATCTACTTGAACTGTATGGAATGGTGTTGTTGGTGTGCTAGTGATTGTCAAGGGATCTTTATTGTGCTTAGTTATTTTATTTTTAGCACAGTTTAGGCATTGTTTAACATAATCCTTTATCATTTTATTCATGTGTTTCCATAAATACTTCTGTTTTATTCTAATAATGGTTCTTTTTACTCCTGCGTGACCTCCCTGTGGTGAGTCATGGTATTCTTTTATAATTTTCATCTGCTCTTCCTTATCTTGCACCTTTATCGGTGGATTATATAATAAAATTTGTGTAGGTGTTTGCCGACCTCTCCATTTATTTTGCATGCTATTATATGTTTCAATGAGCTCCTTTTCATCTATATATTCAAATATCATATCGTCTTTCGCTAACGAAATTTTGTCGACGCTACTATCAGATAACACTATTGTGAGTTTCTGCAAGATTTCACCTAAGTCTAAATATGCATTATCACTGCACTGTGTTATTACAGTAACGTTTCTTTTATCATCAATTGTAACTTTTGGCAAACTTTGGCGCGCTTTAAATTTTCCTCTCTTTATAATTTCAAATTTCAATCTAGGTATACCTTTTATATCAGAAAAAGAAATACTATTCCACATGTAGAGTTGATCAGGCTCTGTGTCATAAATTCTTTCTGTATCCCTGTCTCTAGACTTTCCTCTATCTTACTCTGCATTCGTTATATCCTTTACCATGCTCCTTGTCACTATATCTATATTTTTAGGCAACATTTCCTTTAATGCATCAGAGTCTAATTGTACTCTAGATAGTGCATCAGCGTTAGTATTAATCCTTCCTTGTTTAAAAACTATATTGAAATCGTAGTCAGCTAAATCTAACCTAATACGTGTTAATCGCGAAGATGGATTTTTATGTGAAATAAAGAAATGAGGGGTCGATGGTCTGTTACAACCGTGAATTTTCTACCGTAAAGGTATGGTCGAAAGTGTGTGATTCCCCAATAAATCGCTAATAGTTCTTTTTCTATTACAGGTTTATTCAATTCATGCTTGTTTAAAGATCTACTGGCGTAGGATATGGGTAAATCTTTTCCTATTTCTCCTTGTGATAGAATAGCACCAAGCGCGTAATTGGATGCGTCTGTTGTTAAAATAAATTCCTTTTCGAAATTAGGATACTGTAGTATCGGTGGGTAAGTTATTATTTTCTTTAGGTTTTCAAATGAACACTCGCATTCATAATTCCAACAAAATTCTTTATTTTTCTTTAACAACGCATTAAGTGGTTTTGCTATGTGAGCGAAGTCCTTTACAAATCTTCTATAGTAATTACAGAAAGCTACGAATCTTCGAACTTCGTCAGAGTTTGTCGGTCTAGGATACTTTTTCACAACTTCACATTTGCTAGGATCTGCAGTTATACCTTTATCCGTTATCAAGTGTCCTAAATATACCACTTCTGGCTTGAGGAAATTACACTTTTCAGGGTTTAATTTTAAATTGTGGTCTCGTAAACGTTGAAAGATTTTAACGAGGTTGTTGTTTTGATGATTCAGTGAACAACCAAAAACTATGATATCGTCAACGTATAAGAATGCGCTTGCTGAAAGGTCCGTTTATGCTATCGTAAGCATCCTTTGAAAGCTATTTGATGATATCTTGATGCCGAAAGGTAGTCTTTTGAACTGGCAATGGCCGTTGTTGGTAGAAAATGCGGTTAATGGTCGTGACTCTTCATCAAGTTCTATTTGATGGAAAGAACTTGTCATATTCAGCGTGGTAAAATACTTTGCACGACCGATTTGGTCTAAAACATCTTCCAAGCGTGTTAAAGGGAATTTGTCATCAACTATCTTTTTGTTCAGTTGTCTGTAATCGACTACCAATCGCCATTTTTTAGTATTATCAGAACCCTTTTTATGTACAACAAGTAGTGCGGAGTTGTATGGACTTGTAGAGGGTTCCACTAAGTCGTTATCTAGCAATTTTTGAACTTGCTCTTGGATATCCTCTTGCTGAACTTGAGGTAATCGGTAATTCCTAGTATAGACTGGAGTCTTGTCTGAAGTTTGTATATGTTGTCTATAAAAATTGTTGGTAGATAATTTCTCTCCTTCCAAGTGGAAAATATCTTGAAACTCTTCGCAAATATTCTCAATGCAGGCAGTCGCTGACGATTCAAGTGTGGTCAAGTTTAACTTTTCTCTTAAATTTTTCCATCTTTCTTTGGTATTACTGTACCTTGTCGGTTTAACAACTTTGAACAGTGATAAAGGCAATAAGGATAGTTGTGGATTTGAGACTGTTATAGGCTTGCTTGTTGCGTTGAGCAATCTAATGTGTTGAATTCCTTCTTTAGGAATGATAGTATTACCCAAGAATAAGCCTTTTGTTAATTCGCTACTGCAGACTATACTGTTTTCACATATATTTAGTTCAATTGGATGTAGCACCTCAGTTCTAGGTGGTACGTAAACATTATTTAACTTATTTCTCATAGGCAAGATATATTCTATACCATTAGAAAGTAAGGTTACTGTTGCTGTCTCGTAATCGATTTTTGACATGAATTTCGTAAAGAAATCTCTACCTAAGATGCCGTCTAGCATGAGTGGAAAACTAGAAGTTACTACCTGAAATGAATGTTGTTCCAGTGACTCTGGACATTTAAATGTCATATCGCATTCTCCTACTGTGGTTATCGCCTCGTTTGTAATACCAGTTATTTTGCATGACTTATTGTTCTCTATATCTCCCTTTCCTATACACGACTCCTTGCAAAGTGAAATATCTGCGCCCGTATCTATTAAAAATCTTATGTCCGTACCGTCAATTGTCCTTCACTGTCCTTCAATGTGTGCGGCAAATGCAGTTATTGATTGGTTATTTTGATGTGCACGAGCTAGCTCTGAGTGCAAAGTTGCAGTGGTTTTAAATGATTTGAAACAATTCTTTAGTAAGGTAGACAATGCCTTGTAGGTTGTTGGGCTTTCGTATGAAACAATTTTGTTTTTAACTTTTTCTGATAGCTTTGTTGTCTGCTGTTGTCAATGTGTCCTAATAAAATTTTGTTACCCCCAAAAAATTGGAGAGCTCTTTATGACTACCTGTGAACTCCTGAATTAGCTTAGAAGCTGTAACCAAATCGAAACTTGCCATAGTGTCAAAGTTGTCACTTGTGTCTGTTTCTGATATTTTAGGTTTGAGGAATGTCCGTATCTGTCCTACTAGTTGTTCCAATATTGCCACTTGCTCATCTAACAGACCAACTGGTGTGACCTTAAAAATATGTATGCGTGTTTGCTGTATCAAATCTTCCTGTTCCTTAATGTAAGCAAGACTATAAGTTCTTTTCGGAGCCTTTTTTAAATTATTCAACAATTTTTGTAATTCTGATATCCCCATATATACCTTACAAAATTAATATTTATTTTATCTCATTACAATGCTTGTGTGGCAGCAAGTTTAAGAGCCTTTTTTTTCATATAATATTTATAATACTCATTTAACTTAAACATAAATAAAATTAGTACTACAATCAAAGTTATTTGTTGCAGGTGATCGGACGTAACCGTCAATGCTCCAGACCCATTATTATTAGTAGTAATAATGGCTTCCTTAGAGAACCATCCGCCCATTATACTGTTGCGCGTTTTCTGATCCCCTTTATCTGGGTTTTGAACTTTAGCTTATCCGCTTTGTTCACAGCAAGGTTTAGATCCCGATACACGATTGCCAATTCCTTCCTCTTTTTAAACGCTTTGCCGGAACGTCTTGTTTTCTTCTTCTTTTGTTTTGGCAAGTTAACTGCAGTTCTATTTTGTGACTTCTGTTGGCGCTGGCGATACTCTTCGATCGTAATCCTCTTCGTCGTGGCGATGTACACAGGAGGGTATTGGTTGATTTGTGACACCGGTTCTGGGATGTACGGAATCAAATACTCTTCCCACTTTCTGAAGATCTGTTCGATTTTTTGTTTGTCCGCTTCAAAGTTATCTTAAATTTTTTTTTCCATTAGCAAGAAAATTAGGACCAAAATATCAAAAAATATAAAAATATCAAAATATAAGGTACTTCCTTAAAGTGGCAGGATCGCCATGTAAGGGTTGTATCAGGTGTTTCGGTGTAGAAAATGTTTTCCCTATAGCACTTTAGTTTATTTACAGCTCAAGTGTGTTCTGAGCTACTTGGTAGGCTGCTACCAGTGATTCACCAGGAGCCTGAATATGAGAGTCAAAAACTGTCTTCAATTGCCAGATTGATTCTGCCTTTATTTGCCATTAATTTTTCTATTTATACAATTTTGTTAACATACTCTTACTTTACTATTATACAATTTTTAACATACTTAGAAAATATCTTATTACTAAAATTTTATTTGTTTGATATAGTTGGCAAATTTTAAATTAGGTCAATTCTCATATTTATTTATTTAATTTTTAAATTAGGTCAGTTCTCATATTTATTTGTTTCTTTTATTTATTTTTTATTTTAGCTCAATGTATTTTATTTCATTTGCTTGCTTTTTTGTTATATCTGTTGTTACTTTTTTTTCTTTGTTCTTTTTTTTTTTTTTGACTTAATTTTTGGTGACTAAGTGTCCGTACTTTACACCTTTCCCTTTTAGAAAAAAAAAAATTTTATTACTCATAAGAAAGAAAAATTTTTGGAGAACAATGTTTATGTTATGATAGGCTAGTTTGAAATTATATTTTTAAAAAGTTTCAATCTATTATTATGAACTTCTTGTATTTTTCCATTTAATTCTATTACACTATTTACATTTCGGGATTCTCTTATGGTATATGATCCTATATATGGACTCTGGTTCTTTCTTCTGTTACCTACTTTTAATAATACTAGATCTCCTACTCTAAAATTTTTATAATTACAATGTTTATCTATCCTTGCTTTCTGTGTTGCTTTGTTTTGTCCAAGCATTCTGCTGGCTGTTAGATTGGCGTGTCGCAATTTTGTTGTAAGTTCCGTCAAGTAGTCGTCAAAATTATAGAATACTTGTTCTGCGTGTATCTCATTTGGTAGTGTGGCTAATTTACCAAAGACTAGCTCGAATGGTGAGTAACCTGTAGTGGTGTGAGGGGTGGTGTTGTAAGCAAAGGCGTAGTAAGGTAAAAATTCGTCCCAGTTGTAGTTGTCAGTAAAAGCTAACATGTATTCGCTCAATGTATTTTATTTCATTTGTTTGCTTTTTTGTTATATCTGTTGTTACTTTTTTTTCTTTGTTCTTTTTTTTTTTTTTTTTGACTTAATTTTTGGTAACTAAGTGTCCGTACTTTATGGACATAGGACCGAGCATCGATTCACAAACGCTGAGCGCTCATCTGCGCAAGCCATCAGCTTCACGAGACCCTGGAACTAGCCAGCATCATCGCATTGAGGAGGTGGCCCTGGATTCTCCTTGAGGATCGTCCAGAACACTCCCATTAATTTTTGTTTTACCAGGTCCCACTTGGTATGGGAGATGGCACCATTATCAACACCTCTGTCGCTGATAGCCCGCACAAGGTGATCTTTGGCCACCTCGCTGAAGGACTGTTTCATCGATTTCGATGCAATTTTAGGACGTTTCGTCCCTGGTTGCTGTTGCATAGTCACCTTCGCAGGGACTGAAGGAGTAGCACTTGGCAACCCAAGTATGTGGGCTCTTGCCCATGCCAGTGAAGCTTCTTGTTCACTGGCAAGCTCTTCAGCTTTTTTTGGAGCCTAGAAGCTCAATGAAACTCAAGGCGGCACGCCTTGTGTTGGATGTCCTCTTTGTAGGGTTTTTGGTTTGGAGACTTTTTACGGTCGCCGAATTTGGCGCGGGGTGGTTCAATCTTGGAATTAAATGTTTTCATCGCCATCCCTCCTTGTACAATGGGCACAAGGGAAGCCCACAGGACGACTTTGTCATTCCCAACTTGGCAGCACCCGAAGCAGGGGTTTTATCCGTTCCCGTGACGGAAAGGTCTGATGCGGCTTCGGAACTTGGATTGAAGTACTGATTCACCCCACCGGTGTTTTAGAGCAGCCGTTAGAGCGCCTTACCACTTCCGATGAGCCTAGGCCGATCTTCGTTGGTCGCCGGGACTGTTACAGTCCCTGGCTTTTCCGTGTTGCTGTCCATCGTTGTCCTTATTCTCGCCTGTCCGTCATCAGTTTCCGTTACTTGTATTTGTTGTGGTTTTTTGTCTTTAGAGTTGTTCATTGTAATTTTGGTACGAGTGTAGGGAAATTGAAAGTTCCGCCCCGTCATAGCCCCCATTAACGTGGTAAGGGTGTGGTCTATTTGCTGAGGTGCCCAGGTATCATCAAAGATCCGTGATAATACACTCGGTAACCCCTGACTGCAAGCCAGACCGATAGGCACGGGCTTAGGGGTGGATAACCTTTCGTCGTCAAGGCTTTTAAATTCAGTATCTCCATCCCAGGCGCAACTTGTGACGTTACCTGTAATCGAGTTACAAACCACAGCCTAGACTCAGCTACCACGTCGCTGCAAGATCGTTATCCAAGGTGATGGCGTTTACTCCGTTAAAGGGCTGAATTTTAAAAAAGAACCAGCCACCTGTCCGCTTATTTTTCTATAGAACAACGATAAGTATTAGATTTTTTGTATCACTTTTAGTTTTGGAGGTATAAGGTTACCGAATTTACCCGTTTCACCCTTTTTTACACTCAAAATGTTCGAATTTCCAAAAGTGCCATCATAGTGGATCGATTTGCGGAGAGACCAGTAGCCCGTTTCTGTATTTCTCGCATCGCAAAATTTCCCGCATGAAACAAGTGAATTATGACAAAACCAGTGCAATATGATACAAAAAATGGTTTTTCTCACATAAGTGTTTCTGTACTTTTACTTTGCGAGAATTATCTGTCATTTAAATAATTTTCCAGCAATTATTGGAAGGATGTGAGAACAAGTGTTTCTGTAACAATATTTTGCAAAAGTTTCTCACAAGAACTGTCAAAATAAGTCATATTTGAAATTGATGCGAGAAAACAAAATTTAAAAAAATGGAGCCAAAATTATGTATGTATGTACACAAGAATGTGTATTATTATATTTTATTTTAAAAGAAAGAATTTAAATGATAAAAATAAGTATATAAAACACAATTGTTATATTTTGTTATTTAAATTTTTTTGGCCTTTCATTGTGTTTGTTTTATGCAGGGCTGCCAGATAAATTTGTGAAAAAAACGTCAATATCCTAAGAAAAAATAAAAAAATCGTCTATTTTTTTCGGACAATTTAAAATTAATTTTGTTCGATTTTTATCATATAATCACAAATTTTTATCATATAAACACATATATATATGTTCCTCTAACTCCCACTGGAGCATAGGGCGCCAAAATATAAACACATAATCAAAAAAAAAAAAAAAAAAAAAAAAAACATTAAGTTCATGGGTAAAATACATATTTCATGCATACATAAGCTTGAGGTCTATTTAAATAAAATTATTTATTTTATTTTCCTTAATCCGATAAGAGCTTAAAATTTCAGATTGTTATTTTTCCCTGCAGAAATCACACAAAGGAGTGACAAAATATCATATTGAAATAAAATAACCACTTTTGGACAAAGTAAAAGGCAAACATTTCCTAAAGTGCATTGACTGAAAAATGGGGTAATAGTTTAATCTTTTGATCACCCAAACAAATGTATTAAATAATCCAAGCAAATAAAAATTAAACAGTTTCCGTTCGAAATTTTGCTTTTGCCGATACATTTTTTAATCTGCCTTGTTTTTAAAGATATCGGTTTTCTGTGGTGCCTAATACACAAACATATAAAACTATTTAAAATTGTTTTATTTCAAAGACTGAATCGTCACTAGAAAAAAATCAGCAAATTGTCACTTTGCCAATTTTGGAACAAAAAAAATCGTCAAAATTTCGATAAATCTTTAAATTTGGCAACCTTATTTTTATTATATATATTTCTTTCGTTGACGTTTCGCTTGCATTTGACACTTAATTACTGGAAGTATTCCAGTTAAAACAGAATCTGTGTTGTCTGTTCTCGCATTTAAATACACAAATCGAGAAACGATGGAATTTTTTGTTTCACACTTAATATGAGAAAATTTGGGATGCGAGAAATACAGAAACGAGCTACTGGTCTAAATATCAAGTTTTTGACTTTAGGCGTTAATACTGTGCGATGATGAATCAGTGAAAAAAAATAACAGAATTTGGTACGATTTTAACCCCTTAAACGTCCGAATTTCGAAACGCAACAAATTTGTATTTTTTAGATAATTTACGAATGTGATATATTTTTTATTTTAATGCTTATTGATTTAAAAGATAGAGGGCATAGCAAAAAAGTTTTAAAATACAGGTTTTACCCGTTTACTCCCCAAAAAGGCCGAGTTTCAAAAACGTACCAGGAACCTGTCCGCTTAGTTTTTTATTGAACAACAATAAGTACCAAATTTTTTTGGTGTCTTTTTTAGCGGCATATAAGGTTAGCGCGATCGATTTGGCGAGAGCCTAGCCTCTGGTCCAAATGTCAACTTTTTAGCTTCTGGAGTTTAGTGTAAGTGATAATGAAGCAGTCAGTAAAGTTACACTTTTATATTATATAGATAGATGAAGAAAAATATTTAAAAAGAAGTAACAAAATTAGGAACGATTTTCACCCCTTTAGGGATCGAATTTCAAAAAAGTACCAAATTCGTATTTGTATTTTTTAGATGAGTTACGAATGTGATATAATTTTTATTTCTATGTGCATTGATTTTAACGGTAGATCGGGGACAAAAAAACAAAATTCAGGTTTTACACTTTTACTTCCTAAAAGAGCCGAATTTCGAAATAGTACCCCTACAAGAACAGTGACAGTCATTTGATCTGTCATATGACTGGCATTGCTGATGCGAATATCCATCATCGCGTAGAACAATGTTTCTATCATTTTATTAAGGCAAATATGAAAAAACTGATGGAAACTTTTGTGTACGTGTGATTTTGCATCTTTTTTTAACCTATAAATTTTGTCGTTAATAAAACATATATCGGAGCTGTTTACTCTTATACTATTTACAAGTCAGTACTGATGTTAATATTAAACACAGCTGACTAGTCATTACTGATGTTAAAAATGGACACAGCTGTCTAGTCAGTACTGATGTTAATAATGGACACAGCTGACTAGTCAGTACTGATGTTAATAATGGACACAGCTGACTAGTCAGTACTGATGTTAATAATGGACACAGCTGACTAGTCAGTACTGATGTATATACTGGACACAGCTGGTTAGTCAGTACTGATGTATATTCCGGACACAGCTGACTAATCAGTACTGATGTATATATTCTTCATTGTTGACATACTTTTTCGTTTAAATAAAACACAATTAATCTCAATTAATTCTCATACATATTTTTCTCTATATTTAAAATTAAAATCTATATTTGTTCGTTTTATGAAATAAATAAATATTATTGCTTTTACTTTGTTACTTTTTTTATATTATACATTTTTATTTTTTTAATGTGTTCTATGAGGTAAATTTAAATTTTATAAAGCTATTTTTGTATATTTATATTTTTTTGATTTCATAGCTGGTATGAAGTTTTTTGTACCCGGGTTTGGTGTCAGCTGGTCGGCAAGAACCACCCCCATCCGGCGAGCTTAAGCCGCACAAATAGCCAGCATACCAGCGCCGCCGACAGTCTGGCCACACTACACACTGGTTGCTGTGTTACACAGTAACCAGCTGGTTAATCCCGTCGCGTACAGTACAAAGTACACGATTATTTAAATAGTCAATTTTTAAAAAATTTTTTTTGGTGCTGCACACTTTTGTACCCAGTATCTAGAATACACAAAATTGCATAATTATTTCTGGACATAAAAATTATTAAAAAAGGCATATTATAACCTATTTCCAATGTGCGAAAGAATTCCTTCTTTCGAACAACTACATTTAAAACAAAAACAAAGTTTTTAGAATTTGTTTTTGTTTTAAATGTATTTGTACGAAGTAAATAATTCTTTCGCACATCGGAAATAGGCAGTTAGAATATTGCTAAATAAAATATTTGTGAAAAGAAAAAATATATTTTTATAAAGTTTAATATACTGACGAATTATGTTTTTATGTATTTCAATTTAAATAATAAGAAGTATGTTTTTATAAAAAAATAATAATTCTGACTATTTTGCCCTTGTTTTAAAAAATTTAAATTAAGAAAACAAAACTTAAGATTTTCCTCTTCAAAATATGAGTTCTTTCGCCATATGACAATTTTCATTCCAAAGATTCTGGTAACGCTGTATATAAATACAAAGTTGCAGCCAACTTCAGGTATAATATACGAACGAAAAATAAAACGAATTTGTGAATACAGCAAAGTATGTACTCCCCCAATATTCTCTTTTCCATTCTCTTCTATAAACTCAAGACTTTGCAAAGTAAACTTTGCAAGATGTGTTCTCAAAATCAGGATAATGATTATAATCTCTACAATGTGTTGATAATGCCGTTCCATGGGCTGAATTAAAATTTCTATAGTGACCTAAAGCCTGATAAAAATATATGAAAATATAATATTTAATTAAAAAAGGACAAAGTATTTAGAATATAATTAATAAAAACAGATAAGAAATTTAAACAAATTTTTAAGCTGTTAATACATAATTTGTTATAAAATATTTGGATTGTAAAATCGTTTTATTGTTTTTCATTATATTAAAAATATTTTGTAGTTGTATTTTTCCCTGAAGATGATACACACCGATATCGAAATATTGGTTATTATACATAATAAAATTAGCGTTATAATTATTTTGTTATGAAAAAGTGAACCACAAGCATGAAATAAAATAGACAACAATTTAATAAATAAATGATAAATAAAATATATATTAGTTTTAGTTAATATACTACATTTGAAAAAAATGCTTTTTGCAGCTGTTGTTGGGTTCATTTTAATTAATTTAAATTAAAAACCGGTTGTTTAAAACAGGTTTAGCTGGCTTAAAACTTTGCATTGTAGCAAAAAAGGTTAAAAAAAGCTAAAAACATTTTATACCTATGCTAAATAATATACCAAATGCTAAATGAAAATTTGCAGCTAACACTGCAGCCACACGATCAAGTTTTTCTTGATTGTCTTTTACATATACAGTTTGTCAAAATTTCCAAAAATTGGAAGCTGTGACGTAGGCTGCACGCAATTTTGAAGCAATTTACTATCAAGATGTCATTAAGAGAACAATTTATAAAGAAAAACGAAAAATTTTCTCACCAAACTTGTAATCAGCTGTTTTCTTGAACGTAAATTTATACACTCACAAAGAGAATTTTAAAGTCAAGTTCGCTTAAATTTTTAAAAGTATGAGTGTATTGGTAAAAAAGTGTGAGTGTATTAAAACTTGATAGACCAAACTTGATCGTGTAACCCTCAAGTAAACCAAAATTGCTAATCGTTAAGATACCCACAGACGATGCAACATATGTCGAAACACACGTTACTACTTATGTTTCAGTTTTTACCACAGACGATGACACTGAAAACAAAACATTAGTATTGCGTGTTTTGTGAATGTACTACTACAAAACAAAAACAAAGTTTTTATTTATTTTGTTTTTAAACCTATCATATTTTATGTCCTATAAATTTGGAAAAATTTTGTATTCAATTATAATTGGTTTTCCAATTCTTGCAATTTTCAATTGTTGCCATTTTCCGAATTCTTTCTTCATATTTTTTTCTCCGAGAGTTGCAAAAGTACCTCACACAACAACTGTTAGTACTACTTTAAACTTCCATAGAGGAGAAAATGTTTACGCCCGGCAGAAGGTCGGTCATGTGCAGAAGATTTAGTTAGCAAAGCCAGTGTTATACCATAAAGGAGAAAATCCTTGCGCCCGGCAGAAGGTCGGCTATGTGGATAAGATTTAGTTAGCGAAGCCAGATGAATATTGCTTATGAACTTTATATTATGTCACAATTGGTTTACAATTTTGTTTATAAATGGTTTTTATTCAATATACAGTTCATTTCACATATCGCACTTGATCAACAAGAGGGTGTTAATCAAGAAAATTTTCGTTTCACTTTTTGGAAAAAATCGGCCCGTCATATTCGTGCTATCTTTTACGGTTCATTTAAAACTTTTTTTCATATGCGTTTAATATAAAATTAATAATTGTTTTGCTTCTAATGAAAATGTTTAATTTTTAGTTAATAGCCTCTTGTTGAATAAGTGCGACATATACAATTTAAAAGAAATTTTAATGATAATTAAAACGACTTTGATAATTTTAAATCGTTTTGTTTTCGAAATAGTTTTCGTTGGTGAAAGTAAAACGTATCGACTTTTATTCTTATATGTATGTGATATTATTTTTAATAAAGCTTAAACAAACGAAAAATTTTAGTTTTTAGTTCTTTATTTAAAAAATAAAACTTCGAACGTTTAAGGGGTCAGAATTATTGGTACATTTTTTTTACAAAACATTCATTGATATATACGTATTAAATTATCGGCTCCCTATACAGTATTGAACTTTTTGATAGAGAAAAATTAACCAAAAAGGGGAAATAATTTCTTTCTTCAGATTTTTGATTCTATACCTGGTACTTTTTTATTTACCGTTAATATAAAATTCAACATGCAATGTCCTGAGTGAAAACTCTATGAGGGATCTTTTTTGTTCTTTAACTGGTACTTTTTGAATTTCCGTAAGTTCGGACCTAGAAATGCCCTGTGTGATAAGACTCTGAAGGTACTTTTTGTTCTTTAACTTGTACTTTTTGAATTTCCGTTAGTATCGGACCTAGAAGCATAAAATTTAACATGCGATGTCCTGAGTGATAAGACTATGAGGTAATTTTGATACTTATTCGTTCTATAACTGGTAATTTTTATTATTTTCATTAGTATTGGACTTAAACATTCAATGTCCTGAATGAATGAGAATCTATAGACTGAGCTGAACTGAAAATTTCCTTCAATTTTATTTTACTTGATTTCGATTTCCAGAAAATGGTGGGCAAACGATCTAGTTTGTGAATAAAATCGATGTATTTCAAAACGATCGTTTTTTTTAGAGGTGTGATGAATTTAGATCAATTTTAAAACCTTTTATATTTTAGTCTTAAGTTACAGTTTGTTTTAATCACTTTATTTTTTCTCCACCATTTACCTTTATCAATAATCCTTTTAAAATTCAGAAAAGCTACGTTCATGAAAAATTATTGAATTAACAATCCTAAACGATTTCAACCTCACATGATTTCAATTTCCATGACCGTGAATTAAAAAATGTTTGGGGGTATTTATTTAAGACAGACAAAAAATAACTTCAAAAATTATTTTTAAAAACTAAACATACAAAATAGGAACAAATCCTACTAATATTATAAATGTGAAAGTTTGTAGTTCAATCTTGCGAAAACCGTTTAATGGATTTGGATGAAACATGGTAGACGGATAGCATATTGCCAAGATTCAAATATAGGGAGGGTACTTTTTAAGAGGTAAAATGGGAGAGAAATTTGTACTTTTTCTCTTTTTGATAGTTTTGGTATTCAGATTACATATCAAGATTAAAATATAGGGTACTTTAAAAGTAAAAAATCGTTAATTTTATGAAGTTATTTTTATTTTATTATGAAGTTATTTCATATTGTAAACTCAGCTCTTGATAGAAGAATATAATTGTATTTTTTCATTGAGTTGTGTGTAAATTTGTAAACTAACATTTTTGAGTTATGACGATGTTGCAGCAAATGAGCGATGTATACTGAGTCCTAGTCATTATAAATAAAGAAATTGTAACTTAAATAATCATTTGGGAATAACGCCAGGCCTGGTCTAAAAAATTTAATAGCTAAATCTGGCATTAGATATGATTAGAAATGATTTTAAAAAATGCTAAAAATAATGCTTACATTTTTTAAAGATTTTTGCTTAAATTTATTACCAATATGAAATTATATTTGAAACTAAATACATTTTAGTGACTTATTTTTTAACGAAATTGATATAAATGGCTATATTTATATTTTGGTTATATTTTGCATTTTTAGTGCCATGGTTGGGCAAAATACATACGCTGATGTATTTAAAATACAAAATATATACATACATAAAGTCTTGCTCAATTCGCAGACTTTTGCAATTTTATAATGCAAATCAAAATCCACTTCTGTTTTTTGTAACGTCCCACCAGCGCATATTTTTGCTTTTATCTTCAACCATCTCCTTAGGGTTGATTGTTGCAAATGTCGTTCTGCATAAAGGGTGTTTTTTAAACACGAAATAACTTACGCAGGGTAGGCTGTCAAACAAATTGTTATATACTGGTTTCAGTTTTTGATTTTATGATCAATGTACTCTGGCAAATTAATAGTAACTTAGAAAAAAAAACAGGCTTATCAGTCGTTCCATGAATCAAGAAAGATTTTTTACACAATCCTCAAAACAAATTTATTTTAAGCGATTTCAAGTTGTGATTAAAAGATTTCACAAATCAAAATAAAAAAAGTCGAAAGACAAATCAAAATTCGATTTTTTAATCTATTTACCATTCCCCAGATAGAATAAATACAGTTATATGAACACAATTTTAGATAAACCCAATTTTGTTAAAGAAATAGATTTTAAGGTCAATTATTTGGAAAATAACCGTAGTTTATCCTGGTTTTAAGAGTTCTTTAAAAGCAAATTGATATATAAAAACTGAAGTAGTCAAAGTGGAATATTTTAATGAACTTCCATTACAAAGAAGTTGTTAAAATTTTGCTTGAATTTCAATCCGCTTCGATTCGATTTCCACAACATGCCCGGTATTTATTTTTCATATCTCAACTGACGATATGTAGGTACATATGTTCTAAAACTTACTCTTTTGTAACAAGAAGGTTGCGCTCTTTCTTCATTATTTACTAAAACAGGTTCATCATCTTCTTCAAAATTGCTATTTGTTCCATCAACCTGAAAATAAGAAACGTACATATGTATGTAAGTACATACATATATTTAAAAAAAAAAACAATATAAATTAACGCCTGCAATACCTCCTTACCTTTGAAATGTTTGACACTGACTTTCTTATCGTGCAATGTGATTTTAAAAATTGCAGGTGAGAAAAACACCTTAGGGAAGTATACATCCTCCGCTCCAACACCACTTCTCTTGCTATTACCAATTTCACGCGTTTCTTTAATAAATTGTGCCCTCAACGTGTGTATCTTCTTTTTGATAGCTTCAACGGTAATGTCTTTGTTTAATCTTTTAAGCTCTTGGCAAATGGAAAACAACGAATTTGATCGCTTGACACGGTCCATATATGTAGGATTACGCACATTGTACAAATTGTCGTGCTCCTGGTATTTTATTATCAAAAGTTCTACGATCTCGCTATTCCACAGAAATAATAGCTGCGTTCGAGAACACAAAAGTTTTTACTATTTTTTACTGAACTTTACTGCATTTCCTAAATTGCGTTCGCGTACACAAAATACAGTAAATGAGAGCACAAATTGAGAGCGTAAAGTGACAGTTCTTGACTGAGTACTTACAATTTTTTACTGCAGAAATTTTTGCAGTAAAATTTAGTAAACCAAAAAAAAAATATGTTTCAAAAGGTAAACAAACAAAAGTAGCAAGCAAAAGGCATACAAATTGTGAAAAATTTGTTTAAAAAAAAAAAGTTGAAATAAAACTAAAATAAAAACAAAAAATTAATAAATATTAATTAATTAAACTTGCTTGTGAAGAATTTAAATGGCTAAATAACAACTTTTTAAACTTTGTTTTGTTATGTTTATTTTTTGGAGTTGTTAAAGTGTCAAGTACTCGGGTATAATAGTAAAAAAAGTTTTCGTGTACTATTGATCAAATTTAGCCGGACACAAATTAGCAAATTCAAATAAAATAAAAAACTAACAAATATTAAAGATTACATAAAATAATTTGTTTGTATTTTCCAAAAATATTCGTGTTATGAAAAGTATTTAATCGGGTACCGATAAGAAAACGAGTTAAGTACTCAAAAGTGTAAACATTGTTCAACACTTCAATTATTTGCCATCAGCTGTTGCCTTTATTTTACGCATTTTTACAAATTTTACGTTCGCGTACTTTTTTGGACAACAGCTTTTTGTGAGAGCAAATTTTTAAGTTTACTCATTTACTGCATTTTACTGTAAAAGTACTCAAACGCACCTAATAATTTCAACAAGCCCTTTTCATTTTGAAATAAGAATAAAACATAAATTAAAAACACAAATAAGTGCAAAGAGAAATGTCAAAAAAGAAACACAGAAATACCATTCATGTCTTTTTTTCTACCCTGCTTACTTCTCTACCAAATACATACAAGTATTTATAATTAAGTATTTTTTTCTGTCTGTCGCGCTCGTTGAAGATAGACGTGTTTTCTAAGCTCGGCATACGGTTTATTTTTTATAAAAATGTGAACAAATAAAGTATACAAAAAAAAAAAAGTAAATAAAAGAAAAGAAAAAAATACATGTATGTACATACATACATACATACATAAACATACACATTTTTTATTCTCGGTGTGGATAAACAATAACAAATAAGAAGAGCAAAACTGTAAACAGTAAAAAAACTCTTATGAGTGCAAACAGTGCAAAAACAATTAAACATAATAATAGAAATGCACATATCACAGTGAGAGTTAACGAAACAAATGCAGAAATAAAAAAAAGAGTCGATGATAGCAAATACCTAACGGCTAAACCTATTACTCGTACGCGATCCCTCTCACCTTCTGTATTTAATAATACGGTTGATACACTAACAAATATACAACTTTCAAGCATTGCCTCAACGGCAAAAACAATTTTAATAAGTGATAAAAATATTAACCCTCAATCAGGCACAATAGAAAACTCTGTATCACCTTCGGTGTCTAATAATACGGTTGATTTTAATATAATAAAAAATATAAAACCTACAAGCGATGCCTCAGCGGCAAAAATAATTTTAATAAGTGATAAAAATATAAACCCCCAATCAGGCACAATAGAAAACTCTGTATCACCTTCGGTGTCTAATAATACGGTTGTGTTGACATTCACATCAACATACATTTAATTTTAAATTTTATTTTTTTTTACTATGTTACTTAATGTTAATGAACTACATAAGTTCAGTTTATCGCTGACATAACATAATTTAATTTTTTGTTTTATTTTACCTTTTGTTTATAAATAATTGTTGACATATCATTAATTTATTTTGTTTACTTGAAGTTCAATCATCCCAAACAATTTTATTTTACTTTTGTTTATAATTGTTAACATTGCATAATTTTATTCTGTTACTTAAATCATAATTTTATATTTTTGTACATTGAAATGTTAGTCAGCAATTATGCAAACGATTAATTGGGTCACTTCCCCATTGTGCAGTAGTGGCATTCAGCTTTAAGTAATGTATTAAATTTTAGTATATAAGAAAGAACCAAAATAAAGAAAGACGTTCAATTACTATAAGGCATCTAAAGTGTTTTATTGATTGAATCTATTAGCGTTCTACAAGTTAAAGTGCTTGGAGGACAATTAAGGCAATAAATATATCAGTGCAGATTTATGTGTTTGAACTGAATCATATTATAGCCGCAATTCATATCACGTTTATACATTGGTGACCCCAGAGTCTTTAGAATTACAAGTTTCCCTCCACCAGCGGTAAGGGACTTTTTACTCTAAAGGCAGAACACGCAGCAATCATCCGGCACCAAATACATTGGTGACCCCAGAGTCTTTAGAATTACAAGTTTCCCCCCACCAGCGGTAAGGGACTTTTTACTCTAAAGGCAGAACACGCAGCAAGCATCCGGCACCAAATACATTGGTGACCCCAGAGTCTTTAGAATTACAAGTTTCCCCTTACCAGCGGTAAGGGACTTTTTACTCTAAAGGCAGAACACGCAGCAATCATCCGGCACCAAACACATTGGTGACCCATAGTTCCAGCCGTTTTGTCGAAGATTTTGAGTCTCCTAACGGCGTTTAGGGGCCTTTGAACACAAAAGGCACATCTGACCACGCATCCTTTATTTGACGGTCAACCGGGCGACCGTATTCATCGAGACATCAGTATACAACAGCCACCAAAACATTTGGTGACCTCTGAAGAAGCAAGCAATACCAACAGTAGTGAAAGAGCTACACAAAAAATTTGTTTCAACAAAACAAACAACAGCAGTGTAAGAGCTACACAAAATTTTACAAAACAAACAACAATAGCACAGAGCTATAAAACAAAATGACGACATTAAACGATCTTGTTAAGATACAAGACGGGAAGGCGGAAGATAAATCAGGCGATTAGCACTATAAGGAAGACACCTATAGAAAGGAGATCCGTAGAATATTATGAAAGAAAATCTAAGGAGCTCGAAGAGTTGTGGAAAAATTTCGAAAAGATAGATAATCGCATAAGAAGTGATTCGACAGCAAAGGAAGACCATCCATATTTCTTACAAAAACTATACGAAGAGACGAGTCAAAGGTTTAGAGAGGCTGATGACTACATCCAAAAACAAATACAAATTATAAGGGAGCAATCAAAGATGCAAGCAAGCAACTCAGGCATCGCTGGGAAGCAGGCATCGGAGACAACAAAGAACAATTTGGTAAATATACAGAACGCCACCATATCCAAAATTATCAGCACATTGGACGATATGTTATCCATAGGTGTTCAGTACACAAAGCAGCAGATTGATGTAAAACTAAAGGAAGTTGAGTACAATATGAAAACAATACAGCAGTTGCAGGATAAGATATGTACGGAGAATATCGAGCACGATATATACCAGTTTCTGGCAACACAAACAGAAATAACGGATAAGATATTGCAAATTGAGGACCTAAAAACGAGTTTGATGCCAGATGCTATTAACCAAGCAAGAATTAATCAAGATACCCATCCGCATCATCTTCCCAAAGTAACAATACCAAAATTCAATGGTGATTATTTGAGCTGGCAACCATTCTATGACATGTTCAACGAAATGATACACAAAAAGGCAATGCCAACCATACAAAAAATGTGGTTTCTAAAAACAAATGTGACAGGTGAGGCCGAAAGACTAATACAAAATCTATCTCCAACAGAAACCAATTATGAGACGGCATGGAATACACTTCAACACCGTTTTAACAATCCGAGAATTCTAACAAATAATATCATAAATAAATTGATAGGCCAGCAAAAAATACCGGAAAATCCCTCTGCTGCAGCTATAAAAGGGCTGCACGATACGACGCGCGAATCTATTGCAGCACTAAACAATTTAAACATCAATACATCGACTTGGGATCCAATACTAGTCAAGCGGAGGTGCACAACATACAAGGTGTGTTACGACAGAGTGCCAATATCGCCAACGAAGCTACTGCACAAATCGTCAGAAGAAGTGAACATTGTCAACCACAGTTGCCAAAGATCCAAATACCAAAATTCAACGGCAGTTACCTACAATGGGTAGCCTTTAAAGACCTTTACATCCAGCTGATCCACAACGCGACAATGAGCGAAGTGGAAAAAATGTTCTATTTAACTACACACTTGGCAGACGAGCCAAAAAATTTAATAAAACACTTACCGATCACATCAGCAAATTATGAAATCGCATGGAACATCTTGGTGAGCAGATACGATAACAAAAGACTAAGTGTGACCACATTATTGAACAATTTATTATCACACCCACAAATTAAAAATGAGACAGCACAAGCACTCAAATGTATCCACGACCTCGCAAAAGAATGCACCCATGGTTTGTCGGCACAAGGCCTCCCAGTGGATCAATGGGACGCCATAATAGTCCATATATTACTGAGGAAACTTGATTCCTCAACCCAAACACTGTTCGAGCAATCTCTTAAGGACAATAAGAACCTTGTAAGTCTAAGCGAGTTACTTAGATTCATAGAGCACCGTTTCCAAGCGTTAGAAACGCATGGAAAAACTCTAGAAACTGGTGTGAATAGAACAAAATTGATCACAGCAACTACATCAACATCCAATTGTAAGATATGTGGATCAACAGGGCATCCCATATATTATTGTGAAAAATTTAAAAAAATGCCGCCACCTGAAAGATTACAATGGATACAACGAAAAAATCTATGCGTTAACTGTTTCCGATCAGGTCACGTCGCCAAGGCATGCACTTCACGCTCCTGCCTAAAATGCAATAAGAAACACAATACGTTATTGCATTTAGAAACATCAAACGGAAAGCCATCACCATCCGCGGGGGGAAACCCTCAAAAGACCAACGTAGAGTCCTCTCCAAACGGAAATAAAAATGCCCCAGTCGTAGCTTCTGCAAACAAGGAAGATGCTGGTAACAGCTACACAGTCTTAGCCACAGCAAGGGTAAAGGTGTTTGGAACCAATGGCCGCATATGTACATTCCGAGCCCTTCTGGACTCCGGATCACAAGTCAATTTAGTAACAAACAGGTTACTAAATAAACTATCGCTGAAGTCAACGGATTCAGATCTGTGCGTGGAAGGGATAGGACGCAAAATCCACAACGTATCCCAACGAGTAAATCTCGAGCTTCAAGCATGTTCAAGCAACTATACAACAAGGGTCGAAGCATTTGTGCTTCCAAACATAGTGTCACCACAGCCTACAAATTCATTCGATACATCAGAATGGAATATTCCTGAAAATATTAAATTGGCAGACCCATGGTTCAATCGTACGGATAAAATTGACATGCTGATTGGAGCAGAATTTTATCATCAATGGATGCGCCCAGAACAAATAAGAATCAGTCACGAATTACCAATCCTACAAAACACAGTGCTAGGTTGGGTTGTAACAGGCAGATTACAAGGAGGCAGCAGCAACGTAGTTACCTGTGCAGTATTCAGCCCAGAAGAAGAAACAACAAATCAACTAATTGAGAAGTTCTGGAAGCTTGAAGATACACATGATACTGAACGAACATTGTCTCTAGCTGAGAAACGATGTGAAGAGCACTTCATTCAGAATGTAAGAAGAAATACAGAAGGTAGATTCATTGTTCGCCTTCCATTTTCCGAGAACCCAATCACTCTCGGAACATCAAAATCAATGGCATTCAATCGATTTTTATCACTTGAAAGGCGGCTGAACAACGATGCCCCACTTAGAACAGAGTACAACAAATTCATGCAGGAATATGAATCCTTGGGGCACATGGAAGAAATTCAGGAAGAGGATATTCCGGATTCTCATTACGTTATGCCTCATCACTGTGTCTTGAAGCCCGAAAGCTCTACTACGAAACTACGAGTAGTTTTCGATGCATCGGCCAAGTCATCTAGCAGCACCTCCCTCAACGACATACTACATGCCGGACCAACCGTACAGAGTGAACTATTTTCAATTTTATTACGTTTTCGCATGCACAGATTTGTATTCTCGGCAGATATCGAGAAAATGTATCGGCAAATACAAGTAGCCGATGCTGATCAGATGTTCCAGCTGATCATTTGGAGGTACAACAGACATCAAGATATCCGATACTATCGTCTAAAAACGGTAACCTATGGCACCTCGTCAGCACCATATCTAGCAACAAAGTGCCTTCAACACTTAGCGTCACAAAATATCACAAGATACCCCTTAGCAGCTAAAACACTACGCGATGACTTTTATGTAGACGACTGCCTTAGCGGATCTGATTCTATCCATACTGCATTAGAATCACAACGTCAACTAAACTTATTATTGGGAGAAGCTGGTTTCAAGCTTAGGAAATGGTGTTCAAATCATCCTCAACTACTAAGCGGCATTGCTCCTGAAGATAAAGAGGTCAATCTAGACTTGGACGAAAACTCCAATTGTTCAATTAAAACACTCGGATTGATATGGCTGCCAAGGTCGGATCAGTTATGTGGACGAGCGCAAACCTCAGCAAACACGAGCGTGACGAAAAGAATAGTCAGCTCAGAACTGGCAAAGATTTTTGATCCATTAGGACTTTTTGGACCGGTCATTGTGAAGGCAAAAATATTTTTACAAGAATTATGGCAATTACCAATCTCATGGGACGATGAATTACCCAGAAATCTTCAAAACGAATGGAATAAGTTCCGAAAAAATATAGAAGCAATAAACAACATTAAGATAGACCGATTCGTGCTGAAACATGAAGGAGCGCTATCAGTACAAATTCATACGTTTGTTGATGCCTCTGAACGAGCCTATGGAACGGCAATTTACATACGCTCAGTATACAAAGATAAGACTGTAGTAGTTAGATTGATTTGCTCCAAGTCACGAGTTGCACCAATCAAAAAACAAACTCTACCAAGACTAGAACTATGTGCCGCGGTACTAGGGGTGGAATTAACAAATAGAGTGAAAAAAGATTTAAGTCTACAAAATGCAGCAAACTTCTTCTGGTCAGACTCAAAAATTGTCCTCTCTTGGATAACTTCACCAGCAGCATCTTTTCACACCTTCGTGGCCAACAGGGTAGCAAAAATTCAAATGTCAAGCAGTCCAAGTCAATGGAAACACGTCAGCTCCAAACAAAATCCAGCTGACGCAATTTCCCGAGGACTATCACCAGAAACCTTAACACAACATTCAATGTGGTTTTATGGTCCATTATTTCTCTCTGGATTCGAAGATGGATGGTCAAACCAAGTCTTTCAACCCAATGACATACCTTGCGATGAAGAACGGAAATTGACGAAACGAGTTTTAGCAATAGCAACAACGCATCAGGATGGTGAAGGCATAATCGATCGAATTAATCATCGAAATTCATTGAAAACCCTTCAGCGCACAATCGGCTATATAATACGGTTCATTAAAAATTCAAAAACAACCAATAACCTTCGTTCAACCAACAAGGCGCTCGATGCTCACGAAATGGAAGAAGCTCTATACGTTATTATCAAGTTCGCTCAGGCAACAGAATTCGAAGAAGAACTGAAAAACTTGTTACGTAAAACACCTGTTCATAAATCTAGTTCTTTGGCATCATTAAATCCATTTTTTGATGAACATCAGATAATCCGAGTCGGTGGCCGACTAGAACAATCAATGTTAACGTTTAATGCAAAACACCCCGCAATTTTATCTCACAATCACTTCACATCAAAGTTATTAATGCACATGCTACACGTAGAAAATCGTCACTGCGG
The DNA here is from genome assembly GCA_943735925.1 of Pollenia amentaria. Taxonomy (NCBI): domain Eukaryota; kingdom Metazoa; phylum Arthropoda; class Insecta; order Diptera; family Polleniidae; genus Pollenia; species Pollenia amentaria. Next base: position 75,565,290 of record OX031009.1, read on the forward strand.
TCCACAGGCATTATTAGCCGCGTCCAGAGCACAATTCTGGATCACGAATGGAAAGACTTTAGCACGTAGCACAGTCCACAAGTGTATACGATGCACTAAAGCAAGACCAGTATTGTTCAAACAACTGATGGGGAATCTGCCAGCGGCCAGGGTGACACCCGCGCGCCCATTCATAACATCAGGAGTGGACTTTTTTGGGCCTATCTGGATCCACCACAAAATAAGAGGGAAAAGACCAGATAAGGCCTATATCGCAGTTTTCTGCTGTTTCGCCACCAAGGCCGTCCATATGGAGGTCGTGTCCAACCTATCGACAGAAGCCTTCATAGGAGCATTACGACGTTTTATCAGCAGGAGGGGTCACTGTCAAACCTTGTACTGCGATAACGCAACTAATTTCGTAGGAGCAAGCAATAAATTGAGTGAATTAAAGGAATCAATGTATTCACAATCAGCACAAGAAAAAATAACACGGATATGCAGCGATCAATCCATAACCTTTAAATTCATTCCACCTAGAGCCCCGCATTTCGGTGGACTTTGGGAAGCGGCAGTCAAATCCGCCAAACATCTTTTACTGAGAAGCGTCTCTGCGGCGTCACTTACCTATGAGGAATTAGAAACTATAGTAGTTGAAATAGAAGCCATTCTAAATTCCCGACCATTGACTCCACTTTCATCAAATGATGATGATCTCCAAGCTCTTACACCGGGTCATTTTCTTGTCGGCGAACCTTTAACATCAGCCGTAGATGCTAATGCTCAAGCACCAAAATTATCATTAAATGCAAGGTGGAAAATAACCTCAGAAATAAAACACAAATTCTGGGAGGAATGGACACAAAAATATTTACATGAGCTACAGCAAAGGGGGAAATGGAAATCATCTTCACCAAACGTCATTGAAGGCATGCTCGTTATCATCAAAGAAGATAACATTCCAGTATTACAATGGCCATTGGGCAGAATCAACCGAATCTACAAGGGAGAGGATGGACTTATTAGAGTTTGCGACGTCAAAACAGCAAAGGGAACCTTCAAGAGACCAATTCATAAATTGGCTCCGTTGTTTAACGATTCCCACATTGAATATCCCGAATATGAAACTCCAACGCCACAAAAGAGGCAACACTCATCAGACGGTGATGCTATACAACCAAAACGAAAGACAGTACAATATGCTTCATTGGGAGTTTTCAGTACAATTATCATTTCACTTCTCCTGCTGCCGATAATACTAGCTTCTCCAATAAATGTTACAGAATTTTCTACCGATCCAGGATTGTATTTCGAAGGCGTAGGATCAACAAAGTTAATAACAGCTACCTGGAAATTTATCATATATTACGATTTAGCACCAATTTGGGATAGGAACAAGGTCCTGGAAGCCGGAATAACATCATTTTCAAAGCTCTGCAAGCAATCAATAGCCATTGAATCGTGTGAGACACTCTTCCTACAACTTCAGCACACTTGGGACACCCTTATTCAAGAATCAGACCTCCTTATTCCAAGAAGAAGGCGGAGAGCTCCGTTAGATATCATGGGAAACATAGCTCACGCTTTATTCGGAGTCCTTGACTCGGATTATGCAGAACAAATGGCTCAAACTATAGCCAACGTAAAGGAAAACGAGGAGTATCTGAATCTGTTACTAAAAAACCAAACTTCAGTAATAGACTCGACAATAAATATTCTCAAGCAAACCGAGAACAACACTAAGGTGCGCTTTTCAGATCTGAAGAAAAGCATCTATCATGATTTAAACACAGTCAAAAATGAGAACTCAAACCTACGACAAGTCCAGAATCTAATATCTTTGGCGATTCAATTAAATACACTTGCGTCAGATCTACAAAGAATTGAATCAGAGCTGGTCGCTGCCCTCACACATACGAACCACGGGAATATAAGTCCACTCATCCTCACATCAAAGCAGTTAAAAGCAGAAATTTCTAAAATTAAGGGACATCTTCCCAAGGGTCGCGCATTACCAGTTGAAGATACCGATTTGTTAGAATTATACAACATCATGACTATAAAAGGCACAGTAGCCCAGGGAAGTGTTATGTTCATTATTGAACTGCCTTTAGTAAATCAAGAACATTTTGAACTATTCAAGGTTATCCCTATACCCACCAAGCTAAACAACAACACTATTGCTATAACAACCAACTGTGAATACCTGGCTGCGAACCATCACCGCGATGAATATTTGACACTAAATGCACTTCAATTCAATAAATGTAATTTAGTTAAAAGCGATATATACCTATGCTCTATGTTACCAGTCAGCGTCACTCGAGACTCCAGCAGCGTTTCCTGTGAAATTGCTCTATTCAACAACAAAACATCACCACAATGTAGTTTCGGTCACATCCCGACTAAGGTCTCCTTTGTCGCACTGAACACCATCAATCATTGGCTTTATTCAACAACATATCCACTAGAACTAACTGCAGTCTGCGACTCTGAAATCATACACCTCCATATCAAACATTCTGGTCTCTTGTACATGACCCCGTCTTGCATCATAAAGGGAAATATACTGGCTATCCATGGACATGAAACTAGTGTCACTACTCTTCATAATTCATATGCCATGGTTGGCAATATCACGGCAATTGGTAAACCGTCCGAGGTAAGGCGGCTTTTAGCACCAAACATTAATTTAGACACCAAATTGGATGAACTCACGAACATCCAAGGGCAACTAGCAGAGATAAAGAATCTTCCAAGGGATATAAAGTACCCTGCTCTTCATCATCCGTACATCGGCTCTGTGGCTCTACTTCTGTCATTTCTAATCACCGTGGCCCTAATAGGATGGCGACTTAAACGCTGCAAAGGAACATCAATCAACCTGGCTCCAACACCACCACAGCCTACGCCACGCCAGCGTAACTCTGAAGTTTAAAAATAGCTATTTACATTACTATTTAATTTACTTTAATTTAATTAATTTGTTCATTTTTTTTTTTCGCCATTCGCTCAACGCGGCGGAGAATGTTAACACATGTTAACACAAAATCTAAAATTTCAAAAGAAATACAAATTTATACAAAAAAAAAAACCATGACCTACTTATTTAGCTTAACTTATTAAAAAACACAGAAATGCTTATATGACAGAATTCAGTCATTTACCTTAAAAATGTTTATTGTAAGTCATTTACCTTTAAATGTTTATTAAATTCAGTCAATCAACCCGTAAAAAGGTGTAATATTACCATAAATGCAATTAAAGCATTTATTATAATTGCAATCGCATATTTAAATATTATTGTTATTATTATTATTGTTACTGTTAATTAGACTTAAGAAATTAAATTGTATAAAAGGCAATTAAAAATAAAGAACTTTAGGCAAACTAAGATTAACTCTGATGATTGCTTGATTAGTCTCGGTGCTTCTACCCAGGCTCATTTTTAATATTAACTAGCACATGGTGTTTCTACCTGGGCTAACTCGTAACAATTCAAAAACAAACATCTGAACTCCAAAGGAAACCTTTGGTGTTCAATCGCTTTCATATCTTGCGATCAAACATATTGATTAAAAAACTAGACCAGGGAACGCATGTACTGTATGAACAATCGATACAGCTTCCCAAATCTTTACCATCCTTAGAAGAGCTATTAGGTTTCCTAGAAACTAGTTTCCAGTCACTAGAAGCAGTCGGTCGAATCCAAAACACGCCAAAAAGAACTGTTTCAGCAGCAACCACGTCTCAAGATACCTTCTCCTGCAAATTATGCGAAAATGGAAACCATCAGTTGTATCATTGCAAACAATTCTTATCAAAGCCACCGTCCGAGCGATTAAAATGGATTCAACAGCAGCAACTATGTGTCAACTGTTTCAAGCCTGGCCACATAGCAAGACATTGCACAACAAGTTGCTGTAGAAAATGTCAGAAAAGGCACAACACGCTAGTTCACCTGGAAACATATCAACACAAACACTGGGCCATCAACATCAAAAAAGGTGTCCACTGTGAGTATCACACCAGCGACCAATGTACCAGCATCGTCAACAGTAGCGTCGGCTCATTTGTCTGGGGCCCGGGAAGGCTACGTCCTGCTAGCAACAGCACGCGTAAAAATCACTGCCAATAACGGGCAATCTGGTATTTTCAAGTAACAAACCGACTAGTAAATAAATTATCCATCAAGCCCACAGAAACATCTCTATGCATCGAAGGTATCGGCAGTCAATCACGCAGAACAAATCAACGCATTAACGTAGGACTTTATTCCACCTCAACCAACTTCAGCACAAGACTAGAAGCGTTTGTACTTCCCAACATTATTCCAATTCAACCCTCCGAGGAATTCAATTGCACATCCTGGCCAATTCCAGAAAATATACAATTAGCTGATCCTGAGTTTAACAAACCTAACAACATTGAAGTTCTCTTAGGCGCCGAATACTACCATGATCTGATAACTTCCGGTTAATTAAGTTATTACCGGAGCTACCAAGTTTAATAAATACAAGACTCGGTTGGGTCGTCAGCGGAAGGCTAGGACAAGGCTCCATTCAATCAGCAACATGTGCAATAAATACTAAATGCAGCCCAGACACAAACGAACTCATCGAGCGTTTTTGGAAAATAGATGGTTTTGAGTAAAATGACACGCTCACGGAAGGAGAAAGGCGATGCGAAACACACTTTATTCAAACCACAAAAAGAAACTCTGAAGGTCGATTCGTAGTACGACTACCATTTCGCGAAGACCCAAGTAGCTTAGGCAGCACAAGGAAGCTTGCATTTTCAAGATTTATAGCCCTGGAACACCGACTAGCTAGAAACCAAGACATCAAGGCCCAATATGTTGATTTTATGGACCAATATGAAAGGCTAGGCCACATGACTCGTATAGATACTTCTGAAGTGAATGAACCCCATTGCTACATTCCCCATCACTGTGTGCTGAAACCAGAAAGTAAGACCACGAAGCTGCGAGTTGTATTTGATGCGTCAGCAAAATCCTCGACAGGTCTCTCCCTCAACGATATACTAAGCATTGGCCCTCCAACTCAGGGAGATCTCTTTGGCATGTTGTTACGATTTCGATTGCCCAGATTTGTGTTTTGCACTGATATCGAGAAAATGTATTGGCAAATTCTGGTTGATCCGGCTGATCGAAATATGCAACTCATTTATTGGAGAAGGGATCCAGCTGATACAATGCAAACATACAAGCTTAATACGGTAACTTATGGAACGTCTGCAGCCCCATACTTAGCCACAAAATGCCTACAGCAGCTCGCAGACAAAAATATGGAGAAATATCCTCTGGGCGCTAAAAGTCTAAGATACGATTTTTATGTCGACGATAGCATGAGTGGCTCAGACAGTTTAATAACAACAATCGATATGAAAAAACAATTAAGTAGTTTGTTACAAGAGGCTGGGTTTAAACTGAGGAAATGGTGCGCAAACCATCCTCAGCTACTGTCTGGAATACACCCTGAAGACGTGGAGCTAAACCTAGACTTCGACGATCAAAGCACAAAAATATTGGGATTAACATGGAATCCCAAGGCAGACGTAATCTGCCTCAAGGCAGATATCCAAGCAACCCAAAGGATCACAAAGAGAACAGTAACATCAGATGTGACACGGATATTTGACCCATTGGGCGTCGCTGGTCCAGTAGTAGTGGCCGCAAAAATGTTTATACAACAGCTATGGCAGCTAGAACTATCATGGGATGAAGTACTCCCAGAAGATCCTTACAGCTATTGGTGGTCATTCCGGCAAAACTTAAAACATATAAACAATTTATCTACTAAGAGACACATTTTTGATGGAAAAGTCTCGAAAGATACGCAAATACACACTTTTGTAGATGCATCCGAAAAAGCTTATGAGGCTGCAGTCTACATACGATCCAAATTGAAGGATAATCGAATCATAGTCAGATTGTTATGTTCCAAATCACGAATCGCACCCTTAAAGAAGGTAACCTTACCAAGATTAGAACTATGCGCTGCTCTCCTTGGGACAGAACTTACCAGGAGAGTAAAAATGGAAATACGAGCTGAAAACACCCCAACATACCTATGGTCGGATTCAGAAATAGTTCTTCACTGGATTACATCGTCAACATCGTCACTTCGTACATTCGTCGCCAATCGAGTAAGTAAAATCCAAGAGCAAACAACAACCAGCAAGTGAAGACATGTTGGCTCGAAACAAAATCCAGCTGATCTAATTTCTCGAGGTATAAGTCCAGAAAAACTGTCTCAATGCAACCTGTGGTTCGTCGGACCAATATTCCTACATGGCAGTGAAAGGATGTGGCCTAAAGAATTTAATAAATCTCAATCACCTCCTCATTCCGAAGAATTCAAACTAAATCCTGTGACGGCTCTATCTACCACTTCACCTGGATTGGAAGAGATAATCTACAAAATTAATAATCACGACTCATTCAAGACCCTTCAAAGGGTGGTAGCATATACACTTCGTTTCATCCAAAATGCTAAGACATCCAAGGCCGCCCGACCAATAAGCAAAACACTCACCCTTCACGAACTCACATCAGCAACTAACCTAATCGCCAAAGGCATTCAGGCGTCAGAATTTAAAATTGAGCTCAACAATTTAAAGAAAGGGCATGAAATCAAAAAATCAAGTCAAATAAGTGGTTTATCTCCCTTTCTGGACGAAAATGGCATTATAAGGGTAGGGGGAAGGCTGGAGGCCTCCTGCCTCTCATACAACGCAAAACACCCAATACTCCTTCCATACAATGACCCGATCGCAAGGCTTATAATGAAGATGCTATACACCGACAACCACCACTGCGGTCCACAAACGCTGTTAGCCATCTCAAGACAGCAGTTTTGGATAATCAAGGGCAAGTCGGTAGCCAGAAGCATCGTCCAAAACTGTGTTCGATGTACAAAATCGAGACCAATACTAATGCAGCAAGTTATGGGAGACTTACCCGCCACTAGAGTGACTCCAACAAGGCTGTTCATGATATCAGGTGTAGACTATTGTGGCCCACTCTGGGTGCACTACAAATTAAGGGGCAAGAGGCCCCACAAGGTATACCTAGCAGTCTTTGTTTGCTTTTCAACGAAAGCAATACATTTAGAGGTAGTAAGCGACCTTACAACAGAAGCATTTATTGGGGCTCTCAAAAGATTTATTGCCCGCCGAGGACGCTGCCAAACCATATACTTAGACAACGCTACAAATTTTGTAGGAGCACGAAACCAACTTAAGGAATTGAATGACGTCATCTTTTCTGAGCATTCGCAGGAAACAATCAAAAGGGATTGTAGCAACAGTGGAATCGAATTCAAGTGTATACCCCCAAGGGCACCACATTTCGGTGGATTATGGGAAGCAGCAGTGAAATCCGCTAAACAGTTACTGCTCAGAAGCATGGCAACAGCTTCACTTACATACGAAAAACTAGAAACTGTCATTGTCGAAATTGAAGCAATACTAAACTCGCGACCACTAACACCTCTATCAAGTAATCCAAACGATTATGCAGCCCTAACTCCCGGTCATTTTTTGATCGGAGAACCACTTACGGCACAAATAGATACAAGAGCACCCAACCCTACAAACCCCTGACTGTCAAAAAGGTGGAATCTTGTCTCCCAACTGAAACATGAATTTTGGAATACCTGCACCACCTCCAAGAGAAACGAAAATGGAAAACGTCTTCCGAAAATGCAAGGGAAGGTAAATTAGTCATAATAAGGGAGGATAATCTACCGGTCATGCAATGGCCACTCGGCAGGATTCTTAAAACTTATGAGGGAAACGATGGCAAGGTTCGAGTAGCAGACGTAAAAACAGCATCAGGAATAAAAAGACGGCCAATCCATAATTTAGCCCCACTACTTCCCGAGGACGAATTAAAGGAAAATGAAGCATCCCACTCTACGCCACACTTGACATCTGATGAAGCAGATATTCCACCAATCAAAAGGGCCAGGACTAACAGTAACCCAATCCTTCTCACAACAATTTTAGCGATCTTTCTCATCCCAGCGGTCATAAGCGGTAACATCAATATCACCAACTTTCGCTCTGACCCAGGGCTATATTTTGAAGGAATTGGAACTGTAAAACTCGTTACGGCCGAATGGAAGCTCATGGTTTACTACGACTTAACACCCTTTTCGTCTGAGCTAAGGGTTTTTCAGTCTGGAATATCCACTTTGCAGCAGTTATGCTCATCCGTTAAACACCTGTCAACATGCAACACATTGGTAATAAACTTTATTCAAATTAAGGAAGATTTACTAGAGGAGAAGGCACTTTTCGTTACTAGTAGAACAAAAAGAGGCGCATTTAACATTGTAGGAAATGTAGCAAGATCACTGTTTGGTGTTTTGGACTCAGACTACGCAAATGAAATGTCAGATACCATTAAAGGGTCCAAGATCGAAACAGACTATCTTCTCCAGCTACTAAAAAACCAAACGTCCATCATTGATTCTACTGTTAACATCATTAAGCAAGATGAGCTTAATGCACAGAACCAGTTAAGAGAAATTGTCCAAAATCTTAACGAAGCAACAAACGAAATAGCAAAGGAATCCGAAAAAATCAGTCAAACACAACAAATGTCGCTACTCGCCAACCAATTGACCTTAACCGCCTTAAACCTGGAAAGAATAGAAAGGGAAGTAATAGACGTGTTAATCGATGCTCATCATGGAAAAATCAGTCCGCTTCTATTAGCTCCTCATCAACTTAGGAATGAATTAACCGTAATAAGGGCACATCTCCCAATTCAACGTGCACTTCCTGCAGAAGACGATAGTCTGATACAATTTTATAAGCTAATGAAGGCCAGTGGAGCGATAACAAAGAGCGAAGTTATCTTTGAAATTATGTTGCCTCTTGTCGACCAGCAATTTCTAGAACTCTTCAATGTAATTCCGGTTCCAACAATAAAAAAAAATCTTCTAATATCTATTAACTCAAAGAAATCTTTTCTCGCAATTAATTCACACAGAGATGAATATATTCCTTTTTCAACTGAAGACGTTACCAACTGCATAATGTCTAAACCCGATGAATACATATGCCAAAACAAGCAGGTCAAGCTCAAAGGGGACACACTTGCCAATTCCTGTGAACCAAACATTTTCATCAACCGGAACACAGCCAACTGCAAACTTATCCGAATTCCATCCAACACAACATGGACACAATTAAAAATCCTAACAATTGGATTTTTGCTTCCACCACAGAAGTAGAAATCTCAGCAGTCTGCGCCACAGAAACTTCACAACACTTTATAAGAGGCACTGGCATAATGCAAATAGACCAAACTTGTTTAATCAAAATTAATTCCATCACGATTCAAGGTCACTTTAGTTCGTCAAACAGTTTGCACACATCATACGTCCAACTTAAACACATCGATCATATAAGCAGACCACAGGAAATCAAACAGATTCTTAACACTACAGATAGCCAGCTTGAGACTCACCTTAATCAACTCAATAACCTGCAAAAACAACTTAATGAGTCAACAATTACACGTCTACCACAACTAATCAAGTCTAATAGCCAACATCACCATATAGTAAGCTATTCCGCACTTATAATTTCCTTGCTCATAACGGTAACCATAACCCTAATTAAAAGAAGCTCAACCCATCAAGAAGGAATAGGCCACAACTCCAACCAACCAACACCGCATCCAGTTCCATTACCCCGACCTGTCACCATTGACATCATAGACACCTAACCCACATAGGTTATCATCGACCAGCGGTCAACGCGGGGGAGAATGTTGACATTCACATCAACATACATTTAATTTTAAATTTTATTTTTTTTACTATGTTACTTAATGTTAATGAACTACATAAGTTCAGTTTATCGCTGACATAACATAATTTCATTTTTTGTTTTATTTTACCTTTTGTTTATAAATAATTGTTGACATATCATTAATTTATTTTGTTTACTTGAAGTTCAATCATCCCAAACAATTTTATTTTACTTTTGTTTATAATTGTTAACATTGCATAATTTTATTCTGTTACTTAAATCATAATTTTATATTTTTGTACATTGAAATGTTAGTCAGCAATTATGCAAACAATTAATTGGGTCACTTCCCCATTGTGCAATAGTGGCATTCAGCTTTAAGTAATGTATTAAATTTTAGTATATAAGAAAGAACCAAAATAAAGAAAGACGTTCAATTACTATAAGGCATCTAAAGTATTTTATTGATTGAATCTATTAGCGTTCTACAAGTTAAAGTGCTTGGAGGACAATTAAGGCAATTAATATATCAGTGCAGATTTATGTGTTTGAACTGAATCATATTATAGCCGCAATTCATATCACATTTATACAGGTTGATTTTAATACAATAAAAAATATAAAACCTGCAAGCGGTGCCTCAGTGACAGAAACGATTTTAACAAGTGATGAAAAGATTACCCCCAAATCAGGCATGATGGAAAACTCAGTATCACAGGTGAAAAGCGGTCAAAAACCTCAAGTACAAGTTGGAATGGATAAGTACATAACAGTGCTAAAACGGGGTCGCAGCCCAACCTCTTTTGCAGTTGCTTCTGTCCCAAAAGTTTTAAAAGAGGGTACAGCTGATAGAATAAGTTCTCAAAATCGGTTTGCAATTTTGGAATAAGAATCCTCGGAAGCACAAAACGTTACAAAATCTTCTAAGCCACCCCCGATATATCTTAGAGAGCAAAACTCAAGTGATTTAATAAAGAATTTGATCTCGGTAATAGGTGAAAATTCTTTTTATGTAGCCGCAATAAAACGTGCTAGTATAAATGAAACAAAAATACAAGTAAATCGTGAAGATGATTTTCGTAAAGTAATAACTAAATTAGAAGCACTAAAAAAAAACTTTTATACATACCAACTGAAGAGCAGTAAAGGTCTTCAGGTAGTGATAAAGGGCATTGATTCATGCGTAGACCCAGGTGAGATAAAAACGTTTTTAGAAGAGAAGGGCTTTTAAATTAAAAATGTAGTTAATATTAAAAATAGAGAAAAAATCCCCAGCCACTATTTCGAGTGGAGTTAGAACCCGGCGACGTTAAGCTTAAAAAAAACGAAACTCATCCCATTTACAGTCTGAAATATATCCTGTATAGGAAAATAACGATAGAGGAGCCGCACAAAAGGAACGGTCCCGTGCAATGTTTAAGCTGCCAAGAATTTGGTCACACTAAGGCATACTGCCATTTAACCCCTGTTTGCGTTGTATGTGGAGAATTGCATGGTACAGCTCTCTGCGATAAGTCTAAAAATGACCCTAATGTAAAAAAATGCAGCAACTGTGGTGGTAATCACACTGCCAACTATAGAGGATGCCCTGTATACTCTATCGTCAAGCGCTCGGTTGGACCGAAACCTAATACACCTCAAATTCAGGAAATACATCAAGATAATACTAATAACATTCAGGTACCGCAGCCTAGTAATAACAGAACATCCTACGTTAACGTCCTAAAATCAAACCATATGCCAATGCAAGGTGACTTGCCAAATAATGATGAGACCCCAGTTTCTAATTTAAGTCGTCTAGAAAAAACCATGGAAACACTAGTACAAACAGTAACAAACTTTACGAATACAATGGGTAATATGATGCAGGAAATGTTAAGAATGCAATCGATGTTATTGCAAGCTGTACTTAACAAGCCATGAATTATTTAAAAATTTGTTTTTGGAACGCAAACGGCATTCGCCAACATAGAAATGAACTAGAATACTTTCTTAAAAGTCAACAAATTGATGTAATGATGGTTTCTGAAACTCATTTGACCTCAAGAAATACGTTTAAAATTAAAGGTTATATATTATATGATACCAAGGACCCTCGAGATAGAGCTTGTGGAGGTTCTGCTATTTTGATAAAAACCCGAATCAAACACTACTTAATGTGTGATCATCGTGAAGATGACCTGCAAGCAACGAACATTTGTGTTGAACAGCTAAATCGAAACTTTGTACTTTCATCTTTATACTCTCCACCTCGATTTTCAATATCAGAAAGCCAATATTATAAATATTTTAAATCATTAGGATCCTGTTTCCTAGCCGCTGGCGATTACAACGCTAAACATACCTTCTGGGGGTCACGGCTCATTACACCAAAGGATCGTGTTTTGTATAATACAATATCTAAAATGGATTTACATATATGTGGTCGCGAGTGGACAACCAACTTATTGGCCTACTGATCAGCAAAAAATTCCAGATGTCATCGATTTCGGCGTGGTTAAAAACATCCCCGCAGAAACGATTCACGTTGAAGCTTCTTTAGAATTATCTTCTGATCACACACCTACAATTCTTACCATATCAAACCCTTATAGAATTGTATCTCCGTCTGGTTACTTAGTGACGTCAGCCACACAAATAAATTGGTTAAAATATAAAAAATATCTCAGTACCCACTGCACTGAAAATATTCCGCTTAGAACACCGGAGAATGTGAATCTTTCTATTGTAAATTTTGACAATTATCTCAAACTAGCTGTTCCACATTCTAGCATAGCCCGCAAAAATATAAAAACAAGTAAAATATATTCTACTGATGTCGAGCGTCTCTTGACTGAAAAAAGGAGAGTTCGAAGAGAGTGGCAATTGCACAGATCCCCTCAATTAAAAAATTTACTAAAAGAGTGCACAAAAAGGCTAAGAAACTTACTGCAGTCTCAAAAAACGGCTTCTCTGGAGAAATATCTTAAGGAACTTGATGCAACTCCTCAATCTGATTACTCATTATGGCGTGCAGCTAGAAATCTTAAAAGACCAGTTATCACTAAACCGCCATTAAGAAACTTAAATGGAAGTTGGGCACAAAATGACATAGAAAAGGAAAATATTTTTGTTAATCATTTGAAAACCGTATTTACCCCTCATACATCTTTCGATACTGCGGACGAGTTACCACCTGTTGCTGTTAGATCAGCTGTTCCACTAAGATTTGAAGTAAGATAAATCGAGAAGGGTATTCATGATTTAAACCCCAAGAAAGCCCCTGGTTTTGATAAGATCAGTAACAAAATGCTTTTGGACCTACCCAGCATAGCAAAGAAAATTATTCTACTAATTTTTAATGCTATTTTACGCCTTCAATACTACCCACAAGAGTGGAAAGTATCCTTAGTTACCATGATTCCTAAACCAGGAAAGGATCCCACAAAAGTTGAGTCATATAGACCTATAATCTTATTGTCTAATAAATCAAACCTTTTTGAGAAACTTCTAGTGTCAAAATTAACGTCGATTTTAAATGATAACAGATGTATTCCCAATCATCAATTCGGTTTTAGAAGAAAACACAGCACAATTGAACAAACTCATCGAATAGTAAATGTCATAAGAAAAGCCTTTGAAGAAAAAAAATATTGTTTAGCACTCTTCATCGATGTGTCTCAAGCTTTTGATAAAGTCTGGCATGAAGGTTTTGTGATAGCGGTCCTTTGAAATTATATTTTTATTTATTTTTTTTCGTTTGAGTGTAAACGGAATTACTTTATTTATGAATTTTTGAGAATTATATTATGACTGTGTTTTTTTTTTTTTTTTGTTGAATAGGCTTTGATTTTGTTTTATTTTTAAAAACTTCAAAATTTGGAAAAATAAATTTTTATATGTGAAAACTTATCAGTTTAAGCAGTTGTACGTTTGAGATTTTAACAGGGTTCAGAAATATTCATACATGAATTCTAAACTTCCAACATTCATGATAAATTGTCATGAATAATGCTTGCAAAATTTTTTGTTTTATTCTCACACTGTAAAATGAATAGCTAAGAATTTTTTTTATTTTTAAGCACATGAATAGTTTTGTTTTTTATTTTCCAGTTTGTACATATGCACGTATGTGAATAAAGAAAAGTACAAAATTGTAAAAACTAAAATATGAGAGGCTAATCGTTGCTGTCATTTATGTTTATAATAAAAAGAGTTCCTCTCTGTTGTGTTTTGCTTTATTCGTGTTTAAAAACACAAAATATCGCTTGCTTCATTTGTTCTTGTTTAATAGTATTTGTAGCCTTGATTTGTACATGATAAAAATGTTTTTTTAAGCGTCGTTTATTCGTGGTTTTTTCATACATTAAGAAAATAAAAACACTTGCAACTTTATTTTGAACAATTGTAAATATAACAACAGTACAAATTTTCAATGAATTACTTATTTTAAAAGTGTTGTGTTATGTTTTTTTAAAACATTAATAAAAAAAAATATAAAATAAATCATACCTATTTTTTTGTTTTTTTTTTATGAGCAGTATTTTCACTTAAAAAATTTTTTTTCTCTAAATTTGCACTTCAAAAAAAGACATAAAAAAAACTAATCGTGCCACTAATTGTTGAAAATTTGTTTTTTTTTCAACGTTCATAAATATTTATGTATGAATAGTAAAATTCAAACATTTATAATAAATAATTTGTCTTATCTCATGTTTTTTGTAGAAACAACACAAGAATGATATAAACATAGATTACGCATTGCGCATGTTTTTTATTATTTACAAAATTTAACTGTTTAATATTAAGTCACATCAGCACATTATACACATGTTTGTTTACTTGTGTTTCTACATTTCATTTTTAAAAGCTGAATGAGCTATTTTGGTGTCTTTGTATCATGGAAACAAAAAACAATACAAATATAAGAACAAATAAAGCAAGAGATTTTTTGTGTTTTTAAACACGAATAAAGCAAAACACAACAGAGATTATGATGTGAATAGCAAGTGTATATTTGGAAGTATGTATAAGAATGCAAGATGAGCAAAAGCAGTTAAAAAAAAAAATTCTCTCATGTACAAATGTAAGAAAAAATAAATCTCTATTATTATCTCATGTGTTTTGTAGAAACGAAAAATAATGAAAATACTTTTATACAAGAACGAATAAAGCAAAATTTTTTTTGTGTTTTTAAGCACGAATAAAACAGCACACAACAGTGTATAAAATTTTTTATTCCTACCCATGAGTGAATAGTGAGTGAATATTTGGAACTCTGGATTTTAATAATTTAACTTTTGCAAATTCTTTTGGTATCTGGAAAGTGTGTTGGTACAAATAATTCAATATTATTGGAATTTGCATATATTGTTGCAACAGTGAATTGTGGTTTGCTTAGATAGCTCCCTCTATATACACAGGCGGGGGTTAGATATCTAGCAACAACGTTCCAACAAGCCGATTTATTGTGACAGTTGAACGGAAGAAAAAGGAAAAAGGGAAAATAACCTGAATTTGAAAACGAACAAGGGTATACGAATACCAATCTGCCTATTCAAGCCATTATTCGCGTAATTAGATATACGATGAATTTAAAATTTTCACTTTAATACGGAGTCATCTTTATTAAATCTACCACTATCCAACTTGGAAATACAATTAATCTTTTATCGATTTTTTTTTTATCTTCCTAAATCATAAAATTTAACTAATTCTTTTAATCTAATTTCTAATTTCCTTAATTTTAAATCTCATTTTTTTTTTAAATTTAATCTATAAATTTCGTAATTTCAAAGTTCATAATTCTAAATTGGATATGGTCACCTAAATTCCTTTTAGTTGGAAATTCGGAGGTTTTTATCCACATGAACATCTTTTTTTTTACAGACTAAATACAATAGTTACATCAAACACACAAACACATTTATTCAAACTCATTACAACTTATACCATACACTTAAGCGTGGTTTTTTTGGTTGATCTTACATGAATATAAAACGAACGTGCTCTTAAGTCATCTTGCGCTAGCTGACATCGAGGGACAAATTACTGTAAGTTGTTTTTTTTATTCTATCAACCAAATTTTTTTTTATCTATCATTTTATGGTATATCAAACGTAATATGAATATTCAGCTCTCAGGATTATCCTAAACTTGTGTTTTTTTTAATATATATTCATAAGACGTTTGATTCTTTAACACTTATTCCATTCTCACCCTACATTTTACCCATTCCGGATTTGTTTACATACAAAAATATACGGTCTTCTCATTGAATTAAAATTGGATAATTCTGTGATATATTGAAAATCTTGATTATCCGAATCACTAACTACCTAAATTGGGGTGACCATTTTCAAATATTAATTTAATTTACGTAGTTAACTTAACTTTAATAAATATGTATGTTTGAGTTGATATAATATTTTAAACATGAAGTTTTAAATTCGTTATAAATTATTACGAAAGGTGAAGAAACAGGTATGGGGTAGTTAGGAGATTTTTATTTTTTTTTATTTATTTTATTATTGGGCTGCCATTCAATATTATAATTCTGTCAGCATGGAGGGCGGGTGTAGATCTGTGTAGCCAGCTTCCAACTTGAGCTACACACTAATCACCGACCAGATAATCAACTTCCTAATTTTTTTTTCTTTTATCGCTGTTCTGTTGTTTTAAATTGACTACCTAAAATTTAAATCTTTTGTAATTGATTCGTAACTCCATTAACTTCTTTTAAAGGGAACCTATCACACTCACCCCAACGACGAGCATAGCCGAATTAATAGGTAGTTCGTTCCCAATAGTTTTAATCTAACAGGAATCGTTACAGAGATTTTGGCGCCCAACGTGGGGCCTCAGTTGTCGTAAGTTTTTAGAATTTAATAGTGCAAATTACATCTAGATACTGAGGGCCTTTGAATCTATTGTGTGGCAATGGTTTATAACGATATTATTTAATTTTTTTTATATTTCCCCCTCTTTAACTTTTTCTTCATTATTTGTTTGAACGGATATATTTGATTATTGTTTGTATGATTTCAATTCCAAAGTTAACATTGTATGAGAAAATCGTTATCAGGGTTTGGGTTCGGGCTAGAGAAGTTGACCTGATTAAGTATCGGTTCAATTGTCGTTCGACTCGTTCTCTTCTTTTCTTTTCTATTCTCTGCTCTATTTTGTTTTGTTTTCTCCTTTTCTGGCTTTTCCTTTTGCTTAAAATTTGATTTTTTTTTATATATGGATTCTTCTGGTGTTTTGGACATAAGGTATATTGAAAATTTTCTTTTACTTTCCAGCATTGGATAATCTATGTTTTTCCCCTTGACTTGATTTGCTTGTGGACTTAATTTTTTTTTTTTCTACTTATGCCGAGAATTCCTTTGAATTTTGAGTTCTTCTTTGATTATACGTACTTATTTCATATTATCGTTGATTATCGGTCGATTTACAGAATTAATTTATTTTTTATTTATTGTTTTTATTTCTCGTTATATATTTAAATTACCCCTACCGAGTTACTTCACTGAGTAGTAAGCGTGTTGTATTGAAAAGTTTTTTTTTTTTGCGTGATATCATTATTTTGTTTGAATATTGCGATTATGCCTTTGGTACGTAGTACAGGTGATATCCCGGCACGGGTTGAGCGGGAGAATATTCAGTTAGAAGACCTAAGAGCTGGTGGTGATATGGAAGCTCCCGGGAATTTAAGGGGAAGACCACGTACTAGACTGCAATCTCGCAGACAGGCAGAGGAGCTGGGGAATGTTGATACCCAGGTTCTTCGGATGGTGAACAATTCTTTAAGTGAATTTAGGATTGAAGTAGGAAACATGTTAGCAGACGGGTTACGGAATATGACTTTTTCAAATTCAGGCCCAAATATACCGGAAGGACATAATGAGCGGACTGAATACGAAGGAGGAGATGATCATGTTATAATTTGTCCAAATGGGCGTAATAATAGGGGCTGACAAGCGACATTCTAGAATCTGTCAGCATGGTGGGTGGGCATGGAAGTAGTGTAGCGATTGCCACCATCAGCTACACTTCAATCATCAACCAATCTCTTTTCTTTTATTCTTTTCTTAACGGTTCAATGTTGGTCAAACATTTTTTTTCCTCTTGCTGCAATGCTACCTAAATTAAAGTCTGCTGTAACCGGTTTTAAAATCTTTCTAATAGAGGACGTGATACTTGGGAACTTAACACACCCCCCTAACGACGAGCACGGCCGTATATTACAGGTAGCTTCTTTCCCAACAAAATAAATCCCCGGAGAATCGTTACAGTTTACTACTAAAATTGCAGCAAAACTTACCAGCAAATATACTCAAGCTGTTAGAAAGCTACTTAGTCGGTCGTCATTTTATTATTAAAGAAGGCGAATTTTTAAGTTCTCCCCAGCCAATTTACGCTGGAGTCCCACAAGGCAGCATCCTGGGCCCTCTATTGTACTTAATTTATACTTCGGACTTGCCAACAAACAGCTACACCCATACCTCAACATTTGCGGACGACACAGCTTTTCTAAGCGTACACGCAAACTGTCAAGAAGCATCTCGTTACCTACAGGATCATATATTTGAACTAGAAAGGTGGTTAAAAAAATGGAGGATAAAGGTCAATGAGCAAAAATGCGCACATATAACATTCACATTCCGTCGGGAAACATGCCCCCCTATTAAAATAAACAATCAAATAATACCCCAACACTCGCATGTAAAATACCTCGGTATACATCTACATCGGCGTTTAACGTGGAAATGGCATATAGAAGCTAAATTAACTCAAATGAAACTAAAAGCAATCCAAATTAATTGGCTTATTGGAAGAAATTCTGTTCTTAGTCTCGATTGCAAACTTCTACTTTACAACTCTATCTTAAAGCCAATTTGGTGCGACGGTATTCAGTTATGGGGCACTGCCTCGGCCTCTAACATCGAAAAAATTCTAAGGCGCCA
Organism: Pollenia amentaria; assembly: GCA_943735925.1. Taxonomy (NCBI): domain Eukaryota; kingdom Metazoa; phylum Arthropoda; class Insecta; order Diptera; family Polleniidae; genus Pollenia; species Pollenia amentaria. The sequence goes on from OX031009.1 coordinate 75,584,003, forward strand.
AAATAAATTTCTTCGAATAATCACAGCCGCCCCCTGGTACGTCAAAAACTCAAATATCCACAAGGATCTCAATGTGCCATTAGTAAAAACTATGATAACGAAATATGCAGTAAAATATTTAAAAAGGCTGGAACTGCACCCAAATCCATTAGCTAGAAATATTTTAAATTATGGCGGCCACACTCGCTTAAGAAGAAGAGACACTGCAGCACTCACCCAATCAGATGAGCGATAAACACCTACATATGTGAACAGATACCGTGATGACGAAATCTTTTTTGTTTGGCACTGGCAGTACATAAAGCAAATATTAGGATAAGATTTGATTAATTATTGTTAGTTCATATTTAATATATGAAGATTCAATAAACAAATACTGAAAAAAAAATTTTATAATACTGTGATGAATTTCAAGCGATTTTACAATCAAGTTTTAAAAGTCTTAATAAAATAAAAATGCAAACAACTTTTCCAATTAATTATTCTATTTTTATTTTCCATCCCTGATACTAAATGCACGAACATATATCTGGCAACATTATATACGCGAAAAAATTATACATTTACAGTGAAGGCCGTGTCAGATAAAACTTTGTCGCTTTGCGTGACGTTTCTACCTTTGGCAGAAAAACGCAAAGCAAAAGGTGTATGACGCAATCAAAACTTTGACAACACTCACGCATTGTTTGTTTACTTATAAAAGCGGTTGGTAATTTGTACATTTAATTATTTGTTACAAAAATAAAAGTTAAAAATTTAATTGGACGGTTTTTTTCAATTGCATTTGGCAAAAAAAATTAAAAAACAAAAGAAAATTATACTAGCCAATTGTCAAAGCGCGCAAAAAGATGAGAGTTGGCTAACTTTTTGCTTCGCTCCGCTTTGAAAGTACTTTATGTGACATGTTTCGTATAAGTATGTATATTTTATCTTAGATGTCAAAGCGAATCGGTAACGCAACGCGAAGCAAAAGTTTTATCTGACATGGCCTTGAGTGCTTGTTCTTCTTCTTTTTTTCTACATGAGAGAGGATTTTCGGCTTTCAAAAAACTTTTTGGAAAACCTGCAGAAATTCAAAAATTCGTTACTAATTTATTTATATATGAATGAAAGTTTGTTTGAAAAAGTTATTAAAAAAATAACTTGATGGAAAAAAACTGAATATGGTGAAATGTAGCCAATACCTTCCTCTATTACCCCCCCATTTTCAGATTTTTGGCACAAGTCCTTAATTTTGCACAATGGGGCAATATATGAATGAAAGTTTTTTTGAAAAAGTTTGTTAAAAAAATAACTTGATGGAAAAAAACTGAATATGAGGAAATGTAGCCAAACCCTTCCTCTATTACCCCCCGTTTGCACATTTTTGGCACAAGTCCTAAAATTTGCACAATGGGGCAATATATGAATGAGTGAGTTGTGTGAAAAAGTTTGTTTGAAAAAGTTATTGAAAAAATAACTTGATGGAAAAAAACTGAATATGGTGAAATGTAGCCAACACCTTCCTCTATTACCCCCCCATTTTCAGATTTTTGGCACAAGTCCTAAATTTTGCACAATGGTGCAATATATGAATGAAAGTTTGTTTGAATAAGTTTGTTTAAAAAATAACTTGATGGAAAAAACTGAATATGAGGAAATGTAGCCAAACCCTTCCTCTATTACCCCCCATTTGCACATTTTTGGCACAAGTCCTAAATTTTGCACAATGGGGCAATATATGAATGAGTGAGTTGTGTGAAAAAGTATGTTTGAAAAAGTTATTAAAAAAATAACTTGATGGAAAAAAACTGAATATGGTGAAATGTAGCCAAGACCTTCCTCTATTACCCCCCATTTTCAGATTTTTGGCACAAGTCCTAAATTTTGCACAATGGGGCAATATATGAATGAAAGTTTGTTAAAAAAATAATTTGATGGAAAAAAACTGAATATGAGGAAATGTAGCCAAACCCTTCAACAAGCACTTGTCATTTTGAAATAAGAATAAAACATAAATAAAAAACACAAATAAGTGCAAAGAGGAATGTCAAAAAAGAAACACAGAAATACGATTCATGTCTTTTTTTCTACCCTGCTGACTTCTCTACCAAATACATACAATTATTTATAATACTGGGATGAATTTCAAGCGATTTTACAATCAAGTTTTAAAAGTCTTAATAAAATAAAAATGCAAACAACTTTTCCAATTAATTATTCTATTTTTATTTTCCATCCCTGAAACATTTTTTTTTTTTTATTTTTTTTTTTTTTTTTTATTATTCCTACACTAAATCCCGCGAAGCTTTTTGCTTGTCTGCAGGAGACCAGAGTCTCTGGCGGGAATCGAACCCGCAACCCCGGTACTGATAGACTAGCTCACTACCAGCTAGCCTACCGGGGCACCCACTAAATGCACGAACATATATCTGGCAACATTATATACACGAAATAATTATAAATTTACAGTGAGAGCTTGTTCTTCTTCTTTCTTTCTACATGAGAGAGGATTTTCGGCTTTCAACAAACTTTTTGGAAAACCTGCAGAAATTCAAAAATTCGTTACTAATTTATTTATATATGAATGAAAGTTTGTTTGAAAAAGTTTGTTAAAAAAATAACTTGATGGAAAAAAACTGAATATTGTGAAATGTAGCCAAGACCTTCCTCTATTACCCCCCATTTTCAGATTTTTGGCACAAGTCCTAAATTTTGCACAATGGGGCCATATACGAATGAAAGTTTGTTTGGAAAAGTTTGTTAAAAAAATAACTTGATGGAAAAAAACTGAATATGAGGAAATGTAGCCAAACCCTTCCTCTATTAACCCCCATTTGCACAGCTTTGGCACAAGTCCTAAATTTAGCACAATGGGGCAATATATGAATGAGTGAGTCTTTGGGATGGTATCCTTTTTCTTCTTTGGGCTGAGAGTTGTGGTAACTCTCTTCCGTTTGGGAGTACCTATTTGCGGTAGTTTTGGCCATAAGGCCTCCTTTGTTTGGGTTTGCGTGCTTACAAGTAAAATTTCGCCACTTTTTTCGGGAACACTATTATTCCCTTCCGACACTTGCATAAAAAGCGCCTCTATCTCACGAGAAAGTGTAACAATTTCCTTATGCACGTTAGTTTTCCCTTTAAGAAAATCCATTCATCTCTTAATTTTATCACCTAACTTATCCATATTTTTAATACGTGGATTTTCGCAGCTACTAGATGTCTCACTTGACACAGTTGCTGTTGGTGATCTCATTATCACAGAACTCCTTGCGAACGGGCTCTCTGCGCTTCTTTCATCAGTCATCTTCACAATATCTCCTTGTTGTTGCTTGTTGTCATGATTCATGTTAATTTGGTTCCAACTCAAAGCCTCTATCTCCGATTCGATTATGCAGTCACGTCAAGATCCCATGGTTGTCTTTGAAAGCAGTGAGGCCATGCGAGGGTTGACAAAAGGTTCTTATGAAACCTTCTGTGCAGAGCCAGATCCGTGTAAGTCGGGAATAAACATCCGATCCTGCAAGCACCAACTTAACGGTGACGAACCTCGAAAGTACTTTGAGACTTGCTAGGTTTTGGTGGAACGGAGGCAGTTGTAGCATTAGCCGGGAAGCCATTTTTGCAGAATTCCACTTCTGCATACTCAGGTTGCAGAATACCACAGCTGTCAGCCCAGGGGTATGTCAAATCGTGTCAGTTTTCCAGAAATGCCATAATTAAGACCGTACTGGAATTGATCTTAATGCCTTTCGGCGGAAAGAATGACTGGGGAACCACGGAGACGTCACTCTCCTTACTGCACCTCTCTTCAGTGCACCCCTGTGGAGGATACCTAGTTAGTGGCGGTATCCACTCGCCACGTCGCATAGTCTTCATCGGGCCTTAACGCCCTTTTATGGCGTACCGTCGTACTCTGCCGCTCTTGGTCGGGGACTGCTTATTCGATATTTGCAGCGAACTTTCATATCTGCAGGCCATTCAGCGATCCGCCACCTGCTGACCCCTATAGTAGCCTGAGCCAGACCTATCATGTATGTATGTATGTAAAAATGCCTTCTATGGGTTATGGACTGAATGGATGGGACAATGTCAAGTCTCTACCACCTGGCGGCATTCCAAAGCGCACGAAGAGCTAGGGAAGGGACGGGCTTAGCCAAATAGATGCGCTCTTATTGAATAAAACTACTTTCCTTTTTTTGTATCCTTTTCCAAACGTTACAAATTTCCTTTATTGAAGTTTTCAATTCTTACAATATATTTAATGTTCAATGGTTACTTATGTATTTTATCAAGCTCAACAATTATAAAAAAATATGACTCCTCACTATGGCGGTAAAAAACGAATAGCCACGAAAAACTTCTTATGCTAACATACCAAAAAACTTATCGAAAATACATAATATACCAAAAAACAACCTAAAAAGTAATGCATAATAATAGTGGCTCCTCAAGTTTTCAATACCGCTCCACCAAGATTGACCCCAGGGATGGAAACACCGCTGCCTTTAGTTTAGACGCAAACATCCCGCCGGCCTTGATGTACAGCAATCAACAAGTCCATCTAATTCCTATATAAAGAAAAGAAAAAAAACCCCAAAAAAAGATCAAGGCGAGTACGATATAAACCAAAAAAAAAATCTATTTATTCTCCATGCTTCGCTCCATTCAAATGTACATTTATTGTACTGGCGATGAAACCTACTGATCCCTCCATAGTTGGGAAGCTTCTATCCACAAATTCTAAAATTAGAACTAATCTAGAAAATAATAAAAAAAAAATGACAAGGTAAATTTCTCTTTCGTTAGTTACATTCCCACACCAACAATTAAGTTGGGTTACATACAAACTTGACCATTAAGGTGCACATGATCCAGATATTATGTACCCAAAAATAGAAAATTGAGCCAATGGTTTGCCAAAAGATCCACCCACAACACCGTGTCTTATTATGCGAGGATATATGTCAGCACCAAGTGTGATGCGGACCGATGCTGATACATGAAATTGAGGGTCAGCTAGCTGCAATCCTGGAAATTCGTCGACAATCCTATCATCCACGCTCTTCTGTGGGACCAAAAAAGAGTGTCTCTGACGAACAACAGCGTACGTCTCCACGGTAGCGCTCATTCCATAGTTACCTCGAACCACTAATAAACTTCTTTCTTTGTTCCCCACACGAATTGTTTTTGATCCCAAACGATGATTGACATCTTCTGATACAATAGTGCTCTCTGACCCTGGATCAATTAAAACTCGTTCGGTTATATACCTTTCCCCTGAGACAATTCGTATAACTGCGGTCGGCTTTAACAAAACCATTTGTTTGATTTGGTAAATCGGCAAGGACATCTCATTTTTCGAGTCCGTTCTCCTTTTTACCGACTTACGGCTTGCCTTTGAGTTTCCTGAACGGCTGGGAACCAGAGCTCGAGACGTACTAGGCGCGCCACGGGACGAAGTACGTCAGGTGTGATCATGGCTTAAGCAACCTCCGCAATATTTATATATAGATACAAGCCTCATCTTTTCAACGTAATCGATTTGCAAAAACTTTGTGCAAAAACGAATGGGATGGTCCTCCAAACATACTCGGCAAACCATTTTCTTGGTGGAACGATCACGTTTTTTGTCCTTTTTGGGAGAAATCATGTTACTAAAAATATGATGAATAAACACAAAAAATAACAAACAAAAAGAAAAAAAACTAACAAGTTGGACGAGTAACAAGCTTAACAACTGGTCTGGTAACTAAGCCACGCGCCGTTCTCAACTCTACAACACTTACATGACCATCCTTCCCAATGTGGACTTTCTCCACCCGACCTAAACGCCACTCGTTCGTCGGTATGAATTACAACCATATCACCCATTTCAATATTTCTATGCATGAACTTCCACTTATAACGTTTCTGTAAATCCTTTAAATATTCGTCTTTCCTCCTTATACATAGACGTTAATTTAAAGCCTTTACTCTTTGCCAACGATTTGTAATAGACAAAAAAGTTTCCGAAATTTCAACTTCCGGCGGGGATAACAGAGGGTCTCCAATCAGAAAGTGCCCCGGTGTAAGTACGTCAAAGCTCTCCACATTATCACTTAATGGGCACAACGGTCTCGAATTCAGACACGACTCAATACTGGCTAATAAGGTAGAAAATTCTTCAAAAGTATAATTTAAAGCACTAGCAATTCTTCGAAAATTATATTTAAAGCTCTTTACACCCGCTTCCCAAAGACCTCCCATATGAGGCGAGCTAGCTAGATTAAAATGTCACTGCAGCCCTTGAGGTGCATAGCCCGAGGAACCTATGCCTCGAAGAAAACTGCGAAACTCAGCTTTCAATTCTCTAGAAGCACCCACGAAATTAGTACCATTATTCGAATATATGTCCTTTGGATAACCGCGACGTGCTACAAATCTAGCAAATGCCGCCAAAAAGGCAGGAGTTGACAAACTACTAACGGCCTCCAAGTGAATCGCTTTGGTGGCGAAACATACAAAAACACATACATAACCCTTAGTTATCAAACAGTCGCGTCCTGTATAATTTCGAATATTAAACGGGCCAGCAAAATCAACTCTAGTGCAGTTAAATGGCCTAGACATAATTGTTCGCGCTGTCGGCAAAGCCGCCATAATCTGATTATCTGTCGTTTATGTTTGAACCACACATATTTTACAACGACTTATTGTTGTTTTTATTACGTTCTTCGCACGAGGAATCAAAAATTCAGTCCTAAGAACCCTTAGCATTAACTGGTTTTCTCCGTGCAACGTAATTCTATGAATGAAATTGACAATGAGCCTAACCAAGTGATAATTCGTAGGTAATAAAATTGGAAACTTTTCGTTATAAGAAAAATTCGCTGCATAAGCCAGACGACCTCCAGCTCTGATTATACCTCTTTCATCTACAAATGGGTTCAGATTTAAAAACTTGCTCTCAACAATAGGTTCCTTTCTCGACAACTTATAATATTCCGTCGAAAATTATACTTTCTGAGCAATTATTATAAGCTTATCTTTGACAGAGTTCAGTTCCTCTAATGAAATTTCCAACGATGTATATTGTGGTTCTTTCACAATATCAACATAGCATTAATCCCTCGCCTAACATATGGCATCACACGCAATGCCCGAGGATATGACGAAAACCTTTCAGTCAAGTCACAATGAGATTTTAAAAAAGTGAAAATAGCCTTATGCACTCTCTGCTCTTCCTGAGTACCGAAATCTCTACTTAATGACGATTTCCAGCAACCAGAGTTTGAACCGAGCCATGAAGGACCATGCCACCAAAGAGAATTTTCAACCAGGTCCCGAGGTCGAACACCTCTACTTAATAGATCCGCTGGATTAACATTAGAGCTTACCTGTCCCCAACACTCCTTCCCGATTTTCTCAACTATTTTTGAAACCCTATTAGCTACGAACGTTGTCCAAGACGAAGGCGGTTTCTGTTACCATGCTAACACAATTATGGAATCACTCCAGGCAAAAAAAATTATTGTCATCAAATTTCATATCCTTCCTTACTATGTCAATTAGATCAGCCAATAAAGAAGCCCCACAAAGTTCTAACCTTGGTAATGAAATCGTTTTTAGGGGTGCTACCCTTGACTTAGCTAACAACAAGTTTGTTTGCACAGAACCATCCGCGTGTACAATCCGATCTTAAACACAGGCACCATACGCCTTTGCGGATGCGTCCGAAAACCCGTGAACTTCTAACTGAGCAGTAGGTCAGAATTTTTTTTTTTTTTTTTAACGTGACCAGTAAATTGATCAAACTTAAGCTTCATTTAAAACAATTTCTATTGATTTACTAAACTTTATTTGTAAGAAGATAATTGTATAATGTAATTACGAAACTGTTAAATGATGTTTGGTTTTTTTTTTTTTTTTTTTTTTTTATTATTCCTACACTAAATCCCGCGAAGCTTTTTGCTTGTTAACAGCATACCAGAGTCTCTGGCGGGAATCGAACCCGCAACCCCGGCACTGACAGACTAGCTCACTACCAGCTAGCCTACAGGGGCACCAACCCAACGAGAAATTTTAATATTACCTATGACACTATAATCTAATAGCACTTTCTTCTAATAAAAAGTCATCCCAATCAGTCTTGTCACACCAAATCTGTTGCATCAACATTTTTGCAATAATAGCAATAGGGCCCAACCAACCTGCTGGATCAAAAAAACTTGCAATGATTGACAAAACATCTCGTTTAGTAAATTTGTCCTTTAAAGTAATTGGAGCTGCCACAAAATAAAACTGATACGCTTTTGCATTCTATCACACTCCTAAGGTTTTAGCGGTAATAATAATAATAAATGATCTGATGGTAACCCTTGTAAAATTCTCTTGTCGTTAGATGTCCATTTTCTCATAGAAAACCCTGCAAATGATAATGCCAATATCAATTGATTACGAGCATCAATTGCCAACGAAATGTCATGTGTTCCAACTAACGCATCATTTACGTATATCATACGACGCAACATTTTAGAGGCCAATGGCAACTCTTCTCGGACATCGTCAGCCAATTGCAACAAAGTTCTTATTGCTAAGCAGGGAGCGCAATTAACACCAAAGGATATAGTTTTTAATTCAAAATCTTTTAAATCGCTATTGGGGTCTTTGCGAAAAACTATACGTTGGAAGGAAGTTTGTCCGGGATCTAAAAATATCTGGCGATACATTTTCTCTATGTCCCCATTAAAAACATAGCGATAAAACCGCCATCTACCTAAAAGCAACGTTAAATCATTTTGTAAAATTGGCCCTGTATATAGAACGTCGTTTAAGCAAATTCCCGAAGATGTGCGACTTGATGCATAAAAACTACTTTGACTTTAGTAGAACAACTTTCGGGTTTAAAAACTGCATGATGTGGCAGATAGTATGAATCTAACATTTTCGTGTCATTAAATTGAACCATATAACCTAAACTTTCATATTCAGTTAAAACATCGTTATAAACCGATTTAAGTTCAGGATTTTTCAAAAGCGAATTTTCATTTCTTAAAAATTGTCTTGACTTTTCTCTAGAAGACCCAAGCTGCCTATCCTCTAAAAATTGTGGCTTAAAAATCAATGATAGCACGTACCGACCATCCCTATTTCTCCTTGTAGTCTTCCCGTAAAACTCCTCACAATATTAGTCTTCAGGTGTTAACCATAAAGCCTGGGGTGTCTCCTCGAGTTGCCAACATTTCTCTATTTGCTTATCTAAGCTAATTGTCGTATAAAATGAACGAACAGTCGAACAAGTTTCCGACTTATCCGCTATAGAGCTAATTAAAACCCACCCAAAATAGGTTTCATGCCCCATCAAATTTCCAAACTCCATTTGCTTGGAACCATCGAGCATTATCCCGTAACGTGGTTTTATTCATCGGCTGAGGTAGCTCAGACGAGTCCAGGGTGTACTTACGTTTCCACTAACCTTAAGTGAGAAGACGATATATTTACCCTTTCGGGGGTTGAATTAATATTTTCCTTATTGTTCTTTCTTCAATAATTACAATTCATGAAATACGATAAACTACGACAACTTTGATATGGGTGTGTTCGGCCTGAGGGATCGTGTGTTGATCGGCACCCGAGGTACAGCGTTCGTTTTCGGTAATCTCGGATCGGCGGTAACGTTCGGCTGGGTCGTTCGGCGCGTGGTAAACGGATCGGCTTCACCCTCGGCTGCTTCCTTGGATCACACGTTCGTCGTATTAATGATAAATATAATACGTACAGAGATTCTTACAGCTAATATACCTTAGAAAATAACTTATTCTATGAAGTTCTACTTTAACATCTACTTTAACAATATTACTTGTGAGAACAGGCGACACGAAGCCACTTGTGAGAACAGACGACACGAAGTCACTTGTAAGAACAGGCGACACGAGGCCACTTGTGAGAGCAGGCGACACGAAGCCACTTGTGAGAACATGCGACACGAAGCCACTTGTGAGAACTGGCGACACGAGGCCACTTGTGAGAACTGGCGATACGAGGCCACTTGTGAGAACAGGTGACACGAAGCCACTTGTGAGAACAGGCGACACGAAGCCACTTGTGAGAACAGGCGACACGAAGCCACTTGTGAGCACAGGCGAAACGAAGCCACTTGTGAGAACCCCTGCCAACCGAAGTTGCGGGGAAATGTATTTGATACCTAACCCACAGGTTAAGTATCTTTAAAAAATATACAACCGAGTTCACCTTCGTCAAATCAGTCGGCTCTTCAATTGTACTTTCAACTTCCGAGACTTGTAGGGCGGTTTCTTGTCTTGTGAGAATCACCCCTACTGTGACAAAACCTTTTGTACTTATGTCAATACACCGATAAACCACATGAGAATTATTACGCTAGCTGTGTAACAAGCAAACACTGGTTAACCCAATGAATCGCCAAAACAGTGATGTGTGTTTGTGTGTATGTAATTCGTAGACTAAACAGATGCACCGTCAATGCAGCGATGTTTGTTCGTGTGTATGTAATAACATGAACCGATAATACGGTGTGTGTTTGTGTGCAGGTTGGTGTCACAGTATGGGGTCTCAATGAAATGATAGAATAACCTAAACTAAAAATAATAACTAAAAGTATAAAAAATAAAATAATATACGAGCTGATCTAAAAATAAACTAAAATTATATAACTATTAAATTATATGTTATCTAATATAAAACATAAACTAAACTAAAATAAAAAATAAACTAAAACTAATAATGAAATAAAATAATTATGTGCGTGGAAATATGAATTATGTATGTGGGAGTATGAATTATATTTCCACGTTACAATCCTTGGATAATAGTCAGAACCGATCAAAATATCCACTGGGCGACTTATTGCGAAGTCCGGATCGGCTTACTGAATGTTCAATGCCGATCGTAAACTAGAATTATCTATGGATTTATTTGGCAAATTTCCTGTTAATTTGGGCAATATCAAGGCAAACATTTCCAACCTAAATTGCCGATCAATACGAGAGCCAATTGTAAACGTACATTCCCTTACAGCACGGCCTGGGTTAGCATCATTCAAAAAAGATACTTCTATGTTTGTTGCCCTGGTTGGCAAATTAAGTTTCCTTTGTATTTTCTCCGATATGAAACTTGATTGAGAACCTGGATCTATAACTGCTCTCGCCACAAAACTTCATTACGACAAATAATATTCACCAGCGCTGTGCCTAAAATAATCTGTTCTGAAGTAGCTGCAAAACAATTTTGGACGAGAGTTGACGATTGAACTGTTTGATCAATTTGACCACTGGAAGTACTTGCACTTGCAGAAGGCCCAGGAGCTTCACCACTTTGATCGGTGGCAGATGCAGCCGCCACTGTAACCTCCCTATGAAGCAAAGAATGATGCTTCAATCTGCAAGTAGAACAACAAAAATCACTCCTGCAATTGTATAATTTGTGGCCCTCCGCCAAACAGTTAATACACAAATTGTGTCTTTTAACAGCCATAAATCTTTTATCTGGATTCATGTTTATAAATTCAGAACAAAATCTTATTAAATGCTCCTTCGAGCACAAGGGACAAGCTCTTTTCTAGACTCTTGTTTGATAACTCCTAACCCATTGCAGAGCTTCCATCAGAAGATCCTGAGCCCTACTGGGCTCAGCATTGTTATTACTCGAAACTTTCCTTAGAGCTGTTTCACCACCTGGTCTCCTTCTATCGGATTCTTCAAAATTTCTGAGATCAAAAAAACGGTCTCTAATGATTGAACACGTGCTGTCAAAAAATCATCAAAATCTTTCCATTTAGGTATTTCCTTCTTATTTTTGACAGATTGTTCCCACAACGATAAAGAGAGAACTGGTAAATTAATAGAGCAAAAAAAAAAAACAAAAAAGGTTAATACAGAAATACAATTTTTTATTTCCCTTTGCAGGCTTTTTATATTTTTGGCACATTCTGATCTTACAGGAGATAAACTGTACAAAAGCTTTAGCTGGTTATTAACCAAAATTCTTTTATTCTCATAGGTATCAAACAAATATTCCCATGCTCCTTTAAACCCCTCGTTAGTCCAATCTGAATCACTATCGATATCCTGAGCATCTAGTCTTGTAAACTGTCGCAAATAACATAAAATTTGCACATCAGTCAGTTCCTCACAGTTGATATAAATAGCCGTGAACATATCACGGAACGTAAGCCATGACTTATAATCACCCTCAAAAACTTCTATCCTGCAAGGAGGCAAATTAAGAAAGTGGCTTGAGGACCGACTCACTATAGTGTTTGAAGCACTGTTCACAACTGTATTACACTGTGTGGATGACAGGACAGATTTATTTATAAAACTTTGGGACAGTTCACCCATTTGGGCAGCAACGGTAATGTAAGCCAGTCTACATTCCTTATATAAATCCTTTGCACTTCCACAGTCCTCATCGGAGTCTGCAATTGCACTGCTGGTAATAAAGGTCTCATATGCAAGTCTAACCTTCTCCCATAAAATTTTAAATTCCTGCTTCTGAAAATCAACCCCAGACGCAGTCTGACTCAACTGAGATGTGCCCAAAAAATCGGTCTCAAACTCTAACAAGAGAGCCGCTAGCTTTTCAAATTTCACTAAATCCTGAGATTTCACCATTTCAATCTTCCAAAAATTTTTGCTACAGTTCCACTTCAATTCAATTCAACACTTCTCTTAAATCTCGAATCTAATTAAGCTAAATCCCGAAAAACGTGAACAGATGTATGTTACCACAAATTAAAAAAAAAATAAAAAATCTTAATTAATACACCGAAAAAAGGTTTTTTATCAATTAAAAAATAGTTTAAAAAAATGTAAATTTAATTAATGTGATAATTGAATCAATTATTTTTTTTTCTTTGGTTAAAAAAAATAAAAATATAATTTTGATTTAATTAACAATTTAGTTGTTTTAAAATAAATTTTCAATTAAAATGTTTATTAAATAACAAAAATCTTCATTTAATTTTTTTTCGTTTAAAATAAAATAGTTTCAACTTGTAAAATTGTTGTTTGAAATGGCAGTTTTTTTTTGATCATTTTCTTAATTAAATTTAAAAATATAATTTATTGAAGGAAAAAAATATTCACAATTTTTGATTATAGACGATTTTTAAATTTTAATGCTTAAAATGAATGAAATGCCACAAATTATGTTCGATATGAAATATTTTTTTTTTCTTCATTCATTATTTATTTATTGAATCTTCATATATTAAATATGAACTAACAATAATTAATCAAATCTTATACTAATACTTTATTTTTGTCCTGCCAATGCTAGACGAAAATGTTTTCTCCTCACGGTTTCTGTTCACATATGTAGATGTTTAGCGGTCTTCCCTTCGGATGAGTCCTGCAGTATCTCTTCTCCTTAATCTAGAGTGTCCACTGTCATTTAAATTATTTCGAGCTAGTGGATTTGGGTGCGACTTAAGCCTTTTTAAATATTTTGCTGCGTACTTCGTAATAATAGTTCTAACTAATGGCACATTGAGATCCTTGTGAATATTAGAGTTTTTAACATACCAGGGAGCGACTGTGATTATTCGAAGAAGTTTATTTTGGCGCCTTTGAATTTTTTCGATATTTGAGGCCGAGGCAGTGCCCCATAGCTGAATACCGTAGCACCAGATTGGCTTTAATATAGAGTTGTAAAGTAGAAGTTTGCAGTCGAGGCTAAGAACAGAATTTCTGCCAATAAATTTGAATTGCTTTTAGTTTCATTTGTGTTAGTTTTGCTTCTATATGGCATTTCCATGTCAAACGCCGATCAAGATGAATACCGAAATATTTTACATGGGATTGCTGGGGCACTAATTGATTATTGATTTTAATAGGGGGACATGACTCCCGACGCAAGGTGAATGTACGTGTATATGTACGCATTTTTGCTCATTGACCTTTATCCTCCATTGTTTTAACCACTTTTCCAGTTCAAATATATGATCCTGCAAGTAACGGGATGCTTAATGACAGTTTTCGTGTATGCTTAGAAAAGCTGTATTATCAGCAAATGTTGAAGTAAGGGTGTGGTTGTTTGTTGGCATGTCTGATATAAGGTATAAGAGTGGGCCCATGATGCTTCCCTGAGGGACTCCAGCGTCAATTGGCTGAGGAGAACTTATAAAATCACATTCTTTAATAATAAACCTTCGACCGACTAAGTAGCTTTCTAACAGCTTGTGTGTGTTTACTGGTAAGTTTAACTTCAATTTATGTAATACGCCTTCAGCCAGACTTTATCAAAAGCTTGAGAAACATCGATGAAGAGGGCGGAACAATATTTTTTTTCTTCAAAGGCTTTTCTTATGGCGTTTACTATACGATGGGTTTGTTCAATTGTGCTATGTTCTCTTCTAAAGCCGAATTGATGGTTAGGAATACATCTATTTACATTTAAAATTGGGGCTAATTTTGACACTAACAGCTTCTCAAACAACTTTGATATATTAGACAATAAGCTTATAGGTCTATATGACTCAACTTTTGTACGATCCTTTCCTGGCTTAGGTATCATTGTAACTAAGGATACTTTCCATTCTTGTGGGTAGTATTTAAGGCGTAAAATAGCATTAAAAATCAAGAGAATAATTTTCTTTGCTATGCTGGGTAGCTCTAATAGCATTTTGTTGCTGATCTTATCAAAACCAGGGGCTTTCTTGGGGTTTAAATTATGAATAGCCTTTTCGATTTCTTTTATCTCAAATCTAAGTGGAACAGCAGCTCTAACAGCAACTGGTGGCAACTCGACTACAATATCGGGAGATGTATGCGGGGTAAATACGTTTTCCAAATGATTAACAAAAAGATTTCCTTTTTCTTCATCATTTCGTGCCCAACTTCCATTTAAGTTTCTTAATGGTGGTTTAGTGATAACTGGTCTATTAAGATTTCTAGCTGCACGCCATAATGAGTAGTCTGATTGAGAAGTTGCATCAAGTTCCTTAAGATATTTTTCCAAGGAAGCCGTTTTCTGAGACTGCAGTAACTTTCTTAGCCTTTTTGTGCACTCTTTTAGTAAATTCTTAAGTTGAGGGGATCTATGCAATTGCCATTCTCTTCGAGCTCTCCTTTTTTCAGCCAAGAGACGCTCAACATCTGCAGAATATATTTTACTATTTTTGGTTTTTTTGAGGGTTATACTAGAATGTTGAACAGCTAGTTTCAGATAACTGTCAAAATTTAGAATAGAAATATCCACATTCTCCGGTGTACTAAGCGTAATATTTTCAGTGCAGTGGGTACTGAGATATTTTTTATATTTCAACCAATTTATTTGAGTGGCTGACGTCACTAAGTTATCAGACGATGATACAATTATATTAGGATTTGTTATTGTTACAATTGTAGGTGTGTGATCAGAAGATAATTCTAAGGAAGCTTCCACATAAATCGTTTCTGCGGGAATGTTTTTAACCACTCCAAAATCGATGACATCTGGAACTTTTTGCTGATCAGTAGGACAATATGTTGGTTTTCCGCTCGCGACCACATTTAGATCCATTTTACAAATTGTGTTAAACAAAACACGACCCTATGGTGTAATAAGTCGTGACCCTTAGAAAGTGTGTTTAGCGTTATAATCGCCAGCAGCCAGGAAGCAGGGTCCTAATGATTTGAAATATATATTATATTGGCTTTCTGATATAGAAAATGATATAGAAAGGTGGGGAGTATAATGATGAAATTACTAAGTTTTGATTTAATTGCTCAACGCAAATGGTTGTTGCTTGGAGATAATCTTCACGATGATCACTCATTTAGTAGTGTTTTACTCGGTTCTTTATCAAAATGGCAGAACCGACACAAGCTCTATCTCGAGGGTCCTTGGTATCATATAATGTACAACCATTGATTTTAAACGTATTTTTTGAGGTCAGATGAGTTTCAGAAACCATCATAACATCAATTTGTTTTTTTTTTTTAAGGAAGTATTGTAGTTCATTTTTGTGTTAGCGGATGCCGTTTGCGTTCCAAAAGCAAATTTTTCAACAGTTCATGGCTTGTTTAGTACAGCTTGCAATAACATCGATTGCATTCTTAACATTTTTTGCATCATGTTACCCATTGTGTTAGTAAAACTGTTAACTGTTTGCACTAATGTTTCCATAGTTTTTTCTAGCCGAGTTAAATTAGAAATGGGAATTTCGTAGTTATTTGGTACATCACCTTGCAGTGGCATAGGACTAGATTTTATAACATTACGAGGTTCTGTTATTATTTGGCTGAGATATCTGGACGCCGTACGTGTTTCCTTGATTAGTTGCCTGCGTTTAAGGGGGATTAAGTTTCTGTCCAACAGAACGCTTGACAATCGAATATATCGGGCATCCTCTATAGTTGGCAGTGTGATTACCACCACAGTTGCTACATTTTTTTACATTAGGGTCGTTTTTGGACTTATCGCACCGGACGGTACCGTGTTATTCTCCACATACAACGCAAACAGGGGGTAAATGGCAGTATGCCCTAGTATGACCAAATTCTTGGCAGTTTAAACACTGAACGGGCCCATTTCTTTTGTGCGGCTCCTCTATCGTGATTTTTCTGTACAGGATGTATTTTAAACTGAAAATGGGATGCGTTTCATTTTTTTTAGCTTAACAACGCCGGGCTCTAACTCCACCCGAAATAGTGGTTGGGGATTTTTTTTCCCTATTTTTAATATTTGTAACATTTTTTATTTCGAAGCCCTTTTCTTCTAAAAATGTTTTTATTTCGTCTGCGTCCACGCATGAGTCAATGCCCTTTATCACAACCTGAAGACCTTTGCTGCTTTTCAGTTGGTATGTATAGAAGCTTTTTTTAAGTGCTTCAAACTTATTATTTCTCGTGATTAACCTGTATTTTTGTTTCGTTTATATTACCACGCTTGATTGCAGCTACGTAAAACGAATTTTCACCTATCACCGAGATTAAACTTTTTATTAGCTCACTTGAGTTTTGCTCTCTAAGATATATCGGGGGTGGCTTTGACGTTTTTATGACGTTAAGTGCTTCAGAAGATTCATCCTCCAGAATTGCAAAACGATTTTGTGAATTTATTCTATCAAAAGATGGAACTTTCGAGGCCGATGCTACAGCTGAAGAGGCAGGGCTGCGACCACGTTTAAGCACTGTCACATACCTGTCCATACCAACTTGCACTTGTGGTTTTTGACAAATTTTTTCTTGTTTGTTTTCCATTGCGTCTATGTTCGAGTTTATGGTGTCAATGGTAACTCTTGTATTGTTTTCTGTTGTTATGTTTACTTCCACATTGCTTTCACTAGCATGAATATCATTTATTTTTGTTGTTGTTTCATTGTTATTACTCATATAGAGTTGTTTTTGTTTTTTTCACCGTTTTTTTATTTTTATTGACTGTGCTCTTTTTATTATGTATAATGTTGTTGTTACACCGAGATAATACAAGAAAAAATAATTGTTTGCACAGCTTATTTGCAAGTATGTAAGTATGTAAGTATGTAATATGTACATACATATATATGTAGGTATATTTTTTTACTTGTATTTTTTCTTAATTTTTTTTTTTAGTTTTTCTATTGTTCACTTTTATATTGAGCGTCCAAATTCGCTTGTTAAACTGATATTATTAACTAATTTATGTTAAAAAAAAAAAAAAGAATCGTATGCGGAGTTAAAAGAAACACGTCTTTTCTCATCGAGCACGACCGACTGAATGATATTAAATATCGAACTTTATAATAATCAACAAAAGAGCACTAGCCGATTTGAGAAGGGTAAGGATTAATTTCAGCAATAAGTATGTATGTATGTATATTGGTAAGTCCCCGACAAATTCAAGAAATTTCACAGTTCTATGACCCACAGTAAATTTTATTTATTCTCACTTAAATTGTGTATCTAATTTTAATTTCATCAAAATTAAAACGAGATATTTCCACCGAGATTTTTACCTAATAATTGTTAATTGAGCTCACGAGCACAAAGTAAATAATCGAATAAGCAATTTAACACTACAAATAAATTATATCTAAGAATATTATAATTCAGAAAAACACACTGAAACCCTATAAAATTTGCAATATTTCAAAGAAAACATACATTCAAAGGCAGTTTGGCTTACCGATGGTCCGTGGTCTCGAATCACACTAATGTTGATAGTTGTTGTTTCCGTTCCCTTTAAAACGTAAATTTCATTCAAGTTAATATTTATTATTCACCATCTGTGCACAATCTCAATGTTTCATAATGAGAAAAACCCAAGATTTCCTTGATTTCCGTTCAAATTTTCGCTTTATAAGTCGAAAGAAAGAAAGTACAAGCTCCTTCTGCAATCTGACAACTTTGTCTGTAGGCTTTATGTAGCATTTCTTTCAGTAACGATTCCCGGTTATTTATGTAGTTAATATGCCCTTAGGCCCACAACTGGCTAATTTCCAATAAATAAACAAAAAATTTCTACTTTTGTGACCGACCGATTTATACAGAATAAATAGAACTTCATTTGGCAAATGCGGAGCTGATTCAGAATTTTATAACGATCGTTTCCTTTTATAAATTTTTATGCCAACGTTTTGCTTTACACAAATTCCGATTTATTTTGCAAAACACTGGATAATTACTTTTAACACTTTTATTTTTCTGCAAACAACTAACTAAATATGAAAAATTCTTGATAGCCCAGACACAAACCTTTACCTTATACAGACCAATAATACTGGGTAAGTGCAAAGGTTTTCAAACAATAATTTAGTTTTTGTTTTTTTGTGGTCTGTAACAAATATTATAAAAACCATACAGTTTTTAAAAAAAAGTTAATATTAAAAAGTATCACCTATTTTTCCTGCTTGAATCCCAAAAAATCCAAAACTTTGGAGCAATAAAAATGCCTTCTATGAGTTATGGACTGAGTGGATGGGACATTCCAAAGCGCACGAAGAGCTAGGGAAGGAACGGGCTAAGCCAAATGGATGCGCTCTTATTGAATAAAACCACTTCCCTTTTTTTTGTATCCTTTTATACAAATTTCCTTTATCGAAGTTTTCAATTCTTACAATATATTATATGTTCAATGGTTACTTGTGAATTTTATCAAGCGCTACAATTATAAAAAAAATATGACTCCTCACTATGGTGTTAAAAAAACGAATAGCCCCGAAAAACTTCTTATGCTAACATACCAAAAAAACTTATCGAAAATACATAATAATCCAAAAAACAACTTAAAAAGTAATGCATAATAATAGTGGCGCCTCAAGATGTCAATACTGCTCCACCAATATTAACCCCAGGGATGGAAACACCGCTGCCTTTAGTTTAGACGCAAACATATGTATGTATGTATTTTCTATGTATGTATGTGTGTATGTATGTATGTATGTATGTATGTATGTATGTATGTATGTATGTATGTATGTATGTATGTATGTATGTATGTATGTATGTATATATATATGTATGTACGTATATATCTATGTATGTATGTATGTATGTACTAAACCCCTGCACGAATGCATTTGTTTCTTGTACACAGTTGTCAACACCAAATTATTGTTGTGTCAACTACTGTAATTTTTTTTTAAATCAGCTGGAATGATCCATTATGAAAAACCAAATCAATGTTAAAACAGTAGTTCGTTTCAAACAAATCAGTGTAAAGCAGTAGTTGGATTTAAATAAACCAACTCAATCCATAATTTATTTGAACGAAAAAACAACACACAACAATTGTGTGTCTATAATACAGTTATGTACGGTAAACTTTTCAATTCACAGTGTGTGATCTTGATGTTTATTGTCGATTGTTTCTCAGATTTTGATCGTTGTATGTATTATTTTTATATTAATTTTGCAACTAATAGAATTACCCTTTAATTTTTTTTTTTACTTTTAATTAAATATTTGATAATATGTTTTGGTAATAATAAAATAATTTAAAATAAAAACTTAAATATTCTATAAAAATATTTTTCATCTTTAAATGGTTTTTGCTTCATACAAATCTAGCTAGTCATACCTAATAATTGAAAAATTCATACTTATCACCTATTTTGCTACAGTTCTTTCGTGTGATTTGGTTTAGTTAGTGAGATTTGTTTTGCTTTGTTGCTGTTTGGTGTAAATTCCGTACTCTTTACACTTCGTATTTGGTCGTTTATAACACACTAATTACAATTAATTTGCAATTGTGTGTTTTTATTTATTTTTTGTTATATGTGTTTTGCACAACATAGCATTTGATTCGTTAGCAAAGAGTGAGCGACAATCAGTATTTAAAAAACAAACGAATGTCTTGAAACGGCTTTTAAATGCATATGTGCAGAGGTTTAGTATGTACCCAGTAAAAAAAATTGGTGTTTTTTGAAGCACTTAAGAGAAGAAGCGCATAATGGAGCGCTTCAAAAAAAGTGCTCTTATACAGTAGTAAATGATAACAAATAAAATATACAAAAAAAGCTGTTATTTTAGTGCTGTCAACGAAGAAGGTTTAAAAGCGAAACAAACTGAAAATATATTATGGTTTTCGCAAATGCTTGAAAAAAGGCACTTTAGGAGTGCTTTATTTGCATGTTTTGTTATGTTAAAAGAAGTGCTTATTGTCAGCAGCAAATAGTCCTCCAAACCGGGAACACCCCATACAAAAATCAGGCATCCCATCAGCAGGTTTGAAGCGATTTGAGGTATGAATTCATACATAAAACCTGCTTCTTTTGGAGCACATTTTTTACTTGGTATTTACATATTTATTTATGAATATACCTATGTATGTATGTATGTATGTATGTTTGTATGTATGTATGCATGTTTATATGTATGTATGTATGTATGTATGTATATATATATATGTATGTATGTATATATCTATGTATGTATGTATATACCTATGTATGTATGTATGTATGTATGTTTGTATGTATGTATATATGTATGTATGTATGTATGTATGTATGTATGTATGCATGTATGTGTGTATGTATGTATGTATGTGTGTATGTATGTATGTATGTATGTATGTATGTATGTATGTATGTATGTATGAATGTATGTATGTATGTGTTAAGAACATACATGCATACATTTGTAGATTTTATTATTTTATGTTAACTACTAAGAACATTCATTCGTTAATGTATATTCATTTATTCTAGTGACATAATTTAAGTGCATTTACTTTCTTGCACATTATTTTGGTTTAATTTTGTAAAATGCATACACCGCAATTTCAAGTTCATTAGCCATTGTTTATTAATATTGTGTTACATATAACGTTTATTTACACCATTTATAATTAGGTCATTTGTTTTGTAATAAGTTAAGCATTTTTATTTCCTCATTCATTTGCTATTATTTTAAGTTAAGTATTTTTTTATTAATTAATTTTATATAAAAGAAAGTAAACAATAAAGATTAATTAGTCGTGTTTTTAGTAATCATACTAGTGTTTTACTTCAATACGGCTTCCTTCAAGTTCCAAGTGCTTGCAAGGAAAAATATTATAAAGTTAGCGTCAATCTAAATTGATGTGTTTAGATTGAGTCACGTTAACGACTATTTACGTTTGAAATAAATATTTTGGTGACCCCTAGTTCTGGAAGTTTTGTATAAAATTTTGAGGTTTCCCCGTCAGTGTTAAGGAACCCTTAAAATACACAAAAAACGCATCCTGAACACGCAACCACTGCCCGAGAGCAAGCAACCACCAAAAAACATTTGGTGACCATTATATTCGCCAGGACACCAGTCCAATCAACAGGCACCAAGAACATTTGGTGACCATCATATTCGTCAGGTATCAGTCCAATCAACAGGCACCAAAAACATCTGGTGACCATCATATTCTTCAGGACACCAGTCCAATCAACAGGCACCAAAAACATTTGGCGACCGTCATCCACCACATTCATTAGTACATCAATCCCATTGGTAGACAGTAAACATCAATGGCAAGCATTCAGGACCTTATAGCACAGCAGGAGGTAAGGCGCAGTAATATTGAAAAAGTAGTTTCAACTATTAAAAAGGCCCCACTTGAAAGAAGAACGGAAAGTAGAACCTCCCGCAATAAAAAAATCACAACTGTACCGATTCAGCACGGCAGTGAAGATGAATCGACAAAACTACTAGCACGGAGAGTAAAAGCACGCATGACAGCACTTACTCGCCTGATGCAGGGTTAATCATCACTAAAAGAAGATCATCCACATCAATTTTACAAAATTAAATCAGACACAAAAGGAAGTCTATTGACTCAAATTCAAGAGCTATACGATGAGTTATGGTAAAAGACAGAAGACCAATCAAAGTTGGGTCTAAAACAAAGCAAATACGACAACTTAGAAGATTTGGTACAACATTGGTTGATACAACTAACAGTATTAGCAGAAAAACAGCACAAAGTTGAAGCCGGTGTACCTTTGGATACACGTAATTTAGCAATAAGCAGTTCATTGCCATTGCCAAAGGTCACGATACCTCACTTAAATGGAGATTACTCAAATTGGCACCAGTCTTATGAAGTGTTCAGCGAGATGGTGGATAAACAACCCCTGCCTTACGTTCAAAAAATGTGGTACTTGAAAAGCACTCTGTCAGGAGAAGCAGGAAAGCTCATAAGCCACTTAGCATTATCTGAAGAAAACTACAAAACAGCATGGACGCTATTGCAAGAGCGTTATGATCAAACATGTGCTAGTGGCTACCTTAGTAGAAAAGATCCTTAGTCAATCAAAAGGTGCAGGCTCTACTAATTCAATCAAAACTCTGCACGACACGACAAAAGAATGTTTGTTGGCATTGAATTACTTGGATTTCGACACGTCTGCTTGGGATGTCAATATCGTACAATTAATGGTGAAGAAACTTGATTACAGCCTCTCTGTTCGCTTTATACAATCATTATCCAAACCAAAAGAAAAACCAACTATTAAAGAGTTTTTCTTGTTTCTAGAAACGCAAATCGAAGCGATGGAATCAATCGGGCAAAAAGAAAGATCAAATCACTGTAAGCGTTTCTTGGCAATAGCAGAATCGGAAAGCCTAAAGTGAACACAACAACAAAAATTGTGCGTGAATTGTTTTAAAGCTGATCATATGGCCAAGACTTGTACTCATGGTTGCTGCAAGAAATGTAACAATAAACACAATACAGTACTACACTTGTCTAAGGGACAGACGTGTACACGAAGAACAACATTCTCTTCTGATCAAGTTGAAACTACAAGGCCCACCGCACAGGCTCCGGTTAACGCAGTTGCAGTCTCCTCAGCTTCAATAAATCCATTAACAAGAGATCAAAACTATGTCATACTAGCCACAGCAAAAGTCATAATCAAGGCTGCAAACGGAATATCAAAGAAGTTCAGAGCTGTACTAGACTCAGGCTCACAAGTAAATATCGTAACTGAACGACTCATTAGGAAATTATTACTATCAACAACAGAAGCCTCGTTGTGCATCGACGGAGTCGAAACGATTCAGAGGAAGGCATCGCATCGGGTATCAATGGAAATGAAGTCCGTAAATAGTGTATTTTCGACAACGTTGGAAGCCTTCGTTCTTCCAACCATTATTCCAGCACAACCAAGTCATAACATTGACATTGCTGCTTGAAACAACATTCGTCTGGCAGAACCCAAGTTCAACTTGCAGGGGAATATAGATATTCTTCTGGGTGCAGAATTTTACTTCAGCCTTATGTAGCCTGGGACAATCAAGCTAAGTGATAATCATCCGGTACTTCAAAATACCTCGCTCAGCTGGATTGTAGGTGGTTCAATCAAACAGACCAAGGTTCGTCCGACCAAACCCTTGACCTGTACTTTATTTGATGGTGAGACGTCATTCGAGCAAGCATTTGAGAAGCTATGGAAACTTGATGACGTTGAGTCAAACGAGAAAGTTTTATCTCCAGCAGAAAAGCTCTGTGAAGAACATTTCAGCTTGCACGTGCAAAATAACATAAACGGGCGTTTTGTAGTGAGCCTTCTTTTCAGAGAAAACCCAGCTGCACTAGACAAGTCGTAGCAGATGGCGTACAATAGATTCATATGTCTAGAGCAACGATTGCAAAAGAACGAAGACATTAGACTTCAATATGTTTAATTCATGAGGGAATATGAACAGTTAGGCCATATGGAAAAGGTGACGATTGATAATATCCCATACCCAAAATATTTCATCCCACACCATTGTGTGCTAAAACCCGATGGCACTACTACCAAACTCAGAGTGGTCTTCCACGCATCTGCAAAAACTTCGACAGGACATTCACTCAATGATATTATGTATACCGGGCCTACATTCCAAAGTGAGCTCTTCTCGATTTTACTTCGCTTCCGAATGCCAAAATTCGTTTTTACAGTTGACATTGAGAAAATGTTCAGGCAGATATCAATTAATCCAGACAATTATCAATACCAGTTAATAATTTGGAGAGAAACTCCATCATCGTCAATTAACTACTACAGGCTCAATACTGTGACATACGGAACACGGGCAGCTCCATATTTTATCCACAAAATGCTTGCAACGAAATGCAGATCGCTATCCACTTGGTGCACAAATGCTGAAAGAAAACTTCTATGTGGACGGTGGTCTGGGTGGATAAGGTAGTTTGCATTTAGCTCTGGGGACACAAAAGGAACTAATAACTATTTTGAAAAAACACGGTTTCAGACTAAGAAAATGGTGTTCCAACAGTCCGAAATTATTAAAAGATATACCACAAAGTGATAGAGAGGTCAACTTGGAGTTAAGCGATAACGACACCAACACAATAAAAACGTTGGGATTATCCTCGGTTCCCAAAACCGTCCATTTCTGCAATATAATCCCCCTCACGTAATTTCAAAACGTACAGCAGCCTCCGACCTTGCAAAATTATTCGACCCTCTTGGTCTGCTCGCACCTGTTGTTGTAAAGGCAAAGATTTTTATTCAGCAGTTGTGGCAACATTCGCTAGACTGGGATGATCCAATACCTGAGTCGCTTCGTAAGGCTTGGGAGAGCTTCAGAACTGATTTGGAAAATCTGAACAATTTCAAAATACCACGACATATATTTATTGGCGAGATCCCCGTGAGCACACAAATACACGTTCTTCCAGATGCATCGGAAAAGGCCTTCGGAACAGTCGCACATATTCGAGCAGTTCTCAGCGATGGACGAGTAGATGAACTGGACGCCTCTGTAGCTGTTATTGTTCGAGCAATACAAGGTTCTGAATTCCACGTAGACATTAGACAACTCCGAGAGGGTAAGCAGGTTAACAACAATAGCTCAATCATTAGTCTCTCACCATTTTTAGATTAAAATGGTATTCTCAGAGTAGGGGGAAGATTAGAACATTCTAACCTACAAGCAGATGCAAAACATCCAATTATAGTATTATACAACGACAGGTAAAGTTATTATTTATTATGGCACAAGATAACAAACATTGTGGATCACAGTCGCTGTTAAACACAGTAAGACATCGCTTCTGGCCAATAAAACGGAAAGTAACCGCTCGATCAGTGATTCAAAAATGCGTTAGAGCACGCCCGAAGTTACATCACCAAGTAATGGGAAATCTTCACCAATCAACAATTACACCTGCTAGACCTTTCATCAATTCAGGCGTGGATTACTTTGGCCCACTGTGGATTCATTATAAACTAAGAGGAAAACGTCCAACAAAGGCATATGTCACTGCCTTTTGCTGTTTTGCCACCAAGGCAGTTCATTTTGAACTCGTGAGCGACCTTTCAACTGAAGCATTTATTGGTGCACTGAAGCGCTTTGTCGGCCGAAGAGGATGCTGCCAAAACATCTACAGTGACAATGCAAAAAACTTTATTCGAGGCATCAATAAATTATCCGAACTCAATGAATCAATATTTTCGGAAAGTGGCTCGTCATTTCGGAGGATTTTGGGAAGCAGCTGTCAGATCGGCGAAACCACACAAAAAAGACGACAAAACAAATAAAAATGCTTTTTTCTTGTGCGAAAATTATGGGAGAACTAGAGAAAGTTGAACAGAAGTTTCACAGCAAGATTCTCAATTTGGAAATCTAACAGACCAATAGCAACATTAGATTAGCGAAAAAGAGTATTCAACAGTTAAACACTAGTTTTTTACAGTGTACCATATGTTCCACACCTTATTGATAATGCGAACATAAGAAACACAATAATGACAAAAAAACACTTCTTTTGCTTACAAGCCAAATAGAACGATCAACACAATTTTTACAAGAACAAAAACACCCATCGACAAACAAAAAATAAGTAACGTTGTATACGAAATACAATGTAAAGGTAATAATGACGAACCATGCGACCTCATCCACCACCTTGGATAACGATCTTGCAGCGATGTGGTAGCTGAGTCTAGGCTGTGGTTTGTATTTCAAGTACAGGTAACGTCACAAGCGGCGCCTGTGTTTGAAATACGGAACCTAAAAGCCTCGACGACGAAAGGTCATCCACCCCTAAACCGAGGTGTCATGCGACCCGTGCCTATCGGTCTGGTTTGCAGTCAGGGGTTACCGACTGTATTATCACGGAGCTTTGATGATACCTGGGCACCTCAGCAAATAGTACCACGCCCTTACTACGTTATTAGGGGCTATGACGAGGCGGACCTTTCAACTCCCCTACACTCGTGGGACCAGAATTCAAATGAACACTCAAAAAGACAAAAAACAACAACAAAAACAATTAACGGAAACTGATGACGCACTGGCGAGAACAAGGACAACGATAGACAGTAATACGGCAAAGCCAGGGACTGTAACAGTCCCGGCGACCAAAGAAGATCGGCCTAGGCTGATTGGAAGTGGTAAGGCAGCTCGACCAGAAGGCGGCTGCTCTAAAGATTGCGGCTGGGTGCCTCTGTGCTTCAATCCAAGCACCTCCAAAACCGCTTCAGCCCTTTCCGTCATTGGAACGGAAAAAACCCCTGCTTCGGGTGCTGCTAAGTTGGGAATGACAAAGTCGTCCAACATAGCAGTTTCCCATGTGCCCATTGTGCAAGGAGGGATGGCGATGAAAACATCCAATCCCAAGGTTGCACCACCCCACGCCGAATTCGGCGACCATAAAAAGTCTCCAATTCACAAAAACCCTACAAAGAGGGCATCCAACACAAGGCGTGCCGCCTTGCGTTTTATTGAGCTTCTAGGCTCCAAAAAAGCTGAAGAGCTTTCCAGTGAACAAAAAGCTTCACTGGCATGGGCAAGAGCCCATATAGCTGGGCTGCCAAGTGCTACTCCTTCAGTCCCTGCGAAGGTGACAATGCCCAAACGGCAACGTTCGGAGGAGGAAGCTGCAGCCGTGAAACAGCAAACAGGGACAAAACGTCCTAAGATTGCGCCGAAATCGATGAATAACTCCTTCAGCGAGGTGGCCAAAGGTCACCTTGTACGGGCTGTTATCGATAGAGGTGTGGATAATGGTGCCATCTCCCATACCAAGTGGGACCTGGTTAAACAAAAATTAATGGGAGTGTTCTGGACGATCCTTAGGGAGAATCCAGGGTCACCTCCTCAATGCGATGATGCTGGCTGGTTCCAGGGTCACGTAAAGTTGATGGCTTGCGCAGATGAGCGCTCAGCGCTGCTTCTGAAGCGGGCCATCCAAATGCTAGGAGAAGTCTGGGAAGGTGCTAGGCTCGATGTGGTATTAGTTGATGAGATACCACGGAGACCTAGATCGATTGTCATCATCCCTGCCGAACCATCGGAACCTGAGGAGATCTTGAAGATCATTCAGTGCTGCAACCCTCAACTTCCCACACAGGATTGGAAAGTTGTGAAGGTTTCGGCTGCTGAAGAGTCCTCTAGGACGGCGATTGTGGTGCTAAACCAGCAATCCTTGGATCCACTGAGGGAGAGACAGGGCAAGATCTACTATGGTTTTAGTACGGTCTTGCTCCGTGTCTACCGAAGTGATAACAAGGGCAATCCGGCTCCTTCGGTTAGTGAGGCCAAGCAGCCTGAAGAAGGCTTGTCTGGTGACGATGCCGTAAGTTCAGGTGACAAAGAGGACACCCAGTCTATCTCCGGATTGGTGTCTGTCTTTGGGCACCTGGGTGATATGGTTGATGAGGACGTACTTCTGGAATCAGACCAGGAGGACGTCAACATCACATTGGTCGCCAATATGGATAATGGTGAAGGTTCTGCAAATCAACCTCCACCACTCTAAAGCAGCATCTGCTGCATTGCTTCTCCGTGTGGTAGAAAAAGGGGAGGAGCTCGTGATGGTCCAAGAACCCTGGATTCATAAGGATCGGGTTTGCGAACTTAATCTCAAAGGCTACAAGCTACTGTTTGCGAAAGGTACAGGTAACATAAGATCTTGTGTCTTAGCTAAAAATTCGTTGAATATCTTCATTCTCTCTGATTACAGTGATGAAGACACCACAACAGTTGCTCTCGAGACACAGGACGGTATAATCTGGATGGTCTCGGTATATATGGCGCATGATCACGGACAGGACCCACCCAATCGGCACATCCGTGATGCAGTAACGAGGGCAGCAGGCACTGGAACTGACGATGTTGCAGTGGCCATCACTGGGAAGCATTTGAACATAATGTCTCAGTGTATGGAGGCTGCATTAAGGGTACTTAGCACCTGGAGCGTATCATGCGGCTTGGGTGTTAATCCGTCTAAGACGGAACTGGTACTCTTCACGAGGAAGTATAGGACTGAGGTCATGAGACTTCCGAGGCTAAATGGGACTGAACTTAGGTTCTCTTACAGCGCCAAGTATCTGGGCGTAATCCTGGACAGTAAACTGTCGTAGGGGCTGAACATCCGGACGAGGATGGAAAAGGCAATTGTTGCTATATATGCGTGCAGAGGTGCAATCGGCAAGAACTGGGGCATGGGCCCGAGGTGTGTCAATTGGATCTTTGAGGCTGTAGTAAAGCTGACTCTGTATTACGGTGTTGTCGTATGGTGGACTGCGCTGGACAAGGGCAGGTACCGTGCGATGCTTGAGAAGGTTCACAGACTGGTCGCATTGATGATCACAGGATCAATGCGCTCCACTCCCACCAGGGCGCTGTTTACTATGCTAAACTGGCTGCCGCTGGACATCACGGCCAGACATATGGCTCTTTGTTCGGCGATACGGTAGAACGCGACACACAGCTGGTCGAACCGTGACTATGAACACTCCAGTATAATGGGATACTCGATTGTCCCTGAAGGAGTAGACTACTGCACCCCGGAGCCTTTCTTTGGTGCGAGGTATGCGACACATATAGCCCTGGGGGTATACACTGATGGTTCAAGGAAGGGGGAAAGTGTTGGCGGAGGTTTCAAGATAGAGGAACTGGGCTTTAAATTTTCTTTTCGTCTGCCGAATGGATGTAGTGTCCTGCAGGCGGAAATCTCGGCTATAAAGCGGACAGCCAACTGGCTAAAGTATTATCGCGGATCGGGAGATATACGTATATTTACTGATAGCAAGGCTGCCATTGCGTCTCTTGCGGGTGTCTATACGACATCTAGGTTGACTGTGGAATGTCGGATGTCTTTGAATTAGATTGCTGAACATTCAGAGTTAACGCTTAAATGGATACCAGGGCACTCAAACTGTCCGGGAAACCAGGTAGCAGATGAGCTGGCCAAGGAAGGTGGTCGTATGGATGAAACATTCATT
This sequence comes from Pollenia amentaria, assembly GCA_943735925.1. Taxonomy (NCBI): domain Eukaryota; kingdom Metazoa; phylum Arthropoda; class Insecta; order Diptera; family Polleniidae; genus Pollenia; species Pollenia amentaria. Next base: position 75,613,623 of record OX031009.1, read on the forward strand.
GATCAATTCATTGGACTTCCAGGGATGGGCATTGGCGCTGGGTATCACAAAGGGACCGCTAAAGGACCCAAGTGAACTGTCTCTCGATGGCTGCCCATGGAACCTAACCTAACCTAACCTACCTATGCGACCTCATATACATTGGTACAACAAAACGAAGTTTACAGACGAGAATGGGAGAACAGAAAACAGACATAACAAAAAACAAAGAAACAACAGCACAAGCACAACATATTTTACAACATGGTCATACTGCTGATTTTGAAAACGTCAAAATATTGGATAGAGAGAATGTTGAAAAAAAGGGATATACGACTGAAAGTTTACGAATCCAACAGAAAATAAATCAGACGATGAATCTGAATGAAGACACAGACAACATCAACATTAATTACAGGGTTGTTTTAAATTGATAAACAAATTTAAAAAGTTTTTTCACTGTGATACTAGAATAAGATGTGGTTGAAAATTATTATTGTTAATTGTTTTTTGTTTTTACAAAAAAATTTCCATAATAAAATAAAATATTTTAAAATGTAATATAATCAAAAAATTTGTAAGTTATACCTATTCATGGATTAAAAAATATTGTATTATAATGTACGTTTTTACACATATTTAAATATACACCCCCTGAAGAAGTAGAAAAAAACTCTACGAAACGTTGGGAAAAACTGTAATAAAATGGATGTTTTATTTACATTGAAGCTCCGGGCCTAACAAGCTTAAAAATAGGAAAATGATTGAAACACCTGCTAATTCGTAGCGTAGGTACAGCTTCATTAACATATGAAGAATTGAAAACAGTAATCGTGGAGATAGAAGCCATCTTAAATTCCCGTCCGTTGACCGCCATGTCCAATGATCCTTGCGCTTTGGCTGCACCTGCTCCAGGACACCTCTTAATCGATGAAGCTATCACATCTCAGGTAGATAGCGCAGCTAGTTCTAAGAAGATACCTCTTCTGGCAAGATGGGAGCTGGTTTCTCAAATGAAACACGAGTTCTGGAGACAATGGTAAAATGAATATCTGCATGATCAACAGCAACGGCGCAAGCGGCGGACCACGAATCCAAATATCAAAACAGGGGATATGGTCATCATTAAAGAAGACAACACTTCTATTATGAAATAGCTGTTAGGACGAAAAGTAAACACTTACCCCGGAGATGATGGAATTATCCGAGTTGTTGAGGTAAAGACTGCTTCTGGCATGTTTAAACGTCCAATAAATCGTCTTGCCCCACTTCCGATCGAGCACAATTTAGAAGAAAATTAAATTCAAAACATTCCATCAGAGAATACAAGTCAAAATATAGATCCTAGAAACAACAGAATATGGTTGTCATGGAGTAACTTAATGTTGACATTGCTGACAACGTTACTAGTACTTCCAATGATTCTGTGCGCTGGGGTTAATAATGAAAGGTTCGGATCCAAATTGGGTATTCATTTTGAAAAGATAGCTACAACATATATAGCCACAAGTCAGTGGACTATGGTTGCATATTACGATCTATCAACGTATTAGAGTGACACAGCAGTTTTAGCAATCGGCACTCGCCAGTTAGAACAGCTTTGTAAACGAATGGAACCAACTTCGTCATGTCTCAATACGATTAAACACCTCCAACAGATGGAAACTGATTTAAACTTGGACAATAGGTTGCTTTACATTTCAAGACTAAGAAGAGGTACTATTGACATTGTCGGAAACATCGCGCACTCATTATTTGGTATACCGAATATGCTGAAAAGATGTCGTCAACGATCACAAACCTGCAGGAAGATGATACATTTATGTTAAAGCTACTACAGGATCGGACGTCGGTTATAAACTCAACCATGAACATTGTAAAAAAAGATCTGACAACCAAATACAACTTTAAAAAACTCCATGCTCAAATGAACAAGATACACAAAAATTAAGAAACGATAAACGAAGAGTTATATCAAGTCAAACTAGCTCAGTTGCTTAACTCTGGAATTATGCAGCTTTCACTCATTGCCAACCAGTTACAGAAAATGCAAATATATATCTTAGATGCTCTGACAGATACCCATCATTGTTGCTAACTCCAACCCAGTTAGAGGGTGAAATGAGGCAAATTAAAACACATATGCCTCAATCTTTAGAATTACCGTTACCCGATGATGATAGATTTGTACAAATTTATGACGATAAAAGGAGGTATCACTAAGGAACATGTTGTGTTTAGCATAGCCTTGCCGCTAATAGACCACAAAAGCTTTGATCTAAACAACTTAATTCCTATCACAAACGTGATAAACGACACGATGATAGCTATAGAAACATGCAGTTCCATGCTAGCAATAAACCCTATTCACGTACGTTACTTTCCCGTATCATATGATCAGCTTAAAACTTGCGATATCCTCAGCCAGGACGTATTTATATGCCACAATATACAACTGCAACACGCCTTGGATCATACAAGTGTTCATGCGAAATCAATTTGTTCAATAATATCACTATGCAAAATTGTAATTTGAAGAATCTCTCAGCAAATGTAACTTGGATACTTCTGACTCATAAACACCAATGGATATACGCAACGGTGTCAGCAACGCAAGCAACAGCAGTTTGCGCTAAAGAAATTATACCCTTGTGCTTAGAGGGTTCTGGGTTAATAACCATCAAGCCTGATTGCATTCTTAAACATAATTTCATTCATGTGTCAGGCCAACAATTAATATCAACAACGTTTTCATCATCCTACACAAGTCTTGGAGATATCTCAGAGTTATCATCTACATCGTTCACAAAACATCAACTCAACAAAACCACCGACTACTAGTCAACACCAGACAAACTTGTTCGGCAGCTCACCAAATTGAAAGCAGTGAAGCACAAGCTAGAAGAAATAAAGACTTCAGCATCGGAACATCTTTATTACACTAGGTTCAGACCGTGATTTAAAAATCATGTCTTTTTTTTAGTTCCTTTTGAAAGTTGCTTCCAAAAACACAACAGATTCAAACGAAGATTTTTTCCCATGATTATAGGGTTGATTTTTTCCCCCCTTATCGCTAATTCTTCTTTACTTGCTTATTTATAAAAACAAACAATTTAAATGCGCTCAATGTTTTGTATTGTAAAGAGATGTTGCCACATTGAAATAAAAAATAAAATGAAGCAACAAAACAAAAATACGAATGTGTGCAACGAAAAATATAAAAAAAGACACAGAAAAAAGAGAACGTGTTTTTTTCTCTACCCCGCTTGCTTCTCTACACCGTTCGCCTACAAACACCAAAAATCATGTCTTAAAAAACATAGAAAAATCACCGTCTGAACCGCGTGTAAGTATAAGCATGATATAATAGTTTCGCACTCTGCATTCGTCAGCAGCGCAGTAGCCATCATTGCCATATTATGGAAAGCATGACACTCACAAATAACATACCCGGACGTGAATCGCCCAATCAACATATACCAACACACGAAGACGAAACAACACCTGTACCAACTCCACGCTTCACCATTCAAATATGATGACGATTACTTGGTTTGCTGAATACACACCTAAAACAGCCTTGAGATCATAGCCATTAACAATATGTTTCAGAAATCTGAAAACCCTAGCTTCATTAAGTTAAGTTTTGAACGGTGTTCAACGCGGTGGAAAATGTTAAGAACATGCATGCATACATAATTTTATTATTTTATGCTAACTACTAAGAACATACATTCGTACATGTATGTATATTCATTTATTCTAGTGACATAATTTAAGTGCATTAACTTTCTTGCACATTATTTTGGTTTATTTTGTAAAATGCATACACCGCAATTTCAAGTTCATTAGCCATTGTTTTTTCATTTTGTGTTACATATAACGTTTATTTACACCATTTATAATTAGGTCATTTGTTTTGTGTTAAGTTAAGCATTTTTATTTCCTCATTCATTTATTATTCTTTTAAGCTAAGTATTTTATTTTTAATTAATTTTATATAAAAGAAAGTAAACAATAAAGATTAATTAGTCGAGTTTTTAGTAATCATACTTGTGTTTTACTTCAATACGGCTTCCTTCAAGTTACAAGTGCTTGCAAGAAAAAATATAAAGTTAGTGTCAGTCTAAATTTATTTGTGAGATTGAGTATATATGTATGCATGCATGTATGTATGCATGTAAGTATGTATGTATGTACACTGAAAGAATTTTCTTCACAGATCCAATGGATTTTGACATTAATCCAATGAAAAATTACATTAAAATTCAACCTATGTAACGTTTCATTGGATTAATGAAGATAATTCATTAGCCTCCAGTTTACGAAATGTTTCAAAAAATTTATGAAAATTTTACATTAACTTAATGCAAGAAACTTTATTAAGACTGTGACTTGTTATCATAATGGCTGAATACCAAAACGTCTGTTGCAAATCAACTCTATTTTTTAACTGCATGCTACAATGCAACCGTGTGGATTATTACACTGTTATTTGTCCCAACATTCACCAAAAAAGTATTCGATGCACACATAACAAGAAAACTGTGCATCATTAAACTAGATGATACATTTTTGATTTGTGATGCAAAGTATTATGATGTTTTGGAACTCAGCCCATATTAGTGAAACATTTCATTAGCATAATGATGAAGTTTCAAATTTTTTATGAATGATTTCATTATTTTAATGAAAAGATTCTTGTATATCAATGAAATTTTTAATTTGTGTAATGACATTATTCATTATTTTAATTACTAAATTTCGTAGTTTCATGACAGTCTTTCATTAGTTTAACGATTAACTTTCTTAACTTCTATGACTATGATTCATTATTTTAATGAATATTTATGTTCTATTCCATATTGTTCCCAACTTTTGTTTTTAACATTGTAAAGAAATAAAAGAAGATTTTAATTATTTTCAAAAAAAAATATAATTTTTTTATTTAATATAAAAAAACAAGAGCGTTCTAAAATAGTTGAGTTATTTATATAAATATGTTTAGAAATTCACACAGCTTTAAAAATATGTCATTAGAATTACAAAAAGTTCAAATGAAATACATTTAACAACGAATATTTTTTATTTAATATAAAAAACGAGTATACTTAAAAAAAAGTTGAGTTTTTTATATAAATATGTGTTGGAAACTCACATAACTTTCAAAATATTTTATTACAATTAAAAAGAACAATTATATACAAAAACAAAATTATTATTATTCTTTTAACTCGTTTAAAAGAATGCTTATTTTGAATTTTTTTTTGGAATTTGTTTCTAAAGAATAGAAGTACACTTCTATAAAAGACCACACTAAATTGCAAGCCTTTGGATATTCTAAATTGAATAAATGAAACATTTTAAAGCAGAGATCCAAAGATCTTATAAAACTGGGAAATGGTAAGAATGTGCTGTCTAGATAAACAAAGAAATGCTGAATTTTTTCGAAGTTTCTAATTGCTAATACCTCTTTTTTTAAGAAATTTTATATGATCCTGCAGTTCCTGCATTGTATTTCCCATAAAAATTAATGACTGTTGTGAGTCTTTTGTCGAAAAACGAGACATTTCTCTTCTACCTAACACGGTTTTTCGCGCGACCTTTCCAGTTGGGGGAAGAAAATAGTGTAATACCAATAACTCCTTAACGGCAAACTTGTCTGGATCTAAATAGAAATTTGAAAATGTTTATAATTGTCTTTAAAAAAACATTTTTAAATGGTTTACCTTCTTTTGAGCCATGAGAATCATGAGGAATTGCGAAATCCTTGTCAATCTGTAAAATAATGGAGAAAACAGTAATAATTAAAAAAAAAACGACTTTAGAAATGGTAGATGTATACTTACCAATTTAAATCCGTTCGTATTTTTATATTGCGGCCAAATTTTGAAAATGTCAGCAAGATTTTCACACTCTTCAAAAATTTGTTGCAGTCTATAATTACAACATGCGTACCACGTTGACACAAACTCAGCAGATAGATTATCATAAAAAAGGCCTTGGGCAATTATTTGTACGCCTTCTTCTGGACCTAAAAAGTTGAATGTAGAAACTTGGGAATAATTGGGGTGTTCACGGAAGGCTGACTATCAGGTTATATGGTTATGAAGTTATATTAAAAAAACCACAAAATGCATTTATTTTGTTAATGTATTGGGTTGCTGTTAATAAAACTGCATAACCGTATAACCTTATAATCAGTATTGGGTAAACAACACAAAAAATTCATGTAAATATGCTAAGAACTAATAATGTACTTACAAAATTTGTATTTTTTAGTTGACTTTGATGTTGTTGGAAGCTCCGCTTGTGGAAAAACTTGTTTTGCAGATTTTTTCAAGTTGCAGTACTTGACGTATAATTTTCCTCCCCTTTCGGTTTGGTAAAATTCTTTTTTTTTTTGTTGCAAACAGAGAAAGGATTTGTTCTTCAAGTCTGTAACTTAATTGAAGGGACATGTGCTGACTGTTATCAGAAAAATAGTGTGTAATTATATTGATAACTAAGAACCTTTGCTCTTCGGTAATTTTTTTTGTATTTTTATAGCAATCCAATATTCGGCATCCAACTTTATTGGATTTTAAAATTTCCAACGCATTTATACGATCTTAAATGTCAGATGAATTAAAGCTGTTTTCGCCAGAAAGCACATCTGATGATAATGGAGATGGAACACAAAGTACTTGTTTAAATTTGTGCTGGATCGAAGTGGTAACTGTAATTCATCTCTCCATTTCTCGAAATGATAACTAAACAAAACCTTATCTCCAAGTTTCCATGAATTTGTGAGCTCTTGTAGTTGGTCAAAGTTTAAAATTTTAAGTACTTCAATAGAAACTTTTTCATCTATAATAAGGAAATAAAATTAAAAAGAGTGAGTGCTATTAATAAATTTATGGAAACAGAAAAACTTACCAATTAAAAACTGGACAATATTTTTTTCCAAGTTCCACGAAGTCATAAGACTTTTTAGAACATCCTCTTGCTTATCAACGACTTGAAGTTCCTGGTCTGACATGGCTTTTGTTATTGAATGCATTGGGATAAAGAGAACACATTTTCTTCCATAAATCTCCTTGAATAACATTTTTAAATACTTTTGATTCACTAACTTCCTTCATAAATGCCAGCATTTCAAAAAGAGTGTCATTTTTTTCTAAAATGTTTTTATTTTCCACAGCAACTTCCTTAAGGTCTTCCACTAAATTCTGTTTTTTTTTACTCTTTAAACAACTTGTACCTTGTTGTAAGAAAATTAAAGAGTTTTGATACTTCAGATAAAAAAAGTTAAAATTTTTATTTTCGCACTTTCCTCAAGATGCTCGACATACATAGGTACGCAAGGTGTCCAACAGTGGTTCATAAACAAAATCTAAAATATTTTGGTTAATAAAATTAACATCTTTTTGCGAAAAATTATGCTTGGAATGCATTTTTGTTTGAAATTTCATTAGCTTTGGAAAAATTGTGTCAAAGTTTAAATTGATTGCATTTACATCAGTTGACGATAAATGTGGATCAACAATTTCTTCACCTTCTTCTGTAATAGCATGTTCCTTTGTTAAAAAATTTAAACAAATAATGTTTTTGTCAGTCGCGTCAGTTTTTCCACTGTTGGTCACCGTATTTTTTTTACATGTCTTTGAAATGTGGAGGAGTCTTTTTAACTCACCCCACAGCAACGATATGAATCCCGAGCTTTAAGAAAATGAATTGTTTTAAGATTCCTCAAATATGTTTTATTTGTATAAAAAAACTTGTTGCATTTAAAACAATTCATTTTCTTATAATATTAGAAACAAACCAATTAATAATAAAAAACAAGACTTTTTAAAAATCATAGTTTTATATATATATATATGTATATATTTTTTTTATAATTGCTCCACTTTTTTTTATATTAATAATAATTTTTTCACACGGTATAACAAACGTTTCACGCTTAATCATTTTGTAAAATGAATTTACATTTTACTTAATTTTTTATCCAACCTGTTGCTTCAATTATAGAAAAGCGTAGCAAAGAACACAGTTTTTTACAAAAACAAAAGCATTATTTTTGCTAAGTCTTAATTCGTATAAAAATATCGTCTAATTTTTTATTGTAGTGTATTATTTATTGAAATATAGAGAAGAAAAGTATACACTTCACTGTATACAATTTTTTTTTTGTATTCTATGCTTTGATGACACAAGCCAAAATAACAACAACAACTAAAGAGACATTTCGTCAAAAACCACCACCTTTTTGCTACATTGAATTTTAGTTTATTTCGGCGAGAGTAAGATCTGATAGTGAGAAGAATGCTATTCTTAGTCTCTTGCTGATAATTAAAACATTTACGTTTTTAACTACAGACTGCATGCGGCTTATTTTTGATCATTCAATAATTGTAGAAAAAAAGTTTTTGAAGCTTGCCGCCTGTATCATTTATTGTAGTACTGCAAAATTCGTTACAGAATAAAAATCGCGTAACTGTAAACAATGTATATACCTACCAAATGACATGAATATTAACAGTTAATTTTGATTGAAGTCTAAGATCTATTTTATTTTGCCAATTTATGGATTCTAAGCTTTTATCCTTGAAATTATTTCCTGTGCTCTTTTTAATGAGAATTGAAGTCTAGCTTTTAGTTCATTTGAATATTTTTCCAAATCATAAATTCGTTCGGAATTTTGCATTTCTTCATTTGGCAATCTAGGCAATTTTCCGAATACCAATTCAAAAGGTGTATAGTCCGTGTCAACGTTTGGGGTAGTGTTAAAGGCAAATGAAAAATAAGGTATCCATAGATGCCATTCATTATCCTTTACGAAATTTAGTAAATACTCATTGAGTACATAACTGAATTGTTTTTCGTTGTCACAACGATATTTTAAATAAACAACGGTCAACGTTCGTTTAGTCATGTTGACAACAAAATCGACAACTGCAGTTCAATGTACATTGATACATTTATGCTGATCTAACAAATTCCTTCATACGTACAAATTATTTAATACACTGGACACCGCTCTTAACAATTTACCAATTTGTATTTCATTAATATACAAATTGGTAAAGTAACTCAACGATTTCTGTGTGCCTGATACAATACCGTATCATTTATATGTAAGTTAATGCTAAGTACTAGAATAAGTGATTGAGTGAACTTTTTGTAGAGTCACTAAATATTAGGTTAAGTTTTATTCTCATAAGTAGTATTTAAGCAAATAAAATTTGTAGATAAAGATCAATCATTATCCAAGATATCAAGAGTCTCGCTTATGTTTTATTTAATAATAGAACACCACACCCCAATAAATACCTAGTAGCTCTTTTTCAATTACTGATTTATTTGTTTCGTGTTTATTTAGCGTTCTGCTTGCATAAGATATGGGTAGATCGTCTCCGATCTCACATTGTGAGTATAATTAATGGTATTGTTGTAACTTCTAACCTTTCTAGGCGCACTGGTTCCTCTAATGTATTTAAAATTTTAACATAACGTTGGCCATCTATGGGTATTATAGTGTTTGCCAAAAATATTCCATTTGTTATTTCCTTACTACACGTAACACTATCTTCATTTATGTTAATGTTTATAGGTACTATCTTCTCTGTTTGTGGGGGTATAGTTATATTATGTATTCTTTTTGTGTTAATTTCTATTGGTATTGTTATCTTCTCTCCCTCTATGCAAGTATTTAAAGTCAGTATTTCATAGTCAATCTGACAGTTGTATTTACAGAAAAAATCGATTCCTAAAATTCCATCAGTAATAATTGGAAATCCTTCTTCCACTAAATGAAATTTGTGTGTTAATATCTGTTCTCCAAGTATTATTTTTAAATCAGTAGTTCCTACCGTTTCTTTATATTCATTCGTAAGGCCACTCAATCGGCAGATATTGTCGGTATTTTTGTAATAGTTGTATATTGTATTTTCCTTACAGAGTGATATCTCTGAACCTGTATCTATTTAAAATGTTAATTTATAGTAAATGTTTTTTCCTGATAGGAAAAGGAAATTTGATGTTCCAATACTTATTGTGTATAACCTTAGTTTTCCCTGTTCGGAGATTCGTAATGAGTCTCCAGGGTTTCTACGTTTCCATGTTGTTGTATAGTATGAGCATTTGAATAGCCTGTTCCTCTTGTATTACTATTGTATCTATTACTTGTTTTGGCTGTATTGTTATTGTTATTGTTATTGTAATTATTGTTGTTGTTATTATTGTTATAGTGGCTGTTATTGTTATAGTTTCTGTTATTGTTGTTATAGTTTCTGTTGTTATTGTTAGAGTTTCTGTTGATATTGTTATAATCTCTGTTGTTATTATTATAGATTCTGTTATTTCTATTATTGTTAAAATTTCTATCGATTTGTGGATTTAGATAATTTCTATTTCTGTTATTTATAAATCCTGAATTGATTCTTTGTGTTATTATAATAGTTTGGTCTTTTATTGTTTATTTATAAGGTTGTAAATGTTTCTGATATGTTTCAGGCCTATGATGTACTTGCAACATCATAGGCCTGTGCTAAGGTCTTCGGTTGTGCAGCTATTACAGCCGTTCTTATGTCTTTATATAAACCTTCTTTAAAAATTTCTACAGCCAGTTTTTCATTCATAGACTTAATTGTAGAGCGAGCAACTTGATTTAAACTGTTCTCTAGTTCTGAAATTTGTACTAAAGTCAAGTCTGCCATCAAAGTGGTAATCCCTTCTTTGTAATTTAGTACGCTTCCATTTTGTTTGGTATTCTTTAATTCAAAATGTATGCTACTTGCCGTTCTTGTTGATTTAAAATGTTTTACTAAAGCTGTCTTCAGCTCCTCGAAAGTCTCAGGTGTGTTTTCTATAATCAAAATGTCCCTAACTTTGTCTACTAACTTTATCGCTACTACATATTTGATTAGATTCTTTTTTCCCTGCTCACTTAGTTCAGAATGAACCATTTCTATCATTGAAAGGAAAATATCAATATGTTTTGGCTTTCCGTCGAAGACTGGAATAATATCCGAAGCCTTTTTACTATCAAAATTCGACATGATTTCTGGTTTTTCAATTTCTTCCTCTTTTTCTAAATCTTCTCCCTTATGTTCTGTCAATAACTGAATTGCTGTTTCTCTCAAATCTTTAAATTGAATTATTGTGCTAAATGCCCTACAAGTTTTCCGTATTTTTCACTTAGCTGTTCTATTGATTTTAGTTTTTCCTGTATTGTTTCTTTTGTGTATTTTCTTGCTATGGATTTTTTAGCATTTACAATTATTTTTTCTAATTCTTCAAATATCTGAATATTATTTATTTTTATATACTTGTGGTAAAAAAATTTTTTTTAGATCTTCTTTATTTCAAATTTGTTTTGTAAATTTATGCATTTTGTACAGAGTTTCAGACAATTTGTTTTTTATGTAATGCTGTAGAAACATAAATATAACTACTATTATGAAAATTAGTAATAAAATTATTATCATATCCTGATCTGTCGTTATTTTGTTTTGGTTTATTGCGATGGCCATTTTAAGTTGTTCTAATGTTAGTTCTATTCTGTCTTTCTCAGTTATCTGAAAGGTATGTTGTTCTAGACTCAGTACCTATATTGTTAAGTTTTCTATAGTATTTTTTTTTTTTTTTTTTTTTTAAATTTTCCAACCTTGTTCTTTTAGCATTTTTAGTTTATTAATTAATTTTCCTTTTTGCTCTTCTTTGCTTATATTTATAATATTTTGGAGTTCCTGGCACTCTTCTTGGAAATGGCGTTTCCTACCTCCTCGCTTTTTTGGGGTTGTTGTTTGGATATTTGCCTTCTTTTATATTCCTCAATAGTAAGAGGTATTGGCCCCGCAGTTATCGGTGTTGGAGTATATACTGGTGGTTCTTCTATGTTGTTACCATTTTTGGAATATTTTATTTATTTCTTCTTGTGAACTCATGGGTTGGTGATACCAAAAACAAACAAAAATGGCAATAGCCTCTGTCTAAATCCCTTTGAAAATGCAGGATCAAAATAGCATTAAGCAGGAAAAAAAATAGCAGGATCAAAATTGCAGGATCGAAAATAGCAGGATCGCCATGTAAAGGAATTGTGTGTGTGTGTAAAAATGTTGAGGTTTATTTAGTATTATCTTAGCACTACTGACGTCATGGGTACGAGCAACAAAATGCCCTTTGTTTTGAGAATCAAAGTCACTTTTTTGAAGTTGAAATCAATTCTAATTTATTTTGACAAATGTACCAGGTTATATACTAAATTTATTCTATAGGTCAGCATTAATTTGGGCTACAAACAAATCACTAATTGATTTGCTGTTCCCGTGAGACTTTGTAATTGAATTAAAATTCCAAGGCACGTGAAAGACTTTAATGCGACAATAATAATATAAAAAGAATTCAATTTAGGATTCATATTACAAGTCGTTCCAATGCCACACAGTAATACAATTTTATTTCACACAGTATTTGATACAAAAAAATTTAATGCTCATTACTGCCGACCAACATAAAATTAAAACAAGTTTATTGGCTTAAAAAAATGAAATTCTTAAGAAAATACTTAAATGTAAACAATTAATGCTACAGTGCTTGCTCTTAGTATGCATACACTACAATGTATGTATGTGTGTATGTATGTATGTATGTATGTATGTATGTATGTATGTATGTATGTATGTATGTATGTGTGTATGTAAGTATGTATGTTTTTTTTTTTCGAGATAAAAATCGTGGAAAGACTGGCTCACCTAAGCTTGTCAGGTGTGCGAGACTTTAACACGCTAAAAACCTTAATCACCAACCCAAGAGTCCCTGTGGAACTACCGCTAAGCATTACGTCACAGGGTGGGAAAAGGTAGAAACCTTCACTATACTACTTTTTAGTGTCAGTCTAAATTTATTTGTGAGATTGAGTATATATGTATGCATGCATGTATGTATGCATGTAAGTATGTATGTATGTACACTGACAGAATTTTCTTCACAGATCCAATGGATTTTGACATTAATCCAATGAAAAATTACATTAAAATTCAACCTATGTAACGTTTCATTGGATTAATGAAGATAATTCATTAGCCTCCAGTTTACGAAATGTTTCAAAAAATTTATGAAAATTTTACATTAACTTAATGCAAGAAACTTTATTAAGACTGTGACTTGTTATCATCATGGCTGAATACCAAAACGTCTGTTGCAAATCAACTCTATTTTTTAACTGCATGCTACAATGCAACCGTGTGGATTATTACACTGTTATTTGTCCCAACATTCACCAAAAAAGTATTCGATGCACACATAACAAGAAAACTGTGCATCATTAAACTAGATGATACATTTTTGATTTGTGATGCAAAGTATTATGATGTTTTGGAACTCAGCCCATATTAGTGAAACATTTCATTAGCATAATGATGAAGTTTCAAATTTTTTATGAATGATTTCATTATTTTAATGAAAAGATTCTTGTATATCAATGAAATTTTTAATTTGTGTAATGACATTATTCATTATTTTAATTACTAAATTTCGTAGTTTCATGACAGTCTTTCATTAGTTTAACGATTAACTTTCTTAACTTCTATGACTATGATTCATTATTTTAATGAATATTTATGTTCTATTCCATATTGTTCCCAACTTTTATTTTTAACATTGTAAAGAAATAAAAGAAGATCTTAATTATTTTCAAAAAAAAATATAATTTTTTTATTTAATATAAAAAAACAAGAGCGTTCTAAAATAGTTGAGTTATTTATATAAATATGTTTAGAAATTCACACAGCTTTAAAAATATGTCATTAGAATTACAAAAAGTTCAAATGAAATACATTTAACAACGAATATTTTTTATTTAATATAAAAAACGAGTATACTTAAAAAAAAGTTGAGTTTTTTATATAAATATGTGTTGGAAACTCACATAACTTTCAAAATATTTTATTACAATTAAAAAGAACAATTATATACAAAAACAAAATTATTATTATTCTTTTAACTCGTTTAAAAGAATGCTTATTTTGAATTTTTTTTTTGGAATTTGTTTCTAAAGAATAGAAGTACACTTCTATAAAAGACCACACTAAATTGCAAGCCTTTGGATATTCTAAATTGAATAAATGAAACATTTTAAAGCAGAGATCCAAAGATCTTATAAAACTGGGAAATGGTAAGAATGTGCTGTCTAGATAAACAAAGAAATGCTGAATTTTTTCGAAGTTTCTAATTGCTAATACCTCTTTTTTTAAGAAATTTTATATGATCCTGCAGTTCCTGCATTGTATTTCCCATAAAAATTAATGACTGTTGTGAGTCTTTTGTCGAAAAACGAGACATTTCTCTTCTACCTAACACGGTTTTTCGCGCGACCTTTCCAGTTGGGGGAAGAAAATAGTGTAATACCAATAACTCTTTAAGGGCAAACTTGTCTGGATCTAAATAGAAATTTGAAAATGTTTATAATTGTCTTTAAAAAAACATTTTTAAATGGTTTACCTTCTTTTGAGCCATGAGAATCATGAGGAATTGCGAAATCCTTGTCAATCTGTAAAATAATGGAGAAAACAGTAATAATTAAAAAAAAAAACGACTTTAGAAATGGTAGATGTATTCTTACCAATTTAAATCCGTTCGTATTTTTATATTGCGGCCAAATTTTGAAAATGTCAGCAAGATTTTCACACTCTTCAAAAATTTGTTGCAGTCTATAATTACTACATGCGTACCACGTTGACACAAACTCAGCAGATAGATTATCATAAAAAAGGCCTTGGGCAATTATTTGTACGCCTTCTTCTGGACCTAAAAAGTTGAATGTAGAAACTTGGGAATAATTGGGGTGTTCACGGAAGGCTGACTATCAGGTTATATGGTTATGAAGTTATATTAAAAAAACCACAAAATGCATTTATTTTGTTAATGTATTGGGTTGCTGTTAATAAAACTGCATAACCGTATAACCTTATAATCAGTATTGGGTAAACAACACAAAAAATTCATGTAAATATGCTAAGAACTAATAATGTACTTACAAAATTTGTATTTTTTAGTTGACTTTGATGTTGTTGGAAGCTCCGCTTGTGGAAAAACTTGTTTTGCAGATTTTTTCAAGTTGCAGTACTTGACGTATAATTTTCCTCTCCTTTCGGTTTGGTAAAATTCTTTTTTTTTTTGTTGCAAACAGAGAAAGGATTTGTTCTTCAAGTCTGTAACTTAATTGAAGGGACATGTGCTGACTGTTATCAGAAAAATAGTGTGTAATTATATTGATAACTAAGAACCTTTGCTCTTCGGTAATTTTTTTTGTATTTTTATAGCAATCCAATATTCGGCATCCAACTTTATTGGATTTTAAAATTTCCAACGCATTTATACGATCTTAAATGTCAGATGAATTAAAGCTGTTTTCGCCAGAAAGCACATCTGATGATAATGGAGATGGAACACAAAGTACTTGTTTAAATTTGTGCTGGATCGAAGTGGTAACTGTAATTCATCTCTCCATTTCTCGAAATGATAACTAAACAAAACCTTATCTCCAAGTTTCCATGAATTTGTGAGCTCTTGTAGTTGGTCAAAGTTTAAAATTTTAAGTACTTCAATAGAAACTTTTTCATCTATAATAAGGAAATAAAATTAAAAAGAGTGAGTGCTATTAATAAATTTATGGAAACAGAAAAACTTACCAATTAAAAACTGGACAATATTTTTTTCCAAGTTCCACGAAGTCATAAGACTTTTTAGAACATCCTCTTGCTTATCAACGACTTGAAGTTCCTGGTCTGACATGGCTTTTGTTATTGAATGCATTGGGATAAAGAGAACACATTTTCTTCCATAAATCTCCTTGAATAACATTTTTAAATACTTTTGATTCACTAACTTCCTTCATAAATGCCAGCATTTCAAAAAGAGTGTCATTTTTTTCTAAAATGTTTTTAAAGGAAAATGCCATAGGCATTGTAATAATTTTAAAAGATTTTTGCATATACATTAACTTGCCGCTAGAATGGGACACCACACTTTTATTTTCCACAGCAACTTCCTTAAGGTCTTCCACTAAATTCTGTTTTTTTTTACTCTTTAAACAACTTGTACCTTGTTGTAAGAAAATTAAAGAGTTTTGATACTTCAGATAAAAAAAGTTAAAATTTTTATTTTCGCACTTTCCTCAAGATGCTCGACATACATAGGTACGCAAGGTGTCCAACAGTGGTTCATAAACAAAATCTAAAATATTTTGGTTAATAAAATTAACATCTTTTTGCGAAAAATTATGCTTGGAATGCATTTTTGTTTGAAATTTCATTAGCTTTGGAAAAATTGTGTCAAAGTTTAAATTGATTGCATTTACATCAGTTGACGATAAATGTGGATCAACAATTTCTTCACCTTCTTCTGTAATAGCATGTTCCTTTGTTAAAAAATTTAAACAAATAATGTTTTTGTCAGTCGCGTCAGTTTTTCCACTGTTGGTCACCGTATTTTTTTTACATGTCTTTGAAATGTGGAGGAGTCTTTTTAACTCACCCCACAGCAACGATATGAATCCCGAGCTTTAAGAAAATGAATTGTTTTAAGATTCCTCAAATATGTTTTATTTGTATAAAAAAACTTGTTACATTTAAAACAATTCATTTTCTTATAATATTAGAAACAAACCAATTAATAATAAAAAACAAGACTTTTTAAAAATCATAGTTTTATATATATATATGTATATATTTTTTTTATAATTGCTCCACTTTTTTTTATATTAATAATAATTTTTTCACACGGTATAACAAACGTTTCACGCTTAATCATTTTGTAAAATGAATTTACATTTTACTTAATTTTTTATCCAACCTGTTGCTTCAATTATAGAAAAGCGTAGCAAAGAACACAGTTTTTTACAAAAACAAAAGCATTATTTTTGCTAAGTCTTAATTCGTATAAAAATATCGTCTAATTTTTTATTGTAGTGTATTATTTATTGAAATATAGAGAAGAAAAGTATACACTTCACTGTATACAATTTTTTTTTTGTATTCTATGCTTTGATGGCACAAGCCAAAATAACAACAACAACTAAAGAGACATTTCGTCAAAAACCACCACCTTTTTGCTACATTGAATTTTAGTTTATTTCGGCGAGAGTAAGATCTGATAGTGAGAAGAATGCTATTCTTAGTCTCTTGCTGATAATTAAAACATTTACGTTTTTAACTACAGACTGCATGCGGCTTATTTTTGATCATTCAATAATTGTAGAAAAAAAGTTTTTGAAGCTTGCCGCCTGTATCATTTATTGTAGTACTGCAAAATTCGTTACAGAATAAAAATCGCGTAACTGTAAACAATGTATATACCTACCAAATGACATGAATATTTACAGTTAATTTTGATTGAAGTCTAAGATCTATTTTATTTTGCCAATTTATGGATTCTAAGCTTTTATCCTTGAAATTATTTCCTGTGCTCTTTTTAATGAGAATTGAAGTCTAGCTTTTAGTTCATTTGAATATTTTTCCAAATCATAAATTCGTTCGGAATTTTGCATTTCTTCATTTGGCAATCTAGGCAATTTTCCGAATACCAATTCAAAAGGTGTATAGTCCGTGTCAACGTTTGGGGTAGTGTTAAAGGCAAATGAAAAATAAGGTATCCATAGATGCCATTCATTATCCTTTACGAAATTTAGTAAATACTCATTGAGTACATAACTGAATTGTTTTTCGTTGTCACAACGATATTTTAAATAAACAACGGTCAACGTTCGTTTAGTCATGTTGACAACAAAATCGACAACTGCAGTTCAATGTACATTGATACATTTATGCTGATCTAACAAATTCCTTCATACGTACAAATTATTTAATACACTGGACACCGCTCTTAACAATTTACCAATTTGTATTTCATTAATATACAAATTGGTAAAGTAACTCAACGATTTCTGTGTGCCTGATACAATACCGTATCATTTATATGTAAGTTAATGCTAAGTACTAGAATAAGTGATTGAGTGAACTTTTTGTAGAGTCACTAAATATTAGGTTAAGTTTTATTCTCATAAGTAGTATTTAAGCAAATAAAATTTGTAGATAAAGATCAATCATTATCCAAGATATCAAGAGTCTCGCTTATGTTTTATTTAATAATAGAACACCACACCCCAATAAATACCTAGTAGCTCTTTTTCAATTACTGATTTATTTGTTTCGTGTTTATTTAGCGTTCTGCTTGCATAAGATATGGGTAGATCGTCTCCGATCTCACATTGTGAGTATAATTAATGGTATTGTTGTAACTTCTAACCTTTCTAGGCGCACTGGTTCCTCTAATGTATTTAAAATTTTAACATAACGTTGGCCATCTATGGGTATTATAGTGTTTGCCAAAAATATTCTATTTGTTATTTCCTTACTACACGTAACACTATCTTCATTTATGTTAATGTTTATAGGTACTATCTTCTCTGTTTGTGGTGGTATAGTTATATTATGTATTCTTTTTGTGTTAATTTCTATTGGTATTGTTATCTTCTCTCCCTCTATGCAAGTATTTAAAGTCAGTATTTCATAGTCAATCTGACAGTTGTATTTACAGAAAAAATCGATTCCTAAAATTCCATCAGTAATAATTGGAAATCCTTCTTCCACTAAATGAAATTTGTGTGTTAATATCTGTTCTCCAAGTATTATTTTTAAATCAGTAGTTCCTACCGTTTCTTTATATTCATTCGTAAGGCCACTCAATCGACAGATATTGTCGGTATTTTTGTAATAGTTGTATATTGTATTTTCCTTACAGAGTGATATCTCTGAACCTGTATCTATTTAAAATGTTAATTTATAGTAAATGTTTTTTCCTGATAGGAAAAGGAAATTTGATGTTCCAATACTTATTGTGTATAACCTTAGTTTTCCCTGTTCGGAGATTCGTAATGAGTCTCCAGGGTTTCTACGTTTCCATGTTGTTGTATAGTATGAGCATTTGAATAGCCTGTTCCTCTTGTATTACTATTGTATCTATTACTTGTTTTGGCTGTATTGTTATTGTTATTGTAATTATTGTTGTTGTTATTATTGTTATAGTGGCTGTTATTGTTATAGTTTCTGTTATTGTTGTTATAGTTTCAGTTGATATTGTTATAATCTCTGTTGTTATTATTATAGATTCTGTTATTTCTATTATTGTTAAAATTTCTATCGATTTGTGGATTTAGATAATTTATATTTCTGTTATTTATAAATCCTGAATTGATTCTTTGTGTTATTATAATAGTTTGGTCTTTTATTGTTTATTTGTAAGGTTGTAAATGTTTCTGATATGTTTCAGGCCTATGATGTACTTGCAACATCATAGGCCTGTGCTAAGGTCTTCGGTTGTGCAGCTATTACAGCCGTTTTTATGTCTTTATATAAACCTTCTTTAAAAATTGCTAGAGCCAGTTTTTCATTCATAGACTTAATTGTAGAGCGAGCTACTTGATTTAAACTGTTCTCTAGTTCTGAAATTTGTACTAAAGTCAAGTCTGCGATCAAAGTGGTAATTCCTTCTTTGTAATTAAGTACGCTTCCATTTTGTTTGGTATTCTTTAATTCAAAATGTATGCTACTTGCCGTTCTTGTTGATTTAAAATGTTTTACTAAAGCTGTCTTCAGCTCCTCGAAAGTCTCAGGTGTGTTTTCTTTAATCAAAATGTCCCTAACTTTGTCTACTAACTTTATCGCTACTACATATTTTATTAGATTCTTTTTTCCCTGCTCACTTAGTTCAGAATGAACCATTTCTATCATTGAAAGGAAAATATCAATATGTTTTGGCTTTCCGTCGAAGACTGGAATAACATCCGAAGCCTTTTTACTATCAAAATTCGACATGATTTCTGGTTTTTCAATTTCTTCCTCGTTTTCTAAATCTTCTCACTTATGTTCTGTCAATAACTGAATTGCTGTTTCTCTCAAATCTTTAAATTGAATTATTTTTTCGTCTCTTAAGGGATGTGCTAAATGCCCTACAAGTTTTCCGTATTTTTCACTTAGTTGTTCTATTGATTTTAGTTTTTCCTGTATTGTTTCTTTTGTGTATTTTCTTGCTATGGATTTTTTAGCATTTACAATTATTTTTTCTAATTCTTCAATAATCTGTTCCATGAATATTATTTATTTTTATATACTTGTGGTAAAAAATTTTTTTTAGATCTTCTTTATTTCAAATTTGTTTTGTAAATTTATGCATTTTGTACAGAGTTTCAGACAATTTGTTTTTTATGTAATGCTGTAGAAACATAAATATAACTACTATTATGAAAATTAGTAATAAAATTATTATCATTTCCTGATCTGTCGTTATTTTGTTTTGGTTTATTGCGATGGCCATTTTAAGTTGTTCTAATGTTAGTTCTATTCTGTCTTTCTCAGTTATCTGAAAGGTATGTAGTTCTAGACTCAGTACCTATATTGTTAAGTTTTCTATAGTATTTTTTTTTTTTTTTTTTTTTTTAAATCTTCCAACCTTGTTCTTTTAGCGTTTTTAGTTTATTAATTAATTTTCCTTTTTGCTCTTCTTTGCTTATATTTATAATATTTTGGAGTTCCTGGCACTCTTCTTGGAAACGCCGTTTCCTACCTCCTCGCTTTTTTGGGGTTGTTGTTTGGATATTTGCCTTCTTTTATATTCCTCAATAGTAAGAGGTATTGGCCCCGCAGTTATCGGTGTTGGAGTATATACTGGTGGTTCTTCTATGTTGTTACCATTTTTGGAATATTTTATTTATTTCTTCTTGTGAACTCATGGGTTGGTGATACCAAAAACAAACAAAAATGGCAATAGTTGAAAATGCAGGATCAAAATAGCATTAAGCAGGAAAAAAAATAGCAAGATCAAAATAGCAGGATCAAAATTGCAGGATCGAAAATAGCAGGATCGCCATGTAAAGGAATTGTGTGTGTGTGTGTAAAAATGTTGAGGTTTGTTTAGTATTATCTAAGCACTACTGCCGTCATGGGTACGAGCAACAAAATGCCCTTGTTTTGAGAATCAAAGTCACTTTTTTGAAGTTGAAATCAATTCTAATTTATTTTGACAAATGTATAGGTCAGCATTAATTTGGGCTACAAACAAATCACTAATTGATTTGCTGTTCCCGTGAGACTTTGTAATTGAATCAAAATTCCAAGGCACGTGAAAGACTTTAATGCGACAATAATAATATAAAAAGAATTCAATTTAGGATTCATATTACAAGTCGTTCCAATGCCACACAGTAATACAATTTTATTTCACACAGTATTTGATACAAAAAAATTTAATGCTCATTACTGCCGACCAACATAAAATTAAAACAAGTTTATTGGCTTAAAAAATGAAATTCTTAAGAAAATACTTAAATGTAAACAATTAATGCTACAGTGCTTGCTCTAAGTATGCATACACTACAATGTATGTATGTGTGTATGTATGTATGTATGTATGTATATATGTATGTATGTATGTATGTATGTATGTATGTATGTGTGTATGTAAGTATGTATGTTTTTTTTTTTCGAGATAAAAATCGTGGAAAGACTGGCTCACCTAAGCTTGCCAGGTGTGCGAGACTTTAACACGCTAAAAAACCTTAATCACCAACCCAAGAGTCCCTGTGGAACTACCGATAAGCATTACGTCACAGGGTGGGAAAACGTAGAAACCTTCACTAGACTACTTCGATTCTTCTTCGAATCTTTTCTTCCCTACGAAGTTCAATTAGAACCAATTTCACAAAATTACATACATGCTCCCAATTACCCAAGGACGACAACATTATATATACAATGTTTGTCGGTCTGACACTACATCCTACTAACAGTTCCAAGTTGGCCCTCCCATCACGGAATCGAGGACAAATGAAAAATACATGTTCGGCATCCTCTTTCATATTATCCGTACAGTATGGACAGAACGGATCTCTCTCAATTTTAAAACGATGTAGATACCACTTAAAGCAGCCATGTCCACTTAACATATGCGTAAGGTAAAATTTTAGGTCACCATGTTTCCACCAATCCTCAATGTTGGGGATTAACATATACGTCAATCTACCCTTGTCGGATGTTGACCAGCGTGTCTGCCATTTAGCAACACTTATATTCCTCGCCATTTTGCGAATATTTACACTACTTACAGTTTCTGCTGTAGGTGTTATATTTTTAGACTCTCGAGCCTGCAGGTCGATTGGTATCAGACCAGCAATAAGAAAAGCTGCTTCATCTGACACAGTCCGAAAGGCACAGCATACTCGTAGGGCAGTAAGCCTATACACTGAGATAAGAAGTTTAGCGTAAAATGAAAACTTCAAAGAGTCTGACCATATGGGGGATGCATACAGATTACTACTTTTCACCACTTCCGATAAGAGTTTCTTCTGTAGGTATTTTGGACCCCTTGTGTTTGGCATTATTCGGGACAGTGCTAGACATGTTTTTGTAGTTTTTGAACTTACGTACTGCAAATGATCGTTAAACGAGAGGCGACAGTCAATCATAACGCCAAGATATTTAAGATACGGCGTTGTCTCTATGCAACATGTTCCAATATTTAGCTTTAACGTTTCTCTTGATTTTCGACTACTGATTAGTACCGCTTCGGTGTTATGATCGGCCAAGGTTAGTCCCACAGATGAGAGCCAAGATCGCACGACCTGTATACTAGCATTGGTAACTGTTTCCGCTTCTTGTAGCTCCTTGGCTACACACACTAATGCAAAATCGTCGGCAAAACCACCGATTGAAGCCCCTTCAGGTAGTTTTAGCCTTAGAACACCATCATACATTACGTTCCATAGCAGTGGGCCAAGGACAGATCCTTGGGGAACGCCTTATACTGCTTTGTTCCTCCATCAGTATCATAAAACAGGACCCTGTTTCGGATATAATCCATTATTATGGCCAATAAGTATCGCGGAATATTCAAACGAGTAAGGGTATTCACAATAACTTCCCAGTTCGCTGTGTTGAAGGCGTTTTTTACATCAAGCGTGACGACTACGCAGTACTCTTTTGCACCATTTTTCCAGCGCCTCCCTTCAATTGACCTGGCCGCAGTTTCTACAACAACGTTGATGGCATCTACAGTTGACTTCGATTTCCTGAAGCCGAATTGGTTATCTGATAGACCACCAGCGGTCTCGATAGAGGTTTCCAATCTTTTACAGATGATGCTCTCAAACAATTTTCCAAATACAAAGGTGTCGATAGGAGGACGGTTGATCGAGAGGTTTCTTATCTTTTGGCAACAAAACCGGTTTCTGTCTCTTCCACATTGATGGAAAGGTGCCTTGTCTCAAACAGCACTTGAAGGCTTCTTTCAGCACAAGATTTGGTATACAGTCCAAACCTGGAGCTTTCTTATCCTGGAATTTCAGAATTTGTCACGAGGGGATAGGTATATAAATCTTCGTGGATGTTACTATTGAGGGTAGTCGGTGTTTTATAAGGGAAAATGTGTTCTACGATTCCTTTAAAGACTAACTCATCTGTAGGAGCTGAGGGATTTAAACATTTAAGTTTCTAATCCAAATTTAGATATTTTTAATTAGGCTTAAGTTCATTGAATTTAATTTTCATTAAATTATTTTTATGAAGACAGGAATTTTACAACATGAAATTAATTAAAATTTTTATTGATAATTTTTCATTCTTGACTGCGCTGAGATTTGAACCCAGGCGTTCACGGTCAGGTTTCTTAAGTTTCTTTGTTACCAATTTTTAGGCGATTCCTCACGGGTTATCCTCAAGATCATCACAAATATCAAGAAAACATCTTCTCTTGCTTCTACGTATCGCTAACTTAAGCGATTTTCTCTTAGCCTTAAACGTTTGGTGGTGACTATCATTCTCTGGTCTGCCTCGCGTTCTCATATATTGTCGCCTAGCATGTAAACATTCTGATCTCAGTTGAGCTATTTCTTCATTCCACCAATAAACTGGTTGCTTATTAATGCTGTTTTTCCTTCTCACCATGAATGCATCACATGCTCGGGAAATTTTTTTAACTAATTGCTCTGCCATAGCTTCGGGTTGGCCATACAGATTAATATCCTCCATTGTGGTTTTGAATATATCTATATCAAGTGTGTTAACTTTCCAGCCTGCCAACTTTGTTGTCCGTCTATTGACAGGTGCGGGTGGTTGTTCAAGCGGTATGTCTATAGTTATGGCATAGTGATCGCTGTGTGTGTATTGATCAGACAGACTCCACTTTACTCGACTTACTATACTACTACTGGCAAACGCTATGTCAATAATTGACCCAATTTCTCCTCTGCTAAAATTTTACTCATTTCCTGTGTTCATCAACACCACGCCAAGTACCGAAAATGCTTCAAGTAGTATCCTACCTCTTCGATCTGTTCGGGAGCTGCCACAGTCAGTCGTCCATGCATTGAAATCACCTGCGATTAATACAGGATTTCTGGAGATCGCATCCGAGACTATGTTGTCGACAATGGTTTCAAAATCTCCTATAGAGTATCTTGGTGGAATATAGCAACTCTAGATGTGTATTCCAGAAACTGGCGCGGGTACGTCCAGATTGTGGTGTTGTATTGTCTTGTAGTATTAACTTGTTGACCGACCAGATTGCTGAAGTGTTTGAACTATCAGACACCCAGTTTGGGGATTCAACGTTTCGATATTGTTCACTTAGTATTACGATGTCGACATTTAATTCACGAACATTCTGTTTTAGCAGCTCTTGAGCGGCTTGACAGTGGTTGAGATTTATTTTGAGTATTCTCATTTTCCAGTTTTAAGTGACTGAAGCGCTTTTTGATAGTATGGGCAAATTGCGCATCCTGTAACATGGTCACTCTTGGTGCTAGAAGCAGTACTACTACAAAGCATACACACGGGGCTTTCTTTACACGTTTTAATTTTGTGTCCAGTTTCTCCACATCGTAGGCATTTGCCTGAACGATCAAATTGGCTTCTGTAATTAGTAGTTGAATGACCAAAGTCTAGACATTTAAAGCATCTTCTTGGGGTTATTTTTTCTCGTATTCGGCACCGAACCCATCCGATGCGGATTTTAGCAATTTCCAGTAGTCTGTTGGCCAATCCAGCACTAAGGCCAATGGTGGCCGTTTGTGTACCTCCGTAAGCTTTCCTCAAAGATTTTATTGCAGAAAGCTGCAGTGTTTTAAACTCTTCAGATAGGTTCACTAACGCCTCGTGTACGTCTTCTCTATCTGTGACCTCATCAATATCTCTTATTTCGAGAACTATTTCGTGAGTCAACGCCCGAACTTCTGTCGTCGTGCCAAGAACTTCTTCTATTGTGTGCCTAAACTCACATGTACTCTGATGAGCAGGCCTATTAAGTTCCAGAAGTAATTCACCTCTCGCAGTTTTCCTTATATTATTCACATTCTGGCCAAGAATTTCTAATATAGGATCTCTTTTTACTTTCTTCAGTATGTACGAGGCTTCTCCACACGTCTGGATAACAAGGGCATCTGGGCGGCCCGTTTTCCTTCTATTCCTTGTCTTAACATGCTTATTTCTATTTTTAGGCTTTGGGCGAACTTTGACCCAATCAGAGTTGGTCTTTTCACATTCCGATGTTTCGGCTTGGTGTCTGTCAAAACAGTATTGCTCGGTGTACAGATTTCTTTACCACTACCCGTTATCTTTGGGATGGTATCCTTTTTCTTCTTTGGCTTGTTCTCCTTTGCGCTGAGAGTTGTGGTAACTCTCTTCCATTTGGGAGTACCTATTTGCGGTAGTTTTGGCCATAAGGCCTCCTTTGTTTGGGTTTGCGTGCTTACAAGTAAAATTTCGCCACTTTTTTCGCAAAGCATTACGTCACAGGGTGGGAAAAGGTAGAAACCTTCACTAGACTACTTCGATTCTTCTTCGAATCTTTTCTTCCCTACGAAGTTCAATTAGAACCAATTTCACAAAATTACATACATGCTCCCAATTACCCAAGGACGACAACATTATATATACAATGTTTGTCGGTCTGACACTACATCCTACTAACAGTTCCAAGTTGGCCCTTCCATCACGGAATCGAGGACAAATGAAAAATACATGTTCGGCATCCTCTTTCATATTATCCGTACAGTATGGACAGAATGGATCTCTCTCAATTTTAAAACGATGTAGATACGACTTAAAGCAGCCATGTCCACTTAACATCTGCGTAAGGTAAAAGTTTAGGTCACCATGTTTCCACCAATCCTCAATGTTGGGGATTAACTTATACGTCCATCTACCCTTGTCGGATGTTGACCAGCGTGTCTGCCATTTAGCCGCACTTATATTCCTCGCCATTTTGCGAATATTTACACTACTTACAGTTTCTGCTGTAGGTGTTATATTTTTAGACTCTCGAGCCTGCAGGTCGATTGGTATCAGACCAACAATAACAAAAGCTGCTTCATCTGACACAGTCCGAAAGGCACAGCATACTCGAAGGGCAGTAAGCCTATACACTGAGATAAGAAGTTAAGCGTAAGATGAAAACTTCAAAGAGTGCCTTAAATGGTCTTAAAGGTCCAACTGTGTCCATTACTATGATGTCAAAACTCTTTGAAGGCGTGTCAGTTATTGTAAAAGGTTCTTTTGTATTTTTATTTGTTTATGCCTTTGGCATGAATTACATGTTGTTATGTACTTTTTAACCATTTTGTTCATATTTTTCCATATATATCGTAGTTTTAATTTGGAAAGTGTTTTCCTAATTCCAAAGTGTCCTCCATGTGGTGAGTCATGAAATACCTCTATTAATCTATATTGCGTTATATTGTCATTTATTCTTCTTGGCCTTCTGTATATAATTATTTCTATATCGTTATTTTTTATATTATACTTTTCTTTCAGTTCTTTGGCCTTTATATATTTAAATATTTCATCATTATCATATAGTACGTACTTTCTTAATTTCAATTTCTTCAGTTTCAATAAAAGTTTATCCATAAATATTTTCGAACACATAGGATTTTCGCGTTTATTGCATACTATGCGCGTTATTTTATCATCTTTCTCTTTCAATTCTTTTTTCAATTCTTGCTGCAGCTTATTATCATATATAAATTTAATTTTTTGGAGCTCTTTAATATCATTTATTGACGTACATTCCCACATACGGAGGTGATCAGTCTCCTTCCGAGATATGCAGTCTTTTACAATATTTTCTTTTCTATGAACGTTCATTTTATCCTTATTTTTATCATACTTAGTCTTCATTTCATTGTTCTTTATTTCGTTGTTAAACATATTTCTTGTTATTGCCAAGGTTTTCTTTTCTTTTTCATCAATATAAATTGGAATCATGTCTCTTAATATTTGTGAGTTTATTTCTACACGCGATAGAGTGTCTGCGTTTGTATTATTCGCTCCTTTCTTATATTTTATGTCAAAGTCGTAATCTGATAGTTCAAGTCTAATTCTGGTTAATTTGGAACATGGGTTTTTATGGGTAAACAAAGCAATAAGTGGTCTATGGTCTGTGACCACGGTAAATTTTCTACAATATAAGTATGGCCTGAAAAATTGTATTCCCCTGTAGTGTATCCATACGTTTAATTTACAATTCATTCTTTCCATTCGATTCTGTCTGTCGCGGTCGTTGAAGATAGACGTGTTTTCTAAACTCGGCATACGGTTTATTTTTTTTTTGAACAAATAAAGTATAAAAAAAGTAAATACAAGAAAAAGAAAAAAAAAATTACATGTATGTACTTACATACATAAACACACATTTTTTCATTCTCGGTGTTGATAAACAATAACAAATAAGAAGAGCACAACTGTAAACAGTAAAAGAAAAAAAAAACTTTTATGAGTGCAAACAGTAGAAATGCATATATCACAGTGAGTGTTAGCGAAACAAATACAGAAATAAAAAAAAGAATCGATGATAGCAAATACCTAACGGCTAAACCTATTACTCGTACGCGATCCCTCTCGCCGTCTGTATTTAATAACACGGTTGATACAATAACAAATACAAAACCTGCTAGCGTTGCCTCAACAGCAAAAACAATTTTAATAAGTGATGTAAATATTAACCCCCAATCAGGCATAATAGAAAACTCAGTATCACCTTCGGTGTCTAATAATACGGTTGATATTAATACAATAAAAAATATAAAACCTGCAAGCGGTGCCTCAGCGGCAAAAACGATTTTAATAAGTGATGAAAATATTACCCTCAAATCAGGCATGATGGAAAACTCAGCTCCACAAGTAAAAAGTGGTCAAAAGCCTCAAGTACAAGTTGGTATGGACAGGTACATAACAGTGCTTAAACGGGGTCGCAGCCCTACCTCTGCAGCAGTTGCTTCGGCCTCAAAAGTACCATCTTTTGATAAAATAAATTCTCAAAATCGATTTGCAATTCTGGAGGATGAATCCTCTGAAGCACCAAACGTCATAAAATCGTCCAAGCCTCCCCCGATATATCTTAGGGAGCAAAACTCAAATGAGCTCATAAAGAGTTTGATATCGGTGATAGGTGAAAATTCGTTTTACGTAGCTGCTATCAAGCGTGGTAGTATAAACGAGACAAAAATACAAGTCAATAATGAGAATGATTTTCGCAAAATTATAAACAAATTTGAAGTACTTAAAAAGAACTTTTATACATACCAACTGAAAAGCAGTAAAGGTCTCCAGGTAGTGATTAAGGGAATTGACTCATGTGTGGACCCAGAAGAGGTAAAAACATTCCTCGAAGAAAAAGGCTTCAAAATAAAACATGTAGTAAATATAAAAAATAGAGAAAAAAACCCCCAACCACTTTTTCGAGTGGAGTTTGAACCCGGCGACGTAAAGCTTAAAAAAATGAAACGCACCCTATTTACAATTTGAAATATATTCTCTATAGAAGAGTAACTATAGAAGAGCCACACAAAAGAAATGGTCCCGTTCAGTGTTTAAACTGTCAAGAATATGGCCATACTAAGGCATATTGCTATTTACCCCCTGTTTGCGTAGTATGTGGTGAATTACATGGTACAGATCTTTGCGATAAGTCTAAAACCGACCCCAACGTAAAAAAATGTAGCAACTGTGGCGGGTATCACACTGCCAATTATAGAGGATGCCCTGTATATACCATCGTCAAGCAGTCAGTTGGACCGAAAACTAATCCCCCTCAAATGCAGGTAACAAATCAAGTAAGCACTGGTGACATTCAGGCCCCGCAGCCTAGTAATAACAGAACCTCTTATGCTAACGTCGTAAAATCAAACCATGCGCCAACGCAAGGTGCTGCGCCAAGTAATGATGAAACTCCAGTTTCAAATTTAAGTCGTCTAGAAAAAACCATGGAAACATTAGTGCAAACAGTAACTAATTTTACGAACACAATGGGTAATATGATGCAGGAAATTCTTAGAATGCAATCGATGTTATTGCAATCTGTACTTAACAAGCCATGAACTGTTTAAAAATCTGTTTTTGGAACGCGAACGGCATCCGCCAACATAAAAATGAATTAGAATACTTTCTTAAAAATAAACAAATTGATGTCATGATGGTTTCTGAAACTCATTTGACCTCAAGAAATACGTTTAACATCAATGGTTATATACTATATGATACCAAGGACCCTCGAGATAGAGCTTGTGGTGGTTCTGCCATTTTGATAAAAAATCGAGTCAAACACTACCTAATGTGTGATCATCGTGAGGATTATCTCCAAGCAACGAACATTTGTGTTGAAGAGCTGAATCGTAGCATTGTAATCTCATCTTTATACTCTCCACCTAGATTTTCAATATCAGAAAGCCAATATTGTGAATATTATAAATCACTAGGACCCTGTTTCCTGGCCGCTGGCGATTATAACGCTAAACATACCTTCTGGGGTCACGACTAATAACACCAAAGGGTCGTGTTTTGTTTAATACAATCTCTAAAATGAATTTAAATGTTGTTGCGAGCGGCCAACCAACATATTGGCCTGCTGACCCGCAAAAAATTCCAGATGTCATCGATTTTGGCGTGGTTAAAAACATCCCCACAGAAACGATTCACGTTGAAGCTTCCCTAGAATTATCTTCCGACCACACACCTACAATTGTTACTATAATGAACCCCAATAGAATTGTATCTCCGACTGGTTACCTAGCGACGTCAGCCACACAAATAAATTGGTTAAAATATAAAAAATATCTCAGTGCCCATTGCACAGAAAATATTCCGCTCAGTACACCGGAGTATGTAGATCGCTCTATTGATAATTTTGACAGTTTTCTGAAACTAGCTGTTCAACATTCCAATATTGCCCCCAAAAAAACAAAAACTATTAAAATATATTCCACAGATGTCGAGCGTCTCTTGTCTGAAAAAAGGAGGGCACGAAGAGAGTGGCAATTGCACAAATCTCCTCAACTTAAGAACTTGCTAAAAGAGTGTACAAAAAGATTAAGAAAGTTATTGCAGACTCAGAAAACGGCTTCTCTGGAAAAATATCTTAAGGAACTTGATGCAACTCCACAATCGGACAACTCATTATGGCGTGCAGCTAGAAACCTCAAAAGGCCAGTTGTCTCTAAACCACCATTAAGAAACTTGAATAGAAGTTGGGCAAGAAATGATGTTGAAAAAAGAAATCTGTTTGTAAGTCACTTGAAAAACGTATTTACACCTAATATATCTCACAATATTGCGGTCGATTTACCACCTGTTGCTGCTAGAGCAGCTATTCCCCTAAGATTTGAGATGAGAGAAATCGAAAAGGTTATATGTGACTTAAACACTAAGAAGGCACCTGGCATTGATAAGATCAGCAATAAAATGCTATTAGAGCTACCTCGCGTAGCAAAGAAAATTATTCTTTTTATTTTTAATGCTATTTTACGCCTTGAATACTTTCCTCAAAAATGGAAGGTTTCCTTAGTTACCATGATACCAAAGCCAGGTAAAGATCATACGAAAGTTGAGTCGTATAGGCCTATTAGCTTATTATCAAATATGTCAAAGCTATTTGAGAAATTATTAGTTTCAAAATTAACACCGATTTTAAGTGAAAATAGATGTATTCCAAACCATCAATTCGGATTTAGAAGAAAACACAGCACAATTGAACAAACTCATCGAATAGTAAATGTCATAAGAAAAACATTTGAAGAAAAAAAATATTGCTCAGCACTCTTCATCGATGTTTCGCAAGCTTTTGACAAAGTCTGGCATGAAGGCTTATTACACAAATTGAAGCAAAATTTACCAGCAAACACACACAAACTGTTAGAAAGCTACTTAGTCGGTCGTCAATTTATTATTAAAGAAGGAAATTTCTTAAGTTCACCTCAGCCGATTGGCGCTGGAGTCCCACAGGGCAGCATCCTGGGCCCTCTATTATACTTAATTTATACTTCGGACATGCCAACAAACAACTACACCCAAACTTCAACATTTGCAGACGACACAGCTTTTCTAAGCGTCCACGAAAACCGTTATGAAGCATCTCGTTACCTACAGCATCATATATTTCAACTAGAAATATGGCTAAGACAATGGAGGATAATGGTCAATGAGCAAAAATGCGTACATATAACATTCACCCTGCGCCGGGAATCTTGCCCCCCTATTACAATCAATAATCAAATTATTCCTCAACATACGCATGTAAAATATCTCGGTATACATCTGGATCGGCGATTAACGTGGAAATGCCATATAGAGGCAAAATTAACTCAAATGAAACTAAAAGCCATCCAAATTCATTGGCTTATTGGAAGAAATTCTGTTCTTAGACTCGATTGCAAGCTTCTACTTTACAACTCTATCTTAAAGCCTATCTGGTGCTACGGTATTCAACTATGGGGCACTGCCTCGGCCTCTAATATCGAAAAAATTCAAAGGCGCCAAAATAAACTTGTTCGTATAATTACAGCCGCCCCCTGGTATGTTAAAAACTCAAACATTCATAAGGATCTCAACGTGCCATTAGTAAAAACTATGATTACAAAATATGCAGTAAAATATTTAAAAAGACTTGAACAACACCCAAATCCTTTAGCTCGAAATATTTTAAATCATGGCGGCCACACTCGCTTAAGGAGAAGAGACACTGCAGCACTTACCCAACTAGATGAGAGATAAACACCTATATAAGTGAACAGAACCCGTGATGAAGAAAATTTTTGTCTGGCACTGGCAGGACATAAATAAAGTATTAGGTTAAGATTTGATAAATTATTGTTAGTTCATATTAAATATATGAAGATTCAATAAATAAATAACGAAAAAAAAAAAAAAAAAAAAAAAATTCTTTCCATTCAAAATTTAGTGTTAATACATTCTTGCAAAAACAAACAAATAATATTATTAAGTTAGGTCAGTAACATAACTGAATTGTTTTTCGTTGTCACAATTATAAATTCTTTTTTTGTAATTCGATATTTTAAATAAACAACGTCAACGTTCGCTTAGTCCTGTTGACAACAAAATCGACAACTGCAGTTCAATGTACATTGATACATTTATGCTGATCTAACAAATTCCTTCATAAGTACATTCTGTCTCTCGCGCTCGTTGAAGATAGACGTGTTTTCTAAGCTCGGCATACGGTTTATTTTTTAATTTTTAAAACGTGATTATTGATTTGTGTATTTAAAAAGTAAATACAAGAAAAAGAAAAAAAAATACATGTATGTACATACATACATAAACACACATTTTTTTATTCTCGGTGTTGATAAACAATAACAACATAATAATAAGAGCACAACAGTAAAAAAAAAAAAAAACTCTTATGAGTGCAAACAGTAGAAATGCATATATCACAGTGAGTGTTAATGAAACAAATGCAGAAATAAAAAAAGAATCGATGATAGCAAATACCTAACGGCTAAACCTATTACTCGCACGCGATCCCTCTCGCCGTCTGTATTTGGTAACACGGTTGATACAATAACAAATATAAAACCTGCTAGCGTTGCCTCAACAACAAAAACAATTTTAATAAGTGATGTAAATATTAACCCCCAATCAGGCATAATAGAAAACTCAGTATCACCTTCGGTGTCTAATAATACGGTTGATATTAATACAATAAAAAATATAAAACCTGCAAGCGGTGCCTCAGCGGCAAAAACGATTGTAATAAGTGATGAAAATATTACCCCCAAATCAGGCATGATGGAAAACTCAGCTCCACAAGTAAAAAGTGGTCAAAAGCCTCCAGTACAAGTAGGTATTGATAGGTACATAACAGTGCTTAAACGGGGTCGCAGCCCAACCTCTTCAGCAGTTGCTTCGGTCTCAAAAGTCTTAAAAGATGGTACAGCTGATAAAACAAGTTCTCAAAATCGATTTGCAATTCTGGATGAGGAATCTCCGGAAGCACAAAACGTTATCAAATCTTCTAAGCCACCGCCGATATATCTTAGAGAGCAAAACTCAAATGAACTAATAAAGAATTTGATCTCGGTAATAGGTGAAAATTCTTTTTATGTAGTTGCAATTAAGCGGGGTAGTATAAATGAGACAAAAATTCAAGTTAATCGTGAAGATGACTTTCGTAAGGTAATTACGAAATTAGAGGCACTAAAAAAAAACTTTTATACATACCAACTGAAGAGCAGTAAAGGTCTCCAGGTAGTGATAAAGGGCATTGATTCATGCGTAGACCCAAGTGAGATAAAAACGTTTTTAGAAGAGAAGGGCTTCAAAATAAAAAACGTAATAAATATTAAAAATAGAGAAAAAAATCCCCAGCCACTATTTCGAGTGGAGTTAGAACCCGGCGACGTTAAGCTTAAAAAAAACGAAACGCATCCCATTTACAGTCTGAAATATATCCTGTATAGGAAAATAACGATAGAGGAGCCGCACAAAAGGAACGGTCCCGTGCAATGTTTAAACTGCCAAGAATTTGGTCACACTAAGGCATACTGCCATTTAACCCCTGTTTGCGTTGTATGTGGAGAGTTGCATGGTACAGCTCTCTGCGATAAGTCTAAAAACGACCCCAATGTAAAAAAATGCAGCAACTGTGGTGGTAATCACACTGCCAACTATAGAGGATGCCCTGTATACTCTATAGTCAAGCGGTCGGTTGGACCGAAACCTAAGCCCCCTCAAATGCAGGTATCACATCAATTTAACACTAATGACATTCAAGTGCCGCAGCCTAGTAATAACAGAACATCCTACGCAAACGTCCTAAAATCAAACCATATTCCAATTCAAGGTGATTTGCCAAATAATGATGAGACTCCAGTTTCTAATTTAAGTCGTCTAGAAAAAACCATGGAAACACTAGTGCAAACAGTAACTAACTTTACGAACACAATGGGCAATATGATGCAGGAAATGTTAAGAATGCAATCGATGTTATTGCAGGCTGTACTAAACAAGCCATGAATTATTTAAAAATTTGTTTTTGGAACGCAAACGGCATTCGCCAACATAAAAATTAACTAGAATACTTTCTTAAAAGTAAACAAATTGATGTAATGATGATTTCTGAAACTCATTTGACCTCAAGAAATACGTTTAAAATTAATGGTTATATATTATATGATACCAAGGACCCTCGAGATAGAGCTTGTGGAGGCTCTGCTATTTTGATAAAAGCCCGAATCAAACACTACTTAATGTGTGATTATCGTGAAGATTATCTGCAAGCAACGAACATTTGTGTTGAAGAGCTAAATCGAAACTTAGTACATTCATCATTATACTCTCCACCTAGATTTTCAATATCAGAAAGCCAATATTATAAATATTTTAAATCATTAGGACCCTGTTTCCTAGCCGCTGGCGATTACAACGCTAAACATACCTTCTGGGGGTCACGGCTCATAACACCAAAGGGTCGTGTTTTGTACAATACAATGTCTAAAATGGATTTAAATGTGGTCGCGAGTGGTCAACCAACTTATTGGCCTACTGATCAGCAAAAAATTCCAGATGTCATCGATTTTGGCGTGGTTAAAAACATCCCCGCAGAAACGATTCATGTTGAAGCTTCTTTAGAATTATCTTCTGATCACACACCTACACTTCTAACTATAGCAAACCCTAATAGAATTGTATCTCCGTGTGGATACTTAGTGACGTCAGCAACACAAATAAATTGGTTAAAATATAAAAAATATCTCAGTACCCACTGCACTGAAAATATTCCGCTTAGAACACCGGAGAATGTGAATCTTTCTATTGTAAATTTTGACAATTATCTCAAACTAGCTGTTCAACATTCTAGCATAGCCCGCAAAAACATCAAAAATAGTAAAATATATTCTACAGATGTCGAGCGTCTCTTGACTGAAAAAAGGAGAGCTCGAAGGGAGTGGCAATTGCACAGATCCCCTCAACTTAAAAATTTACTAAAAGAGTGTACAAAAAGGCTAAGAATCTTACTGCAGTCTCAAAAAACGGCTTCTCTGGAAAAATATCTTAAGGAACTTGATGCAACTCCTTAATCTGACTACTCATTATGGCGTGCAGCTAGAAATCTAAAAAGACCAGTTATCACTAAACCGCCATTAAGAAACTTAAATGGAAGTTGGGCACGAAATGATATAGAAAAAGGAAATATTTTTGTTAATCATTTGAAAACCGTATTTACCCCTCATACATCTTTCGATACTGCGGTCGAGTTACCACCTGTTGTTGTTAGATCAGCTGTTCCACTAAGATTTGAGATAAGAGAAATCGAAAAGGCTATTCATGATTTAAACCCCAAGAAAGCCCCTGGTTTTGATAACATCAGTAACAAAATGCTTTTGGAGCTACCCCGCATATCAAAGAAAATTATTCTACTAATTTTTAATGCTATTTTACGCCTTGAATACTACCCACAAGAGTGGAAAGTATATTTAGTTACCATGATACCTAAACCAGGAAAGGATCCCACAAAAGTTGAGTCATATAGACCTATAAGCCTATTGTCTAATATATCAAAGCTATTTGAGAAACTACTAGTGTCAAAATTAACGCCGATTTTAAATGAAAACAGATGTATTCCCAATCATCAATTCGGTTTTAGAAGAAAACACAGCACAATTGAACAAACTCATCGAATAGTAAATGTCATAAGAAAAGCCTTTGAAGAAAAAAAATATTGCTCTGCACTCTTCATCGATGTGTCTCAAGCTTTTGATAAAGTCTGGCATAAAGGGTTACTACTGAAGTTGCAGCAAAACTTACCAGCAAACATACACAAGCTGTTAGAAAGCTACTTAGTCGGGCGTCATTTTATTATTAAAGAAGGCGATTTTTTAAGTTCTCCTCAGCCAATTAACGCCGGAGTCCCACAAGGCAGCATCCTGGGCCCTCTATTATACTTAATTTATACTTCGGACTTGCCAACAAACAGCTACACCCATACCTCAACATTTGCGGACGATACAGCTTTTCTAAGCGTACACGCAAACTGTCAAGAAGCATCTCGTTACTTACAGGATCACATATTTGAACTGGAAAGGTGGTTAAAACAATGGAGGATAAAGATCAATGAGCAAAAATGCGCACATATAACATCACATTGCGTCGGGAAACATGCCCCCCTATTAAAATCAATAATCAAATAATACCCCAACACTCGCATGTAAAATACCTTGGTATACATCTAGATCGGCGTTTAACGTGGAAATGGCATATAGAAGCTAAATTAACTCAAATGAAACTAAAAGCAATTCAAATAAATTGGCTTATTGGAAGAAATTCTGTTCTCAGCCTCGATTGCAAACTTCTACTTTACAACTCTATCTTAAAGCCAATTTGGTGCTACGGTATTCAGTTATGGGGCACTGCCTCGGCTTCTAACATCGAAAAAATTCAAATGCGCCAAAATAAACTTCTTCGAATAATCACAGCCGCCCCCTGGTACGTCAAAAACTCAAATATCCACAAGGATCTCAATGTGCCATTAGTAAAAACTATGATAACGAAATATGCAGTAAAATATTTAAAAAGGCTGGAACTGCACCCAAACCCATTAGCACGAAATATTTTAAATTATGGCGGCCACACTCGATTAAGAAGAAGAGACACTGCAGCACTCACCCAATCAGATGAGCAGTAAACACCTACATATGTGAACAGAAACCGTGATGACGAAATCTTTTTTGTCCGGCACTGGCAGGACATAAATCAAATATTAGGTTAAGATTTGATTAATTATTGTTAGTTCATATTTAGTATATGAAGATTCAATAAATAAATACTGAGAAAAAAAAAAAAATAAGTACAAATTATTTAATACACTGGACACCGCTCTAAACAATAATTAATGAAATACAAATTGGTAAAGTATCCCTAGTTACCATGCTACCTAAATCAGGAAAGGATCCTACAAAAGTTGAGTCATATAGACCTATAAGCTTATTGTCTAATATATCAAAGCTGTTTGAGAAGCTGTTAGTGTCAAAATTAACCCCAATTTTAAATGTAAATAGATGTATTCCAAACCATCAATTCGGCTTTAGAAGAGAACATAGCACAATTGAACAAACCCATCGTATAGTAAACGCCATAAGAAAAACTTTTGAAGAAAAAAAATATTGTTCCGCCCTCTTCATCGATGTTTCTCAAGCTTTTGATAAAGTCTGGCATAAAGGCTTATTACATAAATTGAAGCTAAATTTACCAGTAAACACACACAAGCTGTTAGAAAGCTACTTAGTCGGTCGAAAGTTTATTATTAAAGAAGGTGCTTTTATAAGTTCTCCTCAGCCAATTGACGCTGGAGTCCCTCAGGGAAGCATCATGGGCCCACTGTTATACCTAATATATACCTCAGACATGCCAACAAACAACCACACCCTAACTTCAACATTTGCTGATAATACAGCTTTTTTAAGCGTACATGAAAACTGTCATGAAGCCTCTCGCTACTTGCAGGATCATATATTTGAACTGGAAAAGTGGTTAAAACAATGGAGGATAAAGGTTAATGAGCAAAAATGCGTACATATAACATTCACCTTGCGTCGGGAGTCATGTCCCCCTATTAAAATCAATAATCAATTAGTGCCCCAACAATCGCATGTAAAATATCTCGGAATTCATCTAGATCGGCGTTTAACATGGAAATGCCATATAGAAGCAAAACTAACACAAATGAAACTAAAAGCAATTCAACTTAATTGGCTTATTGGAAGAAACTCTGTTCTTAGTCTCGATTGTAAACTTCTACTACAACTCTATCTTAAAACCAATTTGGTGCTACGGTATTCAGTTATGGGGCACTGCCTCGGCTTCTAATATCGAAAAAATTCAAAGGCGACAAAATAAACTTCTTCGAATAATCACAGCCGCTCCCTGGTATATTAAAAACTCAAATATTCTCAAGGATCTCAATGTGCCGTTAGTAAAAACTATTATTACGAAGTATGCAGTAAAATATTTAAAAAGACTTGAGTCGCACCCAAATCCACTTGCTCGAAATATTTTAAATTACAGCGGCCACTCTAGATTAAGGAGAAGAGATACAGCAGGACTCATCAGACAAGAAGAGCGCTAAACATCTACATATGTGAACAGAAACCGTGAAGAGAAAAATTTTCGTCTAGCATTGGCAGGACAAAAATAAAGTATTAGTATAAGATTTGATTAAGTATTGTTAGTTCATATTTAATATATGAAGATTCAATAAATAAATAATGAGAAAAAAAAATTGGTAAAGTTACTCAACGATTTCTGTGTGCCTGATACAATACCGTATCATTTATATGTAAGTTAATGCTAAGTACTAGAATAAGTGATTGAGTGGACTTTTTGTAGAGTCACTCAATATTAGGTTAAGTTTTATTCTCATAAGTAGTATTTAAGCAAATAAAATTTGTAAATAAAGATCTATCATTATCCAAGATATCAAGAGTCTCGCTTATGTTTTATTTTATAATAGAAAACCACACCCCAATAAATACCTAGTAGCTCTTTTTCAATTACTGATTTATTTGTTTCGTGTTTATTCTGCTTGCATAAGATATGGGTAGATCGTCTCCGATCTCACATTGTAAGAGTACAGCTCCCAGAGCTACATTTGAAGCGTCTGTCGTTAAAATGAATGGTTCGTCAAAGTTCGGATATCGTAATATAGGCGGGTTTTTTAATTTGTCTCTTAGAGTCTTAAATGCTGTTTGGCAACCTTCTGTCCAATTTAAAGTTACTTTTTTTTTAATTATTAAGGCAAGTTGCCGTTTTGGCGAAATCTGGAATGAATCTTCTGTAATAATTGCAGAAAGCTATGAACCGTCTAACGTCGTCTGCGTTTTTTGGAATAGGATATTGTTCAATTACTTTGTATTTCGTCGAAACGGTTTTTATACCGTTTTTTGTAGTCAAGTGTCCCAAATACAAAACTTCTGGTCTCAAGAAACAAGATTTCGCTGGATTAAGTTCCAACTCGTAATGTTTTAGTCTTTCTAGCACTCTAATGAGGTTTTCATCATTGCATCCGAAAATAATAACGTCATCAACGTACAAAAATGCTTCTGACTCTAAACCAGATAATGCTATTGTCAACATTCTTTGGAAACTGTTAGATGATATTTTTAAACCAAAAGGTAGTCTTTTATATTGGAAGTAACCGTTTGGCGTTAAAAATGCTGTAAGTGATCGTGATTGTGATTCGAGCTCTATTTGGTGAAATGAGCTTGTCATGTCCAAAGTGGAAAAATATTTAGCTCTACCTAATTTGTCCAATAAATCTTCAAGTCGGGTTAAAGGGAATTTGTCATTTACTATCTTATTATTAAAACGTCTGAAATCTACAACCAAACGCCATTTTTCCATGTCGTTTTGTCGTTTTTTTGGTACTAATAATAATGGAGAATTATATGGACTAATAGATGGTTCCACTATATCTTTGTCCAATAATTCTTGCACTTGTGTACTTATTTCGTCTAGTTGTGTCTGTGGCCATCTGTAGTTTTTAATGAAGGATGGTGTGTTATCATTTAATTCAATACTTTGTTTATAAAAATGATTCACCGTTAATGGTTCGTCTTCAAGATGAAATACTTCTTGATATTTCCTCAGAATATCGCATATGACTCTTTTATTTTCTTCTTCAATGTTCCTGAAATCTAGTTTTTCTAGTAATTTGTTAAATCTTTGCTCTGAATGCTTAATATTACTGGTTCCTCTAATGTATTTAAAATTTTAACATAACGTTGGCCATCTATGGGTATTATAATGTTTGCCAAAAATATTCCATTTGTTATTTCCTTACTACACGTAACACTATCTTCATTTATGTTAATGTTTATAGGTACGATCTTCTCTGTTCGTGGGGGTATAGTTATATTATGTATTCTTTTTGTGTTAATTTCTATTGGGATTGTTATCTTCTCTCCCTCTATGCAAGTATTTAAAGTCAGTATTTCATAGTCAATCTGACAGTTGTATTTACAGAAAAAATCGATTCCTAAAATTCCATCAGTAATAATTGGAAATCCTTCTTCCACTAAATGAAACTTGTGTGTTAATATCTGTTCTCCAAGTATTATTTTTAAATCATTAGTTCCTACCGTTTCTTTATATTCATTCGTAATGCCACTCAATCGGCAGATATTGTCGGTATTTTTGTAATAGTTGTATATTGTATTTTCCTTACAGAGTGATATCTCTGAACCTGTATCTATTTAAAATGTTAATTTATAGTAAATGTTTTTTCCTGATAGGAAAAGGAAATTTGATGTTCCAATACTTATTGT
Source organism: Pollenia amentaria (assembly GCA_943735925.1). Lineage (NCBI taxonomy): Eukaryota > Metazoa > Arthropoda > Insecta > Diptera > Polleniidae > Pollenia > Pollenia amentaria. The sequence continues at coordinate 75,654,247 of OX031009.1, forward strand.
GTATAACCTTAGTTTTCCCTGTTCGGAGATTCGTAATGAGTCTCCAGGGTTTCTACGTTTCCATGTTGTTGTATAGTATGAGCATTTGAATAGACTGTTCCTCTTGTATTCCTATTGTATTTATTACTTGTTTTGGCTGTATTGTTATTGTTATTGTAATTATTGTTGTTGTTATTATTGTTATAGTGGCTGTTATTGTTATAGTTTCTGTTATTGTTGTTATAGTTTCTGTTGTTATTGTTAGAGTTTCTGTTGATATTGTTATAATCTCTGTTGTTATTATTATAGATTCTGTTATTTCCATTATTGTTAAAATATCTATCGATTTGTGGATTTAGATAATTTCTATTTCTGTTATTTATAAATCCTGAATTGATTCTTTGTGTTATTATAATAGTTTGGTCTTTTATTGTTTATTTGTACGGTTGTAAATGTTTCTGATATGTTTCAGGCCTTTGATGTACTTGCAACATCATAGGCCTGTGCTAAGGTCTTCGGTTGTGCAGCTATTACAGCCGTTCTTATGTCTTTATATTAACCTTCTTTAAAAATTTCTACAGCCAGTTTTTCATTCATAGACTTAATTGTAGAGCGAGCTACTTGATTTAAACTGTTCTCTAGTTCTGAAATTTGTACTAAAGTCAAGTCTGCCATCAAAGTGGTAATCCCTTCTTTGTAATTAAGTACGCTTCCATTTTGCTTGGTATTCTTTAATTCAAAATGTATGCTACTTGCCGTTCTTGTTGATTTAAAATGTTTTACTAAAGCTGTCTTCAGCTCCTCGAAAGTCTCAGGTGTGTTTTCTTTAATCAAAATGTCCCTAACTTTGTCTACTAACTTTATCGCTACTACATATTTTATTAGATTCTTTTTTCCCTGCTCACTTAGTTCAGAATGAACCATTTCTATCATTGAAATTAAAATATCAATATGTTTTGGCTTTCCGTCGAAGACTGGAATAACATCCGAAGCCTTTTTACTATCAAAATTCGACATGATTTCTGGTTTTTCAATTTCTTCCACGTTTTCTAAATCTTCTCCCTTATGTTCTGTCAATAACTGAATTGCTGTTTCTCTCAAATCTTTAAATTGAATTATTTTTTCGTCTCTTAAGGGATGTGCTAAATGCCCTACAAGTTTTCCGTATTTTTCACTTAGTTGTTCTATTGATTTTAGTTTTTCCTGTATTGTTTCTTTTGTGTATTTTCTTGCTATGGATTTTTTAGCATTTACAATTATTTTTTCTAATTCTTCAATAATCTGTTCCATGAATATTATTTATTTTTATATACTTGTGGTAAAAAAATTTTTTTTAGATCTTCTTTATTTCAAATTTGTTTTGTAAATTTATGCATTTTGTACAGAGTTTCAGACAATTTGTTTTTTATGTAATGCTGTAGAACCATAAATATAACTACTATTATGAAAATTAGTAACAAAATTATTATCATTTCCTGATCTGTCGTTATTTTGTTTTGGTTTATTCCGATGGCCATTTTAAGTTGTTCTAATGTTAGTTCTATTCTGTCTTTCTCAGTTATCTGAAAGGTATGTAGTTCTAGACTCAGTACCTATATTGTTAAGTTTTCTATAGTATTTTTTTTTTTTTTTTTTTTTTTAAATTTTCCAACCTTGTTCTTTTAGCGTTTTTAGTTTATTAATTAATTTTCCTTTTTGCTCTTCTTTGCTTATATTTATAATATTTTGGAGTTCCTGGCACTCTTCTTGGAAACGCCGTTTCCTACCTCCTCGCTTTTTTGGGGTTGTTGTTTGGATATTTGCCTTCTTTTATATTCCTCAATAGTAAGAGGTATTGGCCCCGCAGTTATCGGTGTTGGAGTATATACTGGTGGTTCTTCTATGTTGTTACCATTTTTGGAATATTTTATTTATTTCTTCTTGTGAACTCATGGGTTGGTGATACCAAAAAGAAACAAAAATGGCAATAGTTGAAAATGCAGGAAAAAAATAGCAAGATCAAAATAGCAGGATCAAAATTGCAGGATCGAAAATAGCAGGATCGCCATGTAAAGGAATTGTTTGTGTGTGTAAAAATGTTGAGGTTTGTTTAGTATTATCTTAGCACTACTGCCGTCATGGGTACGAGCAACAAAATGCCCTTGTTTTGAGAATCAAAGTCACTTTTTTGAAGTTGAAATCAATTCTAATTTATTTTGACAAATGTACCAGGTTATATACTAAATTTATTCTATAGGTCAGCATTAATTTGGGCTACAAACAAATCACTAATTGATTTGCTGTTCCCGTGAGACTTTGTAATTGAATCAAAATTCCAAGGCACGTGAAAGACTTTAATGCGACAATAATAATATAAAAAGAATTCAATTTAGGATTCATATTACAAGTCGTTCCAATGCCACACAGTAATACAATTTTATTTCACACAGTATTTGATACAAAAAAATTTTATGCTCATTACTGCCGACCAACATAAAATTTAAACAAGTTTATTGGCTTAAAAAAACGAAATTCTTAAGAAAATACTTAAATGTATGCATACACTACAATGTATGTATGTGTGTATGTATGTATGTATGTATGTATGAATGTATGTATGTATGTATGTGTGTATGTATGTATGTATGTTTTTTTTTTTTCGAGGTAAAAATCGTCGAAAGACTGGCTCACCTAAGCTTGCCAGGTGTGCGAGACTTTAACACGCTAAAAATCACCAACCCAAGAGTCCCTGTGGAACTACCGCAAAGCCTTACGTCACAGGGTGGGAAAAGGTAGAAACCTTCACTAGACTACTTCGATTCTTCTTCGAATCTTTTCTTCCCTACGAAGTTCAATTAGAACCAATTTCACAAAATTACATACATGCTCTTAATTACCCAAGGACGACAATATTATATATACAATGTTTGTCGGTCTGACACTACATCCTACTAACAGTTCCAAGTTGGCCCTCCCATCACGGAATCGAGGACAAATGAAAAATACATGTTCGGCATCCTCTTTCATATTATCCGTACAGTATGGACAGAACGGATCTCTCTCAATTTTAAAACGAAGTAGATACGACTTAAAGCAGCCATGTCCACTTAACATCTGCGTAAGGTAAAAGTTTAGGTCACCATGTTTCCACCAATCCTCAATGTTGGGGATTAACTTATACGTCCATCTACCCTTGTCGGATGTTGACCAGCGTGTCTGCCATTTAGGGCTAATAAATCAGAGCAAGTTAAACTCTATTTTTGGTTTAAAATGTGTTTAAGCCAACAAATCTATAAATCAGAAAACATAGAAACCATGTTTAAACGCATAAAATTGGGCGTTTAAACTACCAATACAAACCATATGAATTTGTCTACATTTATCGTAGTGCTGCCACATGTTACTTTTTACACTACATATAATACATGGGACACTGATTTACAACTGTTGAGTTTAAACTACATATAAATTTAAGTTTAGTTCAACTAAACCAGCGTTTAAACACTCACTGATTTATTAGCCATTAGCAACACTTATATTCCTCGCCATTTTGCGAATATTTACACTACTTACAGTTTCTGCTGTAGGTGTTATATTTTTAGACTCTCGAGCCTGCAGGTCGATTGGTATCAGACCAGCAATAACAAAAGCTGCTTCATCTGACACAGTCCGAAAGGCACAGCATACTCGTAGGGCAGTAAGCCTATACACTGAGATAAGAAGTTAAGCGTAAGATGAAAACTTCAAAGAGTCTGACCATATGGGGGAAGCATACAGAATACTACTTTTCACCACTTCCGATAAGAGTTTCTTCTGTAGGTATTTTGGACCCCTTGTGTTTGGCATTATTCGGGACAGTGCTAGACATGTTTTTGTAGTTTTTGAACTTACGTACTGCAAATGATCGTTAAACGAGAGGCGACAGTCAATCATAACGCCAAGATATTTAAGATACGGCGTTGTCTCTATGCAACATGTTCCAATATTTAGCTTTAACGTTTCTCTTGATTTTCGACTACTGATTAGTACCGCTTCGGTTTTATGATCGGCCAAGGTTAGTCCCACAGATGAGAGCCAAGATCGCACGACCTGTATACTAGCATTGGTAACAGTTTCCGCTTCTTGTAGCTCCTTGGCTACACACACTAATGCAAAATCGTCGGCAAAACCAACGATTGAAGCCCCTTCAGGTAGTTTTAGCCTTACATTACGTTCTATAGCAGTGGGCCAAGGACAGATCCTTGGGGAACGCCTTATACTGCTTTGTTCCTCCATCAGTATCATAAAGCAGGACCCTGTTTCGGAAATAATCCATTATTATGGCCAATAAGTATCGCGGAATATTCAAACGAGTAAGGGTATTCACAATTACTTCCCAGTTCGCTGTGTTGAAGGCGTTTTTTACATCAAGCGTGACGACTACACAGTACTCTTTTGCACCATTTTTCCAGCACCTCCCTTCAATTGACCTGGCCGCAGTTTCTACAACAACGTTGATGGCATCTACAGTTGACTTCGATTTCCTGAAGCCGAATTGGTTATCTGATAGACCACCAGCGGTCTCGATAGAGGTTTCCAATCTTTTACAGATGATGCTCTCAAACAATTTTCCAAATACAAAGGTGTCGATAGGAGGACGGTTGATCGAGAGGTTTATTATCTTTTGGCAACAAAACCGGTTTCTGTCTCTTCCACATTGATGGAAAGGTGCCTTGTCTCAAACAGCACTTGAAGGCTTCTTTCAGCACAAGATTTGGTATACAGTCCAAACCTGGAGCTTTCTTATCCTGGAATTTCAGAATTTGTCACGAGGGGATAGGTATATAAATCTTCGTGGATGTTACTATTGAGGATAGTCGGTGTTTTATAAGGGAAAATGTGTTCTACGATTCCTTTAAAGACTAACTCATCTGTAGGAGCTGAGGGATTTAAACATTTAAGTTTCTAATCCAAATTTTGATATTTTTAATTAGGCTTAAGTTCATTGAATTTAATTTTCATTAAATTATTTTTATGAAGACAGGAATTTTACAACATGAAATTAATTAAAATTTTTATTGATAATTTTCCATTCTTGACTGCGCTGAGATTTGAACCCAGGCGTTCACGGTCAGGTTTCTTAAGTTTCTTTGTTACCAATTTTTAGGCGATTCCCCACGGGTTATCCTCAAGATCATCACAAATATCAAGAAAACATCTTCTCTTGCTTCTACGTATCGCTAACTTAAGCGATTTTCTCTTAGCCTTAAACGTTTGGTGGTGACTATCATTCTCTGGTCTGCCTCGCGTTCTCATATATTGTCGCCTAGCATGTAAACATTCTGATCTCAGTTGAGCTATTTCTTCATTCCACCAATAGACTGGTTGCTTATTTATGCTGTTTTTCCTTCTCACCATGAATGCATCACATGCTCGGGAATTTTTTTTAACTAATTGCTCTGCCATAGCTTCGGGTTGGCCATACAGATTCATATCCTCCATTGTGGTTTTGAATATATCTATATCAAGTGTGTTAACTTTCCAGCCTGCCAACTTTGTTGTCCGTCTATTGACAGGTGCGGGTGGTTGTTCAAGCGGTATGTCTATAGTTATGGCATAGTGATCGCTGTGTGTGTATTGATCAGACAGACTCCACTTTACTCGACTTACTATACTACTTCTGGCAAACGCTATGTCAATAATTGACCCACTTTCTCCTCTGCTAAAAGTTTACTCATTTCCTGTGTTCATCAACACCACGCCAAGTACCGAAAATGCTTCAAGTAGTATCCTACCTCTTCGATCTGTTCGGGAACTGCCCCAGTCAGTCGTCCATGCATTGAAATCACCTGCGATTAATACAGGATTTCTGGAGATCCGAGACTATGTTGTCGACAATGGTTTCAAAATCTCCTATAGAGTATCTTGGTGGAATATAGCAACTGTAGATGTGTATTCCAGAAACTGTGGCGCGGGTAAGTCCACATTGTGGTGTTGTATTGTCTTGTGGTATTAACTTGTTGACCGACCAGATTGCTGAAGTGTTTGAACTATCAGACACCCAGTTTGGGGATTCAACGTTTCGATATTGTTCACTTAGTATTACGATGTCGACATTTAATTCACGAACATTCTGTTTTAGCAGCTCTTGAGCGGCTTGACAGTGGTTGAGATTTATTTGGAGTATTCTCATTTTCCAGTTTTAAGTGACTGAAGCGCTTTTTGATAGTATGGGAAAATTGCGCATCCTGTAACATGGTCACTCTTGGTGCTAGAAGCAGTACTACTACAAAGCATACACACGGGGCTTTCTTTACACGTTTTAATTTTGTGTCCAGTTTCTCCACATCGTAGGCATTTGCCTGAACGATCAAATTGGCTTCTGCAATTAGTAGTTGAATGACCAAAGTCTAGACATTTAAAGCATCTTCTTGGGGTTATTTTTTCTCGTATTCGGCACCGAACCCATCCGATGCGGATTTTAGCAATTTCCAGTAGTCTGTTGGCCAATCCAGCACTAAGGCCAATGGTGGCCGTTTGTGTACCTCCGTAAGCTTTCCTCAAAGATTTTATTGCAGAAAGCTGCAGTGTTTTAAACTCTTCAGACAGGTTCACTAACGCTTCGTGTACGTCTTCTCTATCTGTGACCTCATCAATATCTCTTATTTCGAGAACTATTTCGTGAGTCAACGCCCGAACTTCTGTCGTCGTGCCAAGAACTTCTTCTATTGTGTGCCTAAACTCACATGTACTCTGATGAGCAGGCCTATTAAGTTCCAGAAGTAATTCACCTCTCGCAGTTTTCCTTATATTATTCACATTCTGGCCAAGAATTTCTAATATAGGATCTCTTTTTACTTTCTTCAGTATGTCGGTATACGAGGCTTCTCCACACGTCTGGATAACAAGGGCATCTGGGCGGCCCGTTTTCCTTCTATTCCTTGTCTTAACAGGCTTATTTCTATTTTTAGCCTTTGGGCGAACTTTGACCCAATCAGAGTTGGTCTTTTCACATTCCGATGTTTCGGCTTGGTGTCTGTCAAAACAGTATTGCTCGGTGTACAGATTTCTTTACCACTACCCGTTATCTTTGGGATGGTATCCTTTTTCTTCTTTGGCTTGTTCTCCTTTGGGCTGAGAGTTGTGGTAACTCTCTTCCGTTTGGGAGTACCTATTTGCGGTAGTTTTGGCCATAAGGCCTCCTTTTTTTGGGTTTTCGTGCTTACAAGAAAAATTTCGCCACTTTTTTCGGGAGCACTATTATTCCCTTCCGACACTTGCATAAAAAGCGCCTCTATCTCACGAGAAAGTGTAACAATTTTCATTATGCACGTTAGTTTTCCCTTTAAGAAAATCCATTAATCTCTTAATTTTATCACCTAACTTATCCATATTTTTAATACGTGGATTTTCGCAGCTAGTAGATGTCTCACTTGACACAGTTGCTGTTGGTGATCTCATTATCACAGAACTCCTTGCGAACGGGCTCTCTGCGCTCTCTTCACAATATCTCCTTGTTGTTGTTCGTTGTCATGATTCATGTTAATTTGGTTCCAACTCAAAGCCTCTATCTCCGATTCGATTATGCAGTCACGTCAAGATCCCATGGTTGTCTTTGAAAGCAGTGAGGCCATGCGAGGGTTGACAAAAAGTTCTTATGAAACCTTTTGTTCAGAGCCAGATCCGTGCAAGCACCAACTTAACGGTGACGAACCTCGAAAGTACTTTGAGACTTGCTAGGTTTTGGTGGAACGAAGGCAGTTGTAGCATTAGCCGGGAAGCCATTTTTGCAGAATTCCACTTCTTCATACTCAGGTTCCAGAATACCACAGCTGTCAGCACAGGGGTATGTCAAATCGTGTCAGTTTTCAAGAAATGCCATAATTAAGACCGTACTGGAATTGATCTTAATGCCTTTCGGCGGAAAGAATGACTGGGGGAACCACGGAGACGTGACTCTCCTTACTGCACCTCTCTTCGGTGCACCCCTGTGGAGGATACCTAGTTAGTGGCGGTATCCACTCGCCACGTCGCATAGTCTTCATCGGGCCTTAACGCCCTTTTATGGCGTACCGTCGTACTCTGCCGCTCTTGGTCGGGGACTGCTTATTCGATATTTGCAGCGAACCTACATATCTGCAGGCCATTCAGCGATCCGCCACCTGCTGACCCCGATAGTAGCCTGAGCCAGACCTATCAAGTATGTATGTATGTATGTATGTATGTAAAAATGCCTTCTATGGGTTATGACTTAATGGATGGGACAATGTCAAGTCTCTACCACCTGGCGGTATTCCAAAGCGCACGAAGGGCTAGGGAAAGAACGGGCTTAGCCAAATGGATGCGCTCTTATTGAATAAAACTACTTTCCTTTTTTGTATCCTTTTCCAAACGTTACAAATTTCCTTCATTGAAGTTTTCAATTCTTACAATATATTTAATGTTCAATGGTTACTTATGTATTTTATCAAGCTCAACAATTATAAAAAAAATTTGACTCCTCACTATGGCGGTAAAAAACGAATAGCCCTGAAAAACATAATAATCCAAGAAACAACCTAAACAGTAATGCATAATAATAGTGGCTCCTCAAGTTTTCAATACCGCTCCACCAAGATTGACCCCAGGGATGGAAACACCGCTGCCTTTAGTTTAGACGCAAACATCCCGCCGGCCTTGCTGTACAGCAATCAACAAGTCCATCTAATTCCTATATAAAGAAAAGAAAAAAACCCCTAAAAAAAGATCAAGGCCAGTACGATATAAACCAAAAAAAAATCTATTTATTCTCCATGCTTCGCTCCATTCAAATGTATATTGTACTGGCGATGAAACCTACTGATCCCTCCATAGTTGGGAAGCTTCTATCCACAAATTCTAAAATTAGAACTAATCTAGAAAATAATAAAAAAAAATGACAAGGTAAATTTCTCTTTCGTTAGTTACATTCCCACACCAACAATTAAGTTGGGTTACATACAAACTTGACCATTAAGGTGCACATGATCCAGATATTATGTACCCAAAAATAGAAAATTGAGCCAATGGTTTGCCAAAAGATCCACCCACAACACCGTGTCTTATTATGCGAGGATATATGTCAGCACCAAGTGTGATGCGGACCGATGCTGATACATGAAATTGAGGGTCAGCTAGCTGCAATCCTGGAAATTCGTCGACAATCCTATCATCCACGCTCTTCAGTGGGACCAAAAGTGAGTGTCTCCGACGAACAACAGCGTACGTCTCCACGGTAGCGCTCATTCCATAGTTACCTCGAACCACTAATAAACTTCTTTCTTTGTTTCCCACACGAATTGTTTTTGATCCCAAACGATGATTGACATCTTCTGATACAATAGTGCTCTCTGACCCTGGATCAATTAAAACTCGTTCGGTTATATACCTTTCCCCTGAGACAATTCGTATAACTGCGGTCGCCTTTAACAAAACCATTTGTTTGATTTGGTAAATCGGCAAGGACATCTCATTTTTCGAGTCCGTTCTCCTTTTTACCGACTTACGGCTTGCCTTTGAGTTTCCTGAACGGCTGGGAACCAGAGCTCGAGACGTACTAGGCGCGCCACTCGCCTGATCACGGGACGAACGAGGTCCGCTGGCCGATTCCTGGGTTGAACTTGGACCGCCGATCTTTGGACCGGAAGATGAACTAGGTCCCCCTTGCAAACGTTTCAACTTCTTTGTTTTTCCTTTGGGAAGACGAACGAGGTCTGGTTCCCGGCTTATGGAGAAGCGTATGATGCAAGTCTCCGCATCGTTTGCACGTCCCCGTACTTTGACAAGTACGTCAGGTGTGATCATGGCTTAAGCAACCTGCGCAATATTTATATATAGATACAAGCCTCATCCTTTCAACGTAATCGATTTGCAAAAACTTTGGGCAAAAACGAATGGCATGGTCCTCTAAACATACTCGGCAAACCATTTTCTTGGTGGTACGATTACCCTTTTTGTCCTTTTTGGGAGAAATCATGTTACTAAAAAAATGATGAATAAACACAAAAAATAACAAACAAAAAGAAAAAAAACTAACAAGTTGGACGAGTAACAAGCTTAACAACTGGTCTGGTAACTAAACCACGCGCCGTTCTCAACTCTACAACACTTAGATGACCATCCTTCCCAATGTGGACTTTCTCCACCCGACCTAAACGCCACTCGTTCGTCGGTATGAATTACAACCATATCACCAATTTCAATATTTCTATGCATGAACTTCCACTTATAACGTTTCTGTAAATTCTTTAAATATTCGTCTTTCCACCTTATACATAGATGTTGCTTTAAAGCCTTTACTCTTTGCCAACGATTTGTAATAGACAAAGGAGTTTCCGAAATTTCAACTTCCGGAGGGGATAACAGAGGGCCTCCAATCAGAAAGTGCCCCGGTGTAAGTACGTCAAAGCTCTCCACATTCTCACTTAATGGGCACAACGGTCTCGAATTCAGACACGACTCAATTCTGGCTAATAAGGTAGAAAATTCTTCAAAAGTATAATTTAAAGCACTAGCAATTCTTCGAAAATTATATTTAAAGCTCTTTACACCCGCTTCCCAAAGACCTCCCATATGAGGTGAGCTAGCTAGATTAAAATGTCACTGCAGCCCTTGAGGTGCATAGCCCTAGGAACCTATGCCCCGAAGAAAACTGCGAAACTCAGCTTTCAATTCTCTAGAAGCACCCACGAAATTAGTACCATTATCCGAATATATATCCTTTGGATAACCGCGACGTGCTACAAATTTAGCAAATGCCGCCAAAAGGGCAGGAGTTGACAAACTACTAACGGCCTCCAAGTGAATCGCTTTGGTGGCGAAACATACAAAAACACATACATAACCCTTAGTTATCAAACAGTCGCGTCCTGTATAATTTCGAATATTGAAAGGGCCAGCAAAATCAACTCTAGTGCAGTTAAATGGCCTAGACATAATTGTTCGCGCTGTCGGCAAAGCCGCCATAATCTGATTATCTGTCGTTTTTGTTTGAACCACACATATTTTACAACGACTTATTGTTATTTTTATTACGTTCTTCGCACGAGGAATAAAAAATTTAGTCCTAAGAACCCTTAGCATTAACTGGTTTTCTCCGTGCAACGTATTTCTATGAATGAAATTGACAATGAGCCTAACCAAGTAATAATTCGTAGGTAATAAAATTGGAAACTTTTCGTTATAAGAAAAATTCGCTGCATAAGCCAGACGACCTCCAGCTCTGATTATACCTCTTTCATCCACAAATGGGTTCAGATTTAAAAACTTGCTCTCAACAATAGGTTCCTTTCTCGACAACTTATAATATTCCGTCGAAAATTATACTTTCTGAGCAATTATTATAAGCTTATCTTTGACAGAGTTCAGTTCCTCTAATGAAATTTCCAACGATGTATATTGTGGTTCTTTCATTTTCAACATAGCATTAATCCCCCGCCTAACATATGCCATCACACGCAATGCCCGAGGATATGAAGAAAACCTTTCAGTCAAGTCACAATGAGATTTTAAATACGTGAAAAAAGTCTTATGCACTCTGCTCTTCCTGAGTACCGAAATCTCTACTTAACGACGATTTCCAGCAACCAGAGTTTGAATCGAGCCATGAAGGACCATGCCACCAAAGAGAATTTTCAACCAGGTCCTGAGGTCGAACACCTCTACTCAATAGATCCGCTGGATTAACATTAGAGTTTACCTGTCCCCAACACTCCTTCCCGATTTTCTCAACTATTTTTGGAACCCTATTAGCTACGAACGTTGTCCAAGACGAAGGCGGTTTCTGTTACCATGCTAACACAATCATGGGATAACTCCAGGCAAAAAAAAACTATTGTCATCAAATTTCATATCCTTCCTTACTATGTCAATTAGATCAGCCAATAAAGAAGCCCCACAAAGTTCTAACCTTGGTAATGAAATCGTTTTTAGGGGTGCTACCCTTGACTTAGCTAACAACAAGTTTGTTTGCACAGAACCATCCGCGTGTACAATCCGATCTTAAACACAGGCACCATACGCCTTTGCGGATGCGTCCGAAAACCCGTGAACTTCTAACTGAGCAGTAGGTCTGAATTTTTTTTTTTTTAACGTGACCAGTAAATTGATCAAACTTAAGCTTCATTTAAAACAATTTCTATTGATTTACTAAACTTTATTTGTAAGAAGATAATTGTATAATGTAATTACGAAACTGTTAAATGATGTTTGGTTTTTTTTTTTTTTTTTTTTTATTCCTACACTAAATCCCGCGAAGCTTTTTGCTTGTCAACAGCATACCAGAGTCTCTGGCGGGAATCGAACCCGCAACCCCGGCACTGATAGACTAGCTCACTACCAGCTAGCCTACCGGGGCACCAACCCAACGAGAAATTTTAATATTACCTATGACACTATAATCCAAAAGAAATTGTCTTTATCTAATAGCACTTTCTTCTAATAAAAAGTCATCCCAATCAGTCTTGTCACACCAAATCTGTTGCATCAATATTTTTGCAATAAAGGCAATAGGGCCCAACCAACCTGCTGGATCAAAAAGACTTGCAATGATTGACAAAACTTCTAGTTTAGTAAATTTGTCCTTTAAAGTAATTGGAGCTGCCACAAAATAAAACTGATACGCTTTTGCATTCAATCTCACTCCTAAGGTTTTAGCGGTGCTCATATCTTCTATTTCCAAAAAATTTTTACATAATAAATGATCTGATGGTAACCCTTGTAAAATGCTCTTGTCGTTAGATGTCCATTTTCTCATAGAAAACCCTGCGGATGATAATGCCAATATCAATTGATTACGAGCCTCAATTGCCAACAAAATGTCATGTGTTCCAACTAACGCATCATTTACGTACATCATACGACGCAACATTTAAGAGGCCAATGGCAACTCTTCTCGGACATCGTCAGCCAATTGCAACAAAGTTCTTATTGCTAAGCAGGGAGCGCAATTTACACCAAAGGATACAGTTTTTAATTCAAAATCTTTTAAAATGCTATTGGGGTCTTTGCGAAAAACTATACGTTGGAAGGAAGTTTGTCCGGGATCTCAAAATATCTGGCGATACATTTTCTCTATGTCCCATTAAAAACATAACGATAAAATGTCATCTATCTAAAAGGAACGTTAAATCATTTTGTAAAATTGGCCCTGTATATAGAACGTCGTTTAACGTTCGTGAAATCAGTCGGCTCTTCATTTGTACTTTCAACTTCCGAGACTTGTAGGGCGGTTTCTTGTCTTGTGAGAATCGCCCCTGCTGTGACAAAACCTTTTGTACTTATGTCAATACACCGATAAACCACATGAGAATTATTACGCTAGCTGTGTAACAAGCAAACACTGGTTAACCCAATGAATCGCCAAAACAGTGATGTGTGTTTGTGTGTATGTAATTCGTAGACTAGACAGGTGCACCGTCAATGCAGCGATGTGTGTTCGTGTGTATGTAATAACATGAACCGATAATACGGTGTGTGTTTGTGTGCAGATTGGTGTCACAGTATGGGGACTCAGTGAAATGATAAAATAACCTAAACTAAAAATAATAACTAAAAGTATATAAAATAAAATAATATACGAGCTGATCTAAAATAAACTAAAATTATATAACTAATAAATTAATGATATCTAATAGAAAACATAAACTAAACTAAAATAAACTAAAACTAATAATGAAATAAAATAATTATGTACGTGGAAATATGAATTATGTATGTGGGAGTATGAATTATATTTCCACGTTACAATCCTTGGATAATAGTCAGAACCGATCAAAATATCCACTGGGCGACTTATTGCGAAGTCCGGATCGGCTTACTGAATGTTCAATGCCGATCGTAAACTAGAATTATCAATGGATTTATTTGGCAAATTTCCTGTTAATTTGGGCAATATCAAGGCAGACATTTCCAACCTAAATTGCCGATCAATACGAGAGCCAATCGTAAACGTACAGTCCCTTACAGCACGGCCTGGGTTAGCATCATTCAAAGAAGATACTTCTATGTTTGTTGCCCTGGTTGGCAAATTAAGTTTCCTTTGTATTTTCTCCGATATGAAACTTGATTGAGAACCTGGATCTATAACTGCTCTCGCCACAAAACTTCATTACGACAAATAATATTCACCAGCGCTGTGCCTAAAATAATCTGTTCTGAAGTAGCTGCAAAACAATTTTGGACGAGAGTTGACGATTGAACTGTTTGATCAATTTGACCACTGGAAGTACTTGCACTTGCAGAAGGCCCAGGAGCTTCACCACTTTGATCGGTGGCAGATGCAGCCGCCACTGTAACCTCCCTATGAAGCAAAGAATGATGCTTCAATCTGCAAGTAGAACAACAAAAATCACTCCTGCAATTGTATAATTTGTGGCCCTCCGCCAAACAGTTAATACACAAATTGTGTCTTTTAACAGCCATAAATCTTTTATCTGGATTCATGTTTATAAATTCAGAACAAAATCTTATTAAATGCTCCTTCGAGCACAAGGGACAAGCTCTTTTCTAGACTCTTGTTTGATAACTCCTAACCCTTGCCGAGCTTCCATCAGAAGATCCTGAGCCCTACTGGGCTCAGCATTGTAATTACTCGAAACTTTCTCTAGAGCTGTTTCACCACCTGGTCTCCTCCTATCGGATTCTTCAAAATTTCTGAGATAAAAAAAACGGTCTCTAATGATTGAACACGTGCTGTCAAAAAATCATCAAAATCTTTCCATTTAGGTATTTCCTTCTTATTTTTGACAGATTGTTCCCACAACGATAAAGAGAGAACTGGTAAATTAATAGAGCAAAAAAAAAAACAAAAATTGCATCCCAGCCAGAAATATCTACCCCATTCAAGGTTAATACAGAAATACAATTTTTTATTTCCCTTTGCAGGCTTTTTATATCTTTGGCACATTCTGATCTTACAGGAGATAAACTGTACAAAAGCTTTAGCTGGTTATTAACCAAAATTCTTTTATTCTCATAGGTATCAAACAAATATTCCCATGCTCCTTTAAACCCCTCGTTAGTCCAATCTGAATCACTATCGATATCCTGAGCATCTAGTCTTGTAAACTGTCGCAAATAACATAAAATTTGCACATCAGTCAGTTCCTCACAGTTGATATAAATAGCCGTGAACATATCACGGAACGTAGGCCATGACTTATAATCACCCTCAAAAACTTCTATCCTGCAAGGAGGCAAATTAAGAAAGTGGCTTGAGGACCGACTCACTATAGTGTTTGAAGCACTGTTCACAACTGTGTTACACTGTGTGGATGACAGGACAGATTTATTTATAAAACTTTGGGACAGTTCACCCATTTGGGCAGCAACGGTAATGTAAGCCAGTCTACATTCCTTATATAAATCCTTTGCACTTCCACAGTCCTCATCGGAGTCTGCAATTGCACTGCTGGTAATAAAGGTCTCATATGCAAGTCTAACCTTCTCCCATAAAATTTTAAGTTCCTGCTTCTGAAAATCAACCCCAGACGCAGTCTGACTCAACTGAGATGTGCCCAAAAAATCGGTCTCAAACTCTAACAATAGAGCCGCTAGCTTTTCAAATTTCACTAAATCCTGAGATTTCACCATTTCAATCTTCCAAAAATTTTTGCTACAGTTCCACTTCAATTCAATTCAACACTTCTCTTAAATCTCGAATCTAATTAAAGACACCTAGATTCAAGCTAAATCCCAAAAACGTGAACCGATGTATGTTACCACAAATTAAAAAAAAAAAATAAAAAATCTTAATTACTACAACGAAAAAATGTTTTTTATCAATTAAAAAATAGTTTAAAAAAATGTAAATTTAATTAATGTGATAATTGAATCAATTATTTTTTTTTCTTTGGTTAAAGAAAAATATAATTTTGATTTAATTAACAATTTAGTTGTTTTAAAATAAATTTTCAATTAAAATGTTTATTAAATAACAAAAATCTTCATTTCATTTTTTTTCGTTTAAAATAAAATAGTTTCAACTTGTAAAATTGTTGTTTGAAATGGCAGTTTTTTTTTTGATCATTTTCTTAATTAAATTTAAAAATATAATTTATTGAAGGAAAAAAATATTTACAATTTTTGATTATAGACGATTTTTAAATTTTAATGCTTAAAATGAATGAAATGCCACAAATTATGTTCGATATTAAATATTTTTTTTTTCTTCATTCATTATTTATTTATTGAATCTTCATATATTAAATATGAACTAACAATAATTAATCAAATCTTATACTAATACTTTATTTTTGTCCTGCCAATGCTAGACGAAAATTTTTTCTCCTCACGGTTTCTGTTCACATATGTAGATGTTTAGCGGTCTTCCCTTCGGATGAGTCCTGCAGTATCTCTTCTCCTTAATCTAGAGTGTCCACTGTCATTTAAAATATTTCGAGCTAGTGGATTTGGGTGCGACTCAAGCCTTTTTAAATATTTTGCTGCGTACTTCGTAATAATAGTTCTAACTAATGGCACATTGAGATCCTTGTGAATATTAGAGTTTTTAACATACCAGGGAGCGACTGTGATTATTCGAAGAAGTTTATTTTGGCGCTTTGAATTTTTTCGATATTTGAGGCCGAGGCAGTGCCCCATAGCTGAATACCGTAGCACCAGATTGGCTTTAATATAGAGTTGTAAAGTAGAAGTTTGCAGTCGAGGCTAAGAACAGAATTTCTGCCAATAAGCCAATAAATTTGAATTGCTTTTAGTTTCATTTGTGTTAGTTTTGCTTCTATATGGCATTTCCATGTCAAACGCCGATCAAGATGAATACCGAAATATTTTACATGCGATTGCTGGGGCACTAATTGATTATTGATTTTAATAGGGAGACATGACTCCCGACGCAAGGTGAATGTTATATGTACGCATTTTTGCTCATTGACCTTTATCCTCCATTGTTTTAACCACTTTTCCAGTTCAAATATATGATCCTGCAAGTAACGGGATGCTTCATGACAGTTTTAGTGTACGCTTAGAAAAGCTGTATCATCAGCAAATGTTGAAGTAAGGGTGTGGTTGTTTGTTGGCATGTCTGAGGTATATATAAGGTATAAGAGTGGGCCCATGATGCTTCCCTGAGGGACTCCAGCGTCAATTGGCTGAGGAGAACTTATAAAATCACATTATTTAATAATAAACCTTCGACCGACTAAGTAGCTTTCTAACAGCTTGTGTGTGTTTACTGGTAAGTTTAACTTCAATTTATGTAATAAGCCTTCATGCCAGACTTTATCAAAAGCTTGAGAAACATCGATGAAGAGGGCGGAACAATATTTTTTTTCTTCAAAGGCTTGTCTTATGGCGTTTACTATACGATGGGTTTGTTCAATTGTGCTATGTTCTCTTCTTCACATTCTGTCTGTCGCGCTCGTTGAAGATAGACGTGTTTTCTAAGCTCGGCATACGGTTTATTTTTTTTTGAACAAATAAAGTATTAAAAAAAGTAAATACAAGTAAAGAAAAAAAAAAAAAAAAATACATGTATTTTTTTATTCTCGGTGTTGATAAACAATAACAAATAAGAAGAACAAAACTGTAAACAGTAAAAGAAAAAAAAACTTTTATGAGTGCAAACAGTAGAAATGCATATATCACAGTGAGTGTTAACGAAACAAATGCAGAAATAAAAAAAAGAATCGATGATAGCAAATACCTAACGGCTAAACCTATTACTCGCACGCGATCCCTTTCACCGTCTGTATTTAATAACACGGTTGATACAATAACAAATATAAAACCTGCTAGCGTTGCCTCAACAGCAAAAACAATTTTAATAAGTGATGTAAATATTAACCCCCAATCAGGCATAATAGATAACTCAGTATCACCTTCGGTGTCTAATAATACGGTTGATCTTAATACAATAAAAAATATAAAACCTGCAAGCGGTGCCCCAGCGGCAAAAACGATTTTAATAAGTGATGAAAATATTACCCCCAATTCAGGCATGATGGAAAACTCAGCTCCACAAGTAAAAAGTACTCAAAAGCCTCCAGTACAAGTAGGTATTGATAGGTACATAACAGTGCTTAAACGGGGTCGCAGCCCAACCTCCTCAGCAGTTGCTTCGGTCTCAGAAGTCTCAAAAGATGGTACAGCTGATAGAACAAGTTCACAAAATCGTTTTGCAATTCTGGATGAGGAATCCCGGGAAGCACAAAACGTTATCAAATCTTCTCAGCCACCGCCGATATATCTTAGAGAGCAAAACTCAAATGAATTAATAACGAATTTGATCTCGGTAAGAGGTGAAAATTCTTTTTATGTAGCTGCAATAAAGCGGGGTAGTATTAATGAGACAAAAATACAAGTTAATCGTGAAGAAGATTTTCGTAAGGTAATAACTAAATTTGAAGCACTTAATAAGAATTTTTATACATATCAACTGAAGAGCAGTAAAGGTCTTCAGGTAGTGATTAAGGGCATTGACTCATGCGTGGACCCAGGTGAGATAAAAACGTTTTTAGAAGAGAAGGGCTTCAAAATAAAAACTGTAATAAACATTAAAAATAGAGAAAAAAAATCCCCAGCCACTATTTCGAGTGGAGTTAGAACCCGGCGACATAAAGCTTAAAAAGAACGAAACGCATCCCATTTATAATCTTAAATATATCCTATATAGAAAAATAACAATAGAGGAGCCGCACAAAAGGAATGGTCCCGTGCAATGTTTAAACTGCCAAGAATTTGGTCACACTAAGGCATATTGTCATTTAACCCCTGTTTGCGTCGTATGTGGAGAATTACATGGTACAGCTCTCTGCGATAAGTCTAAAAACGACCCCAATGTAAAAAAATGTAGCAACTGCGGTGGTAATCACACGGCCAACTATAGAGGATGCCCTGTATACTCTATCGTCAAGCGCTCGGTTACACCGAAACTTAATCCCCCTCAAATGCAGGCAACAAATCAAGTTTACATTAATGACGTTCAGGTACCGCAGCCTAGTAATAGCAGAACATCCTACGCTAACGTCCTAAATTAAAACCATATGCCAATGCAAGGTGATTTGCCAAATAATGATGAAACTCCAGTTTCTAACTTAAGTCGTCTAGAGAAAACCATGGAAACATTAGTACAAACAGTAAATAACTTTACAAACACAATGGGTAATATGATGCAGGAAATGTTAAGAATGCAATCGATGTTATTGCAAGCTGTACTAAACAAGCCATGAACTGTTTAAAAATTTGCTTTTGGAACGCAAACGGCATCCGCCAACATAAAAATGAACTAGAATACTTCCTTAAAAATAAACAAATTGATGTTATGATGGTTTCTGAAACCCATCTGACCTCAAGAAACACGTTTAAAGTCAATGGTTATATATTATATGATACCAAGGACCCTCGAGGTAGAGCTTGTGGCGGTTCTGCCATTTTGATAAAAAACCGAGTAAAACACTACCTAATGTGCGATCATCGTGAAGATTATCTCCAAGCAACGAGCATTTGCGTTGAGGAATTATCTCGAAACATAGTAATTTCATCATTATACTCCCCACCTAGATTTTCAATATCAGAAAGCCAATATAATAAATATTTCAAATCATTAGGACCCTGCTTCCTGGCTGCTGGCGATTATAACGCTAAACACACTTTCTGGGGGTCACGACTTATTACACCTAAGGGTCGTGTTTTGTTTAACACAATTTGTAAAATGGACCTAAATGTGGTCGCGAGCGGACAACCAACATATTGGTCTACTGATCAGCAAAAAGTTCCAGATGTCATAGATTTTGGCGTGGTTAATAACATCCCCATATACACGATTCATGTGGAAGCGTCCCTAGAATTATCTTCAGATCACACACCTACAATTGTTACTATAATGAATCCAAATAGAATCGTATCTCCGTCTGGTTACTTATCGACATCAGCCTCACAAATAAATTGGTTAAAATATAAAAAATATCTGAGTGCCCATTGCACAGAAAATATTCCGCTTAGCACACCGGAGAACGTGGATCTCGCTATTGTTAATTTTGACAGTTATCTCAAACTAGCTGTTCAACATTCCAGCATAACACTCAAAAAAACCAAAAACAAAATCATATATTCTACAGATGTCGAGCGTCTACTGACTGAAAAAAGGAGAGTTCGTAGTGAGTGGCAATTGCACAGATCCCCCCAACTTAAGACTTTATTAAAAGAGTGCACAAAAAGGCTGAGAAAGTTACTGCAGTCTCAGAAAACGGCTTCCCTGGAAAAATACCTCAAGGGACTTGATGCAACTCCACAATCAGATTACTCATTATGGCGTGCAGCTAGAAGCCTCAATAGACCAGTTATCTCTAAGCCACCATTGAGAAACTTGAATGGAAGTTGGGCAAGAAATGATATTGAAAAAGGAAATCTGTTTGCTAATCATCTGAAAAATGTATTTACCCATAATATATTTCACGATATAGCAGTCGATTTACCGTCTGTAAATGTTAGAGCAGCTATTCCCCTAAGATTCGAGTTTAGAGAAATCGAAAAGGCTATTTGTAATTTAAACACCAAGAAGGCATCCGGTATTGATAAGATCAGTAATAAAATGCTTTTGGAGCTACGAAGTACAGCAAAGAAAATTATTCTTTTTATTTTTAATGCTATTTTACGCCTTCAATACTACCCTCATAAATGGAAGGTTTCCTTAGTAACCATGATACCAATGCCAGGAAAGGATCACACAAAAGTTGAGTCATACAGGCCTATTAGCTTATTATCTAATATTTCAAAGCTATTTGAGAAACTACTAGTGGCAAAATTAACGCCGATTTTAAATGAAAATAGATGTATTCCTTATCATCAATTTGGGTTTAGAAAAAAGCATAGCACAATTGAACAAAGTCATCGAATAGTAAATGTAATAAGAAAAGCCTTTGAAGAAAAAAAATATTGCTCAGCACTCTTCATCGATGTGTCTCAAGCTTTTGATAAAGTCTGGCATGAAGGTTTACTACTGAAATTGCAGCAAAACTTGCCAGCAAACATACACAAGCTGTTAGAAAGCTACTTAGTCGGTCGTCAATTTATTATTAAAGAAGGCGATTTTTTAAGTTCTCCTCAGCCAGTTAACGCTGGAGTCCCACAAAGCAGCATCCTGGGCCCTCTATTGTATTTAATTTATACTTCGGACATGCCAACAAACAGCTACACACAAACCTCAACATTTGCGGATGACACAGCTTTCCTAAGCGTACATGAAAACTGTCAAGAAGCATCTCGTTAGTTACAGGATCACATATCTGAACTGGAAAGGTGGTTAAAACAATGGAGGATAAAGATCAATGAGCAAAAATGCGCACATATAACATTCACATTACGTCGGGAAACATGCCCCCCTATTAAAATCAATAATCAAATAATACCCCAACACTCGCATGTAAAATACCACGGTATACATCTAGATCGGCGTTTAACGTGGAAATGGCACATAGAAGCAAAATTAACTCAAATGAAACTAAAAGCAATTCAAATTAATTGGCTCATTGGAAGAAATTCTGTTCTTAGTCTCGATTGCAAACTTCTACTTTACAACTCTATCTTAAAGCCAATTTGGTGCTACGGTATTCAGTTATGGGGCACTGCCTCGGCTTCTAATATCGAAAAAATTCAAAGGCGCCAAAATAAACTTCTTCGAATAATAACAGCCGCTCCCTGGTATGTCAAAAACTCAAATATCCACAAGGATCTCAATGTGCCATTGGTAAAAACTATGATAACGAAATATGCAGTAAAATATTTAAAAAGGCTGGAACTGCACCCAAATCCCTTAGCTCGAAATATTTTAAATTATGGCGGCCACACTCGATTAAGGAGAAGAGACACTGCAGCACTCACCCAATCAGATGAGCGATAAACACCTACATATGTGAACAGAAACCGTGATGACTAAATCTTTTTGTCTGGCACTGGCAGGACATTAAGTAAATATTAGGATAAGATTTGATTAATTATTGTTAGTTCATATTTAATATATGAAGATTCAATAAATAAATACTGCAAAAAAAAAATGTTCTCTTCTAAAGCCGAATTGATGGTTAGGAATACATCTATTTACATTTAAAATTGGGGCTAATTTTGAAACTAACAGCTTCTCAAACAGCTTTGATATATTAGACAATAAGCTTATAGGTCTATATGACTCAACTTTTGTAGGATCCTTTCCTGGCTTAGGTATCATTTTAACTAAGGATACTTTCCATTCTTGTGGGTAGTAGTTAAGGCGTAAAATAGCATTAAAAATCAAGAGAATAATTTTCTTTGCTATGCTGGGTAGCTCTAAAAGCATTTTGTTGCTGATCTTATCAAAACCAGGGGCTTTCTTGGGTTTTAAATTATGAATAGCCTTTTCGATTTCTTTTATCTCAAATCTAAGTGGAACAGCAGCTCTAACAGCAACAGGTGGCTTTTCGACTGCAATATCGGGAGATGTATGCGGGGTAAATACGTTTTTCAAATGATTAACAAAAAGATTTCCTTTTTCTTCATCATTTCGTGCCCAACTTCCATTTAAGTTTCTTAATGGTGGTTTAGTGATAACTGGTCTATTAAGATTTCTAGCTGCACGCCATAATGAGTAGTCTGATTGAGAAGTTGCATCAAGTTCCTTAAGATATTTTTCCAAGAAAGCCGTTTTCTGAGACTGCAGTAACTTTCTTAGCCTTTTTGTGCACTCTTTTAGTAAATTCTCCTTTTTTCAGCCAAGAGACGCTCAACATCTGCAGAATATATTTTACTATTTTTGGTTTTTTTGAGGGTTATACTAGAATGTTGAACAGCTAGTTTCAGATAACTGTCAAAATTTACAATAGAAATATCCAAATATATTACGCGGTGTACTAAGCGTAATATTTTCACTGCAGTGGGTACTGAGATATTTTTTATATTTTAACCAATTTATTTGAGTGGCTGACGTCACTAAGTTATCAGACGGAGATACAATTATATTAGGATTTGTTATTGTAACAATTGTAGGTGTGTGATCAGAAGATAATTCTAAGGAAGCTTCCACATAAATCGTTTCTGCGGGAATGTTTTTAACCACTCCAAAATCGATAACATCTGGAACTTTTTGCTGATCAGTAGGCCAATATGTTGGTTTTCCGCTCGCGACCACATTTAGATCCATTTTACAAATTGTGTTAAACAAAACACGACCCTATGGTGTAATAAGTCGTGACCCCCAGAAAGTGTGTTTAGCGTTATAATCGCCAGCAGCCAGGAAGCAGGGTCCTAATGATTTGAAATATATATTATATTGGCTTTCTGATATAGAAAATGATATAGAAAGGTGGGGAGTATAATGATGAAATTACTATGTTTCGATTTAATTCCTCAACGCAAATGTTCGTTGCTTGGAGATAATCTTCACGATGATCACTTATTTAGTAGTGTTTTACTCGGTTCTTTATCAAAATGGCAGAACCGACACAAGCTCTATCTCGAGGGTCCTTGGTATCATATAATATATAACCATTGATTTCAAACGTATTTCTTGAGGTCAGATGAGTTTCAGAAACCATCATAACATCAATTTGTTTTTTTTTAAGGAAGTATTCTAGTTCATTTTTGTGTTAGCGGATGCCGTTTGCGTTCCAAAAGCAAATTTTTAAACAGTTCATGGCTTGTTTAGTACAGCTTGCAATAACATCGATTGCATTCTTAACATTTCTTGCATCATGTTACCCATTGTGTTAGTAAAATTGTTAACTGTTTGCACTAATGTTTCCATAGTTTTTTCTAGCCGAGTTAAATTAGAAATGGGAATTTCGTCGTTATTTGGTGCATCACCTTGCAGTGGCATAGGACTAGATTTTATTACATTAGCGTACGAGGTTCTGTTATTATTTGGCTGAGGTATCTGGACGCCGTACGTGTTTCCTTGATTAGTTGCCTGCGTTTGAGGGGGATTAAGTTTCTGTCCAGCAGAGCGCTTGACAATCGAATATACCGGGCATCCTCTATAGTTGGCAGTGTGATTACCACCACAGTTGCTACATTTTTTTACATTACGGTCATTTTTGGACTTATCGTACCGGACGGTACCGTGTAATTCTCCACATACGACGCAAACAGGGGGTAAATGGCAGTATGCCCTAGTATGACCAAATTCTTGGCAGTTTAAACACTGAACGGGCCCATTTCTTTTGTTCGGCTCCTCTATCGTGATTTTTCTGTACAGGATGTATTTTAAACTGAAAATGGGATGCGTTTCATTTTTTTTAGCTTTACAACGCCGGGCTCTAACTCCACCCGAAATAGTGGTTGGGGATTTTTTTTCCCTATTTTTAATATTAGTAACATTTTTTATTTTGAAGCCCTTTTCTTCTAAAAATGTTTTTATTTCGTCTGCGTCCACGCATGAGTCAATGCCCTTTATCACAACCTGAAGACCTTTGCTGCTTTTCAGTTGGTATGTATAGAAGCTTTTTTAAGTGCTTCAAAATTATTAATTAGTTTACGAAAATCATTCTCGTGATTAACCTGTATTTTTGTTTCGTTTATATTACCACGCTTGATTGCAGCTACGTAAAACGAATTTTCACCTATCACCGAGATACAACTTTTTATTAGCTCACTTGAGTTTTGCTCTCTAAGATATATCGGGGGTGGCTTTGACGTTTTTATGACGTTAAGTGCTTCAGAAGATTCATCCTCCAAAATTGCAAAACGATTTTGTGAATTTATTCTATCAAAAGATGGAACTTTCGAGGCCGAGGCTACAGCTGAAGAGGCAGGGCTGCGACCACGTTTAAGCACTGTCACATACCTGTCCATACCAACTTGCACTTGTGGTTTTTGACAAATTTTTTCTTGTTTGTTTTCCATTGCGTCTATTTTCGAGTTTATGGTGTCAATGGTAACGCTTGTATTGTTTTCTGTTGTTATGTTTATTTCCACATTGCTTTCACTAGCATGAATATAATTTATTTTTGTTGTTGTTTCATTGTTATTACTCATATAGAGTTGTTTTTGCTTTTTTCACCGTTTTTTTATTTTTGTTGACTATGCTCTTTTTATTATGTATAATGTTGGTGTTACACCGAGATAATACAAGAAAAAATAATCGTTTGCACAGCTTATTTGCAAGTATGTAAGTATGTAAGTATGTAATATGTACATACATATATATGTAGGTATATTTTTTACTTGTATTTTTTCTTAATTTTTTTTTATAGTTTTTCTATTGTTCACTTTTATATTGAGCGTCCAAATTCGCTTGTTAAACTGATATTATTAACTAATTTATGTTAAAAAAAAAAAAAGAAACGTATGCGTAGTTAAAAGAAACACGTCTTTTCTCATCGAGCACGACCGACTGAATGATATTAAATATCGAATTTTATAATAATCAACAAAAGAGCACTAGCCGATTTGAGAAGGGTAAGGATTAATTTCAGCAATAAGTATGTATGTATGTTTATTGGTAAGTCCCCGACAAATTCAAGAAATTTCACAGTTCTATGACCCACAGTAAATTTTATTTATTCTCACTTAAATTGTGTATCTAATTTTAATTTCATCAAAATTAAAACGAGATATTTCCACCGAGATTTTTACCTAATAATTGTTAATTGAGCTCACGAGCACAAAGTAAAAAATCGAATAAGCAATTTAACACTACAAATAAATTATATCTAAGAATATTATAATTCAGAAAAACACACTGAAACCCTATAAAATTTGCAATATTTCACACCGAAATTTTTGATGAAATGTAAAAATGTCAATACGTTGAATTAAAAACTACATACATACAATTCCAAGTATTAAAACAATATTCAAACCAAATAGTCATAAAAATTCAAAGAAAACATACATTCAAAGGCAGTTTGGCTTACCGATGGTCCGTGGTCTCGAATCACACTAATGTTGATAGTTGTTGTTTCCGTTCCCTTTAAAACGTAAATTTCATTCAAGTTAATATTTATTATTCACCATCTGTCCACAATCTCAATGTTTCATAATGAGAAAAACCCAAGATTTCCTTGATTTCCGTTCAATTGTTCGCTTTATAAGTCGAAAAGAAATAAAGTACAAGCTCCTTCTGCAATCTGACAACTTTGTCTGTAGGCTTTATGTAGCATTTCTTTCAGTAACGATTCCCGCTTATTTATGTAGTTAATATGCCCTTAGGCCCACAACTGGCTAATTTCCAATAAATAAACAAAAAATTTCTACTTTTGTGACCAACCGATTTATACAGAATAAATAGAACTTCATTTGGCAAATGCGGAGCTGATTCAGAATTTTATAACGATCGTTTCCTTTTATAAATTTTTATCCCAACGTTTTGCTTTACACAAATTCCGATTTATTTTGCAAAACACTGGATAATTACTTTTAACACTTTTATTTTTCTGCAAACAACTAACTAAATATGAAAAATTCTTGATAACTCAGACACAAACCTTTACCTTATACAGACCAATAATACTGGGTAAGTGCAAAGGTTTTCTAACAATAATTTAGTTTTTGTTTTTGTGTGGTCTGTAACAAATATTACAGATTTTAAAAAAAAGTTAATATTAAAAAGTATCACCTATTTTTCCTGCTTGAATCCCAAAAAATCCAAAACTTTGGACCAATAAAAATGCGTTCTATGAGTTATGGACTGAATGGATGGGACATTCCAAAGCGCACGAAGAGCTAGGGAAGGAACGGGCTAAGCCAAATGGATGCGCTCTTATTGAATAAAACCACTTCCCTTTTTTTTTGTATCCTTTTCCAAACGTTACAAATTTCCTTTATTGAAGTTTTCAATTCTTACAATATATTATATGTTCAATGGTTACTTGTGAATTTTATCAAGCGCAACAATTATAAAAAAAATATGACTCCTCACTATGGTGTTAAAAAAACGAATAGCCCCGAAAAACTTCTTATGCTAACATACCAAAAAAACTTATCGAAAGTACATAATAATCCAAAAAACAACTTAAAAAGTAATGCATACTAATAGTACCGCCTCAAGATGTCAATACTGCTCCACCAATATTAACCCAAGGGATGGAAACACCGCTGCCTTTAGTTTAGACGCAAACATATGTATGTATGTATGTTCTATGTATGTATGTGTGTGTATGTATGTATGTATGTATGTATGTATGTATGTATGTATGTATGTATGAATGTATGTATGTATGTATATATATATATGTATGTACGTATATATGTATGTATGTATGTACTAAACCCCTGCACGAATGCATTTGTTTCTTGTACACAGTTGTCAACACCAAATTATTGTTGTGTCAACTACTGTAATTTTTTTTTTAAATCAGCTCGAATGATCCATTATGAAAAACCAAATCAATGTTAAAACAGTAGTTCGTTTCAAACAAATCAGTGTAAAGCAGAAGTTGGATTTAAATAAACCAACTCAATCCATAATTTATTTGAACGAAAAAACAACACACAACACATAATACAGTTATGTACGGTAAACTTTTCAATTCACAGTGTGTGATCTTGATGTTTATTGTCGATTGTTTCTCAGATTTTGATCGTTGCATGTATTATTTTTATATTAATTTTGCAACTAATAGAATTACCTTTTAATTTTTTTTTTACTTTTAATTAAATATTTGATAATATGTTTTGGTAATAATAAAATAATTTAAAATAAAAACTTAAATATTCTATAAAAATATTTTTCATCTTTAAATGGTTTTTGCTTCATACAAATCTAGCTAGTCATACCTAATAATTGAAAAAAAACAAGATAATTCATACTTATCACCTATTTTGCTACAGTTCTTTCGTGTGATTTGGTTTAGTTAGTGAGATTTGTTTTGCTTTGTTGCTGTTTGGTGTAAATTCCGTACTCTTTACACTTCGTATTTGGTCGTTTATAACACACTAATTACAATTAATTTGCAATTGTGTGTTTTTATTTATTTTTTGTTATATGTGTTTTGCACAACATTGCATTTGATTCGTTAGCAAAGAGTGAGCGACAATCAGTATTTAAAAAACAAACGAATGTCTTGAAACGGCTTTTAAATGCATATGTGCAGAGGTTTAGTATGTACCCAGTAAAAAAAATTGGTGTTTTTTGAAGCACTTAAGAGAAGAAGCGCATAATGGAGCGCTTCAAAAAAAGTGCTCTTATACAGTAGTAAATGATAACAAATAAAATATACAAAAAAGCTGTTATTTTAGTGCTGTCAACGAAGAAGGCTTAAAAGCGAAACAAACTGAAAATATATTATGGTTTTCGCAAATGCTTGAAAAAAGGCACTTTAGGAGTGCTTTATTTGCATGTTTTGTTATGTTAAAAGAAGTGCTTATTGTCAGGTTTGAAGCGATTTGAGGTATGAATTCATACATAAAACCTGCTCCTTTTGGAGCACATTTTTTACTGGGTATGTACATATTTATGTATGAATATACCTATGTATGTATGTATGTATGTATGTTTGTATGTATGTATGCATGTATATATGTATGTATGTATATATATATATGTATGTATGTATATACCCTGCAAACAATTTCGATCGAAAAATAATCTAAATAGTTTCTCCATTTAGCAAAAACCTATCGCTTTTGCTATTCAATTCTTATTGATGTAGTTACATCGTTCGGGAAGAAGTGTCCCACTATGGTAATATTTACTTTAAGAATTCCCTTAGTGTCTATGTTATATGACGAATTAGAGCGCTTTGGAAGTTTAATATCAATTAAATTTAGTAGTATCGCTGTTGGCTCCAAAAAGTACTCTTTTTCTTATTGTTCTTTATAATAAAAAAGTGGGTAATTTTACTGTTTATCTTTGTTTGATTTTGTAAGGGAAATCTAAGTAAAATATAAAAAAATTAGCTTAAAGTTAAACAAATATTAAAAAATCTACGTTACATTTAATCAAAATAGCTGTTAATGTTTTAAAGTTAAGAACCTAATGTGGACAAATTTTGTTAAAGAAAACTACACAAAATCACAAATTTGTTCAAACACTAACTTTGTAAACTTTCATCATATTATAACTAGCATATCTTTTTATTGCAAATTTTTATTTACAAACTTTCTTCACTCAAAGTTATTGTTGATCTTCACTAGAAAAATTTAACACAAACACTAATTTTCACACTAAAATTTTTAAAGTCATTAAATAAACAGACAGTTTAAAAAAATCACTAATATCCTTTAAAAAAGATAATTATCAAATTATTATTTTCAATTTCATTTTCATTTGCTCTAAAAAAAATATGCATGAGAAATTATTAAAACTTTAACCAATCTAACCGAAGAATAAGTTTGGGCAGTTTTGTGCTCTCATTTATACGTGAACATTTTTTTTTTCGGTAACATTTGGATTCCGCGGAGTCCCAATTTTAAGTACAATACTATAACTATTTCTATTTTCAAATATTAAAAATTTCACTCTATTTTACATAATTTTATATATTAATATTATTTTACACGCACGTAGCACCGATCACATGGCAACTTAAATACAAACTGTGCTCTTTTACGTATTTTGCTTTTGTAATATTCACTATTAAACAGCAAATCGTTGCGAAGAAGTCAATATAATATGTGAAATATTCAATTGTGCCATTGTTGCAGTTGTATAACTGTTACAATTATCTGAACAACTCACTAAAGTGACGAAAAAGTATAATTTAAGAACTCATAATGCGATTCTACCGTATTTTATTGTTGTTTAATTCCGAAAAATCTACTGTTTAACTACCAAATGTGACGAAGTAGTTAAAATTCGTAGACAATCGAAAAACACTCTACCAATTGCTTGGAGGGTATCTATGTATGTATGTATATACCTATGTATGTATGTATGTGTGTATGTATGTATGTATGTATGTATGTATGTATATATGTATGTATGTATGTATGTATGTATGAATGTATGTATGTATGTGTTAAGAACATACATGCATACATTTGTAGATTTTATTATTTTATGCTAACTACTAAGAACATTCATTCGTTAATGTATATTCATTTATTCTAGTGACATAATTTAAGTGCATTTACTTTCTTGCACATTATTTTGGTTTAATTTTGTAAAATGCATACACCGCAATTTCAAGTTCATTAGCCATTGTTTATTAATATTGTGTTACATATAACGTTTATTTACACCATTTATAATTAGGTCATTTGTTTTGTAATAAGTTAAGCATTTTTATTTCCTCATTCATTTGCTATTATTTTAAGTTAAGTATTTTTTTATTAATTAATTTTATATAAAAGAAAGTAAACAATAAAGATTAATTAGTCGTGTTTTTAGTAATCATACTAGTGTTTTACTTCAATACGGCTTCCTTCAAGTTCCAAGTGCTTGCAAGGAAAAATATTATAAAGTTAGCGTCAATCTAAATTGATGTGTTTAGATTGAGTCACGTTAACGACTATTTACGTTTGAAATAAATATTTTGGTGACCCCTAGTTCTGGAAGTTTTGTATAAAATTTTGAGGTTTCCCCGTCAGTGTTAAGGAACCCTTAAAATACACAAAAAACGCATCCTGAACACGCAACCACTGCCCGAGAGCAAGCAATCACCAAAAAACATTTGGTGACCATTGTATTCGCCAGGACACCAGTCCAATCAACAGGCACCAAGAACATTTCGTGACCATCATATTCGTCAGGTACCAGTCTCCAATCAACAGGCACCAAAAACATTTGGTGACCATCATATTCTTCAGGACACCAGTCCAATCAACAAGCACCAAAAACATTTGGCGACCGTCATCCACCACATTCATTAGTACATCAATCCCATTGGTAGACAGTAAACATCAATGGCAAGCATTCAGGACCTTATAGCACAGCAGGAGGTAAGGCGCAGTAATATTGAAAAAGTAGTTTCAACTATTAAGAAGGCCCCACTTGAAAGAAGAACGGAAAGAAGAACCTCCCGCAATAAAAAAATCACAACTGTACCGATTCAGAACGGCAGTGAAGATGAATCGACAAAACTACTAGCACGGAGAGTAATAGCACGCATGACAGCACTTAAATCAGGCACAAAAGGAAGTCTATTGACTCTAATTCAAGAGCTATACGATGAGATATGGCAAAAGACAAAAGACCTATCAAAGTTGGGTCTAAAACAAAGCAAATACGATAACTTAGAATATTTGGTACAACATTGGTTGATACAACTAACAGTATTAGCAGAAAAACAGCACAAAGTGGAAGCCGGTGCACCTTTGGATACACGTAATTTGGCAATAAGCAGTTCATTGCCATTGCCAAAGGTCACGATACCTCACTTAAATGGAGATTACTCAAATTGGCGCCAGTCTTATGAAGTGTTCAGCGAGATGGTGGATAAACAACCCCTGCCTTACGTTCAAAAAATGTGGTACTTGAAAAACACTCTGTCAGGAGAAGCAGGAAAGCTCATAAGCCACTTAGCATTATCTGAACAAAACTACAAAACAGCATGGACGCTATTGCAAGAGCGTTATGATAATAAACATGTGCTAGTGGCTACCTTAGTAGAAAAGATCCTTAGTCAATCAAAAGGTTCAGGCTCTACTAATTCAATCAAAACTCTGCACGACACGACAAAAGAATGTTTGTTGGCATTGAATAACTTGGATTTCGACACGTCTGCTTGGGATGTCAATATCGTACAATTAATGATGAAGAAACTTGATTACAGCCTCTACGTTCGCTTTATACAATCATTATCCAAACCAAAAGAAAAACCAACTATTAAAGAATTTTTCTTATTTCTAGAAACGCAATTCGAAGCGATGGAATCAATCGGGCAAAAAGAAAGATCAAATAGTAGTCAAAACGCTAGCAGAGCTGTTACGTCAGTAACGTCAATGCAGAACAACAACTGTACACTATGCAACAATGGCAGACACCTTATTTATCACTGTAAGCGTTTCTTGGCAATAGCAGAATCGGAAAGCCTAAAGTGAACACAACAACAAAAATTGTGCGTGAATTGTTTTAAAGCTGATCATATGGCCAAGACTTGTAATCATGGTTGCTGCAAGAAATGTAACAATAAACACAATACATTACTACCCTTGCCTTAGGGACAGACGTGTACACAAAGAACCACAACCTCTTCTGATCAAGTTGAAACTTCAAGGCCCACCGCACAGGCTCCGGTTAACGCAGTTGCAGTCTCCTCAGCTTCAATAAATCCATTAACAAGAGATCAAAACTATGTCATACTAGCCACAGCAAAAGTCATAATCAAGGCTGCAAACGGAATATCAAAGAAGTTCAGAGCTGTACTAGACTCAGGCTCACAAGTAAATATCGTAACTGAACGACTCATTAGGAAATTATTACTATTAACAACAGAAGCCTCGTTGTGCATCGACGGAGTCGAAACGATTCAGAGGAAGGCATCGCATCGGGTATCAATGGAAATGAAGTCCGTAAATAGTGTATTTTCGACAACGTTGGAAGCCTTCGTTCTTCCAACCATTATTCCAGCACAACCAAGTCATAACATTGACATTGCTGCTTGAAACAACATTCGTCTGGCAGAACCCAAGTTCAACTTGCAGGGGTATATAGATATTCTTCTGGGTGCAGAATTTTACTTCAGCCTTATGTAGCCTGGGACAATCAAGCTAAGTGATAATCATCCGGTACTTCAAAATACCTCGCTCAGCTGGATTGTAGGTGGTTCAATCAAACAGACCAAGGTTCGTCCGACCAAACCCTTGACCTGTACTTTATTTGATGGTGAGACGTCATTCGAGCAAGCATTTGAGAAGCTATGGAAACTTGATGACGTTGAGTCAAACGAGAAAGTTTTATCTCCAGCAGAAAAACTCTGTGAAGAACATTTCAGCTTGCACGTGCAAAATAACATAAACGGGCGTTTTGTAGTGAGCCTTCCTTTCAGAGAACACCCAGCTGCACTAGACAAGTCGTAGCAGATGGCGTACAATAGATTCATATGTCTAGAGCAACGATTGCAAAAGAACGAAGACATTAGAGTTCAATATGTTCAATTCATGAGGGAATATGAACAGTTAGGCCATATGGAAAAGGTGACGATTGATAATATCCCAAACCCAAAATATTTTTTACAGTTGACATTGAGAAAATGTTTAGGCAGATATCAATTAATCCAGACAATTATCAATACCAGTTAATAATTTGGAGAGAAACTCCATCATCGTCAATTAACTACTACAGGCTGAATACTGTGACATACGGAACACGGGCAGCTCCATATTTTATCCACAAAATGCTTGCAACGAAATGCAGAAGCAAATGCAGATCGCCATCCACTTGGTGCACAAATGCTGAAAGAAAACTTTTATATGGACGGTGGTCTGGTTGGATCAGGTAGTTTGCATTTAGCTTTTGGGACACAAAAGGAACTAATAACTATTTTGAAAAAACACGGTTTCAGACTAAGAAAATGGTGTTGCAACAGTCCGAAATTATTAAAAGATATACCACAAAGTGATAGAGAGGTCAACTTGGAGTTAAGCGATAGCGACACCAACACAATAAAAACGTTGGGATTATCCTGGGTTCCCAAAACGGTCCATTTCTGCAATATAATCCCCCTCACGTAATTTCAAAACGTACAGCAGCCTCCGACCTTGCAAAATTATTCGACCCTCTAGGTCTGCTCGCACCTGTTGTTGTAAAGGCAAAGATTTTTATTCAGCAGTTGTGGCAACATCCGCTAGACTGGGATGATCCAATACCTGAGTCGCTTCGTAAGGCTTGGGAGAGCTTCAGAACTGATTTGGAAAATCTGAACAATTTCAAAATACCACGACATATATTTATTGGCGAGATCCCCGTGAGCACACAAATACACGTTCTTGCAGATGCATCGGAAAAGGCCTTCGGAACAGTCGCACATATTCGAGCAGTTCTCAGCGATGGACGAGTAGTTGTTATGTGCAAAATCAAGGGTAACTCCTTTGCAAAATCAAACACTACCTCGATTAGCACTATGTGCCGCTGTCATAGCAGCTAAACTTGCTCATAAGATAAAGATTGATTTTAAACTCGGAAAACAGCCTATATTCCTATGGACTGATTCAGAGGTGGTGTTATTCTGGATAAATTCGCAATCCGCTTCATATAAAGCATTTGTGGCTAATCGTGTTTCAACTATTCAATCCTTGACACTTACAGAACAATGGCGTTATGTCAGTTCGAAAGAAAACCCGGCTGACATTGTATCCCGAGGCATTCAACCAAGTGCTCTGGCTACATGTAGACTTTGGTTTCATGGCCCAATATTTCTTCATGGAAAAGAAAAGATGTGGCCATCAAAATTGTCATCACAACCTCCCACTACGATGATCATAGAATCAAAACGGGTGCTTTCAGCAACAGTAATAGAACATAACTGCGACATGATTTACAATCTACCTCACAATAATTCCTTTAGAACACTGCAAAGAATTTTGGCATACGTGATTAGGTTCATAAACAACTCAAGGATGGCCAGCACAGAGCGGCCAAAGCATATCTCGCTAACCCGAATGAACTGGACGACTCTGTAGCTGTTATTGTTCGAGCAATACAAGGTTCTGAATTCCACGTAGACATTAGACAACTCCGAGAGGGTAAGCAGGTTAACAACAATAGCTCAATCATCAGTCTCACACCATTTTTAGATTAAAATGGTTTTCTCAGAGTAGGGGGAAGATTAGAACATTCTAACCTACAAGCAGATGCAAAACATCCAATTATAATACCATACAACGACAGGTAAAGATATTATTTATTATGGTACATGAAGATAACAAACATTGTGGATCACAGTCGCTGTTAAACACAGTAAGACATCGCTTCTGGCCAATAAAAGGGAAAGTAACCGCCCGATCAGTGATTCAAAAATCCGTTAGAGCACGCCCGAAGTTACATCAACAAGTAATGGAAAATCTTCACCAAGCAATAATTACACCTGCTAGATCTTTCATCAATTCAGGCGTGGATTACTTTGGCCTACTGTGGATTCATTATAAACTAAGAGGAAAACGTCCAACAAAGGCATATGTCACTGCCTTTTGCTGTTTTGCCACCAAGGCAGTTCATTTCGAACTCGTGAGCGACCTTTCAACTGAAGCATTTATTGGTGCACTGAAGCGCTTTGTCGACCGAAGAGGATGCTGCCAAAACATCTACAGTGACAATGCAACAAACTTTATTCGAGGAAACAATAAATTATCCGAACTCAATGAATCAATATTTTCGGAAAGTGGCAAATAGGTAGTAAGATCAACGTGCAGCTCAAAGGGAATACAATTTAATTCTATTCCACCCAGGGCTCGTCATTTCGGAGGATTTTGGGAGGCACCTGTCAAATCGGCGAAACACCTGCTAATTCGTAGCGTAGGTACAGCTTCATTAACATATGAAGAATTGAAAACAGTAATCGTGGAGATAGAAGCCATCTTAAATTCCCGTCCGTTGACCGCCATTTCCAATGATCCTTGCGCTTTGGCTGCAGTTACTCCAGGACACCTCTCAATCGATGAAGCTACCACATCTCAGGTAGATAGCGCAGCTAGTTCTAAGAATATACCTCTTCTGGCAAGATGGGAGCTGGTTTCTCAAATGAAACACGAGTTCTGGAGACAATGACTTAGTGCAAGAAACTTTATTAAGACTGTGACTTGTTATCATCATGGCTGAATTCCAAATCGTCGATCTTTTTTAACTGCATGCTACAATGCAACCGTGTGGATTATTACAATGTTATTTGTCCCAACATTCACCAAAAAAGTATTCGATGCACACATAACAAGAAAACTGTGCATCGTTAAACTAGATGATACATTTTTGATTTGTGATGCAAAGTATTATGATGTTTTGGAACTCAGCCCATATTAGTGAAACATTTCATTAGCATAATGATAAAGTTTCCAATTTTTTATGAATGATTTCATTATTTTAATGAAAAGATTCTTGTATATCAATGAAATTTTTAATTTGTGTAATGACATTATTCATTATTTTAATTACTAAATTTCGTAGTTTTGACAGTCTTTCATTAGTTTAACGATTAACTTTCTTAACTTCTATGACTATGATTCATTATTTTAATGAATATTTATGTTCTATTCCATATTGCTCCCAACTTTTGTTGTTAACATTGTAAAGAAATAAAAGATTTTGATTATTTTCAAAAAAAAAATAATTTTTTTATTTAATATAAAAAAACAAGAGCGTTCTAAAATATTTGTGTTATTTATATAAATATGCTTAGAAATTCACACAGCTTTAATGTTAGTTGTATGAAATCCGTATCATACTATTTTATTATGTATTAGTACGTAGAATTGCACCTATGTAAGAACCGCCTTTTTTGTTTTATATGTACTTTATATCTTTTTTATTCTTATTAAATAAACGTTCATCTCAACAGGTTATGTGCCCAAATTTACGCGCAAATTTTTTTTTTTTAAAAGTAAAATTAATTTAAAATTTTAGAAGTTTAAAGGCAACAATGAACACAGTTTGTGCACAATTTCCAAAATTGTCAAACACCAACTACCATGTTTGGAAATTTAATATGGAGTTGCTGTTGCTGGAAAGGGAGTTGTGGGAAGTTGTTGTTGGTGTTGGTGAAATGGTTGGCAAATGATGGAAAGGCTAGAGCTGTTATTGGTTTGGCTGTGGAGGAATCGCAAAAGGTGCTCATTAAGCAGCTGAAAACGGCAAAACAGCTCTGGGACACCTTGAAAAACATCATGAGAAGGCAAACATAACCAACAAAGTAAGTCTTTTAAGGCAAATGTCATCTATGCGGTTGGATAGTGGTAAAACGATGGAAAACAACATAATTGATTTCCTTGTGATTGTTGATCTTTTACGGGACTTGGGCGAGGTGGTAGAGGAGCTTAAGGCTGTTGCATTTTTGTTGGGCACACTGCCGGAGGTATACAACCCTGTAATTACATCATTGGAAATGCGGTCTGAAGCTGACCTTACCCTTGATTTGGTGACGGAAAAACTGCTTCAGGAATTTAAGAGGGTGTCCGGCTGTGAGCAAGAGCCAGAAGCGGCGTTTAAAATACAAAAAAGAAAGTTTGTGCCAAAATGCTTTATTTGCGGCAAGCCCGGCCATTTTAAGAAAAGTTGCCCAAATAAGAGGCCAAATAAACAACAAAAAGCAAATGACAATCGTGCAAATATTGTGAAGGACGATAACGTTAACGTTTGTTTTGGTGTAATGAAATCAAAAACTAACGGTGATTGGTTTATTGATTCAGCTGCAACATGCCATATGAGCTGTGATAATAATTACTTCATAACAATGGACACGGAATGTATAGAAACAGTTTATTTGGCAGATGGTACGGAGCTAAAAGCGTGCGGAATTGGTAATGTCATTCTTGTGCAAAATGTACTGTATGTTCCCCAATTGGACGGAAGTTTACTATCAGTCCGTAAGCTGACCAGTGCGGGTTTTAAGGTGAATTTTACACAAGACGGTTGTTCGGTTTCGAAGAATGATCATGTATATGCAAAGGCATCGTTAAATAACGGTTTGTTTGTATTAAATCACAGTTTTAAAGCAAATAAATTATCGCATTCTAAAAGTGATTGCGTTCACGTTTGGCACCGTCGTTTTGGACACAGAAACATCGATGCAATAAAGTCTAGTGTAACAAGGGGCTTGGTAACAGGTGTAATCGTTGACAATTGTAATTGTGAAATCAATTGTGAAGTGTGCTTAAGAGCCAAGATGACAAGAAATCCGTTCCCTAAATCGTCAGGATCTAAAACCAATGAAATTTTGGAATTAATACATTGTGATTTGTGCGGTCCAATGCAAAATAAAACCCCTGGTGGTAATCGTTATTTTTTGACACTAATCGATGATTATAGTCGTTTTTGTAACGTTTTGTTCATTGCATCGAAGGACTTGGCATTCGACAAAATACAAGAATTCGTCGAACAAACGGAAACCCAATTTGGCAAGCGTGTTAAGAAATTCAGAACTGATCGAGGTGGGGAATTTGTTAACAACAGAATGAACAAATATTTTAAATCCAAGGGCATTATTCACCAGTTAACTTGCGCCTATACTCCTGAGCAAAATGGTGTTGCGGAAAGAAAAAATCGCAGCTTAATGGAGATGGCCAGATGTATGCTGTATGATTCAGACATAAGTATAAAGTTTTGGGCTGAGACTGTTAATAGTGCAAACTATATACAGAATCGTTTATTGTCGTCCGCTACAGATGTGACCCCATTTGAATTATGGTATGGTAAGGCTCCAAATTTGAGCCACGTTCGTATTTTTGGTACCATTGCTTATGCGCATATTAATAAGCAAAAGCGAAGAAAGTTGGATGAAGTTGCTGTAAAGTGTCTATTTGTTGGCTATGCTGATGAATCTAAAGCTTTTCGTCTGTTGACTTGCAACTCTAATGAAGTCATTATTAGTCGTGATGTTAAGTTTTTAGAATGTGAAAATTTTCTTACGCCTAAAGTTTTTGAGGACAACAATAATTCAAACACTGAAAAGGAAAATATTTATTTTTCAAACTTAAACACAAACATCGCTGAATCGCAGTCGCAGAAACAACTGAATGGAGATATTGATAGAATAAGTTCAGACGATTTTCAAGGTTTTACAACAGCAGAAGAAGATTCGTCATCCGATACTGCTACACAGGGTAATTCAAATGATACACCTAGAAGTTCTTCAAGATTAAACAAGGGTATACCTCCCAAAAAGTACGGATATAAGGTATGTACTAGTGACGACCCTATAAGTTATAATGAAGCGTTGTCGGGACCTAACAGTGAAAGTTGGTTAAACGCAATGAAAGAAGAGATGACGGCACTGCAAAAGAACAAAACATGGGACTTGATGGAACTGCCTAAAAATGAAAAAATAACTGGCTGCAAATGGATTTTCAAAACAAAACATAATGTTGATGGCGTAAAGAAGTTCAAAGCGAGGTTGGAGTATGGGGAAAGTTACGATGAAATTTTCGCACCAGTTGTAAAGCAAACGTCATTTCGCAGTTTATTGGCCATAGCAAGTAGCCGCAAGATGAAAGTATGCCACATCGATATCAAGACAGCATTTCTATACGGTGAGTTGGACTCTGATATTTACATTAAACAACCCGAGGGTTTTGTTGAGCCCGGTAACGAGGGCCTTGTATGTAAATTGAATAATAGTTTGTATGGGCTAAAGCAGTCGGCCCGTTGTTGGAATTTATTTATTTATTTATTTATTTATTAAAGTCTATGGAATAATCCCTACAGACCAATTTATACAAAACATAATTAAGAAATTAAAAATAATTTAACAAAAAAAAAATATAAATGACATTTTTACATATTAAAATTAATATATAATAAATTTTTTAGGTTATTGTATTTAAGTGTAATATAATATCTCTTTTCACGAATTCCAAACTTTTATTAAAATCTATAAATGGATACAATAAATTGAATTCATCGCAGATTCTGCGAAATGGATCAAAATTAGCATAGTTTGTGCTGTAATATTTTATGCTTAGGATGTTATAATTTCTTAATGATCGAAGAGGAATATGTAAATTTATTTTGCTAAGAAGAAATTCGGAGATTCGGTCCTAGGTGACTACCCTGAGGAACACCTGATATTACATTTATACAGTTTGAATATGAATGACGAAATTTAACAGATTGTGTTCTGCCTTTTAAGTATGAGCCAAGCCATTTAAGAAGCGATAAACTAAAGCCCATCCGATCAAGCTTAAACAGCAAAAGATCATGATTAACTTTATCAAACGCCTTACTAAAATCGTTATATATTACATCCGATTGCA
Source organism: Pollenia amentaria (assembly GCA_943735925.1). Classification (NCBI taxonomy): domain Eukaryota; kingdom Metazoa; phylum Arthropoda; class Insecta; order Diptera; family Polleniidae; genus Pollenia; species Pollenia amentaria. The sequence goes on from OX031009.1 coordinate 75,693,967, forward strand.
TGCCATTAACAAACCCTTCATTTACCCAAGTTGTCAACTCTAGAAGATTCGTAGTTGTAGAGCATGATTTACGAAATCCATGTTGTGTTGGAGATAATATAGATGATGCGTGATGCGACAGTGTATCATATATAAGTTTTTCAAATAATTTTGGTATAACACTTAATTTAGCTATGCCTATATAATTTGAAATATTAGCTTTAGATCCGGATTTAAACAGTGGAATTATAAACGATTCTTTCCAAATTGAAGGAAAATAACCCGTCTTAAGGGATATATTTTATATATGAGTCAATGGAATGTATAATATTTGTGAGCATCGCTTTAAAATACAGCTGGGAACGCCGTCTGGGCCAGCAACGTTTGACGATTTTAGCTTAGCTAGGGCTTTTAAGACGGTTTGTTGGCTAATGGACGGCATAGAAAAAGTTGTGGATTCAAGGATTGTGTACGAATATTGATAGTTAAAGGATGACAAAGAGTAAGTTGATGCAAAAAAGTCAGCAAACATATTGCTAATGGACTTATCGTCCGAAGATTCTGAATCACCATATTTCATAATCGAAGGATATTCAGCCGATCGTCTTTTAGAATTAACGAATTTATAAAATGATTTTGGATCCTTTTTGAAATTATGTCTTATTATATCTAAATAGTTTTTATAAGCTAATTGATTAGCAATAGTATATTCAGATCTTGATATTGAGTACTTTGCATAACACAACAACGTTCCATATTTTTTATAACTTTTATACAATTTATTTTTCCTGTTTTTAAGCCGAGATATAAATTTTGTGTTCCAGGGGGGACCATTAGCTTTAGAAGGAAACACTCTAGGTACAGATGCCAAAAAACATTCATTAAGTAAATGGTAAAATGTCTTTAAACAGAGGTCCAAATCATTTTACAATTGTTTAGTACACATATCCAATCAATTTGAGACATTTGACATTGAAGGTTCTCGTAGTTTGTACGTTTAAAACAAAATATTTTATTGCGCTGAGATGTGTTTTTTTCTGGATAGGATAGGAGCATAAGCACGATATTTCAATTGTTGGGTGATATATATCCTCAGGGTTAGAAATTGGGGGATGGCGCAGTATAGAAAAGTCAGATGAATCGTTCACAAATATAAGATCCAACATTCTATCATATGAATTTTTAATCGAGTTGACTTGAAAAAGACAATTATTAAACAAACTATTGATAAACTCTGCTGATGAATCCGAAGAGCGAACTGGAACTAAATGACTAGAATCCGGAACACCAATCCAATCTACAGATGGCATATTGAAGTCACCAATTACAACTATTAAATCAGACGATTTTAATTTTCTTAAAATTATATCAACAGCTTTCAGATGATCTTCATAAATAGAGGAATCCGAATGAGGCGGAATATACGAGCAAATAATATATATAGATTTATTATTAATTTTTGTTAAAACACATATAATTTCAATATGCAAAAAATCATTTAAAATAATTTCTTCAGATGAAAACTCACTTAAAACGGCAATTAGTACACCACCACCGGTTTTTTTTACTTTATTATCAGCTTGATCGCCACCCTGTTTTTTATCAGATTGTTTTTCCTCGGATTGTTTTTTATCACATACTTTTTCACAACTTTCTCTATCTTTTCTAAAAATTTGATATTTAGGACAAAAAATTTCAGAGTTATTGACCTTTTTACTGAGCCATGTCTCCGTAAATACAATTATATGTTTGCTTAAGCCAAAGCTGTTACAGTAAATGGATGATAGTTTAGAATTTATGCCTCTTACATTTTGATAAACAATGGAAATTAGTTTATTGGAATTGTATCTACGGATTTTGGAAGGCGAGCCATATCATCCTCTCTATACACAAATTCTCGTATTAAAGCATTTTTAGGCCAAAAGGCACGATCAACAATTTTTGGAAATAAATCTTCAGGAACTATTATTTTGAAAGATGCTCTATTTCTGGAATTCATTTTATAAACGATTATATCATCTGGAACACAGTTTTGAATGTTTGCCAGCACGTGGTGCTTCATCTCCTCTGTAGTTGTATCCTGCGCAAAACGAGTAGCGAATATAGTTTTTTTCGGTGGAATAGTTCTTAGTTCTCTAGGAGCGAATGATGATCCAGTGTCTCCTGTACGATTTGCATTTATATTACCAGCCATTGATGTATGCGGCTTAGGAGATGACGCGTCAAAATTAATCAACCGAGCAGAATTTTGAGCACCAGTACTCAAATTCTGCCCATTAGTAAATGATGATGTATTAGCAGTTGAAGGAATCGAAGAAGCATTATTAAAAGATAGAGGAATAGCAGTTTCAGGCATGAATGGAGTCTCAGTAAGCAAATTAATGGGAGTCTGAACATCCTTAGCAGTTGTAAGTATCGGAAAAGTAGTATTTGTATTTGAAGTAGGTGTCGGTTTATTAATTAATATTTCAACATTATTCGCGGGTGGATTATTCGCGGGTGGATTATTATTAGCAATTGTAGTATTCGGAAAACCAGTATCATAAGGATTATCTTTATTTAAGAATCTTGGTGATTTACGACGATTTGGAGACGGTGGTTGGAGTTCATCTAATGACTTAAAGTCATCAAATAACTTTCCATAAGAATTGACTTGCTCAGATAAGTTACTTAGATTTTTTTGAATTTCCATAAAAATTTTTTTTTTTGCTTTGAAAGAAGCGGTAAAAATCGGCACCAATTTTTTGACATTCATTGAATCTTCGAATCAATCAGATTCTAATTGATTCGGGATTCAGAAGGGGAAAGGCCGAACCTTGTATGTATGTAAGGGATGATGGTAGCCTAACGACATATATTTTAATTTACGTTGATGACATTATAATAGCATCAAAGTCAGATCCACAAATCGTGCGTATACTGAGGTCTCATTTTGAAATTACTGAATTGGGAGACTTGAAACTCTATTTGGGAATTGAGGTAATATTGGATGGTGGTATATTTTATCTAACCCAGGAACAATATATTGACAGAAAATTACAAGAGTTTAATCTTCATGATGCAAAGATTTCATCCATACCCATGGATCCCGGTTATTTAAAGTTAAAATGTACAAATTTGTTGCCAGACAACATTTTATACCGAAAGGCAATCGGATCGCTTTTATACGTCCCGAATAACACTCGACCCGACATTGCTGTAGCTGTCTCAATACTATCTCGCAAAATTAACAACCCCAATCCAAATGATTGGACTGAGGTCAAACGAATCTTCAAATACCTAAAGGGTACTAAGAGTTTGAAATTATGTGTGGGATCGAAAGCCGGTTTGGAACTAAAGGGCTTTGCTGATGCTGACTGGGCCAGTGATACAAATGACCGAAAATCTACAAGTGGTTATATTTTCAAGCTTGGCGATGCTGTAATTAGTTACGCAAGTAGGAAGCAAAGTAGTGTTACACTCTCGTCCACTGAAGCCGAGTTTGTGGCGCTAACAGAAGCCTCGCAAGAGCTTTTGTGGATAAGCCAACTAATGGAAGATTTTGGTGTTAATGTGCAAAATCCTACCATCTTTGAAGACAACCAGAGCTGCCTCAAGATGCTTCAGGATGAAAAAGTTTCCCCCAGAAGCAAACACATAGACGTGAAATTTTACTTTATTCGTGACTTATATAAATCAAATTAAATTTTATATTCTTATTGTCCTACGGACTCAATGTTGGCTGACATCCTAACCAAGCCTTTACAGAGGATTAAAATATCGAAATGTATAAGTCTTATCTTATATCACAAAGGGACCGCTAAAGGACCCAAGTGAGCTGTCTCTCGATGGCTGCCCATGGAACCTATTTAAGTACAATATTTTTCATATTGAGAAGGGGTGTTAGTTGTATAATTTATGTAATGAATTTACTCTTTTGAGCTAATGGAATAATTTGGTATCATACTATTTTAATATGTATTAGTACGTAGAATTGCACCTATGTAAGAACCGCCTTTTTTGTTTTGTATGCACTTTATATCTTTTTTATTCTTATTAAATAAACGTTCATCTCAACATTTAAAAATATGTCATTAGAATTACAAAAAGTTCAAATGAAATACATTTAATAACGATTATTTTTTATTTAATTTAAAAAAAGAGTATACTTAAAAAAAGTCGAGTTTTTCATATAAATATGTGTTGGAAACTCACATAACTTTCAAAATATTTTATTACAATTAAAAAGAACAATTATATACAAAAACAAAATTAATTTTCAATATCTTTTAACTCGTTTAAAAGAATGCTTATTTTGAATTTTTTTTGGAATTTGTTTCTAAAGAATAGAAGTACACTTCTATAAAAGACCACACTAAATTGCCTTTGGATATTCTAAATTGAATAAATGAAACATTTTAAAGCAGAGATCCAAAGATCTTATAAAACTGGGAAATGGTAAGAATGTGCTGTCTAGATAAACAAAGAAATGCTGAATTTTTTCGAAGTCTCCAATTGCTAATACAAACTATTTTTTACTATCGCCTCTTTTTTTAAGAAATTCTATATGATCCTGCAGTTCCTGCATTGTATTTCCCATAAAAATTAATGACTGTTGTGAGTCTTTTATGGAAAAACGAGACATTTCTCTTCTACCTAACACGGTTTTTCGCGCGACCTTTCCAGTTGGGGGAAGAAAATAGTGTAATACCAATAACACTTTAAGGGCAAACTTGTCTGGATCTAAATAGAAATTCGAAAATGTTTATAATTGTCTTTAAAAAAAAATATTTTTAAATGGTTTACCTTCTTTGGAATCGTCTTTTTTATAGTTTCGAAGAATTTATTTAAATCGCTGTTTTTGCCATTTTTTTAGCTTAGAAAGCCCATTGTGCAATTTAATATTTTTTTCGGCACCCCAACTTAAAATTGAGTCATGAGAATCATGAGGAATTGCGAAATCCTTGTCAATCTGTAAAATAATGGAGAAAACAGTAATAATTAAAAAAAAACGACTTTAGAAATGGTAGATGTATACTTACCAATTTAAATCCGTTCGGATTTTTATATTGCGGCCCAATTTTGAAAATGTCAGCAAGATTTTCACACTCTTCAAAAATTTGTTGCAGTCTATAATTACTACATGCGCAAAACGTTGACACAAACTCATCAGCAGATGGATTATCATAAAAAAGGCCTTGGGCAATTACTTGTACCCCTTCTTCTGGACCTAAAAAGTTGAATGTAGAAACTTGGTAATAATTGGGGTGTTCACGGAAGGCTGACTATCAGGTTATATGGTTATGAAGTTATATTAAAAAAACCACAAAATGCATTTATTTTGTTAATTTATTGGGTTGCTGTTAATAAAACTGCATAACCGTATAACCTAATAATCAGTATTAGGTAAACAACACTAAAAATTCATGTAAATATGCTAAGAACTAATAATGTACTTACAAAATTTGTATTTTTTAGTTGACTTTGATGTTGTTGGAAGCTCCGCTTGTGGAAAAACTTTTTTGTAGATTTTTTCAAGTTGCAGTACTTGACGTATAATTTTCCTCTCCTTTCGGTTCGGTATAATTCTTTTTTTTTCTGTTGCAAACAGATAAAGGATTTGTTCTTCAAGTCTGTAACTTAATTGAAGGGACATGTGCTGACTGTTATCAGAAAAATAGTGTGTAATTATATTGATAACTAAGGACCTTTGCTCTTCGGTAATTTTTTTTGTATTTTTATAGCAATCCAATATTCGGCATCCAACTTTATTGGATTTTTAAAATTTCCAACGCATTAATACGATCTTCAATGTCAGACGAATTAAAGCTGTTTTCGCCAGAAAGCACACCTGATGATAATGGAGAAGGAACACAAAGTACTTGTTTAAATTTGTGCTGGATCGAAGTGGTAACTGTAATTCATCTCTCCATTTCTCGAAATGATAACTAAACAAAACCTTATCTCCAAGTTTCCATGAATTTGTGAGCTCTTGTAGTTGGTCAAAGTTTAAAATTTTAAGTACTTCAATAGAAACTTTCTCATCTATAATAAGGAAATAAAATTAAAAAGAGTGAGTGCTAGTAATAAATTTATGGAAACAGAAACACTTACCGATTAAAAACTGGACAATATTTTTTTTCCAAGTTCCACGAAGTCATAAGACTTTTTATAACATCCTCTTGCTTATCAACGACTTGAAGTTCCTGGTCTGACATGGCTTTTGTTATTGAATGCATTGGGATAAAGAGAACACATTTTCTTCCATAAATCTCCTTGAAAAACATTTTTAAATACTTTTGATTCACTAACTTCCTTCATAAATGCCAGCATTTCAAAAAGAGTGTCATTTTTTTCTAGAATGTTTTTAAAGGAAAATGCCATAGGGATTGTAATAATTTTTAAAGATTTTTGCATACACATTAACTTGCCGCTAGAATGGAACACCACACTTTTATTTTCCACAGCAACTTCTTTAAGGTCTTCCACTAAATTCTGTTTTTTAACTCTTTAAACAACTTGTACCTTGTTATAAGAAAATTAAAGAGTTTTGATACTTCAGATAAAAAAGTTAAAATTTTTATTTTCGCACCTTCCTCAAGATGTTCGACATAGGTACGCAAGGTGTCCAACAGTGGTTCATAAACAAAATCTAAAATATTTTGGTTAATAAAATTAACATCTTTTTGCGAAAAATTATGCTTGGAATGCATTTTTGTTTGAAATTTCATTAGCTTTGAAAAAATTGTGTCAAAGTTTAAATTGATTGCATTTACATCAGTTGACGATAAATGTGGATCAACAATTTATATTTTCACCTTCTTCTGTAATAGCATGTTCCTTTGTTAAAAATTTAACAATTAATGTTTCTGTCAGTCGCGTCAGTTTTTCCACTGTTGGTCACCGTATGTTTTTTTCATGTCTTTGAAATGTGGAGGAGTCTTTATAACTCACCCCACAGCAACGATATGAATCCCGAGCTTTAAGAAAATGGATTGTTTTAAGATTCCTCAAATATGTTTTATTTGTATAAAAAAAACTTGTTGCATTTAAAACAATTCATTTTCTTATAATATTAAAAACAAACCAATAAATATAAAAAACAAGACTTTTTAAAAATCATAGCTTCATATATACATATGTATATATTTTTTTTATAATTGCTCCACTTTTTTTTATATTAATAATAATTATTTCACACGGTATAACATACGTTTCACGCTTAATCATTTTGTAAAATGAATTTACATTTTACTTAATTTTTTATCCAACCTGTTGGTTCAATTATAGAAAAGCGTAGCAAAGAACACAGTTTTTTACAAAAACAAAAGCATTATTTTTGCTAAGTCTTAATTCGTACAAAAATATCGTTTAATTTTTTATTGAAGTGTATTATTTATTGAAATATAGAGAAGAAACGTATACACTTCACTCTATATAATTTTTTTTTTGTATTCTATGCTTTGATGGCACAAGCCAAAATAACAACAACAACTAAAGAGACATTTCGTCAAAAACCACCACCTTTTTGCTACATTGTATTTTAGTTGATTTCGGCGAGAGTAAAATCTGATAGTGAGAAGAATGCTATTCTTATTCTCTTGCTGATAATTACAACATTTACATTTTTAACTACAGACTGCATGCGGCTTATTTTTGATCATTCAATAATTGTAGAAAAAAAGTTTTTGAAGCTTGCCGCCTGTATCATTTATTGTAGTACTGCAAAATTCGTTACAGAATAAAAATCGTGTAACTGTAAAAAATGTATGTACCTGCCAAATGACATTAATATTTAAAGTTAATTTTGATTGAAGTGTTAAATGTTAAAGTGAAAAAACAAAAAAGTTGAAGGTCAATAATGAGGTCTGAAAAAACTGGTTTCCTTAAACCAGTGCAATCATGCAATCATTTTTCAAAGAGCGTAACTTGTGAGACAAAAAATTTATTTTTATTGTATGACAAGACGTTACTTTATTGTTTTTTCTGTTGGTAAATGCACAAAATAAGGTTCGGGTTCGAACAATACATAACATTAAATTAATGTAAATTTTACATTAATATATTGAAATGGCTTAATATTGTTAAAAAAAATAATTTTACGTATTTCTTTAATTTAAATATATTTATTATAGCATTATAGCATACTTACAAAAAACGAATAAAATATTACTTGTTTAATTTAAACTTTAATAACATTTAGTTAAAATTGCTATTTCGTTAACGTAATGAATTTTTTCATTGATTTTATAAAACATTAAAGCTATCAAATTTTTTACAAATTTGTTTGTCCAATGCCAAAAATTGAATTGTTAATACGTTTTTACAACAATTTTAGGAGGAAAATATTTTTAAATTAAAAGTATTTTGCAATTACAAAACTTCTTTTGCTTCCATTGATTTAGTGTAATTTTTAATTAAAAATATGATATTACAAAAATATCCTTTTTTTCATGATTTTAACAATATTTGAATATTTCATTTCTTGTTTATTTAAATTTTACAAAAATTTATTGAAATAATGTATTACAATTAGCTGGATTTATTTTTCTTAAGAGATTTCAGGCTTTCATTAATCCAATGAAATTTTTTTACGAAATTACGAAACTCAACTTCGTAGTGTTAATGAAGTTGCTTCATAAAATTTGTAAATTTTCATTACCGTAATGAAATATTTCATTGAATTAAAGAAACAAATTTAATGAAATTGATTCATTAGATTTATGAGTTATGTTTACATTTGTCCTTCAAGTTGTGCTGAAAAAGGTCAACAAGAAAAAAGAAAGGCAAAAACATGAAAAACAAAAATGTACTTTGGATTTCAAGAAGAATTCTTGTCAAAAAGTACGAACAACATATGTAAGGAAGAACATGTAAATCAATTAAACAGATAATCACTCATTCAAAGCAAATTTCGATCTACCAAGGTAAAATACCTTTTGGTTAAAAGATTGATGTTTGACTATTGACGTAATCCGTCTTTAATGGCGTTGTGTGTAAAAACGGCAAACACCTCCAAAGAGATTGTGTGGTTACAATCGAAACTAGTCAGTGCAACCTGTTCGTGAAAGCCTTGGTTCACTTCTCAGCGCAGTCAAGAATGAAAAATTATCAATAAATTTTTATTAATTTTATTTTGTAAAATTCATGCCTTCATAAAAATAATTTAATGAAAATTAAATTCAATGAACTTAGCCCAATAAAAATAGCGAAATTTGGATTAAAAACCATTAACTGTTCAATAAAATAACCACAATACTAATTATTTAAAATAATTTTAGAAATTGTATTTAACAAAACACCACCCTTTGGTGTTATATTGGCTTTCTGAGATGGAAAATCTATTCGTGGAGTTAAAAGACAAAAAATACAAGGTTTCGATTAAACTGGTGTAATAAGTCGTGACCCCCAGAAAGTGTGTTTAGCGTTATAATCGCCAGCAGCCAGGAAGCAGGGTCCTTATGATTTTAAATATATATTATATTGGCTTTCTGATATAGAAAATCTAGGTGGGGAGTATAATGATGAAATTACTATATATATATATATATTTGTTCCTTTTACTCCTACAAGGAGCATAGGGCCGCTACAAGGTTGTTCCAATAAGTTCGATCTGATGCATGGTATTTGATTTCATTCCAACTCATGTGTAATTGGGATATTTCAGCTTCAATTTGCCGTTTCCATGTGTGTGATGGTCTACCTAAACGTCTACTGCCTTGCGGATTCCATTCTATGGCTTGTTTAGCAATATCGTTGGGTTGTTTACGCAGTGTGTGTCCAATCCAATTCCATTTACGTTTGCGGATTTCAATTTGGATTGGTTGTTGCCCAGTTTCTAACCAGAGACGATGATTTGAGATTGTTATAGGCCAGAATATATGCAAAATTTTTCTTAAGCATTTATTAACAAAAACTTGTATGGAGTGTATATCATTTGGTGCTGCATTCCACGTCTCGCAACCATACAACAGCGTGGATTTTACGTTAGAATTAAAAATTTTTAATTTCGTCCTTCTTGACATAAACGATGAGTTCCACACCGATTTCAGTTGGCCAAATGACTGTCGAGCTTTGTTTATGCGACTAGATATGTCGGCTTTGGAGCCACCGCTTTTATCCAATAAGCTCCCCAGGTAACAGAAAGACTCTACTTCATCAAGCGATTGATTCTGAACGGATAACAGTTGTACATTATTAACGTTTATACGCATTGTTTTTGTCTTGCCGATATTTATTTTTAAACCAGCATGTGATGCTGTTTCTTGTACAAGTGATAACTTTGATTGCATGTCTGAAAAAGTGTGGGTAAGTAGACAAATGTCATCAGCGTAGTCAAGGTCCTCTAGTCTGCCTTGGAGACCCCAGGTGATACCTCTTCTATGGGATGTTGCCTTGTTCATTACTACGTCAAGTACGCAGTTAAAAAGCAAGGGAGACAATACACACCCTTGCCGTACACCGGAGTTGATGTTTATTTTGTTGCTTAGTTGTTTTTCGTGAAGAATTCGACATGAAGCGTTTTCATATAGACCTTTGATGAGATTTATTAATTTGAGAGGTACCCCTTTACATTCTAATGCGCTCCAAATGGCTGAGTGATTTAGGGTGTCGAATGCCTTCTCGAAGTCTATAAACGTTAGGTACAAAGGTGATCTCCATTCTACAGATTGCTCTATTATCACTCTTAGGCTGTTAATATGATCAACACAGGATTTGTGAGCACGAAATCCGGCTTGTTCTTTTCTGAGTTCAGGAAGAAGAGAAGTTGACAATCTTTTATTAATTATGTGAGCTATCACCTTGTTGATCATACTTAAAAGAGTAATGCCTCTCCAATTTGTACGGGCTGTAAGGTCGCCTTTTTTTGGTAAGTTTATGATAACTCCTTCAGAAATTTCCTCTGGGAGTAGTTCAGTACACCAGAATTGGTTTATAATAGGCGTGAGTAGATGGGCACTTGTTGTCGCGTCAATTTTAAGCAGCTCTGGGGAAATGTTGTCTATACCAGGCGATTTTTTGTTTTTTAACGATTTAATTGCTTCGCAAATTTCAGTAACATTGGGGCAGTCAATGGAGATATTTGTGTTTGTAATGTGCGAATTACAACTGCAAATTGCCTGTGTAATGGGTACAGAAGACGATAACATGGTTGTATAAATGAAATTACTATGTTTCGATTTAATTCCTCAACGCAAATGGTCGTTACTTGAAGATAATCTGCACAATGATCATTCATTAAGTAGTGTTTAATCCGGGCTTTTATCAAAAAGGCATAACATCCACATGCTCTTTTTCGAGTGTCCTTGGTGTCATATAATATATAACCATGAATTTTGAACGAGTTTCTTGAGGTCAGATTAGTTTGAGAAAACATTATAACATAAGTTTCCTTACTTTTCAGAAAGTATGTGAGATGATTTTTATGTTGGCGGATGCCGTGAGCGTTCCATAAGCAAATTTTGATAGAGTTCATGGCTTGTTAAGTACGGCTTTTAATATCATCGATTGCTATCGTAATACTTCTTGCAACATGTTACCCATTATTTGCACTTGTTTTTCTAGTCGACTTAAACTAGAAACGGAACTAATTGGGTGAAGCACCTTTCACTGGCATATGATTCCATTTAAGGACATTGCGTTGGGGGTCTTGTAATCACTAGGCTGCAGTACCTGAATGTCATAGTCTTATTGATTTTTTTACTTGCATTTGAGGGGGATTTGGGTTCTGTCCAACCGAACGCTGGAAGAAAGAATATATAGGGCATCCAGTTAGCTGTGTAATTACCGCCACAGTTGCTAAATTTTTTAACGTTGGGGTCATTTTTTAGGCGTATTGCAAAGAACTGTACCATGTAATTTACCACATACGACGGGAACAGGGGGTAAATAGCAGTATGTGTTAGTATGCAAAAATTCTTGGCAGTTTAAACATTGTTCGGGACCATTTATTTTGTGCGGCTCCGCTATCCTGATTCTTCTGTACAGATATATTTAAAGCTGTAAATGGGATTCGTTTAGTTTTTGAGCTTAACGTCGCCGTGTTCAAGGTTAGATAAGGTTAAGAAGGGTAATTCTTGTGAATCCCTTCAATAAATAGGAAGAAAAAAGATAGAAGTGAAGTTGGAAAGAAAAACAGATAGATTTAGGTAGTTAGTAGATACTACGGATAACAAGAAGTCCCTCTACAGTATCCTCATCAGAAAACACCCTCCTATTTCTCTGACAAACCCTAGTATATCGACTGGATTACAACCAGCGACACACCTCAGTTCGTCGTGAAATCTTTCTACTAGCCATATCTGTCTGAGACCCTGCATCCTAGGACAGTGGCACAGTACATGCTCAATCGTCTCTAGCTCCTCAGAATCCTCGCATAATCTGCAGAAGTCCGGTATGGTATTGTCCCATTTACTCGCAAAAGCTCTAACAGAACAATGACCGGTCAAGAAGTGTCCTGAGACAACTCCTATCCAATCCTAGTAGAAGCCTGGTTGCTTCTGTGACCAATCCGCGCCATAGTGGACTAGACACCCTGCAATCTTTACTATCCCTCCAGTACCGGCTAACGGCACCACGAAATATTTCCCGTCTCACCCCATAGTAGTGACATAGGGAGAGTTTTATCCCACCCCCCGTCCCTAACCACTAAATCTAGCTTTGAGCCCTTTCTCGCGAGTTCGTCCGCCACCTCATTGCTATCCACCTTGCAGCGGGCACGTACCCAACACAGCCTTACTGTGAATACCTCCATGAGTTTCCTCAAAGCATTCCTACACCGTGCGACCAGGCACGATCGCACCGTATAATTTGTCAATGCCCTGGCTATCGACGTAAATTGTCAATATAGATCTACCACGATGTGATTTAGTATCACCTCCGTCGGAGGCAAGCAGCAAGTGCTGTAGGGTTTCTTAAAGCGCAATATAGCTTGTCAATTGATAAAGCCGTAGCCTTCTTCAGTATACCAATGACCGTTAATGCGTGATGCAGTATCACAACCTGCAGGAGGTGCCTATGCTATAGCTAAACATGGCGGATCTAGAGTGGAACGCTCGATTAAAACCCGCAATCCTGAGGTCACTGAGCTGGTATTGCATTGCCAAAAACGTGGCTGGATTATTGGATGTGATGCAAACGCTTATCACAGTGTCTGGGGCAGCACTGAAATCAATAAACGAGGTGAGTGTTTGCTTGATACATTTGTGGAAATAACGTATTTGTAGCAAAAAGAGGCGATGAGCCCACCTTTAGGAATGTTTTTAGATAGGAGGTTTTAGATCTCACACTTACTAGTAAAAATCTTTCATATGCCATTAAAAATTGGCACGTGTCGAGTGACATTTCTTTGTCGGATCACCAATTATTGCTCTTTGACATCGAATGCTGCTCAGCGTACATTAGGGGATATCGCAATCCTAGGAAAGCGAACTGGAACATTTTTCGTCCTCACTTGAATCTTAGTGAGGAGTTGTCCTATGGCATACTTGTGTGCTCGGGGAGAATAATTTTGAATCCGATATACTTTGTACGAATATCCGAGTAGCATATGAGAAGAGCTGCCGACTTCAGATCCGTAAGCCAGAATAGGACGTTGCCTGATAGAATGAGCATCTGGAGAAACTTAGGGCAAAGGCCAGAGGCCTTTTCTACAAAGCCAAGAAGACATGGCGCAGTTACTGCGGCAAAATTGACAACCTTCCTAAGTCACTTCTGCTGCAAAAGGTTCTATCTCCAGATCACACAAATGGTCTTTGTACGGTTAAGCGGCCAGGCTGTACGTTTACTGTGTCAGCAAGGAAGACTTGCGAGCTCCTACTAGCGACTCACTTTCTTGGATCTCTGCCCTTTTCGTCACCAAGAATGTCCACATAGCGGCTCTTGGTGTCCAAAAGGAATATCAGATTGACGGGCAGGAATTTTGATGTAAAAGGCGTGAAGTGGGCTATATCCAAATTTAGCCCTTTAAAATTACCTGGTCCAAATGGAATCCTTTCATGCTGTCTGCAGCAAGGGGGAATGCCATCACTTCCCAAATGTCAAGGTGCCATCGCGGGAGGTTAAAATGGTGTTCATACCTAAGGCAGGGGCCAAGTCTAAACAATTTCCCAAATCATACAGACCAATAAGCCTCAGCTCGTTTTTCCTGAAGACCATGGAAAATCTCAGAGACAAATTCATAAGGGATGAATATCTATCAGTAACTCCGATACATCGCTTTGAGTTTGCCTATCAGTCGGGCAAGTCTACGGTGACTGCCATCCATCGTGTGTTGGGCACGTTGAGAAGGCGCTGGACGCAAAGCAAATAGCTGTGTGAACGTTTATCGTCATTTAGGGAGCCTTCAATAATACTTCCTTTTTAGCTTTGCTCTAACATGGAAAGCTGTTCCAGTTGTTATGAGAAACTGCATAAGGGAAATGCTTGTATCCAGGGTAATCAAGTTGGATCTATGTGGCTCATGAGGACCATTTAAGCAACCAAAGGTTGCCCATAGGATGGTGTCCTATCGCCTCTTCTGTGGACAATCGTCATCGATGAGCTATTGAAAATCCTTAATCACCTGGGCTTCCGAACTTATGGCAACGCTGACGATCTAGTTATACATACATGTGACTGCATTCGGTGACGCAACTATTTCGGAAGGGATGCAGCAGGCCCTGATCTTGGCACTTGGCTGGTGCAGAGAAAGGAGCCTTAATATTAACCCCTCGAAAACTACTCTAGTACCATTTACCAGACGTAGAGTTCTGAGACTTAAAGAAGCGGCACTGAACGGTACGGGTATCGGGTTCTCTAATGAGGGATGCCGCGCGTTGCCGATGGAGGGCAGGGGACTTTGTGGGCCACATGCGGATCCTTGAAATTCTCAAAAACTATCCATCTATCTTGGAAAGTGATTAGGTATTGCCTAGTCTTATACCAGATAGGGACCAATGGGCGAACAAATCTTGGTGGTACAGGCGGGTGCGGACCAGGTTCACCGATGGTTCGAAACAGACGAGTGGTGATACTGGAGCAGGCATTATGGGCCCGGGTTTCCATATTGGCTTGCCAATCGGAAAACAGCCTTCGATCTTCCTGGAAGAGATATACGCTATCCCCATAGGCGCTGAGGAATGTCTGAGGAGAAGGGCAAAGGGCTTGAGGATATTTATAATGTCGGATATCCAGGCCGCTCTTAGAGCATTATCTTCTTTAGAGGTGAAGTCGAGGTTGGTCATGGACTCTTTTGCATCTCTGAACGATCTAGGGAAACACAACGAACTGAATTTGTTTTGGGTACCCGGCTATGAGGGTCATGTGGGCAACGAAAGGGCTGATTTCGTCCTTTCATCGGCGTCCCTGCCAGTCATATTAAGGGATGTTGCAAACATGGTCCGAACGTGAATTCCTTCACACATGTACGTCTTTTTCTGAATTAAGAAAGTCCAAGAGATTTGTGACTCTGTCCCGTAGCGGGACAAGTAGGCTACTTCTTCTTGAAAAGGGAGAATTGAGGCTACTTGTGGGCATATTTACGGGGCATTGCGGTCTCAGATACCATCAACATATAATGGGAAATGTTGGTACCACCATATGCAGATTTCGTGAGGTTGATGCCGAAACGTCGGAACATCTGCTCTGCTGCAGCCCCGCTATGGGGACTTCCAGGCGGAAATTATTCGTGGGGCAAATAATGGGCCCCACTGAAATCAACGATCTTTCACCGGACAGGGTGATTGGCTTTATACGCAGCCTCTTCACTGATGCTCGTTCTGAAAACTGCAAAATTTCGACTGAAATAGAGATGAGTTGTAAACCCTAATAGGGGCAAATAGCGCTGTTTTCTAACCAGGGCTGACTTCCAAAATGTCAATTTCTTTGTATTAAAACAGAGTATAATGTTTCATAACGCCGCAGTACAAAATATACATATATAATGCAAACCCAAAACATCACTGTTAAGTATAAGTAACGCAGCAAAAAAGCAATCAGGGCATCGGTTTTAAAATTGATGCTTTGTAACATTTAATATTTCATTTGAAAACAATACATGTTTATTTTTAATATTATGCATTGCATTACTTAAATTTCAAAACGTTTAAATAAGCAAAACACATAGTTGCAATGTTTCGGTACTTTGTACATGTACATGGTTAAAATACAGTAGTAAAACGGTATGCAAACTTTGTATTAGTACGTTTTGGAAGTCATATGTTGTACTTGAACAATAAAAAGAAAATAATCAGTGCAATCACATTATGTTTTATTTATTTTGAAACAATAAAAATGTTAATATATTAATTATGAGAAATATGGTAATAAAAACATAATATACATGCGAAATAATAAAAAGTTCATGTTTGTTGATAGTTTTTATTGTTTCCACTTAATTTCAAATCAAATGCTTCAAGATTTTCTAGTGGGTCTAGATCAGCAAACAGTTCTATCCACGCATTTGTTTTCAAGTTCTTGTTTGGTTTAATTTTTTCATTTTCGTCAATTTGAGATGGTCCTAAAAGAGATTTATTTTCTAAGCTTTTACTTTTTATTTCTGTATAAGAGTGAATTGTTAATAATGGTGTCTGCTCGGAAGAAATCAAAACATTCGATTTTAATATTTTTGAAAGCATCTCAGCTGAGTTTTCCCTAACTATGCCACTTTCCATTTTAACTTTGCCAATGGAATTATTTTCGTTTTGATCATACAAATCCATAATATTTTTAGAACTTTTACATAATTCAATTAAAGTGTCTATTTTAGTTGTAGATTTCTTTGTCCCATTTCCGCATAATTTAGATTCTTTTCTGTCCACATAATCCTCCTAAAATTCAAGAAATTTTTATTATTTCCTTAACTTAAAAGTATTTGTTAGTAGGGTTAACAACATACTTACCGCAAAAAATAACGAATGGTCTTTATCGAGTGATGCTATATCATTGCCATTCACAATCTCATGCCTTCCCTCATAATGTGTTAATTCTTTCAAGATACAAAAGTCATATTTTGGCTTTTGCTCCAGAACCTTTAAAATGGCTTGGAAAGTATTATTAGTTTTTTGCGCAAATTGTCGTAGTTCTGACATGTAGGAAACTAGGACATATGAGAACATATTGCACCTCGCGGCTGCTAGCAGATCAATCTAAAGTAAGTATTTTTTATGTTAATATATTTATCATGTCTAAAAAATAAAAGAAAAATCGAGGGCTTAAATTAAATACTTCCTATCTCCTTTTGTGTGTTTAAGTTAAATCAATTAGATTCAATTAATTTTTTTCCTTCATAATTTTTGCACTTCATTCTTAAGATTTTACTAAAGTTCTTCATATTGTCTTTGAAACATGCATTTCTTCCTGCAAGGTTATGTTAAGGGGGTATACACAATTAAAATGCTTAACAAGCATACTTATAGTATAAGTTTATAATATGCGAGCTTCACATCAAGCCTTTTGATCGTGTATAGACCCTTCACAATTAAAATAAAAATATATTATGATCTCACCACTTTAAAAATATTCATTTAATTCCAATGAAAATTGGACTGGCCTAAACCTAACTTCTAGAGCCAATTTTTGACATAAAGACCAGCGATTAAACTAAAATATGTAAGGCTTTGAAAGTCGCTTTTGAGTAGTCGATTATTTAATTTTGTTCGCTACCTTAAACGCTCTAAGTGCGGATGACGTGGTGGTTGCGGTCATGTGTAAACATCTGGACACGTTATTCCATTGTATGGGATCTGAATTGCAAATCCTATGCTCTTGGGGTATCTCCTGTGGACTTGATGTCAATCCACAGAAAACTGAGTTGGTACTCTTCACCAGGAAGTACAAGGTTGGTTTAGAGTTCCTAGGCTAAATGGCACGGAGCTGATAATATCGAACAGTGCTAAATATCTGGGCGTGATTCTCGATAGTAAACTATCTTGGGAATTCAACGTTCATTCGAGGGTTTAAAGGGCCATTGTGGCTATATACACCTGTAGGAGATCCGTAGGCAAGAACTGGGACCTTGGCCCCAGGGGCGTTGAATAGATTTTTGACGCGGTGGTAAAACCGATGATTTTCTGTGGGGTCATAGTATGGTGGCCTGCCGTAGAAAAGGGACGGTACTGAATGATGCTTGCGAAAGTCTATAGGTTGTCGCGTTGATGATCCCGGGATCACTTCGGTCGACACCGACGAAGGCGGTATTTGCTATGCTGAACTGGCTGCCAGTTGACATCATGACCGAACAGTTGGCCCTTACTTCCGCGATAAGGCTAGGGCGGTTAAAAAATATTGGCAGATATTTCAATTATTGACGATTTGGAGGAAGAGTTCTATGGAAAGAAGCAAAAAAAATATCTTACTTTTGATTTCTTTTGTTCAAGTGCTAATAATAAAATATATGATACTAATACCAAAATATATGATACTAGCTTTACCCAGTGCTCTTCGCTGCCTTTATTTAATTTCTTACAGCTGTATGTATATTGGTGATTATTCTAATTGTACCAAATTCAGACAAATATACGGGATTCTGTTTTGTGCCACACCCACTTATCTAACCGTGCCCACTTTTTAATTGACGTAGCGTATTGATCACCGAGCTATTTGTACCAATTTTATGAACTTTAGCTATTACTTCTCTAGATATACAGAAATCTCTTTTGCCTTTGTATTCGAGGCACCACGCCCACTTATCTACTCTCACCTTCTTTTTTACAGATGTTGCGTATCGATAACATAGCTTTGTATACCAAATTTTTTCTCTCACCGTTCTTTACACATAAATAAAGCAATGTTGTGCCACGCCCACTTATTCAATTTTGCCCAAATGTTGTCATATGTACCAAATTTGGAAACTGGCTTTTGCCGGTCTCCAGACATACAGAAATCTATCTACCAGGCCCACAATGTCGACAAGAACATTTCTTTCGCATATTTCTATAGAAAAAAAACACAAAAAACTAAACTTTGTTTTTGTTTTCAATATAAATATAAGAAAGAAATGTTCTTGTCGATATTGTGGGCCAGGCAGTATGTCTTTGTATGGGAGATAAAACGCCCCCAATTCCAATCGAGAGGTTGTGTATTGATAACCCAGTTATGAATACAAAATTTGGGCAATTTTCCGTTAACCATTTTACTAGATATAAATAAATCTATTTTGTACCGCGCCCACTTATCCAATCTCGCCCAAATTCAGATGTGGGGTATTGATAACCAAGATGCTTGTACAAAATTGGGAAACTTTTGGTCTCTCCCTTCTACAGATGTACAGAAATTAATATTGTATTTGTGTGGGAGGTGCCACGCCCACTTAAAATTTCAAAATAATAAATAGCCTATAGTAAAATTTCATAAAGATCGGTTCAGTGGTTTATGTGGCTAGAAGGTACAAACAAACAAACAAATAAACATACATACATTAATTTTTATAAAGCTTAATCTTACATTTTCAATTTTTCACCATAAACACCTTTTTTGGTTTTCCCGGTTACTTTTATTGTTATTATTTTATTTTCAATGTTAGCTGTTAAGCGGTGTTACTTGTTTATATTTTGAATGAAAACATTTTGTACATTTGATGTGGCACCCAGTTAGAGTCGATTCAATTTAAAACATACCTTAATTTTGACTATAGCCCAGCAAAAACTTTACTTACCTGGTAAGTTAGCAAGTATTGTTGGAGAAATATAAGCACTACTTATTTTTCGGCTGAATAACTACTTATTTTTGTTCGAGTTGTCCACAGAATTCAGAACTTATAATACACTTACTAGAAGTCACAAAATATCTAGTTATTATTTAACTACCAGTAAGTTAAATTGTAAGTACTTACAATTTACCTACTAGAAGCCAAAAAAATAACTCGTTTTTATTTAATTCGCGCTAGTTAATAGACCTAATAAGTAGTTAAGGGGCTAGTTACCAGTAAGTAAATATTCAGTACTAAAAACAAGGCAACTAATAAGTAGTTATTTAGCTGATTATTAGTAAGCAAATATTTATAACTGAAAATAATAGTAGTGAAAAGTACTTACTGACGTCATTACTGGCAAGTACTTATTGAGGTTTACAGAATAATGACAATTGTAATGACAACTACTTACCAGATAACGTATGAAATAACTACGACCTATTACCAAAATTCAAAAAGTTTTTCCTGGGAGGTTGTGTGTGAAACGATGGCAAAGTACTCATGGAAGACACTGCTTAAATTTTGGAAGATTTTAATTCACCATAAAACTTTGCTTTCGTTTCACACACATCCATAGTAACAACATAATTAAAAGATGGTTCTTATTTTAAAGTTATTTTTTAAAAGATGTCTGACGAACAATTGCTCGAGTTCATTGATTGCGTAGAGAGTTCTGTAGAAAGCACAGACTAAATATTTGATATGTTGCTGATCCTACTTATATTATCGAAACCGATACACGGCCATAAAGACGTTGCCTGACGCAGTGTCTCCGAAAGGAATTCCACCGCCATTTCAGTCTCCGTAACGTCACTTATGAACAAAGAGTGGAGAGGTTATTGCGTAGAATACATGTCTTGAATCCATGGAGTCGATGTGATTACTATGTTATGAAAGTATAACACATGTGTATGCCTAGTATCAACATATATTGGTATTGAACGTTTTAGAGGAACCAAACATGATGAATCATCAAAGGCATCTCGGTATAATAGCGAGCAGAAGAATTTATGAAATTAGTTGCCTTCAAATCACCCAGAAATACAATGCTCACATGGTTGGAGATCATCTCATGGATAATCTAATAGGTCACTACCATATTCGAGCTAAGGCTCCCAACATAACCATTTTTTAGACATTACCTCTACAAATGCATTAATTTTATACAAACGTTTGCACGCTTAGTTCTTCATTGCATACATTGCCGAAAGCCTTGAATTTCTCTACGTGCAAACGTTTGTATGGCGACCATCTGCTCACAACCACGAAGAGCCTTTATCTTCGCAGCCTGGCAGCTTAGGTGTTGGGAAAAGAGCTGCTCATCAAGTTGTAATTTTCCTATATGGGTGGACCTACAGGTAAAAAAGATTTTTGTGGTCTACTCGTAAGCATCAAACTACTCGTTTTAAAATTTTTTGCGGGCACAAACGAGTTGAAAACGAGCATTTCTTGTGAGAAAGTAATGTTTGCGTCTGTGAAGTAAAAATATACATATAGGGGCTTTCATCTCTAGTTAATCAAATTTTGAACCCAATGCCTTTCGATCGGGATGAAATTTGCAGCAAGGTTAGTCCTATTGGATAGTAGCTCATGCACAAGATCGGTCAAGAACTCTGAGTTAGAGGGTGGCAAAATTTGACATTTCGGCCAAACAGATGTTTTTCTCGCCGGCATGAAATAACCTCCCAAGAATTAACTCCCCAAAAAAAATTAAATATGTATGTATGTATTTATGTTTGTATGTATGTATGCATATATGTATGCAAGTATGTATGTATATATGTATGTATGAAAGTATGTATGCATGTATGTATGAATGGATGTATGGATGTATGTATGTATGGATGTATTGTGTATATATGTATGTATGTTTGGATGTATGGATGAATGTATGTATGTTTGTATGTATGTGTGTATGTATGTATGTATGTATGTACGGATGTATGTATGTATGTACACAGAGCGAAAAACACGTTAAAAAATTATCAACCAATGGTATTAAAATGATAACAAAGTGTTGTTAATATTTCGACAACATATGTTGTCAAATTTTTAACAAGCTGTTGTCAAATTGGTACAAAAGATATTAAAAGTACCATTGTTGTCATTATTTGCTGTTTATCGAAATGAAAAATTTTTATAAATAATTAAAATAAGTGAAAAATAAAATAAAAAAAAAAATTGGATTGTGAAAAAATATTATAAACTGTGACGTTTACATTTTGTTGCTACGGAAGAGATTTTCTTTTTGAAGAAAACATAAATTTTGACCTTAAAATAATTGACGACGACGATAAGAAATTGAAAACTGCTTGTAAATATATATATGGAAGTTATTTAGGATTATTTAAAAGGTAAGTAAAAATACAATAATATGGAATTTGTAGTTAATTTTAAAATTCCTTTATTGAAGATGCTAATGTGACATATAGAAGCTTGCCGTTTATAAATAAAGAAGATATGAAGGAAGTTGTACCAAACTGAGGCCTTCGCGCTGAACTCAAAGAAAGCTCTTTTCATGAAAAAACACAAGTATGTAGTTATATCGCACTGCAATTTTGTTTTATTAAAAAATTATTTACAATCTTTGTTTTGTTGTTTAAAAATTTAAATTACATAAATATATTTCATTTGTTTTTTATTGCTTGGGTTTAGAATGTACACGCAGAACAATGTGTTGTCGAGTTGATAACTGAATGTTGTCAATAAATTAACAGTGTGTTATCAAAAATGAAAACAATTTTTTGTGAAAATTACACCATTATGGTGAAAATATATTAACATTTTGTTGTCAGAATGAGACCAAATTGTGGCAAAATGACAACGAGGTAGTTAAAAAATGTTGATACCATTCGTTATCACCTTGAACACAAACGTCGCACATAGGGGCTTTTTGCCAATCTAGCCGGACATTACTTTTTTTTCTAGCTTATATTGCTTCTTAAAAGTTATTGAGTGACCCTAGATTGATGAAACTTGGCAGAAATATGTGTTATTGTCATAGGCAGGTAAAGATTAAAAATACTTAAAATCGGACCAAGGGGGAAAAAGTTCCCCATAGAAAAACTAGTCATACCTCTGAAAAATTAAATTTTTTTAAAGTTTTGCTATACTTTTGTTTGGCAAATACAACTTTTAACATCGGCAGAAATTAAAAACCCTAAAATTGGACCCATGAGATCGTAAAATTTCACTTTTCGCCCCGCCCTTTTTGTGGGCGGTTACATAAAATAATATTTTAAAAAAAAATGTAAATATTAAAAGAAAAAGGTTACTAACGCCTTAATTCTATAAAAATTAAATTTTTGAACTTTTGTGGGCAGGGGGAGGTATCCCTCCTAACCCACCCCCCGGAACGACGCTGTCAAAAAAAAATTTTTTTTTGCTAATTTCCAAAAAATATTCATTTTTAAGATTTTATGCGACTTTTATGTATTTCATAGTATTTAATTTATATGAAAAGAATTTATTTATTCGTAATTATAACTAATTTATAATAGTGACAACTAATTTTATTTAAAATAATAACTTATTTATTTACAATAACTTCTCTTTTGCA
This sequence comes from Pollenia amentaria, assembly GCA_943735925.1. Lineage (NCBI taxonomy): Eukaryota > Metazoa > Arthropoda > Insecta > Diptera > Polleniidae > Pollenia > Pollenia amentaria. The sequence goes on from OX031009.1 coordinate 75,717,153, forward strand.
CTAAGATGATGATGAGTGCCATGGTTCTTCTACGTCTGTTTCTTCAAAATCCTCTTCCGAATCGGAATTCTCTTCAGAGCCAAGTACAGGTGGAAGCATAAAAGAAATTGCTTCTTTCGTAAAGGGTAATGACTTTTTTTTTGGAGTTGGTCTTATGCTAGTAATCAGTGGGTCAGAACTGAGCAAAAGTCTATTTATAATATCTTTGTTACACTGAACCCTCGAAAACTTTCTAGCAAAATTCTGCCTGTAAAGCCGAAAATGCTTATTTCGTGCCTCAGACGCTTCTTCTGATAATAGCCCGATAGGCAACAATGCCTCGCTCATTACAGTTGTACCATGTATTAAAATCTTGTGCATTGTAGGTGTCATAGGATGCCAGGGATATAGAGTAACGTAAAGTTTTGCAGTGTCTAAGCAATAATCGGCAAACTCGTGCAAATAGATTTTGTGACCACTTGTAATTACTTCAATAATAACTTTGATTCGGTAGATGAAATCCAATGCAATTCCAGTTATTTCTGCAGCTAATTCAGGATTGGAAAAAAATCTTCTGCTGGTGTTGCCATCGTTGCTGTTTCCAAAGCCAGCCTTCGGTACATCCACTATTAGCCCTAATTCACTTCTAAATTTTTCTTGGATAGTTTTTTTCCTCTCTTTTACAATAGTTTTGTCCTCATCCGATCTTAATTGCCACTTTTTCACTGTGAGTTTATACGACAGGTGTAATATGCTCTCAAAAAGTCGAATTCTGGCATGCAAAGTAGATAATCCGAAAGAAAGTGCATCTACGTCTTCATCTCTTTTGATGTTCAAATTGTTAAATTCTTTTGAAGTAGCCCCACAAATATAGCACTTCATGGTGGACGTAATTTGTGTTGCGGCATTACATACTTTTGCATCTATCATTGTAAATACCATTGTATGTTTTATGGAATATAACTTTCCTTCCATTAAAAAATTAGTGTTTTGTAATGTACTAACAGCATCTTGTACATAGTTGATTTCTTCTTGGATTACATCTACAGTTTCTTTAACAAATCTAATGCGAATAGGTCTACAATATCGCGGCGATGAAGGAGTTGGATTTTGCCATAATATTTGCTCCTTTTTTGCACCATATATTAGTCGAAGCGGTACGAAACTGCTCTGAAAAATATGAGAATCAGAGGCATCATTTTCCATCTTTTGCTTAAATTGTGCCTGGTGTGAGCCATCGCAGCCCCATTTGATTATAAGCTCGAAGGAGTTGCATTCTTCTATTTGTTAACCACATAAAACATCTTTTAAATATGTAAGTAATTTACTTGCAGTATGATTAAGCAAATCCTGAAGATTTATTTGAGCACATGTTTCCGTTACTTCAAATGATTCTTTTGGAGGATAGCATTCACTTTTTTCTCTCTGCAGAATATTGTAGCAAGGATAATCCTTCTTATCGGCACTTCGGATTATTTCATATTGTTTTCGAGAAAGTTCAGCTTCTACAAATATTGAAAGAGCCTTTAGAGGGGTTAGCTGCTTTACTTTTTCCTCTTGTGCAGCTTTGTATGCTTTTTTTAACTTTGTAGCTCTTGTCGGAGAAGACACAATTTCTTTAAGCAGACCAGAGGCATCTCTTTTTCCACACGTTTGTAGTTGTGTTTGGGCAGCATGCATCAATAAATCAGCATCGCATTGAGTTCGCAAGATTTCAGTTTTTCTTCTCTTACTTCTTTTGGTCAATTCAACGAACGGCTTTTGCAGTCGATTTGAAGACGAACTCCCAAATATAGGTATTGTCACTGTTCCTTCCAGCCATTTGGAATGCATGCTTACAAATCGATCCTTTTTTCTTTGTGCTGAATGCCAAAATATTTTAAAAACATATTTGAATTTCTTTAAGCATTGATTTACTACTGATATATCACTATCTCCCTGACATTTTGAAATTTCGCACAATTTTCTAACTAAAAATTGTAATTTCTCTTCAACGAGTTTAGCATTACATTCTTGTACTATTTGAAATAACTCTAATTTCGTAGACACTTTTTCCATTTTACTCTCGAAGCTTCAAAATGATTCTGATAACAATTTTATGCAATAACCACAATATATAGTAAAAAAACTAAGTACCTGGACCCCAGATTTGATTTTTTAAATATTATTTTTGTGGTTAATAATTTTAAAAGTTATGCAAAACAGGTACATTTATTTTGCTCCATAAAATAACGTCATTTAGCTGCCGCACAGGTGGTTAAAAACCGTT